>CM062349.1:34028764-35228764 GCA_031216105.1 Dalbergia cultrata | reverse complement strand
GAAAAAGCTCTTTTAATGTTTACCACAGAAAAGGTAAAAATTTTCGACTTCTAATATTAAAAAATACTGTTTGCACTAAAAAATTATATATGAAAGAATACTGTAATACTGAACGAAACTTTTTATTAGTATTTTCGTCTCTGCTACATATATATCATATTACGAGGATTATTTCGAAAAGAGAAATTCTTTCAAAAATAGCGTAGTTTCACCCGATATAAAACATATATATCTAGCGAGAGTAATGGTTTTGTAGGAGAGTAAGGGATTAAATTTAGGTCATATATATAATTATATATTAACAGTCAAAATTAAAAGTTATTAAAAACTTATATAACCACTTAAGATTACATAACTTTATATTTTAATCATTACCATTAATATAAAATTCAACAATCTATATTTACTCCACTCACTTTTATATAAAATCACCATTTCATTTGACTCTCTCTCTCTCTACATAGGTGAGGATCCATTTACATTATATGTAAATCTAGTACACTTATATCGTTCAATAACTCTTTATAAAAATTGAATTTAATTGATCTGATAATTAAGTCATGTGATATTATATTGATGATCAAGCATATAAAAGTTTTAAAAAATTGAATAACAATATAGATATGCATGATATTTATTAATATTTTTAAAAACATATTATCTATCAAAATAAAGTGGTATGATCAAATATAAATTATTTTTAAATTATATAAAAATTGATATATTTGTAAGAATTTTAAATTTAATGGTTGGGGAGTGTATGTATATATTTTGAGACAAGTTTGTTGATTATTTACGTTGCCAAAGAGTGCATTTTACGGCTGTTTTTTCTCATCACTTATGACTTCTTCGTCGTGTGATTGAACAAGTCATCCACATTATGAATGAAGAAACAAACTGAATGCATTAGAGTATATATATAAAAACCATTCACCATTCACGTGTCTTCCCAATGGCTTAAATTTTAGGGGTTGGATCCTATGTATACTCACACCCAAAATCCCAGTCTAGGGGGTAGGGATAAAGGAATTGAATGATTTTGGGATAGATAACTCATGAAATCAACAACTTCATATTCTAGAATCTACAGAGAGAGAGGGAGAAAGATAGAGAAAGCAAACCGGTTCTCTTGAATCTGCCATCGTCATCAAGTTCCACACTTGCCTGTGCCGTAGGAACAACCTCAACCGCTTCAAGTTCAAAGACCATTTTGATATCCCTGCCCTCAAATCACAGCTTCAACAAGGAAGATGAATGAATATATATTCATGTTAGCCTAAAAAGCTAGCGAGAGAGAGGACCTAAAACTCATGATGAGTGGATATATAGAGTTATGTCCAAACACCTCCGAAAGTAATCAAAACCCAAAAAGAGAACTAAGAAATTATTAAAGTCACTCTCCGTGCATATGTATACCTATCTCAAATCAGATAGAATGCAGTGATGACTTTCGGTATAGAATTCTTCTCTTCTCTTCTCCGCAGAGTATTGCTCGCTCGCTCGCTTTACGCTCCACCTTATCTGGGTATCTGCAATGCCAGTGACCCTATATATCTGTTGGGCCAATTTTGATATACAACCAAACCCAACTCAGCACTCTCATATTTATACGAGACAGCTAACCATAATAGTGTAGTGTGTGTTCCACGGATCAATTATGTGTTTAATAGATAAGTCTCTTCAATAGATAAAGAAAATTATTAACAATTTTTATTAACTTCTACTTTTTCAAAATTGTATTCGATGTATACTGCTGAAAATTATTATTTAGAAAGGTTGACCACTATTTGAAGTAATAATTGAATTACATTAAGAACTAATTCATTATGTACACCCCCCCCCCCCCCAAAAAAAAAAATCATTGATCTAATTTTTTAAAAAAATAATAATAAAGGACATTAAAATTTGAATCCTCGTAAATGAATTATTAAAAGATATAACATCAAATGGAAAAAAAAAGTATAACATTAAATAGAAAAACCTCTGAAAAGGAAACTGATTAATTTGATTGGTGAAGAAAAGGGCTAAAACAGAAATTAAGAAATTTTTGTATATAATATGTAGAGACTAATAAAATACAAAATTTAAAAAAATTGTAATAAAACCTCATTAGGATATAGAGGGTGATCGAAATTTTTGGATTAGCAATTAATTCACTGTGTCATGCCACGAAATTAGATTTTCAAAACAAATTTAAAATAAAAAATAAATCAATTGGTGTAGAAGAGTATTTAAAACAGAATTTAAAAATGAAAATTATGATAAAATCTTGGTGCTTGCTTTGGTATGATAAATAGATATGACCGAAAGATACCCTTATGTAACAAATTTTTATTGGCATTTTAATTTATGTCAAAATTTAATCCGTATGTTTAAACATTAGAATTTATTCCTAAGAATCAGTTAAAAAATACACTAACTTATTAATAAAATTCTAGGATAAATTACGGAGTTCATTGTAATTACCCTTATTCTTTTTTAGATTTTTTAAAAAATACCAATCCCTCTTGCTTAATTTGAAATCATTAACACTTCTTATCAAAAAGAAAAGATTTCGTTTTGATACCCATAGAATACCAATATTTTTTATATAATTAATTGTTATGATTTGATAAATTTTTTAAAAAAAAATAGATTTGTGAACACTCAATTCATTCTTAATCTCACATAAATAAAAAGTATCAATATTATTGAATATTATAGGAGTACTGAAAAAATCCAAAAAAAAAAATCATTATGCTTACACATTTTTTTGTTATTTTTTCAGTTTATAATAATAAAAAATTCAAATTCAAATAAATTGTCAAAATTATCCTCATCACCTTCCCATCCCTATTTCTATCCCCACCTCATCCTACTCTCCTCTGCCAACCCAGACCCGCCAAAAGCCAACTTGCTCCGTTTTTTGTGATCTAAATTCTCTACGGGTGTTTGGACCAATTTGAGGGCAAGGGTTGTTGGCATCTACAATTGCATTACCACCCAAAGACACCACCACTCTCCCTCCACAATTACTAGGGCCATGGGAGGGCGCAAAGCAAGCTGAAACCTTTGATGGCTTCCATCGCAACAAGGTCATCCTCTGGCCCCTCCCTTCCCCTTTGGGAGTCCTGAGGAACGTGTGGCAGGTTCTATCAATTTTCATGACCACCACGGTCAGCATCACTATGCAGTGTTGGGTTTTGGGAGTTTAGGGTTTTGGATTTGACAGAGCAGAGTAGTATGAGGTGGGGTGGTCGGGGGACTGGGCATGCAGATGGGAAGTGGACGAGGGCAATTTTGATAACTTATTTGAATTTTTTAATATTATAAATTGAAAAATATTGAAAAGAGTGTAATTGTAATGATTTTAAATTAAACAAGAGAGGTGGATGATTTTTCAAAATATAGAAAGAAGCAAGTGTAATTATAATAAATTTTAACAGAAGTTTATGTAATTTATTATAAATTCTAATATTTAAAAATACTGATTATACACTGATATAAATTAAAAAATCAATTAAAATTTGCTATTCTTTTTTGTTACAAATTAAAATTTGCTATGTAAAGGCATACTTCGATACTGTCTATTTATCATAATTACCAAAACAATCAGCTAAAAATCTTATGGTTGCAAAAGGGGATCCAAATCTCGTGTCTCTATTTCATATCCCTCCAATTAAGTTTTTTTATATATTTAAAATATGGATAGTTGAAAAATAATAGTTAAATAATAAATTATGGATGATATTACTATTATACACTTGTCAAAATTTTATTGAAGGGATAAAGAATGAAACAGGGAGTGGGGACAAAAGATTTGGATACTGCAAAAGGTAGCTGAAACTTTGGAAGGAAAGTGAATTTAATGTATTATGCCAGGTAGCATTTTTTTATTTTCAATTAAAGTATGAATTGTGTTTTTATATATGGATTTGATTTCTTTAAAATGAGAAGATTATTCAAGTACAAAAATAAGGAGTTAATTACTGTTTGATCAAAAAGTAAATAATTAATCATCATTGGATCTACACATAATGAAAATGATTAAGCAGAGAGTGATTAACCCTTCACTTTTTTTTGTTGATGAATTAAGAGCATCCACCATTGGAAGCATAACTAATTCTCTCAAGATGTAAAGTTCACAAATGTGACTTTTACCTCTAGTCACTAGACCCTTTCGATATATATTATCAAGAATCAAATCTCTGACTAAATATTTAAGAAATTTGACTAATAACCTATTATACTAGGTCTCATGATTAATTCATCACTTTCACATTTTACCAACTATTTTACTTTAGAACAATCATCACTTTTATACACCATAACAAATAACAAATTAGTACGTAACTAACTGGAAAAAAATTAATTAGTACAGTATTAGAGCTGCAAATAGGTTGATTTAGCTAATATTTATATTTGAGTCAAAAATAAATCTAAATAAATTTAATTTAATTGAATTAGTTTGGTTTGGTTTTGATTTTAACTTTTTAATAAATTTGAACATACCAATTCGATCAAGTTGGGTTGCTTTTGCTTCAAAGGAAGTAAAAAAAAAAAAAACAAAGAAAAATTTCTTTTTAAATTTTTTTATCTTTATAACAATTAATAGTAGGGTTTTTTTTTTTTACCATTCTGCCCCGTTTCAAAAACTATTCATAGAAATGTTACTCTTCTCAAGTCATTTACCAAACTACTACTCCATCATATCTTTTATTATTATTATTATTATTTTTTGGTAATCGACATGAAAGTTGCCAATGCTTTGGTGACTTTAAGTCGTCGTTCAGTATTGTATTAATTTTTTAAAAAATTATGCCATGCCTATTTTGATAATAATGTCTCTAAAAGTGATTCTACTTTATTCTAACCAAATAAAAAAATTATTTTGATTTTAACTCATCTAAAATTAATTATTTTAATTGAATTATTTCAAAATTAATTTCCCTAAAAATTAAACCAAACCTGCCTAACCCGGGTAGGCTGCTCACCCAAGCTGCCCCGGCATAAATATCTGATATGCTTTATGACAATGTCTGGGAACATGAATACATTTAAAAGACTGAAACCAAGGAGAAGAAAACGTGTGGGAGGACTTCATATATGCACCTGCGTATGAGTGATCAGGCATGATTCCCTCTCTAGCTCGCTCGTTTAATGATTTCCACACATACTGATCGCCTAACATTCCGGGTGATCATGTCCCAAGCCCTGCATTCCCAACCCAATATGCCGCATTAATTATATAGTAGTGATGTGATAAGGGAACCCCGCGCTGTACACATATTATGTATTATCTCTTATCATCACCATTCCTAATTTCCTATAGCTCGCTCGTGGGCACCATGTGTTTGGAATGGTGCAAATGCAAAGTCGACATTTGCCTTTTGATAAATTAAAGTGTGTCTTGGTTTGGTTGGAACCATTTTTGCAAACTAACTTGTCTCCACTCCTACTTCTCAGTTCTCTTCCGTTCCTGTCATAGTTGATAATTGCTTCACGCCCAATCTGCTACTCAGGTGAGTGAATAGTTTCCCTTCTCAAGCTAAATTTTGTTATTGCGCATTTTTTCCCATGCCCTTCGTAGCAAGCTACTTTTTTTTATAAAAAAAAAAAGAGAATATTCAATTTAGTGTACATCTCATCATTAAAAGATGTGTAAAGGAGGCATATCATATGAGTAATTTATTATGAGAGTGAGATGAGTAAATATAGACCATATAACTATATATGGATGATCACAATTGAAAGTTAATTAATATAATTAATACTTATATGCTCATTTAAAAATAGTTATATGACTTTTGTTTTAATATTAACTGTTCATGTAAGATCCAACAATCAATATTTATTTCTAATGCTTTCACAATAAATCACTCTTCAATATGATCCACTCTATGTGTAAATATACTATTTCATAGGGGAAATTGAGAGCTTGAGTTACTAAGTTAAGTGGGGGAGAGAGGAGAGGGGGGGGGGGATTCAAGTAATAATAGAGTGAGGAGTGGTTAAGATTGTTATTTACGTTAATTAGTGAGTGAGGAGGGAGGGAGGGAGGGGGAGGTGGGGATTCACAATAAATCACTCGTCAATATGATCCACTCTATGTGTAAATATACTATTTCATAGGGGAAATTGAGAGCTTGAGTTACTAAGTTAAGTGGGGGAGAGAGGAGAGGGGGGGGGGGATTCAAGTAATAATAGAGTGAGGAGTGGTTAAGATTGTTATTTACGTTAATTAGTTTAAATGCCTTAGTCTGTAAAAATAAAGCCTATATAAATAATTAAGTGACAGTATATCATCATTCACTCAAAGTTTGTTTGTTGCAGTAGAAGTGTAATAATGTACCATAGGCATACTTTTATTTGAATTTTGGAATCATCACTTTGAAAAGGGATTCGTCTAACTATTACTTCATGCACTAATATGTTATTGTACCATTTGTAAGAAGCACTAGGGTATTCAAATTAAATCCAATTTCCCCAACAAAAAAACATAAAATCCAATTCAACTTAATCAAAAGTGCTAAATTTATCCATAAAAATTGCAAATTCGATGAAAGTTTGGATTAGATTTATTTTTTTTTTGGAAAAAAAACGATTGGATAAGATTGAATTTGAAATTTAATTTTCAAAATGAATCCAATATATTCCAATCCAAATAAAAAAATTCTATGATATAACTAGATCGAAGTTGAATAAACGATCGCAGAGATTTCTTCAACTTTGTCCATGATATCTTTTGCCACAGGCTTCGAAAGTGCTAACTTTTATATATTTTAGATACAGGAAAAACAATCATAACTCCATCCGACATGGAAATGTTTTTCCATGCACTTTGGCAAGTTTTCATCCTTGCTGCAATCATGACAATAGGAGCATCCAATGTTTTGCACGGAATGTAGCTCCTCCAATCGATATTAATTCGAGTGATGGTGAATGGTAAGGATAAGATGAATGTCTCATTTGCAAGTTTTTTAATTTCCCGGTCCCTGGTGTGCTTATTTTGGATGGACTATCTAGTCTAAAATGCTCATGGAAATAAAGGAGAAAATATAGATATACTATAAGTTAAACCATTGATATCTATTAACCTAAAAGAATAAGACTAAACAACAATAAGAGTCTATTAATGGCTGAAGTCTTTAGCTTTGTAAATTTGAAATTTTTAGGAGAATGTTACTCCTCCTTTAATCAGATGTTATTGCGTTGTAGTCTATCGATGAACCCGTAGATCAATTGATATAGTTATTCTTGATTAATTAACCAGATGTTTAAGGTTTGAGTTATGGTATGCAATTACATTAAAATCCGAAAAGAAGAGCTTCACCGTTTGAATGGTCGGTCTTATTCAGCTCGAGCGCCTCTAATAGATGAACAATAAAGGTGGCTTCGAAGAGAAATAGTAATGTGTGTATTGAAAAAATGTCATGAGAATAATAAAATTGTACAATAAATATACATCACACACTTTATCATCATTGGATATGATGAGTGGTCTCCACTCATCCCACTCGCTCATCATATCCTATAACGATAAAATATGCTGTGTGTATTTCTTTTGCAATTTTGTTCATCCCATAACGTGTATTAGGTTGTGGATGAATGGTCTTGGAGATTGAGGTTGTAACTAAGGGGTGGGATGCTGGGAAAGGTGGGGTGCGAGCAATGATTAATTAGAGGGAAGTGGTGGGGTGGCATTGGCGGCTGAAAACCACTGGGCACTAAAAAAAGAACATTATTCTTTAGCACAAACAAAGGTTGACCCCAACAAAAAATGGACGAGCACAAGCGAGTCATGAGATGTTGGTGGAGCAAATTGAGCGGTTCGTGTTCGACATTTATAAGTGACTATGAACTTTTGTGAACAGTGTTGGTGGTGGTGGGGGACAGAAGAAGGGATGTAGACTAAGGAATTTTCTATGGGTGCTCGCAACTAATGTAAGGAATATATATCTGGCATTCATAAGACTTAAGAAATGAAAAATCGCATCAAGATATTAATAGGATCTGAGTGTTATATTTATATGACTTTTAATATATCTACTTGAGATAGAATCGTCTTTTTCTCTATCCTTTTCATATTTTATACACATTTTTCATGGGGAACCATATGTTAATCTATAGAAAATTCAATTTATTTACTAGGGAATAAATAAATATGATACTGTAAAACACAGCTTGTGAGCATCAAAGCATTATCCATAAACTAGCAGACAAGACAAGATTCTTTTGTAACAGTGGATGAGATACTCTATTTGGAAAATGAAAAGGAAATATTTTTTTTATTTATTTTTGGATATATTACTGTGGAGACATATTAATCCGCAACACATCAAGATCTTTTTTTTTTTCTTCCTATTTTTACTTTTTCACGCATCTTAATTTTGATGTCATTATTTAATGTTTAAATAATGGAATTCAAATGAAAAACTTAATTTAGATATATTGAGAATGTAAAGGGCCCAGAAATTGAATACGAAAGGATGCTGCAGTCTGTGTAGATAAGGAGAATCAATTGTTGGATAAATAAGGAATGTAGGAGAAAGGCATACACAGTGAGAAAGAGACTCGTAAGCAGGAAAAAGAAGAAATCCTTACTAGTCTAGTTGACAGCATTAAGATCAGAAAAGGCGCATTCAAGCAACTTAATTCTAAAAAAGTTAGCAAATGAAAGGTGAGAAATCAGTAATAAAAAATATACACGTGCAATGAAAGATCCTCATGTAGAAGTGGCTTGCCAACCTCATATGATATCTTCAATTAAATTTGTGTAATGTGCTGCAAAATTGTAGGGTGTCACTGTCAAAGAGAACAACGTGAGTGAACCACCACAAACTAAAGTAGCGGCAAGAATGAAAGTCCAGATCTTATAGCGTCCTCTTCCAATACTCGTTCTTGCTTTTCATTTGTGCGCACAAGTGTTTGATGGGTATGGAAGGTTACCAACCAAAATGGTGTTATATGTGATTAATTTTGTTATTATTGATCGGCGTGAATTTAATTTAATATATATACAAATAAGATGAGATATTTATTCATTTTAAACGATTTAAAAAGTATATTTAATTGTCATGTACTTTTTTTTTATAATTAATAGAAAGTTACCATGTAATTCATTTTACAAGTAACTGTAATTTAAATTTTAAAAAACTGCTAATAATAAATTATTCGTCAATTATTTAGTGGCTGATAATATAAAAATATTTTACCAAAAAACAAAAGTGCCAAACCAGTCTACTTGGTCCGGTTCGTCGATTTTCTCTTTTTTTTGACCCGTTCTTGACTGATTTTGACTTCCTCAATTTTTAGAGCTTAACCAG
Organism: Dalbergia cultrata; assembly: GCA_031216105.1. Classification (NCBI taxonomy): domain Eukaryota; kingdom Viridiplantae; phylum Streptophyta; class Magnoliopsida; order Fabales; family Fabaceae; genus Dalbergia; species Dalbergia cultrata. The sequence goes on along the minus strand of CM062349.1, from coordinate 35,219,459 downwards.
ATCAGCCACATGACCAATTTCCTGTTAGACAAGTTGGTCTAGTCCGATTTTTTCTTATTTTGAATAAAAAAGTATATTCACTTAACAAACAGGAAGCGTAGGGTCTGTTTGGAATAATTTTTTTGGTTTTTGTTTTTTAAAACTATTTTAAAAATCAAGTTTAGAAACAATTTTTTAGTGGTACAATACAAAAATAGCATATGTTTGGATACTCATTTTTAAAAACAAAAACTCACCTTCCCAAAACCACTAACCCACCAAGGAAAAGGAAGAGGGCGGCGACTGTAGGAGGAAGTAGATTGGCGCCGGTGGTGTTTGCCGGAGGAAGCAGATCGGAGCTTGAAGTCGCGTGTTTTCGGAGTTGCTTGTTGGTGGTCCTACTCACATGGTGCTGCTCGCGTGGAGAAGATCGAAGCTCTTGCTCCCGTGGTGCCGAAGTTGCTCACGGTGGTCCTGCTCGCGGGGAGAAAATCGGAGCTCCTGCTCACATGGTGCAGCAGCTGGTCGCAGTGGTCAAGTGATGTTGGCCGCGGTGGTGCCGGTGCTAGCCTCGGAGGCACTGGTGCTGGTCATGGTGGCACCGGTGCTGAAGATCATCACAAGGTTTTGTTTTTTGTTTTGTAAAACACCTAAAAGTTATTTTCTGTTTTTAGTTTTTAAAACTCAATGTGTTTTTTAGTTTTTAAAACCAACTTTTGGAAAACACATTACCAAAACTAGAAACAGTTTTTAAAATTTATTACCAAACAGCCATGTAACACCTACACTTTTTTTTTTCGGTCTGGTATGGTAATATCAACAACATTTACACAATTTCAAATGAACATAACTTTCAATATATATATATATTTTTGTCAAAACTTCCAATTTTTTTTTTATATTTTTGGATCGTGAAATTTCCAATATTTTAAAACTAAGGAAATTTTTTTTATTGGGCCTGAGAAAGTTAAAGCAAAACTTGTAATAGCAAGCGTAATTCATGATGATAGTAATTGGCCTACTTTTATTTGGGTATGCCTTTATTTATTTATTTTTTTTGTCAAATTTTATTTTATTTGTTTTGGATCTCTCCAGGGTATCCATTGTCAGCAACAGTAACTAATCCTTTCGTCAGTTTGTGCTGACACCTCAAAGAGTGGGATAGTTGGTGAACGAGTCCCTACCGCTCAATCACACTCCCGGGGTTCAAATTTTATTTATTCATTTGGGTGTGTTTTTGTAGAAAACTCTTTCAGACCCAAAAAAAAAAGAAGAAAACTCTACCTATGGGCCATTCCTGCGGGACCACTATTTTGTTCATGGTGTTTGATCTAAAAATACATGCCACATGAACCGGCCATGTTTCGACCAAAACGAAGTGGTCTATGCTGCTTCTGACAAAAAGGGCCTTTACTCCTAAAATTCCGAATGCTAATTGGGCTTTTACACCTGAACGCAAGAAAGGTCTTTCGCATTTTTTTGAAAAGAATAAAATAAACACTCAATCGGTAGCCAAACCTCCTCGTGAGTAATTGTTTAATGCTACTAATTGAAAAAAAAAAAAAAACAAATGCAGTTATTTTCATTTTACTTTTGTGGAAATTGGTACATAAAATTTGGGGTTAAATAATTTAACCCTCTGAATTTTAGGTCATATACAATTTATACTCTGACTTTTTAAAATGTATATTACAACACTCTGAATTTTTTCAAGTTATGTAAAAAAAAACAAATCCCTTACTTTTCAAACAGTGCAAAACTTTAAGTTATAGTAAGGTGTTGAGTTACACACAATAAAAAAATCAGGAGGATTATTACACAGTATTCACAGACAAGATATCGGTTGCACAAATTAGAAATCTCAGGAGTATTAAGTGCACACAAATCTTGCCTTCATTAGCTGCTAAAATTATACTGAGAGGTGTTTTGCATAATTTGAAAAGTTTAGGGTGTCGCGATGCACATTTTGAAAGTTAAGGTGTAAATTGAACATGACCTAAAGGTTAGGGGATAAAATGCGTTTACCCTAAAATTTAAGTTGAGGAAAATATTTATCCTTAATTCAGTGTCAAGTATGAACTAATCAAACGCTTATGAAAGTTTATAGGATGGAAGACCTTATAAAAATTTATAGAATGGAAGACCTGCCAAGTCTATCAACCTCTGTTAATAATTTCATTCTACACAAGTACGTGTAGAAAATAATTTGTAAAGCTAACCTAGCTAGTTTAAATCATATTTTATAAGGTATCAAACAAACGGATCCTGATCCCAAAGTTTGCATAAACTAAGACAATATCTCCGAAACTTAACATTATTCTCTTACATTGCGAAGAATCTTTAAAATGGAAAAAGAAAAACAGCAAATATGGCCTACTGTGAAAAAGAAATGGAAAGGCATAAGCCAAAATAAAGCAACCTTAGCCAAGATATTGCAGTTTTGAAAGATATTTAGTGTTGTTTAATCCCTTGAGCACACTGAAGTTTTAAATAGTATGCATACGCATCCTTTCTTATTATGTAAAGAAAACTATCACAACTTCAAGAACCAAGTTGCCTCCGAGCGCTTTAGGTACATGATACTAGAGATAGTGATAAAGAGCTTAACTCATGACTCTCACATTATGGAATTTTTATTCTATACTATATAACACAGTCTAGATAATCTCGAGAGATTCTTTCATGAGCACAAGTTCACCACGTTATTCTTATACACATTCACAATAAAATTGAGTCCTATTAATTTTATTTAAGATAATGTCACTTATTTACGAGACTCATTAACTTTGTGATTGTGGTGGTAAAATTGTGCTCATCCAAGAATGTTTCATGATCTAATACTCAATTGATGGAACAACCTTGAATACAGGGTTTCCAACCCATTTCATTTGATTTGAGCAGCTTGCTTTGCTATCTGAAATAATAATGATAAGCCAAAGACAAGGCAAGCAATAATCAAATACTTATTGGAAAGAGTTCGCTGCTTCCCTCACCAAATCGTATTGAAATTAAACAAGCTTGCTAAAAATGGTTCTAATTAAATCGCTGTAATTGGTACACAAGACAAGATAGAAAGGCATAGAATCTTTATTGACACTTGAAAATGACACTAAAAGTGGTACCTGAAAATAAGTTTCAAGCTGCTTCTTCAGAGTTGTATACTCTTGCTTGATTTGTTGGAAAGTCCCGAAGCATCTGAAAAGTGTATTCTCACAGAATTACACGTCAATGTTATTAGAAAATATGACAATGCAAGGGTCCAAACTCCAAAATGGTCACAGCTGCTTAGTTCAAGCAGTGAGGTAAAAGTATCAATTACCCCTCATAGTTTCCAGCTTCGCAATATTCACCGAATCTAGTGCATTCATTCTTCACCCTCTTTGCTCCGATGCTGTCAATAAATTGAAAACTTCCTTTAAGAATATGCAGTTCAATCATAATATTAACTACCCTTGAATTGAAACAATATCTTAAGTATATATGAAGCTTTGATTAACCAAAAAACTAAATAATTAAAATTTCTTAACACAAGGTTTTAGACTATATATTAATATGGAAAAAATAAGAAAAGGAAAGGAAGAATGATAATTACCCCTTCTTTCTTTTATTTATCTCCAAAATAAAGCAAAATGAACTTTACTTTATTTCTTCCTAGTCTTTACTATTTCCCATTAATGATAATTTAAAAAAGGGGAGGGAATTCGAAACATGATGTTAATCAGAAACAATGAATTAGCATTTCACCTTGAGCAACTGCCCTTGAACTGATGCATGTAATCGTCTAGCTTTGGGAAATCAGTTGGGTTTCTCAACCTGTGTAGAACACCAGAGTTACAAACAAGAGAAAGCTAGTGACCTTTGAGTGTGTGTGTGTGTGTGTGTGTGTGTCTGTGTGTATCTATATATATGTATTCCACTTACAGTGCTTGTTCTATGTTGTAGATCATTCTTGCAGAGTCGGTGTAGAATAGGGTCACAATTTCTTCCACAAAGCTGGGATTATCCTTGTCTTGCAACTCTTCTAGCTGAATGAATTGCTCATCAAGGTAGCCCTACATCAACATGAATCAATCAAGGTAATTAATTCCAAATATGTACCCAGGAAAATGTTGCCAAAAAAAAAAAAAGTGGCACCCGCGAGACTTGAACGTTTTCTCATGAACGTAGTTCGCTTATTAATTAGTGGGTGCACTCTTTGTGAATATATAATTTTAATAAAATTCAAGTTTTGACTTAAATTGTGCAGTATGTACAAGATAATTCTGACACCGGGCCTATTCCTTAATGGCTTAATCCCTTTGTCTCACTTACAGCTTTTGATATTGATTTTTGCACATTGATTACTCCTTTTGTTGGCAAAGCTACAAATTTATCAGTTGCTTCAATCTTTGGTCAACGGTCAACGAGTTGGTTTATGTTTCTGAAGTTGGAGCTTCCGGCCCGTTAGTCACACGAGTATTAAGATACTCACTTTAGCAGACGATTCTTTGAGGTTTCCATAAGAAGACTAAGTGCTATCGGGAATTTTAAGGAAAGATACTAAAAAAAAAGTAATAATTTATATGGATAACTAGAGGATTATATGTGTTTTTATTTACAATACATGAAACTCATGCTAGCTGGCTATAGAAGAAAAAAAAAGATATTTTATATTAGGTCTTTGATATGTTTATCTTTAACTAGATGATTAAGGAACTTAGTTAACTACCAATTGTGTTAGAGCTTGTGTTTATTTATAAATGCTTTTTATTTGACATTCAAATTGGTAATATTTTATAAATAAAAGTGAAAAATCAAAATAAGAGTTTTATTAACTATGTCTTTTTGACTTTTGGATATATGTGAGAAATTTAAAATAGTATTTAGGGTTTTGCTTTTTTCTCCTATGGCATCAACTGTTGAAAACAGTGATTAATTTTCTTGAGGCGTGGATATTTATTATATTTTAATGTAGATATATTTCTTTTTAACTATAGTAATGTGGAGATTTGAATGCAATTCTATGAGGTATTAAAATTCTTCAACACTAGTCAAATATTATTTTTTAAAAATATTAATATTTTATTAAATTTGATAAAGAGATTGCCTAAGCCTTTGTATTTTATGCTTGAATTTCTTACTGAAAAAGTCTGCCGAAAGAAAATTGCTCTTTTATCGATCAATTCAAAAATATGGCTGCTTGCTACATTGATATAGACATTTTCGAAAAATCCAAATTTAAAGAGGAGAAGAAAAGAGAAAAAAAAAAAATAGACAAAGACAAACAGAAAGAATAAATTTGAAAAACAAAAGACGCGCAAAGACCTGAGCAAGAAGTGAGCTTCGAATGGAGGCAGCTTCTTGTCGCAACCTTGTCTTGTCCATGTCTTCTTTGCTTTAGTGATCAAATGTTTCAGCAGAAAATCAAAACAAAAGTGGCCAAAAAAAAGGGGGAAAATAAAGGGGTTAATTAGTAAGGTAATGGCTGCTCACTTGTTTTCTGATAGCTAACAGCGTGGGATGCGGCAATATTTATAGCATTGGGATAGTATCAGTTCATTACACTTTTTTTTGTTTTCTCAGTATAGTTATGTCATCTGATGATTAAGGGGGCCAAAAAATAAAAATAAAAATCGGAGAATATATTTCAGCAACTGTGATTCATTCTTCTCCCTCTTTTGTTCCTCTCTTGAAAGCAATTGTTCTGTATACATTTGTCTGCTTTTCTAAATTGACTGCTCTAAAGTAGAAGATGCACTTAAAAGAAGTATTACTCAACCAACATATTATGATTTAGCTGGCGCTTATGTTTCTAAATTTTCTGCATTTTAAATAAATCATTTTAAAGTAACCACACCAAAATTGTGTTTATGTAACATCATTCCAGTGGGATATATAAAGGAAATAAAATATAAAACCGATTCTCTATTAAGAATAGTTTTTTTTTTAAGTTTTTCTTGGGGTAAGGTATTAAGAACAGTTTCGTGATTAACATTAGACAGTTATCTCAAAAATCCAAATTAGTATTTGAATTCGAACCCTCTTTCGGTTTAGATTTAATTAGATAAGATAGATAGGATGTGCCATTAGCATTAAAGCTTTAATGATTGAGACATTGGATTCAAGATTTTTATTTGGATTTTATTTTGATATGTTATCGCTACATAAAATATTTTTTTTATTTTCTATAGATTTTTTCAATTTTATTTCTCTAAAATAAGAAAGTTGATAAAGTAAAAAAGTGAAAGCTTAATCATTCTTGAATCAATAATTTTTATTATGTGTATATCTCACTAAATAATAAAAGAGTAGTTAACCCTCATTTTTAGAGTTTTACCACGCTTATCAATTTAGTGGTGTCAAATCCATTGCTTTTAAACATAGTTAACTGCTAAAGTAAGGGTCAAACAGTTTTAAGCGAAATGCTGAGCAGAACAAAAATAAAAACAAAAAAACTTTGTGACTAGCTGATAAAATTTCGTAATTTGTGGGTGATTTTTATTCCGTTAATTACCACAGGTATTGTTATCATTCTCTCATGTGTAACTATTGTTCACTTGCACAAAGAAAGTTAAGCACTGATTTTATTTTATTTTTCAATCATAACTTCTTTTATCTTACCGAAGAAAGTATTAAACAATGTCCCTTCTACAAAGAATTTTATTAGTTGAACCAACTCATATAGTGACGGGCCAGAAAATTTAAATAGTGGGGACAAAAATAATATATATATATATATATAATAATAATAAGTTTTATATAATTTTTAACTTAATATAGGATCAAATTTATAAAATAATGGGTCAAAATATATATATACTTTTAAACAAATTATAAATTTTTTTTGTATGGCATATGCTTACAATAATTTCTTAGTAAACCCGTCCCTGACTCGCACCTCTAATAGAAACTTACATCTCTAACCTGTTAAAATTTTGCTTCTAAACTTCACATTTTGAGGTTTAAATCAACTTAATAAAGAGCTCTGCAACCAGCTAAAAGTATATATTTATCTATGCTTTTTGTCTTTTCTTTTTTTATTAACAAGAGCCAAGTATAATGATATAAGTGAGCTGCATTATCAAACAGGTGATCAGTGTTAGAAAAATAATTAATAAAAAAAACTCTTAATTACAGTGGTACCCAAAAGATTACTCTTATAACAATGCTAGGAGATTCCCTGGTCTAACATTTGGAGAAAAAAATGGAATATTGTGGATAAGTGATATGTGGATTAATTTGCATCGACATATAGGGTCATTTTTTTCAATATGATGGGAGAAGGCAAAATTTGTCATGATATGAGTTAGTTTGGCTAATTACATAGTTATGGTGTATGAAATCCCGCCAATGGCAGGATTTCGCTAGTAAATATTACTTTTTAATTCAAAACTTGCCGACGGCAAGATTTAAAAAACAAAAAATATTATTTTTTAAACCAAATCTCGCCAATGGCAAGATTTGAAAAACGAAAAATATTATTTTTTAAATCAAATCTCGCCAATGGCAAGATTTGCACACTATATTTATGTAAATTTTTGCACAATCTCATACATTAGGAATCATTAAATTGACACACCATATAAAAATAAAAAACCTAATATATCCGGTAAAAGACAATCTATTCTCTTCGAGACCAAAAAAAAAAACTCAAAATTATACTGTTGTTGTTGAATCATTTTCTGTTTTCTATCACCAAAAAAAAATCTGTTTTCTATTATTTTTAACTTCACATTCCGACTTATATATTAAATATTGCATCCTTAAAAGAAAATAAAAAAAGGAACGCAAGAATTTATATGCAAAGTAGTCAATACATTTATTTACTTATTTATTTTACGAGAGGTAACCAGATTTTTATCTGCCTATTAAGTAGAATATGAAAAGGCGGAATAATCTGTAATATGAACTCCTATCATCAAAAGACTCCAAATATATTTACCGTGGGTGAAATCTACTTGCGAGAATGGCATTTGGTAAAATGCCAATAAAACTTAGGGTGCATTTGGATTGGATTTAGATGGTTTAGAATCACTTTTTTTACTAAAAAAATTATTTTTTGTGCATTTAGATAACTTTTTAAAATTAATTATAATATAAAAAAATAATTTTTCAATTTTTTAATTATATAAAATATTTAAATTTTATAATCACTTTTTTTTTATAATTTGAACAAATGTATCATCAATCTCATTAGCAGAGTAACCAGTCCCTTTTTAAATTTTATTTGAAGCCGTTGTTTATGGGCAGAATCTGAAGAGGACACGAATAAAACATGGACAGCTTTCTCCGAATCCAAAAGATGGAGAGCACTGCCACCTTGTATGTTTTATTTATTCAATTGGTCTAGTTAAAACTAACCCGAATAATTCAGATGCAATAAATATCTATCATCATAAAATCATAATGATGACACTGGAAACAAGGATGCATTCATGATGTTGTACTAATTTCAATATTAAAAATAGCACATCATTTTGAGATTAGTTCTAATACATTAATGGTATAAAATAATTTTATGTTATTAGTCAATAAAATTTAGAGATTTGTTTGTATTCATGATAGTTTTAAGGGCACTGATACCCTTTATCAATGAGCTGTTATAATCAACTCTGAACCCACTATTTTTCAAAAATATACTTTTATATTTTAGTTTAAAGAAAAACACATGTCACTTAATACTAATTACTAACTCTTGCAAATTGACATTCTTAGAAAAGTTGAGAGTACATGCAAAACTTACATAAAATTGAAGAAAAATATTCAATTATAATGAGTTATCCAGCATAATTTATCAAATTTTATCGATTGATAGTTTATACTATATAGTGCTAGTAATTAAATACTAACAATTTACCCCCATTACACGAATGACATAAAAAAAATTTCAAATAATTCATGAATCATCACATACATGTTGACCTGTATAGGGACAATATATCCATCCCCATATAAGTCCCTCCCCAGATAGCCACCCCCACTTATTTCAATTCTGATATGGGGGATGGATATATTGTTCTTAGGGATTAGGGAATCTGAACATAAAACCAACGTTTTAGTTGCATATGAGAATCTTACTTTAAATACGCCAAATGGTGGACCCTGACATGTCATTTGGAATACATACATTAGGTCAGACTACTATTTGAAGAAGTGACTGACAAGAGACACATGTTTATTCTTTTGCGGCCTATCAAAGAAAAAGAAAAGGAAGACATGCACAGAAATTTTGCAATGCAATTGACGTTTAAGTTTCTCTGCAAAAGGTTTCTGCAGATGCTCCATCACATTCACATCTACTCCTGGAACTAATTCTGTGTGTTGTGTCTAAAATACATGTGGATGAGATTATGAGAATATGCATGCCATGCCATGCATATGTTGATAAGAATACTGTTTGGAAGGTATAATATAATGTTTTACCTTGCAGTAGTAAATTCGATGTTGATAAGAATACCAATATGACGTCATGACTCTCTTGATCAAATGTTACTTTTAGCATCTTAATAAAGGCGTGCTTGCATGTTGTATGCTTAGCCAAATAATGGCACCAAGCATCCTCTTGTTTAGCTTGGACCGTTTTCCTCTTTTCATATATAACACTATAGGAAATATTACTCTCACAATTATGAGAGATGCGACATTTATAATTACTTCACCTCCTAACAACAATTCCGCTTTCTGAAAATCAAACTTGTTTCACCGGTTTGTTGATCTTAGAGTTTTCATTTTCTTTGTAATCACTCATCAGTTTATGATAAGATGCAATGACAACATTTAGTCATATAATTGACCCTATCTATTGAAAATGACTTTGCCGTTATTATTTTTAATATATATGTTGGACAAAAATGACTTGCAAAACAAGGGGATGCCCTATTCATCAGCTTAGGGTAAAAATCACGTGAAGCAGAATATGCCAGAAGATTGACAACTGAAGAATAATAATTAATGAAGATCCAACTCATGAGCTAAAAATAAATTGGCTGTGTCACTATCATGAGGACTTGGTGGAGACTAGGCCAAGTCCCCGTCAAATATAATGGCAAAACCATTTATTAATTTTCTGAGTTCATTATACAGTACAAATAAATAATGGAAGGGATTGAAAAAAATAAAATACAATGAATGCAACAATGAAATTCATTAAGAATGCAGAATATAAGCAGATATAAAGCCCATTGAATAAACAACTCATGGGACCTTTAGGCTTTGCATCAAATGAGCTTTCCACTTCCAGTAGTCAAGTATATATTCTCATAAGATTACTCCAAAATTTTGACGCCAATCACGAATCATCCAAAATGTTAGCTTTTGAGTTGCTGTCTCACCAATCCTTTTGTTTATTTTGTGCTGAGCATCAATTATCACCGTCTCCTCAAAAATCCCATTGCTTGATAAACATTATGAAGTGTAGCATCTGCTATGTCTGCTGCATGTCTAGCACCTTCTGCCAAAACTTCATCTAAATAACCTGAATCAGACATGATTTCCTCATAGCGAACCTGCAAAAGTTGGGAAAAACAATATAGTGATGATGCAAATGCCGTGCCCAGAAAAACATAGGGGGCAAACGGCTTATGCCTGTGAGACTACACAATAGAAGGAAGGGGAAGGCCTATGAGGAAAAATTCTTATTAACATGAACAGAGGCTCAATGCATGACATAATGATCATAGTCAGCAACAATACCACAAACTTGTGCATGCACCAACTCAAACACAATATTTATCATAGCACCCACTAAGTCAACTTAGTGATTAGAAGTGCTGACAAATAAAAAATGAGTAAATGGGGCTAAGTTGGTGCACCATCAGTTGAAAATTATCCCTTCAGAAGCCAGAGATATATTAGATGGATTCAGTGGTAAATAAATGAAAGATGAGAAAGTAAACCTGTACAGAAAAAACAATCTTTATAGGTAAACTGTAATAAAATATTAGCAAAGGTAAAATTTAGTAGGTGAGACCTGAATGGGATGCAAATGATTAATCAAGGCATCCGTTAAAAGAGGTTTGAACGTGCCCCAGTTCATGTTTAGGCATTCCTGCACAACTTCCTGCATATAATGTCAGAAAGAGTTTGACAGTCAAGTACTAATCCATTATTGGTAAGCATTTTAAAAAAATATAACATTTTAAACAAGTGAAAAAAAAAAGAAGAAAGACTTGAATATCTCATCTCATCACCTGATTTATGACTGGACAAAGTCGAAAGAATTCCTTTGCAAATTAATGCCTAGGAATTTTCCTCAGAGAGCAGCAATATGTTGAAGTTTAAAAAGATATTAATTTGAATTCCATAATAACATGAGAAAGCCCAGCCCATGATCAGGACTTAAGAAAACAGAGACAACAAAAACTCTGGCTTTTTTAAATTTATAAAGAGACTGACATGGGAGACAGCCTCCAGTCCCAATGCCTTTGTTTCATTTTATTTTACTTTTGGTTGGTTATGGAAGAGAAACCCAAGAGTTATGTTTGTGAATTTGACTTTTAGAGAGAAGGGGAGGGAGGGAATGGAAGGGATCTGTAAATTAAAATTTCAAAATTTTATGCAACAAACTTATTCTATTCCCTTTCAAAATCAAACTGACAACCACACCCTAAGAGAAACCATTAAAAAAGAGCTTGGTTTAACAGCCTTCGTGGAAATTTGGTGTTTGACAAAGCATAATGGTATTGTTTGATCCATATAGAAAATCCCACCCAATGAAAAATGGCTTTGTAGTAGTTGTATTCAAGTAAAATGTCATCAAGGAAGAAAGACACAACAAGGGATGATTGGCAATACCCTGATCAATCTTTGTCCAAATAGCCATTATGGCATTTCAATGGATAAAATCTACAATAAATGGCACCAGGGCTGAAAAAGGTGAATCTCACGTAGGATGCCACACGTCACTTAACATTTGCATGCTTTTCTTTTGAACACCCACAAATTACTAATTGCCCGTGTAAATATCAACATAATTAGTAAGATATATATTTAATGGAAAGACAGACAACAGTACATTTTCTTAACTTTCTTTAAAATTAGGAGGCCAATCTCCTATAATTTATCTTCCAACGGCCACAAGCACATGCTTTATCGCATTATCAGACAAAGTAAAGCCACACATGGAAAGCATTAGAAATCCTTAATGGAACAAGGCAGATCCAGAACTCTAAGAAGATATTAACAACTGAAATAATTATAAGTGCAATAACAATATTGTTCACTTCTGACCTCTTTTGTCTTTCCTGAAATTAGCTGGTATATGGAAAGAAGATTGGTACATTCCGGCCTCTCAGGATTGTCAAATTCCAAGCTGTAAGATTTGCCACATAGTTTGCAGCAAGTATCAGACATAATTTAAAAAGACATAGAAAACAAGTAAAAGAAGAAAAAAGAAAGCATTTAGTCAAAGCATCCAAGGACCAAGATTATCATATCATAATATTACAAATGAGATAACAACAATACTAACCCTGGCAATGAATCAGTTTTGCAACGTTTTATCTTGTTTGCTATAAGCTACACAGCAAAAAACAAAAATAAAAAACAAATCTCAGCATGAGAAAGCAGAGGGAAATTAACACCTACCAAAAAAATAGTAAAATCAACTTACAGTAATAATCAATTTTAGTTCATTCATATATTATTTTACAACGAATACTTCACTCAATATGGGGGACAGCAGAAGCATTGGAAACAAAGTCCGCATAATCATACAGTGAAATTACATATGTAACTCGAAGGAGTCAAGCAATCAATGCCTGACCTAAACAAGCAAGCTTTAGAACAAAACTCCAACAATACTGAAGGTCTAATCCCGTAAGAAACTACCATTATTTATTCCAGAAAAAGCCCCTCTGTTTTTTTATTTTATAATAAGTTCCTCATTCTTTCTGTATTTCTAATGTATATCTCCAAGGTGTAGTCCCTTTCTTCTTTTTATTTAAAAGATTTGAAACAAAACCGCTCTGAATTTTTCTCAATCTATGGATCACCAAATTCTTTCGAACCTTGCTTTAGTGCCAAATACAAATAAAAGTTATCAAGAGCTAGTTATTATGCTGACTAACAGTTCAATTTTCTTCAAAGAATACACAGGTTGGTAGACTTTGAAAAATATTGGATAAGATGAATTAACAAGCAAACTACCAATCAAGTATGCCATTGTCCAGCTTCTCCAAAACTCTGAAGCACAACCAAGTTATAAACCAATTTCATGTCTGTAGCACCAGATAAAACACTATGTTTATTCCACGAGTATTTCCTTGTTTGCCTTTTTTTTTTCTCTTTTTCCTACTACAACAACTAGGCCTTTTCTCACTAGGTAAGGCCTTGTTCTTTTATATGCAAACAAAGAATTATTTACCAGGGAATATGAAATTGAAAGGAAGAGGATAAGATATCCTAAGGAAAAAAAAAAAAAAACAGAACTAAGAAATGAATTTAAGAAAAGTAAAAAGATATAGAAATAAACCATAGACTATCGACCAAAGACACCAAAAAAAAAAGAAAGTACAGTACAGTGAAAACTTCATCTCCACTGAGCCAAGCATAACTCCCCTAATCATCATATTTCATCTCCAAGATACATACCTTCCTAACACATACTTTATAGAGAAGTCATCTTAAAAGAAGTGCCCTTTTTTTCCTCTATCACCTTCGCATCCCCAAATTCAATGTACTGCCTAATCTGTGGAGTTCTTTTTCAACTTTTTCCCAAAGTCATATTTGATTATTAGTGATCTCATAAAATTATACTGAAACCATGATGAGGATTTAAAATGGGAAAATAATATATATTCACCATCTTTCAACCAGATTCATATATTCCTTTAGAAATAAAAATCATCCATAGATGTTCAATTTTTATAAGTTCAATAATTTTTCATAGTAGAAGGATACAGCCAACTAGACAATGCTTATGGTAGGATAGAAACTTTCTCATATCATATGCGTGTGTAAGCTGCAAATCGCAGTTGCTGATTCTAACATCAATCAATCAAAAGACACATGAAATTCCCTCATATATTAAATTAAATAAAATCAGTTCAGAAAAGAATTAGACATTATGCACTGTGCAGAATAAATGAATATTTTTATGAATTTAGATACTTACATCTTTAGGATCAAGAATATTGATTCTGGACTGATCAGAAGGAGCAGACTTTGACATCTACAAAATTGAACCGAAAACAAATAAGTTCAAATCAATAAAGAATTTTATTTAGTAATCTTCAAATGTAGTTGGCTAAAGAAATTTAAATTGCATCGGAACCATTTTGCTATTCCAATGCATTGTTTCATATAAAAATATAGCTACAAGTAAATTTTCTTTTTAACTAGGGCTTGGGGGTGGACAAATAAAAAAGGTGAGGTCCATATAAAAGGAATGGGAGATAATAAACAAAAGTAATCTTATTTGCATACTCATCTAGATTATTAAATGAATATTGTTATGCAGTTCAGTTGTCACTGACAGCAGGCAAACTCTTTTAATTACTACCATCTAACATTCTGCTTTCTTTTATGCTAAAACAAATAAATCTGTATACCAGCTGATATACATAAATAAGGGCAACCCAGTGCACGAGACTCCCACCAGGTGGGGTCTAGGGAACCAGCTGACATACATAGAAAGACAAGAGAGAGAGAGAGAGAGTTGAAAACCTTGGAGAGCCCATCTGTTAGGGACATAATTCGGGCCCCAGCTGGAGGTATAAGAGGCTCTGGAACCTACATCGAGGAAAGTGCTGTTTCAAAAAATAATCCCATTGCATTTTGATCCATTATCATTTTTTGATGGGTTTAAAAGAACTTGCCTTAAATATAGCACCACCTCGGCTGTCATAAATGAACAAAATAAAAGGGTCACAACCAAATGTTAAAACTAAGCGAAGCTAAATTCCAACCCCTTTGGATAAATGGTTTTTATGTACAGTTGCAAAACAATTCCTTACCCGCCTAATTTCTTCCATTTTCTTCCTCCATATAAATTGTTAATCCGTTCAGCTAAGTTACGGGTCAACTCCAAATGCTGCTTTTGATCTTCACCAACAGGGACAAAATCAGACTGCAGGAGCATGCTGCAATTTATAAGAATCATTCTTATTCAACATAAAATTAATCAAACGTCAGAGTACATTTCAAATAAAATTTTCCAAAACCTTTTTGAGTTTGCAGAAACTAAGCAGTCAAAGTTGCAATCACAAATAGTAACATTATCATATCTACTAGGTATTTTAACCTTCATGACCACATCAAATAACATAATACATCAGGCCAAGGAAAGACAGTGGCTTCATAAAATTTCCACAAGGTAGAACATAAAAAACCACCTGATAAAGAAGTATATCAGAAGCCATGAGAACAGGATATGTCAAAAGGGCAACCCCTACTTCTTCATCACCCTACAAATCCAATTCCAAAAGAATCACTGTTATTTGCATCAATGGAAATATACCAGCCTGCATGAGGAAAACCAAAGTAAAACAAGGGTCTGCTTTAGTAGCAAACCTACATTTGTCAAAGCCCAAAGACAAGCTACGTAATGCAACCCAACAGTTAGTAAAGTAAATAAACAAATATGTTATTGTTTTTGCATAGGCTTGAAAGACTATTGAGGCGTAAACAACTGAACAGAAAGTTTTGCCTTCCATTTTTTAGAGAGCATTGTTGGCTTATATGTATTATTTTTTAGAAGTAAAAAAAACATTAAAATACAACTTCCAAAAATCAAATTACATCCAGAAAAAAGGGAAAATGAGAAATACATTTTACATGGAAATTAGGAATTCATACAGCTACAAACGCACCGCCTTGCGAGATTTCTCTTTGAACTGTATCATTTTGTTCAACCAACCAATTGGTGTTGCAGAACTTAGCAGCCACATCAATTCTACATGCGCTTGAACATGAGACTGTACGAAAACAGAAGCCTGTATTCACAGATAATTGCCATTTATTCACAGTTCTCCCAACATTTCCAGCACAAAAACCAATTCCCAAAAAGTTCCAAGCCAAAGTCACAATGAACCTTTGAAGGATCCACTCCACATGCCAGATAAATAGCTGCAGTTGATCTTGTAGCCTTAGATAATTGTTGTACATCATAAGGTAATGTAATCTGTAGGATAAAATCTGAAAGGATGAGAACTGAGACAGTATCACACCAAATCAATAAAACAAGAAACTGGATTAATCAGTAACTAAGTACACTGAAAAGGATAAAAATTAGTCATTAAGTTCCCCTCACAAACCCAATACACTTAACCAGGTCATGTTTTACACTATGAAGCATGGACACATCAAGAGAAATTGTACCAGAAGTGGTACTACAAATCCTAGCTAAGCACTTCAAATTTTCCTGTAACCCTGTTGCAACTTGGAACACTTGTGTCCACTTGATCTCCTGTGTCCATGCCTCCTAGGCTGTACATCGTTGACCAGTAAAGTCTGGTCATCATTTATACTACCAACAAAGATAGCTCGAACGACTCATGGCTAAAATCTAAACTCGAAATAGAAATGGACGTCTAAACTATAAAAAAAAAAAAAGTGAATTTTAATAATTATGCCTAAATAGAAATGTAAATGGACATCTAAATTGTGCCTAAAAAATTAGATCAGTATCCTCAGTTATAAGCAAAAATACGAGTCTTGAAACTGAATTTCCTGGAGCTGCTCAGCCTCAGTGAGAAGTTGCCTCAAACTAATTGACCTGTTTAAGAAGTCATCCACATTGGTGATTGGTCTCATAAATAACATATGGTATATACCAAGTCCACACTTGAGGTGATACAAAACTCACTAAACCTCATAAGCAACACAGATAAGATATATATATATGAATTTCAATATCCTTTCTTCTTCTTAAAAATAAGTATACACCAAAAAATATAGCAAAAAAAGTACCAAAAAAAAAAAAAGAAAAAATAACAGCACCATTTAGTAGCAGGAATAGGGGGCATACCGCGTGGAGGTCCACAATGAAATAAAGTGTATCATACGTATTCTGCAAAAAGGAAAAAAAGAAATACGAAAAATTCACGTCATAAAAAGCCATGAAAATCTATGAATCAGCACCACAACACAATGAAATGGTACCTGAAGTGCAACCCAATTCTTGATGGCGCCAAAATAGTTTCCAAGGTGAATTGACCCAGTTGGCTGCACTCCCGACACTACCCGCTTCCTGTGAGAAAAGAAAATTAAAAAAAAAAAAAGAAATCGATCAAAACTATGAACGAAAGAAAATAAAAACAAAAAACAGATATTTGGACTCAATTGAGCAGAAGGAGGAAAAAAAAATTCAACAAAGAAAAAGGTGAATTACTTTGGAGGGGTTGGAGGAGGGAGTGTGTCTGAGGAAGTAGAAGGTGCGGTGGTGGAGCACGCGCGGATGGAAGGGCGTGGGCGTGGGCGTGGGCGTGAGAGGCGAGAATGGAGGAGGGTTGACGCAGCACACGACCTGCTTGTTGTAATGCAAGTGAGAACAATACTAACAAGTTAACAAACATCTAACGATGACACTCATAACAACGTTAACGGGTGTGTTAGTGTTAGTACAGTGAAGGAGCGAACAAACGTGGAGAAGAACATGGTGACAGAAGCAGGAACTGAGAAACAACAGTGCCACCCATCTTCGCTCGCTACTTGCCGTCCCGTAACTCACTCTTCTATCTCAACTTCACTCTCTACGCCACACTCTAGTGCGCTTGAATTTCATCCCATTGCGAATTTACGATACAACTATTAGTTTTTTTTTTTTTTTGTCTCTTTATTTTTTGTTTAATTTCTATAGTTTAATTTGGAGTTGCCCTTTTAACTTGTCCTTCAACTAAAATCTTTTATTTGCATAATTTCTTAAATAATGAGCACCGAGTGTTGGTGATTTAGATTAAAAAATTAATTTTATTTCAATTTAATAAATATAAGTAAAATATAATAGAATGACTTAAAATGAGATGGGAAATATTACATACATATAACATTATTATTTGAATACAAAATAATTAAAAAATGACTTTTTTCATCTTCAAATTAAAGGAAAAAATATATACACAAAATTGATTAAAATATATTTAATGAAGTACCATTCTATTCTATTTGCAAAAATCACAATAAAAAGCTCAGCATCATTTACCATTAAAAAAAAATCAATATTATTTCATTCCATTACACTTAATTTATATAAATATAATATATACTTTTATTCTTCAATATAAACTAATCTAATTGTGGTATTCTTACAATAATTTTTATCCACCATTTTCTAATCTAATTAGGTTTAAACTATAGTTAACCACGCATATATGTTATGGTTAACACCAAGGTGAAAGAGAATTAGGGGTGGGCAGGGTTGGAACTCAAACTTGGTGTGATTTAACAATTCGATAACATTTGTTGTTTTGCCTTATGTTGCAACAACATAGCTAAATGTAAAATATTTAAAGTGTAAAAAATCTTTACAAATTTTTTTAAAAATAATTAATCTATGTTTTCATGTATAAGTCTTTGGTCAATTTTTTATTGGGTTTCAAGTCCCAAAATTGAGTCAGAGTATAAGTTGACCCAATATAATGTTAGATTAGGGGTAAAAGAAGTTCAATTGTCACTCATAAATAGATAAGTTAAAAAGCACACTACGTTGCCACCATATCTACCATCATTATCGTTAGGAAATAAACACATAATTCCCTCTTTGCAAGAATAAAAAGAGCAACTACACTAGCAAAATAATAGCAGGAATCAACACACAATAAACCAGAAATAATAGGAAAAATGTATCAAGATTTTTAACATGAAAAAACTCTCTCAATGCGAAAAATAAAAATCAAGAGTCATCCAGACCAAAGAAATAGCTCCACTATAATTAAATCAGGTACAAAAGAATCTCAAATAAGTGCACAAGTTGTGCTAACAACAAGCTAAACCAACCAAGTACTAATGCTTAAAATTGATAACCAAGAAGATGAAAAAATACCCCAAAACAGAGCTGCTATGCGAGACCAATATCGCACACTCCAAACCTCGTCTCGACAATCCAACCGTTCAAAATGAAGAATCAAACATCCAGAGCCTACTGTCAAAGTTTCAGCCCGATTCAAATGTGAACAATTTCACAAACACCGATTTACAGTGACAGGTTGCACTAGAAAAATAATTCTCTAAACAAAAACAGAACTATGTGCTAGATCGATATCTCACATTCCAGACTGTGTCTCGATGATCTAACCGTTTAGAATGAAGAGCCACTTGTCAAGAACCCGCTATTAAAATTTTAGCCCGATCCAACAGTGGACGACTTTGCAAATGCTGATTTATAGTGACTGTTTACACTAGAAAAATGAAGATGGGTTGGCCAAGTTTCTCTCTTCCTTCTCTTTCAATGTGGCTAATTTTTCTCACAAATGATCTTTCTCTCTATGCCCTAGCAAACTCCTCTCACTTAGATAAGAAAATATGAAGTGGGCTTGCTCATTTTTGGGTTTTTCTCTACATAGGAAAGAAGCCTAATACCCAACAAATCTCCCCCTCACGACTATGTGAAAGTAACACCAAACTGGCTTAAACAACAAGCTTCAAACTTCCATCTTAGCAAAGATTTTTTCATCATGTTTGAACTATTCTTATCAGTGTGAACCTTTTCAAGTTCCAACAACTTATCATTCAAAACATCACATATCCAATGATACCTCACATCAGTGTGTTTGGAAGCATCACATAACCAATGGAAGGATGAGGCGATAAAACACATGTTGTGACAATTTGAAAACTAGAATCATTTTCTCATTCAAATCTTTTCAGCATTCATTTCCATACTTTCAACTGGAATGAAAAAAGGGGAATACAACATCAACACTAGACTGGACGCTCACAAAAAAAAAGGGATTAGGATGCAATCAGTGAATGGGCTGATGGCCAACAAATGATGCAGTAAAAAATAAAACTAACCAAAATGCCTTACAATAAACTATCTGCACCAGGTCTTTATCCATGCTCGACATCACAGATGGTGACCTTGGCTATGTAATACCTGATGTACACGTGTCACTAGATAAGTTCCATATGGCCCTACGGTCCCCCGGGATCCACCCATGTTGCCGCGGTCTGGGTTTTCGCTAAGTCTGAAGCCCTACACCTCCTTGGAGGGCTATATGTTAGAGTCACTTTCTTGGGATCAAAAGTCCCGGTAATTGCTCTCTAGAGAGAGATGAATTGAAGGGTGATTTTTAACGAATTTTAGAAATCCTCTAGATGTTCCTTTTCTAGCCCCCAAGTTTAGAAAATCACCGGAATTTCGGAATTTGAACTAGAACTCAAAAATGAGATTTTGATTAGTTGGAGTTTTAATTTTTTGGATATTTTATTTGAATCCAAATGGGGGGTGTTTCCTTATTTACATTTATGTTTTAAAGTTAATAGGAAGTAAATAACCATAACAGCAATATGTTTGCTAATATATTAACAAAATGTTCTTTGATATAATTTCTTCGACAAAGCGTTCTTGATATAAGCTCTCTTGCAACAAGGTGTTCTTGTCGGTCAGTGGCTGTTGGACCTTGTTGTCCATGGCTGATTGTTGGACCTTGCTGTCCACGACTAGGGATTTCAGAGAAGTAGTGAAAGGGTTTGATGACAGCAAAATGTTACTGTCATAGAGGTCTGTCCACAGCTGTGAATGAGTGCCCGCAGCTACAAATGAGTTTCCACAGCTACAAATGAGTTCCCACAGCTGAGAATGAGTTTCCACAACTGTGGATTGAGTTACCACAGTTGGGGGATGAGTTTCCATAGTTGGGAATGAGTTTCCACAGCTGGGATGTAACTCCACGGCTGGGATGAGATGCCACGGTTGCATAAGTGCACAGTGACCGTGGGCAACGTAAATGTACGCAAGGAACTTTTCCCCCATTTCCTTCCACAGTTAGGAATGAGTGAAATGAAACCTTTTTCCCCCACGGTTAGGCTTAAGTGCATTGTACGTAGGGCATAAAGCCCCTGAACGCGAATGAAATCCTTCCTCCTTTTCTTCCTTCTCATTTTCCCCAAATTCCACGAACCAAAAACCTTTCCCTATCTATTTCCTCTCATTTTTCTTCAACCACATTCTAACCTAGCTCTCATAAATCATCAAGGTGAGTATATGCTATAAGATCTTGTCTCCATTTTTGCCATTCTTTCACATTCTTGACATAGGCACTATAAAGGGAGAGACATGAGAAAAAAAAAAGGTAGGGAGATGAAAAAAACCAAAGAAAAGGAGTATATCACATAACTGAAGGGCTAACGGAATGTCAATATTTTTTTCCTTGGCCTTAAATGGCTTGCAGTGTAAGGGGTTTGTTGATATGGTCCCGGTTTTCGTTTCTTTTTATATGTCTTCTGCTTAACCCTTGTGCCAATGTTCGAGGTACGGTTGCTTTGCTCTTCACTTGCTTGACCTTCATTTCCATTTGCTTTTTCACCAACACCTGTTAACATAAACAATCAACGCTAAGTGGTTAAAGGGTAATTCCTTAGTAGCCACATAGACACCACTTATTAGTATACATATACACAAACCTATGTCATTAACTTTACTGGTTTCCCTCTCTTCATTGCCTTCATCAAATAAAAAAGTGCCACAAGCTTCAACCCGAGGAGAAGACACCTTTTCATACCATGGGCTAGCAAGAACAGATGGAGAAGGGCATGATAGCAGCTCGTCAACTCTAGCTGCTTTGCACATATGTTCTCTTTCTTGATTATTGGCATGCAACACCCAATTTATTAACAAATCCTAATGAATGCCAACAATCTTCTCCTATAGGCATTATAAACATTTACATTTAGAGTACATAATGCTAGTTCGATAACCATACAACACACCAACAAGAGAACAATTGACGCACCTCACTCCATGTAGGCATGGTATAACCTCCTTCATAGGTTGCATCACCATCCCATATCTCCATATATTTTATGGTGTGCACACCGCAATCGTAACTGTATGAAAAGCAAAAAAGCATCCGTACAGCATCAATTTACATCGAAAAGAAAGACAAATAGGAGGAAATTCAAAATAAAATTCATATACGTCGAAAATCAAAACAAACACACCCATTATGTTGTTTTGGGACACTTGGAAACTCAATTTCTAGCTGCGCATTAGTAATAACCAAGTTCTTATCAATCAATGCCAATATCTCCTCAAATCGTTTGGCTTACATTATTGAAATAACATTAACTTTCAACATGCACCTAAGCAGAACAATCAAAGATTGCTATTAGCACCCCAACTAAAATTATCCATACCGTCAACTTATCCAAAAGGGCCATATTGCCCTTGTGTTCCAACCACAAAGAATCCAACATGTATAGCTTGATCTTCTGTCGATCCAACACATAGCACCACCAATGACTTCCATACAGGACTGGTGCAAATATCTACAGCAAAACATGGTTTGCATTAGTCTTTTGGCACATTGAATAGAAAAGAACAATATAAAGTTTGAAATTCAATACCAAATCACAATTGACTTGGCTCATTAATAGGAAAAAAGGAGGGAAACTCGTGCCATGGCAGATGCTTATCCTTCATGAAATTATCCAGATCGGCTTTTACAGAATCCTGCAGTTAGCAACAAGAATAATATTACGCCATCTTTAAACATATATTGATGTGGATAATATAAAAGAAGTTGCAATCACCATGAAGTATTAAGATAGACAGTAACGAGACATTGAACTCGAGGCAATCTGTGTTTCATTGAAGCCCGCACTAGCGAAACTAACAACCTAAGCATGTCAAGACAATGTGTTACAACAAGGTTCATTAAAGGACAAATTAACACTTTGCTTCCTATCATGTATAATGCACTATACATATTTATTTAATTTTCGCCTGCGTCCCATAGTCATCGTGTCAGCACGAGACAAAAAGTGTCCACACATTGAAACCAGCACCCTAAACCATAAACAAAAAGTAATTAGTCAACTATAGAATATTATGTTTCATTAGTTGTACATAAGTACATTATATTACAAAAATTTAGATAATAGAGACAGGTAACAAACTCTTGTTTTGCTTTTGGTGCACTTTGCTTCCTAATACAATACTCGTATAAGGCATTGAGTGCCTTTATTTGACCATGTCCTTCATCAATGTGGACAATAGGACCACAAGTAAGTCCTCCATCATCTTCTTGTATATTCTCATCCGCATCCTTTATCCGTTCACTTGCTTTCAAACTTGCCATTTCCATTTTAGAGAATGAAATTTCCTTATCAGTATTTCCCATTCTCTTTTCTTTTGGAGCGGGTGTCCTCAAAGTTGCAGACAACACAAGACGATTAGCAGCTAGAGCAGCTTCTTCTTGTGCTTTTGTACATTCTAATAATCTCTGCAACCAAGTTTCGAAATAGCTACATTTAGACATTTACTTAAACATAAGTATTTTTGGACAATCAAACAGCACCACCACACAATAATGTAAATAAAAGATGAACACATAGAGAATCCCATAAACCCAAACAACATGTACTATACCTCAGTTTCAAAATTCTCTTTCAACCACACTGGGTCAACAAGATCACCTTTATCCTTTCTGTGGTACAATAGCCCCTATCACAGAATTTGTTTATCATGAATTACAAACAGATTAAGAATTCATGTCAAGCATTTCCAAATTAAGTTATTCTTAAAGTAAACACAAATCGGCATCTTCATATTAGATGATTGCAACTTACCAGTACATTATTCTTCTATTCCTGAATCTGCTTTTCTAGCATGTCATCATCCCAATATTTAACCAACAGACATTCTTGGTTCGATGGGGTAATGCCAAGTGGACGGCTATGAAAATACACAATCTATAACAATACCAAAATTACAAATGTAAGCACAATAGAAAGGGAAACCTAACTGACAAGAGTTAAGCATTTACAAAATAATTTATAAAATAATTACACAATAAGCTATTGGTAAACTATAACAAATAAGCTACCGTACCTTGAGCAAGAAGATGCAACCTCCTATTCCTGCCATCTTACTCTTGTATTGCCTGCCCTTGTATGATTTCAAGTTTCTTACAAGCCACTTGAAAACAAATAAGCTCCAATCGTACTTTGTTACGTTCTATATATCAATCACAAAACCCAATAGCTTTGGACACAGCGCCATTTTTAAGGTTGGGCACAAGAAACATGACAACACATACAATATAAAAGCTCTTCTAAATTGCTCATTGACTTCGCCTTGGCCAATAATTCGACTTAGCTGCACATCTGATATTCCATCAAATTCCCCCAACATTGCCTTTTGCTTGGCTGTGGCACATTCGGGAATGTCCAATCCTATTTCAGCCGAAATATCAGAATTTTCACATGCAAATAAAAAACCAAGTAACAACTAATGCTTAAGAGTATTTTTATAAAATTCATGAAATAAAGCGGAATCATGACATGAGATTGAAATATTCTTTCAAACTTGACAAATACACTAATGGGCCTCATGCTAATTAACTTATGCATGGTAGCTGAAGATTGACCAATATGGACAATTAAAATACCATCTTGTGGTAGGCCAAACACTTTGCTTACATCACAATAGCTAAGTCGAATCACTTCTCCCTTAGCATATATGCAGAGTTGACGTAAATCAAAACACTTGACCAGTTTCAAGCACACCCTCCGATCAAGTCTTGTGCATTTCACATGGAGAAGTCCTCCAAACCCCATCTGTATGACCGTGTGTCGTTGCTCTTGTGTCAAGTTATTACAAATTATTTGTAAACGATTCAGTGAGCACCAACTAAGGAATACAACCTGTGTACATGCATTGTAATTAAACTATCAACCATAAAACTCACTATGAATGATAAAAGGAAACAAAAAGTTTTATGAACACATACCTTGCCAGAATTCTTGTTGTTTTGTTTAGTGCGAACCTTCCCAAATCTATTTTTGTTTTCTTCGACATGAACCTTCCCAGATTTCTTTTTACCATGTTTCTTCTGTTGTTTAGGGATCTCAACACTCTGGGAGATTTCTATATCACCACTACTTTCATCACTATAGTCATGCTCATCTATATGAAAAGTATTTTGATTAAATATGTTAGTACACTATAGGTGTTGCAAGTCAAAAGGATGTATTTGTATAGGCTACCCATCATCACCGTCACTGATTACATTAGGATCAAAGTCCTTGTCTGATCCTGAGCTTGTTGAATCTTCAACTACAGATGCAACTATCAATTGAAAACATAGCCAACATTTCAATACATTGTGACAATATATAGCTATAAAAATTTGTTAGTATTTTCTAAACTTTGCTAGCACTTATAATAGATGAAAAATTAGGTACCATGGAATGACATACCACATACAGATCGCCCAGTACGTCCTTTTCCTCACGCCATTTTCTATGTAGGAAATAATTGCAATATATTCAAGTTACCTACAAATAGAACATCAGCGGATACAAAAAAAGTACAAACTTACACTAACTACCCATTGGTATATACATTTCTACATAGTTGCGCAATTCAAAAGCAAAAATATAAACAAAACCATCTCATACTTGCTCATTGGTATATCAAAAAATTAAAATATTGAGTTCGTCCTCTATTTAACCAATGCTTACTTACCAAAAAAATAGTCTAAATGCTTACAAAAAGTGTCTAAATGCTCGTTTATGCTCTTTTTGAGAGATAGTATTTGTATTGAATTTTGCAAGTTTGCTTTGAGTGATTGAAAGGCACACACACAGATGGAGTGATTAGAAAGTCTACCTATACATAAACACTTGTTCAATTCTTGTTTTTTTTTTTTTTATCAGGTTGTGATCATAGGTGTGTGGAAGTGAAATATACTAGTGGTTTGTGTAAGTATGAAGCTATTTTAGCTTGGAGCAGCTATGTAACCAAAGATTTTTTTTTTTCATTTACTACGCGGCATCAAGCATGTTGTGTAATCAAAGAATACTCAAGCATCAATATAAAGATCATGGGTAAACAAAAATACATAGTGTTTTTAGGTACCAAATTGGTTTCTGTTTAGCCTAACCTAAATATTAAAATAAGCACTAAACTACCTACATTTAACAAAAAGAATTAATTAAGTCTAAAAATACTTAAAACTTTGAGGTTTGGATGAGTTTGAACCTTGGTTCAGGTTTAAATAAATTCTTATTACATGGGTTCAAGATTAATATATTAAAGAAGTTTACTAAGTAATGCACTCAAATTCGCAGCTAAAATCAATTCTCCTTTTTTACCCAAACAAATTGATTCCTCAATTATGTTTCAACAAAGAGGGGGTTTGAGCAAAATATTCTAATACCAAAATCCTCATAGTCACAAGATATTCATTCCGAAATTTGAGAATCATGCGATTTATCCCTAGAGCTAATAAAACATACCCAATTTCTTAATTTATGCATGAACCCCAAAGAATCTATGAGAGACCACTTCCTAAACTACAATAAGAACACATGATAGCTTTTAATCTATAAACTAATATCAACCTAAAAATTAGTATCAATTTATTCTAATTTAGCCATTATCATATCCTTAACAACAGAGTTAAGTGGCAAATATTTCTTACCTTTTCGCGAGCTTGACAGAGAGACAACAAGAGCTTCAGCGGCGGAAGGGAAACCAAGACCATTTTGGGCCTTTTCGCGAGCTTGACAAAGGAACAACAATAGCTTTAGTGGCCAAAGGGGAACAAAGACTGAGGGCGAACAGGGGTGGACAGAGTAGCACAACCTTCACCGCTCTTCAGCGAACGCGAGCTTCAAAGAAGGAGGCCGAGGGCTTCATCAACGGACAGTGGAGGGAGATAGTAGTGCAGACCAGCACTTGAGGGAGTGCGGCTTTGATGAGCTTCAGAGTGGATGGGAGCCAAAGTGTATGGGAGTTTCAGAGATGGTAGCCAGAGTGTGTGGGAGTTTCAGAGTGAATGAGATTTGAGAGGGAGAAGCAAATGGGTTAAGAGATTGGGAGGGAAACGGGGGATGGATATGAAGTGAAGTGAAAATAATTTGGAATCCGCTATCGCGTGCTACTTTTTTTTTTCTCCACAAATGCACCCTGCTACAGTGCTATATGGTGTCTGTATAGACACCCCAGCGGGGTGTTAAAATAACTTTTCCATTATGATAGCGGCAAAAGGGGAACCAAGACCGAGGGCGGATAGGGGTGGATAGAGTAGCATGTAACATCCCCAAATTTATAACTAAGAATCTTAATTATCGATAGCAAAACCAAGAGAATCTGGACAAATGTTATGAAACACAACAAATAGACTACTTAAGTATGTCTAGAGAAAAATGCAAAGAATTACGAAAATGCCATCACTTAGTGGAAATTACGAAAATGCCCTTGCTATGTAAAGGAAATTACCAAACTACCCTTGCCTTATTAAATGACAAAGATACCCTTACTCTATGAATGGAATTATAAGAATATCCACTAACATCTTTGCACAAAACATGGAAACGTGCTTGCATAAAACATGGAAACATGTTTGCATAAAACATGGAGCATTTTCATCCAACATGTTTGCATAAAACATGGAAACGTGTTTGCACAAAACATGGAAACGTGTTTGCATAAAACATGGAAACATGTTTGCATAAAACATGGAAACGCGTTTGCACAAAACATGGAAACGTGTTTGCACAAAACAAGGAGCATTTTCATCCCAAAATTTAGCCAACATGTTTCCATAAATCATGCTCCAAGTGCTTTCCATCTTCTGCTTTTTCTCTAATCTTTCCACTATAAATACTCCTCAAACTCTCTTCAATTCAGAAACTCCCTAAGTGTTCTTTCTTTCTTATTCTATCATTCTTCTTATGTTCTTCAAAAACTTCTCTTGATCCTCTAAACTTCATCCAAACACTTCAATCCTAAGTCCAAACTTTCACTAGCCCTCACAAGAGTTACAATCTTTAGCTCTAGTGAGAAATATTTTCTTAAGCATTCAAGTTCTAGAGCCAAGATTCAAGGAGGGTCATCCACTCCAAAGACTCTTAAAGAAGAGAAGGACCCTTTTTAGACCCTACACAAGAGGTAGGAGCTTCATCTTTAATTGTTCAAGCATTGTTGGCTTCTAACCTTGATAGAATGCCTCAAGTTTGAGTTATTGTCAAAAGTTTTAAATGATTATTTGAAAAATATATTTTTAGAAATATGACATGTTCTATTCTGTTATGAGTACCCTTATGATGTTATCAAACTCAAATATAACTTGAAAAGATTGTATGTGAAACCTGATTTAATAAAGGTAACTTAAGACATGAAAATGGTAGGTGCTGGAAATTCTAGTTGTTTCTGGCAGCAGGTACTTCGAAGCTACTGTTCATAAAATATTAAGTATCTCGACATTAAAATAATTTTACTATAAACTAGACTCATTATAGAACACTCTCCAAAAAGAATCACCTAAAACGGAGTTTTCTAGCTCAAGATATAAATTTTTAAAGTAGAGCCTAAGACTGAAACTTTAAATCTGACCTTGTAGTAGTAAAATAGATGTAACTCACTCTAGAAAAATGCAAATGGACTGATTTCAACTTTGTTGGAGAGCTAACACATATAGGAATACACCCATGTATGTTATGCATAAAGCTTTGTACCACGTAAATACAGAATGAGAAATAAATTTCGGGATAGTGTACTGTGAAAGTGCAGTTTGGAAAGGTTCTGGCTAAGGAAAGACTTGGTATTTAAGCATGTCCATTGTGACCCACCTCTCTTTCTGGGAACCCTCCTATGCATGGTTTACAGTTGATTTACACTATTCCAAAGATGTAAATGCTAAAATTTGATGAGTTAGGAATTTGGAACTACCTTTACTAAGCTGAGATAACAAGTATACAGAGAATTATAAACTTTCTTCTAAAAGATGTCAAAACTATAAATAAAAGAATCAAGTCTTGTAAAGAGAGAATTTTAAGAATTTAAGTAGAATAATAATCTTCAAGAGTTATATGAAAGTCATAATAAAAATATATAAGGAACCTATAATAATATTTTGAAGTGCATTAATGTATTAATGAAATGCTAAGAGTACAAAGAACACTAAGAGAAAAAGATAATACTAAGACATCCATTACCTCTTACGAACACTAGGAACTCAACTTGATAACTTTGGTTAGTTAATATGAATTATCTATGAAAGTGTTTACTATGAGATTTACATGATATTGTCCATGTTTTATGAAGTGATTTATAGTAATGTGAATGTATGGTGATGAATTATGAAATAATGAGGATGAATGATTGATTGCCCAGGGTTTATTGTGATTACATGATAATATGCATACATTCATTTCCAAAAGAAATAATAAAAGTAAAGTTTGAAAAAGTAGCAATGAAAGTGGAAAAGTGGACTTGAGCTAAACTCATGGCTTAACCCCCTAATCCGTTGAGATCACGACAACGGAATGAAAACCAACAAGGTTATGGCGACGGCCATGGTATGAGCTCATTACCCTTTTAGGGTGGTCTAAGGCATTGATGCATTCATCCCGTGAGTAATTAAGAAATATGTTGATGAAATAAATGAAAGATGATGATCACTAAACAAGTGAATGTTGAGGATGAGTAATCATGAAATGCATGCAACTCCTAAATGATTACCGCTTATTAGTGGTTTTACATTATATGCTTATATGTATGCTTGATGAAATCTTGAATGAATATTTACGCTAATGTTCAAGATTAGTTTAAAAGTAATCGCACTTCGCTAATCACGTT
The DNA here is from genome assembly GCA_031216105.1 of Dalbergia cultrata. Classification (NCBI taxonomy): domain Eukaryota; kingdom Viridiplantae; phylum Streptophyta; class Magnoliopsida; order Fabales; family Fabaceae; genus Dalbergia; species Dalbergia cultrata. The sequence goes on along the minus strand of CM062349.1, from coordinate 35,189,755 downwards.
TGTGAAAGTTTGATAATTGAATCCTTACTGCTCACCTTTTTATAATAAACCCGAAGTGGTGGGACGACAACGATGACACTTTTAGTACAAGTAGGAACTCCTCGAGAAATCATGTATTTCTCACTCCTATGTTTATTTTCCGTTGTCGTTACCAGAGACAGACGTGTCCACCTAAAGCAACGAGGCCGTAGCTGAGGAAGGAGGTAGCACGTGAAGATTTCAAACCGTTCAAGTAGGAGCATTCCGAGCTTTAGTTACATTATAGTTTGTGAGAAACAATTAGTAATAGTAGAACTTATATTGTTATTTGTAATAACTTATCAGTATGATATATGCCCTGTTGTGACTTATGTATTAAGTGATTATATTCCAGTTTATGTGATAATTGTTCTACACTTAGTCTTTTATTCCGCTTATTTAATTAAGTGCGCAATGTAACTTGATTATTATCTATAAAAGCGCTATGTATTTCACTTCTCGTTACAGGCTTAAGTTTAAAAAAAAAATTAATTTATTTAAAAAAAAAAAACTTCCATTATTTTTCTAAGTTAATTTCAAAAGAAAATTAATACAAGGCATAAGTGACAACTAATAGAATCCAAATGTGAACTTAAGCACAGTGGGGTTCTATTAGGGTGTTACATAGCACAACCTTCACCGCTCTTCAACGAATGCGAGCTTCAAAGAAGGAGGTCGAGGGCTTCATCAACGGACAATGGAGGGAGATAGCAGTGCAGACCAGCACTTGAGGGAGTGCGGCTTTGATGAGCTTTAGAGTAGATGGGAGCCGAAGTGTGTGGGAGTTTCAGAGATGGGTGCCAAAGTGTGTGGGAGTTTCAGAGTGAATGAGATTTGAGAGGGAGAAGCAAATGAGTTGAGAGATTGAGAGGGAAACAGAGGATGGATATGAAGTGAAGTGAAAATAATTTGGAATCTGCTATCGAGTGCTACTTTTTTTTTCTCCACCAATGCATCCTGCTATGGTGCTATACAATGTCTGTATACACACCCCATCACGGTGTTAAAATAACTTTTCCGTTATGAGCTAAAGTTAATTATATATAAAAAAAAAGAGCTTTTGTGGCATTTTCCTATTGGATTAAAAATCTTTATACTCAGTACATGCCAATTAAACTCAATTAAAAATGTGGATTGGCATGCTGTGATAGTGACACGTTTCGTTCTTGCTTTAAGACAACCTATGAGTTGAACCTTGAATTTCCGAAACTACAATTATTGTTGTAGTGCAGTAAAGTGCGTACGGCGTGACAGTCCCGACCAGACACTGATCTGACTGAAGTTGCAGTTTCAGTTTCGGGCGCAGTGTTAGTTGCAGTTAGTTAAAGCTCGTTGCGTATTTCCAACACAACACAAGACCAAACCCTAGCCATGGAGGATCACCACAGAGTCAGCTTCCTCCGCCACCGCCTTACCCCACAGATTCGAGACCCTTCCAACGACGAACGCGACGATCCCCCTCCGCACCCTAAGTCAGATTCATTCACCCTCCCCTATCTCTCTTTTTTTTTTTTATTTAGTTTTTTAATTTTATATATGCTGACGGTTATTTATTCTGTTTGGACCATACTATAATAGTACTTCCTCATCTGCTGATTTCAATTTCGATACCTGCATAGCATCTTTGCACACATATCTCGGTGGTACGCTTTTTTTTTTTTTTCGTTTCTTCCTTTCATTCTGTTTTTGTTTGTGCAAGTTTTCTACAACACTGGTGGTTGTTTTGATGTCACAGAAGTTGAAGACACTCGCCACAGGACAGCTTTCTTGGATGGTGGTTCTGTATTGAACCTTCCCCTGTTTCGTCTCCAAGGTAATCTGTTCCTTTCGATTGCGGTTCTGCTCTGAATTGTTGTAGTAGGCAAGCAATCAAGCATTAGTGAAAGTTATTTTGAGAAATTCATGTTCTTAGTTGAACGAAGGAATATATAATATGTAGATGACTAGAATTAGAATTTATACGTTCCCGAGTCATAGATGCACGATTGGGCTGTCACTTGTTTGGTTGAGTAGCCGGCTTCTTCATCTGTTAATATTAAAATTTCATAATTTCAAAACAGGTTTCATGGTAGTCTCTTTTCCTCAATTTTGGGTCCTTTTGGCTGTTTCATTGTTGTCCTTGACCTCCTACTAAATTATCATTGCATTTACAATAATAACAACTAAGCCTTTTTTTTTTTTTTTCATCAGATGAGGTTGGGCTGCATGGATCGAATGATTCTTTTATGTCCTATAATAAACCACCTATGTAGACAAGCTATTGAAATTTAAAACCCTTTTAATGGTTTAGTCTATTGTTTTCTTTGGTCTTCCTCTACCCTACTTATTGGCCTACCCTCTATCAGTTATACTCATCTTTTTAGTGTTTCTACAGGTCATCTTGTCATAAATTATAATTTCATTTGTTCTTCAAAAATGCTTTGTTTGTTTCCTCCTAGCATAAGAAGTCGCAAAAAGTTGTCTTCTCATGGGACTTATCTTCTTGTTCTTTTCATGGGAATAACTTTTGTGTATTCCTTCCAATATTCAGGAGTTGTACTCTTTCCCGGAGCTACTCTTCCCCTAAGAGTCGTTGACCCCCATTTGGTGGCAGCTGCTGAGAGAGCTTTGAGTCAAGTTGATGTTCCTTACACTATTGGCGTGGTAGGTTCACTATGTATGATGGCTGCTCATGGTTTATCCATACCTGGGATTTTGTTTTTCTCATAATATGAATGTGCATTTTCCCTTCAGATTAGGATTCACAGGGATAATGCCAATCGGAGGATGAAATCAGCTAGCATTGGGACAACTGCAGAGGTAATACCTCTCAGCTGATGTGCTATTCACACCGAATATTATGCATTCATACATGCTTGCACCCACATATAACTCAAACCCTTCAAAATATAAAACAGTTCTATCTGTTTAACTTGTGAAATTTATTAATTGCATGTCCTGCCAACCAAAATTACTGTAGTCCCAAGGAGACATGATAAAGTGGTAGTCAAATCATTTTGATTCAGAAAATTTGTACCAGTTAATGTATACATCAGTTTCCATGTATATTTGTGCAAAAACATTTCTGATGCAACTGAGGATGTTGGGATGGGCAGAGATTAATTGCTTGCCTACACCACATCTCATTTTTTAATGCAAAGTCTGACTTTTGCAATGCAGCAATGATGAACAAACCCATCTCCCCTGAAAGAAGGGAAAATAGATCAAATGGAATTACCTATATTCACAAGTTATAGTCTTCTCAGCTCTTGCTACAGTTAGATATCATTGTCTACATGTCTAGTAGTTTATATTACTTGCTAAATTCTTATCTACAGATTCGACAATATGGTCGTCTAGAGGATGGTTCATTGAATGTGGTTACCCGTGGACAACAACGATTTCGCCTAAGACGGTGTTGGACTGATGTGGAAGGAGTGGTTAGAAAAATTAATAATATTTTTACTGCGTTATTTTTTTTCCCCTATTTGGGCATTAACCATGTAACTAGAAGCTGATGACTCCCCTTTTCTTTGTTGGTTGTGGTGGTTCTTGTTAGCCTTATGGGGAGGTCGAAATTATTGAGGAAGATCTACCGTTGCAAACTCCAAGAGATGTGTTTGGGAAATCAGTACCATCATCAACCTGCAGCAGTGATGATAAATTCATGGAGAAGCCCGATCAGGAAATTAGATCAAATCTAAATGAAGCTAAAACACTGGATTCTAGAACTCGGGGCTGTTCGACTAGCGGAGAGCAATCATACAAAGGAGAAGAGCTTAATAGATGTTGTAAAAGTAGATATGCCTACCCATCAAACAAAATTTCGATGGCATTTTGGCCCCACTGGGTATATCGTATGTTCGACTCCTATTGGCTTGCACAAAGGGCTGCAGGTAGTTTCGCTTTGCTGCTTTTGACTCTTTATAAGACATTTCCTGCATGTTTGAAAATATATTTTTCAGTGTAATCACTGTCATTTACTGAATTAACTCTTGATTTTCTTTTTGGCATACTGGTCAATTGGTATTAAGTTTAAAATTCAAAACTTCAATGGAAAATTCATGAACAGGCGTCTAGAATATCCGGAAATATTTTTGCATAGCCCACAAGTATAATACTATATTAATATGTTTTTGTCTATGTATTGATCTATTCTCAACTGACCAAAAATTATATACAACCCCTCATTTGTGATCGTTTTTTGGTGAAAACTTTAGTACTGTATGAGGAATTCAGATTAGATAACAGCATCATGTCTAAATTTTCCTCTTTACTGTGAAACTAATATGTTAATCTCAGAATAACAACTGATTGCTGTGTTGATCATTTGTAGGTATGTGGAAGCAGGTAGTTGGGGTGCCTAGCATGGACAATCTCGTTAAGAAGCCTGATATTTTATCATTTTACATTGCTAGTAAAATACCCGTGTCTGAATCTACAAGGCAGGAGCTCTTGGATATTGATGGCATTGCATATAGATTGCGTAGGGAAATTGAATTACTCGAGAGCCTTGATCTTATCCGATGTAAAAGCTGCCAGGTAATCATGGTCTCACCAAAGCACCACAACGTTGCACATCATATTGGCATGCTTAAATATAATAGAGACAATTTTGTATATATAATTCTGTTTCAGCTTTCATCAAGTGCAGAACAGAGAGATGTTTCTTCCCTTTATAAAAATCTTAAAATTTGCAGACCGTAATTGGACAACGAAGTGATATGTTGGTGATGTCAAGTGAGGGTCCTCTTGGTGCTTATGTGAATCTAGCTGGTTATGTGCATGAGGTAATGACTCTTTACAAGGCAAAGAACTTAGATATCGTGGGGCCAGCAGTTAGAGAATACAGTTGGTTTCCTGGGTAAGTTTCTGGCCATTTTCATGTCCTATGATGTTATGTACATATCAAGTTTTTTTATTTTTATTTTTCCCTGTTGTGTTGAAGATCTAACTATTGTGTGCCATGAAGCTCTATCATGCTTCATGTAATAGTGATTCTGTGATGATGACTGATGACCTTGATTATATTTACCTTTCTTTTTTGTGCTCACAGAGTGCAGTCTTTTAATTGCGATTTAACTGGATTCTATTTGCACTGTGCTTTGGATTCTGGTTTGCACTTTATAGAGATACTATATACCCTATTATATGGGTTTTGGGAGACGAAAGGAGCTTTGTAGGCTAGTATTCCGACCAATTGTTTCTTTGTTTTCTGTGGTGGTGGAGGACACCTTAACCTCCTGTCCTGTATTTGTCTTCTCTTTCAATATTGTTTTTAACAAGAAACTTAGACTATTACAGTGACAATAAAACATTAAAAGATATGTTAGGCAGGGTTATGTAATGCCCATCATAATGAACTGGTTTTTTTATTTATTTTTTTCCCCTTTTTGGTGCCGCCGGGGCGGGGGGATTTTTCCTTGTGCTTTAATGAAAATTCTCCTATTATAGGGAAAGTAAAAAATGTTTGTGATACTTGGTTAGCAGCAAGCACATATAAACCTTTAAGGGCAATACTGTCGGTATAACTTTTTGGTTTTTTGTTTAGCCAATTGCCCTTCTTTCGGCTACCTTCATTCTTTCAAGTATAGTTTTACTTCCGGGGACAAGTTCTGCTTAAAATTACTCCCACTTTCCTGGGATAAAAAGGGGAAAAGATAATTACCCGATAAAAGAGAGAATAAGCAATGGAAAGGAGCTAGAGGGCTATAAGGTAGACCATTGTGCAATGTCATGCATTTGTGAGGATTAGCACTGCAAATGCTAACATGGTGATAGCACTTTCAATTACCTTCTATTGGTTGTTTAACCAGAAGCTAAGATCGGAATGTTATACTTTTTGGCAGGTTTGCATGGACAATGGCTCGATGTGCCTCATGTAACGCCCAAATGGGGTGGCTTTTTACAGCCACCGACAAAAAACTCAGACCCTCGGCGTTTTGGGGGATAAGGAGCTGTGAAGTTGCAGAAGAAATACGCCGAAACCTTTGATTGTGCTTATGTAATGGTCATACAGTTACAAGATTGTCGTATGTTTATATTCATCTATCCCCAGCTTTGTGTGGAAACCCATGCTCATGTTGCACAGCATGGTGATATTAAGTACATAACGCCATGTTCATGTAGTATTGTAGTTTGTGCACTTTTTATAGCTTGGAAGAAACAAAATCGTTCATGTAGGCAATTTTAGATGGGTACACCTTTTAACTCTTAGCTGTGGTGTTTTCGCAGCTTTATTAAACTAAACTTTAGATTGTTCAAAGTTGGTTTATCAAAAAACTAGTGTATAGAGTAGGCTTGGATTATCAAGTTGGCCTGCCTAATTCGTTTAAAAGGAAGGGCTAGATTTATATAAAGGAAAACATTAGACCACTAAAAATTTATTCAGAATTTTGTATTCATAATGATGTGGTATAATAATTAGACTTTTAATGATTTAGTGTTTTATTTCATTCGACAATCATAAAGATTTTTATAAAAAAAATTTATACATATTATTTTAGATGTGTAACATTCTTATATTAATGTGAAGGCCATTTTTTAAGGCACCATGGTGCCTTGTTTTGTTGATTAGTCTTCCAGTGGGGTCTGCCTAATCTATGGTCTAAAATTAGGTGGTGTGTTTATGGTATGTCAAGTTTGAGTACTCAGTACCATACAAATGTGAACGTGAATTAACTTCAATATTCATTTTTTGGTATGAGTAGGTCAATTTTATTTAAAGTATTTTTTTCAGTAAAAACCAAAGAGTAACTGGTTTGGGTGCAATCCACAATCGGAATTTCTCCTCTTTTGTATCTCTTATCACTCAACACTTACTTGGGTCTAACTTAATGAAAAGGGTCTCGAACAGCTAGCCGACTAGCTCATGCTAATGCAAAAGTATTGTTTCGTTCAGCATAAATTGGAATTTCAATATAAATAAGAATTAGCAACTCTGCAAAGTCAACCTTGGAACAGGTTGACGAATTTATGTTCCTATGGCGATACCTTATACCACGATCTAATAAGTAATAGAATAACTCTGTTGCTAATAAAATGAAAGCTCATAACTGAACTCAGTGCTGACTACATGATTCAAAAAAATCAACGGTAGCTTCTGTAGCCCGGGCTGTACATGCAACTTTCTGCGTATTTGACAAGATCCTTAGGCCGAGGTAGATGAGAAGCCAGACCTGTCCACCAAATAGACAAGACAAAATTAATGTTGGAATGAAATTAAAAATTAGACCAAAGTTTTCTGGACCAAATACATTTCATGAAACTCACCAAGTTCATATGCCTTAGCTGCCACGTTAGCAGCAATGTGAGCTGATATCTTCCTGATATTAGAGAATGGAGGGTAAATCAGTCCCTTGTCATAGTTCTCCTGTGATACTTGCGCAGCCAAAGCTTCAGCTGTTGTAAAAGAAGTCGTAGTTAGTCATTCCATAGATTTTCACCCCCTCACCAAGACAGGTGCAAGTATTTTATTTTAATTGTTTTCAATTCAAGATTTTTTCTATGGCATTTTTTTCACACACTAATAATAATCATGCAGCACATTATCATGATATAATCTCTTTGGTTTGCATGTATGTATGTACTCACAGGCTGCTAAGAGCATCTCATCACGCACGCGGATTGCGCCAGAGATGATCAAACCCAAACCAAACCCGGGGAATATGTAAGCATTGTTGGCCTGAATAGCATCATAGGAGAACAAAATTAACTATTAGCAAGTGTAAAACTGCTCTGAGGAATATGCATGTTGAATAACAAAATGTTTAGCAAGCGTAAAAATGCACCGAGGAATATGCATGTTGATTAGTAAAATGCTTAGCAACTGTAAACAAAGACCTGTCCAGGAACAAAAACTTTTCCTTTGTACTCAACAGGATCAAATGGACTTCCACTAGCGAAGATTGCTCGACCCTGCAAAGAAAAGAGAAATAATATGAAGTATAAAAGTTTTGATTGTTTAAAATTGTCTTGACATAAAAAAAGAAAAAATGTTTCTGGAACAGATATTTACCTTGCTCCACGTGTAAGCTTCTTCAGCAGTGCACTCAGATTGTGAAGTTGGGTTGGAGAGAGCAAGAATGAGCGGTTTCTACATGCCAACAAACACCATAAGCATTAGATATACAATCTTCTCACCAGGTTGTTTAAAAAAACATTATTAGAGAAAGTGAGAAAAAAAGTACCTCATTCAACGATGCCATGGTTTCAACCACCTCCTTGGTAAATGTCTTCCCTACTCCAGATGATCCAATCAACACAGTTGGCTTGATCGCCTGATGGAGTGAAATGTAAGTAAGATACTGTGTACAAGAATGAAGGGTAACAAATGTTTTCAGAAAACATGAAAAGGAAAGCAAAGTCTGAGACAAGTCACCTTGACAGCATCTAGAAGCTCCTTTACAGGTTCATGCTCATGGGCCCAAGGCTTCTTGAAGTGCTGAAGTGATCCAAGACGAGAGCTAACAATAAGTCCCTGGAACAGAACAAGATTGTTATGAGAAGTTCAAGGAAAAGAGGATCTAGAAACCAAAGAAAGATCAAGCTCTTCCATTTACCTTTGAGTCAACTAGCCAAATCTTCTTGCGGGTCTCTTCTATTGGAGCTTTTGTCTGCTTTGAAATCTCAAGAGCTATCAGCTCAGCTATACCAGTTCCAGCCTTCAATTACCAAAACATAAAAAGTGAGGAAGATTCCAAGAAAATCATCGATAGCATATTTCATTTCGTATGTATATTCATACATTCTCGTAGATTATATATATATATATTACTAAGGGTAAAACAAATACACGGCTAGAGGGTAGGTATTAAAGCATAATAAAGATTAAAATAAAGTATACAAGACAGGAATATTATTTTTCCCCATCAGACACAGGACTTAATAACAAATGAAAACAAATCTTCTTCAGGCACTAACCTCTCCAGCACCCAAGAATAAGAAGGTATGATCAGCTAAGGTTCCCCCAACTAATTTCAGGGAAGCAAGCAGTCCTGCTAATACCACAGATGCTGTGCCCTGAAATAAACCACAGAATATCGGTCAGTAACCTGAATTAAAATAAGGAACTATGCATAGAGTCAAAAGCTTTCAAGCATGTCACCTGTATATCATCATTGAAAACAAGATGAGACGAGCTGTATTTTGCCAGAAGATCAAATGCATTGTGATTTGCGAAATCTTCAAACTGAAAAAAGGATTATGAAAATTAAGAAAACAATAGATTCAAGCAGACTGGCAGGGGGAAAAAACCATGTGATTAGAAAGTTGAATCTGCTATGTAACCTGGATAAGAACTTTCTCCCCATAGTTCTGCTTAACTGCACGCATAAACTCATCTAGAAGCTCTGCATATTCCTAATCCACAACAAACAAATATTATGTTAACAGTATATAAATTTCACATTCACTAATTGAAGTTAAAAGAAAGAAAAAAAAAATTAAAGGGAATCGGCATTCATTTGCATGTCTGTGAGTGGGAGGGATGATCAAACCTTCCCAGTTGCCCTCTTTTGTCTAAGCCCAATGTAAAACTCATCATTCAGCAACTTCTCATTGTTTGTGCCAACATCAATGGTTATAGGCAAGCACTGAAATCATAGATCAAGATAGCAATTCATCAGTTGATAAACTATGAGGAAGGGAAAAGTTGAAAATGGAAAAGATCATTTAGTAGTTCTTACAGACGAAGGGCGAACACCTCCCAATGCAGTGTAAAGAGAGAGTTTCCCAACTGGAATCCCCATTCCCTAACATAAATTAAAAAGAGTTAAGGTCAGCACATTTGTCTGTGAGTGTAATGCAGATTAAGGGATCAATGCTATATTCTTTTTACCTGGCAACCAAGATCTCCAAGTCCCAATATACGTTCACCATCAGTCACAACAACAACTTGGATGGTTTTCTCTGGCCAGTTTTTCAGCACTTCAAGGATCTTGCCTCTGAAGATTTCAAGTATTTAATTAGTGTTTTCTCAAATGCTAAGTGAGAAAAAAAAAAAGAAAAAAAATAAAATGAGCGGTGTTAAAAAGCATACTTCTCCTTCAAACTGATATATAGACCCTGAGGACGCCTAAAAATGCTTCCATATTTCTGGCAGGCTTCGCCAACGGTTGGAGTGTAAACAACAGGAAGTAGTTCCTCAACATTGTCTATCAGAAGCTTGTAAAACAACCTCTCATTCCTCTCCTGCCAACAGAGAAATAAATGTCAGAGACAGTGAGAGAAAATTAAGTGGTCTAGCTCTCTGGGCTAATATATGATCTTTATGTAAAGTCAGAAAGTACCTGAAGATCCATCATGGCCATGTACCTATGCAGAGGAACCTCATACTGGCGAAGATTGTGCATCAACCTCTTTTCCTGAAGACCATAATAATAAGAAGGGCAATTAGCCGAAAATCCCAAGACCAAACTGTATCCAAGGTTCCATTTTATGCAAATAAACAATTGAATGCATCTAACTTGACACAATGCTACGTGAGTAACCTGAAGATCCTGAGTGAAGACAGCTGGGGGCAAAAGGCCACGCAAGTAATGAGCATCTCTTTCTTTCTCAGTGAAGGCAAGCCCTTTGTTGTAGCGTGGATCACGCAGCAAGGTGCAGCCACTGTAACACAAAAATTCTGATTGGCACATTATGTCTATATGTAATAGCCTAAGAAATTGCCATCTAAGACTTCTAACCGGAATGCATTAAATTAGGATACAAATTGGTTCAGACTTCAGAATCAGCTAATAAGACTAGCTAGGATCATTAAATTGAAATACAGAAACATATGAAATCTCAATGTTGAATAATTACAATTCAGTGAGACTGACAATCAATTAATGGCTTAATACAATAAACCTCCATGAATGCTTCGAGTACACACCAACTCAGTGTGCATGTTCCAACTTCTAACAATTATGAATATTTGATAATTTTGTTCAATTCAAATAAGTAATAACAACACACAGGAAGAACTTGTTATGTAGATCGCATCAAAACAAGTGAATGGAATAGCTTCATAAGGCACGACAGCATTATATAACTCCATGCTCAGGTGATCTACCAAAAGCTCAGTGCTCCAAACAATATAAGACCCGGAAAACAAGCCTAGCCAAAAATTAAAGGCCCACAAAAAACAAGATCAAATAAACTAGTGGAGCACAGATCCAAGATGCACAAAGAGACTCACATCTTCAAAAACAGTACAATACAAACAACAGATACCCCTCTAAAAACAAACAAAAAGAAAGAAGGGACAAATTGCATCTTGTCCTTTTTCACATGTCATAACTCATACATATGTAAATGTAAGGCAGTGATTCACACACACCTTGAGACTGAGAAGCTCCATGGGGTGATAAGCTGGTCCTCCGTGGCACGATCCTCACCGTACAAGTCCCTCACACCTCCACCATTCGTATAATCCTCAGTAGTGGCTCCACCGTTCTCCTTCAATGTGCTCGACATCACTGCCAACAACAACTTTGTCACTACCTTTGCTCCTCCGCAACTTCCACCTAACACTAGCAACAATCTCTGCAAATGCAAGTGTTATAAACCAACCACAAAAACACAACAATGAGAGAGATAAAAGAGTGATTGTTTGTTGTATACATATATATATAAATCTTGGGTCGGCAACTTTGTAAAAAAAAAAAAAGCAGGAACTTTCACCTGTTTTTACAAACTATTCAGACACAGAAACCAAAATGCGAGGTTGGTGTGCCTTAAACCTGGTATATCTTATATATAGTGTTTCTCTCAATTTTTTTTAATAATTTTTTTCATTTATTAAATGTGTCTGTTTGGTTTGGTTGTTTATGAGGTGGAAAAGATCGAGGTAGGTTTCAACATGGGAATGGCTAACACATGTAATGAAATGAAAACTGAAAAGAAAGTTGTACATCTTTCTCTCTCACATTCTAGACGGATAGTTATTTATTTTGGTCAACAGGGACACTCGCAAATGTCCTAAACCTTGGCTGAAGAATATTATTCACTTTCACACCATATTTAATTTCATTTATCAACTTGATAAAGAAAGAGTTAATAAAAAAAATAAGGCAATTACCGCAGTAGGTGGTGCCAGAACATTGGATTTGTGCCTAAGCCTATTGAAGCAGATCATGTTGTTGGTGGAAGTTTGGAGTGAACGTGGTTGGAACAGAAAGGGAAGATTTGTAGATTCTCCGCGTTTTCTTGAAAGTCAAAATTGAACTGCCAACTGCCATGATTGGCCTAAAAGAAAGATGACAATACACCCATTTAACTCTCTTAAATTACAAATAGGACAAATTAATTCTTATAATTTTTTTAAAATTAATTCCTATAAAATTAAATTATTAAATAAATTGATTCATGAAAATAAAATCTTTAAATTAATTTCTATAAAATTTTAAATTGAATAAATTAATTCATATAAAATTAAATAATTAGTCAAATTAATTTCTCTTATAAGTTAAATCAAGAGGATTAATTTATCTAATAATTTACCTTTACAAGAATTAATTTGAGAAATCTTTTCTATAGAAACTATTTTATCGAATTATTTAATTTTATAAAAATTAATTTAATATTTTTTTAAGAAACCAATTTATTCATCTTAAAATTTTAAAGGGGAGAGAGTTTTGTCCAGAAAGATTTTGAGAAAAGGTGGTCAACTGCCAATAAATTCGTTTGGGTCCCATCTTGACTATACCATTTACATTTTTCCTTTTACAGTTCTTAATTATATTTTTAATTGGTCTTGTAATAATAAGATGTTTCAGGTCGGTAATTATTTGACAAATATTAAATATTTTTATATTCTCAATATAATAATTTTTATTTTTATTTTCTTAATCAATGCTCTAAAAATTTCTTTGGTAAATTCTGTTATACTCTCTTCATTTTTATAAAATTGAATATATTTTTATAATGTTATTTTTTTTCAAAATGATTGTCATTTTAAAATTACAATGAAATATTAAATAATTTATATAAATTTTATTCCTATTAAAATTAAATTAGATATCAATTTTATCTTTCTTTAATTTATCTCTTTTTTAGTCTATAAAAATATTTTCTTTAAAGGGATAATTTAGTCTTTTAGATTAGCTTTTTAAAAAACCAAAACTATTTAACAATTTTAAACGATATTCATACCAAAATAGATGGAATAATTACCTTCTTTTTTAAAAAAAATATAATGTTTAATAGTCATTTCAAAATAAAAAAAATCTAAAAAAATTTATTGTGTTTTGAAATTAAATTAATAATAATTTGATAAAAATGTATAAAACTGTTATGAATATTTTCTCACACCATGAAAAGCATAGAAACTATATATTAAAAGAAAATTTAATTAGCAATATTAATAATAATGAGTTTGAATAATATCAAAATAATAATAACTTATTATCAGTTCAAATATATTATAACTGGTATTTTCAAACAATTAATCAAAAATTCATTAAATAAATTGTGGCAATGAAAAATAGGGTTTAATTTGTGACAAATGACAATAGTCACTCCACAGTTATTTATTATCAGCACACATTGGCGAAGTAAACATGCACCGAGTCAGTTATTCATTTATGTCCCCTTTTTCCCACACCAATTATTGTGTTACGGCTTTGTGTCAGAGTTAAAAATCCCAACATATTCGAAAAGCACCGAAAGTTTTTCCTCTCAAAACGTAATCCTTAAGCCATTGAGCTGTGGTGATAAATACAATGGCTCCGATTTTCTTAATAGAAACATGCATTTATAATGAAAACTACCAATTCGATGTGACGAACACCCATTTTAAAGATTTTGCATCGTGATTGGGAATATACAATGATTGATATTTACACGCTAATCGTAAATTTACACGAGGTTTTAGTAGTAATAAATCAACTTATTAATTGAAGATGTCTGAGCTTTACATTGAGATTTCTATTTAATTAGTGAGAGAACCCGAAATTATATTGGTCCCAAAAAAATAAAATAAAACAAAAGTCTCGACGTTCTTAATAGTTATAAAAATATGATATGGAAAGTCCGTGATTCACTTACAACCGATTAAAAAGGTGTTTCGATCCAAAATATTGAGAGGCTAGTTAATCACTAATCAAGATTTTGGTTTTTTTCTAAGTTCGTAAACTTTAGAAAAGGATGTGAGAAGAGAGAGAAAAAATAAATTATCTCCTTATGTGACATAAATGAGAGAATAAAAGCCATCAGCACAAAAAATGGTGATTGAAAATTTTACCTTAATCGTAAGTGACGTGGCGCCATCCCTCTATCTCTCACCCCCACTGCTGCCACTGTCACCCCGCCTCTGTGTCCTATACCTTTCATTTCTTTAAGAAAAAGAGAGAAGGAATTGTCATAATCTTCAAGATCATCAAGAAGATCACTAGGGTCCCATCTCAATGTCATTCTTGTTGTTACATGCTACATCTCCAATAAGGGGTGATGCACAATCATCATCAAGCTTATACATATATTTATATTAAGTTTAAAGTTATAAATTAGTGTATAAAAAATTATAAATTAATATATAAAATATTATAAAAAAATATGTAAAAATTTATTACATATTAATTTATAATTTTTTATATATTGATTTATAATTTTTAACTTGATATAAGTATATGACGTAAAATTGGTGATTTTTATTCATCTTTTCTCCATTTCCAATTTCCCCGGTCAGTGTAATAGATTGAGAAGATTTTCACAAGGGAATAAAAATATAACACACAAACTTAATAAAATAATATGAAATATATCATATTTTATTATTTATAATTAGGGTGAGATCAAATCTAATAATATATATCATGGGTCTTGCTTTCTCGTCCAACCCGAATCCAGGATTTGTTCCCCTCATGAACTTGCTGCCGGACACGAACTTGGGGATGGTATACACATCGTGGGTCTTGCTTGTTTTGTTCTTTCCTTTTTAGTTTCCTATCTTAGTTATCTTTTTCTGTTAGTCTTTTTTCTTGGTTCTTTGTGACAGGTACTCCTCTTCCTTGCCTTTGTTTTCTTATCTAAAAAGAAAAAAGGATTTGTCCCCCTCACGTTCTTGCACTCCATTCTTCATTCCTTCGCTTCATCCTTGTGGCCAAAACATGCATTAGATTTTGGGATTTTTTTTTTTCTTTAAAATATTTATGAACAAGTGAAATCAAATGGAAGAGAACCTATGAAAGGGGGATGGGGTCGGGTAGTTGGGCCGATCGACTACGGTTGGGGTGGGGGCAATGGTAGTAGGGTGGTGGGGTGGGGCACGCAAAAGGTGAGAAAAAAGATATTCATTTTTATTACAAATGTGCCTAAAAAATATGTTAAACCTGTGAATTTTCAAGAATAACGCGTCTTGTCATTTGAGACTATTTATTTAACCGATTCCAGGTGAGTAAGGGAGCCTTATATTCTATTTTTACAATTGTCAAAGAAATTAGTAATGTAATGATATAATAACTGTAGTAACGTCACATCCTCTTAATATTGCTGTAATTACTTAAAAAAATTTAATACGGTTATTAAGATGATTCGGACTTTCTTGTATGAAATGAGTCACCAGAATTGAAACATCCTGGGCAAAAGCCATGTTGTGCATTTTTGTCCGTAGGCCTGAGGAAGTTGTTTTCATTATCTTTACTCGTTTCCAAACTGGCCGGAATGGTCATGCATACTTTTCAAACTGTTTTTGATGTTCAACTTTGTAGACGCACGACAATACAAGTCTTCATTCCAGAATCAGTCCATTGATCTGACTTTGAACCTCTTTTTGGATTCCAACTCTTTCTGCATTCTTAAGGCTATCCTCTGCGACTCCACGCGATTTGTACTTCACTTTCACACAGTGTCTGACCAAAACACTATAAATGATAAATTTATTACAAAAGTGTACGGGTGGACTTTGAGTGTCTTCTTGTGGATAGTTAAATTCTCTTTGAAATTATAAAGTATATATACTACAGAGTGCTCAAAAGATTTAGAAAAAAATAGGAAACTGTGTGTATCTTTTTGTATTATGGGATCTTTAGCTCTGTATTCAAAGGCCTTTTTAATAGAGATTTGAGGGCATTAATAGGTGCAGTACTCCTATTTTTACGGGATATAATAACCTTATACACGATTTTTGTTTTTTACCTGGACCTTACACTTACTGTTCAGCTCATTTAATTTTTGGTCTAGTACAGTCCGAAATAAGAATCTCGAAAAAATATATGATTGTGGGATATTTTATCCCAAAAAAAGGATGGGATCTTGAAATTTTGAAAAGAAAAATATGCTTCGTAATTAGATTGAAAATAATTTGATTTTTTTCAGAATAAAGTGAAGGATGACATATGCTTTTAAAAGACACGAATATAAAAAGAAGCTGAGCCTCGAATTTATGACATAGAAATAAATTAAGATAACAAAAGTCAAAAAAATATTTCGATGCATTTAAAAACCTTCAGTTATATATGAAGGTTAATAATAAAAAAAATAAAGAATTTATTTTAAATTCTTACAATCTGAATTGTGAACACGTAGGAAATTCATTCACTCAAACAAAATTATTAAGAGCGAGTTTGTGATGTTGGATTCAAGTAATTTATAAGATGTTCACGAGGTCTTCAATTCTTATATTTTAAGCACATTAAATGCCAAATCAAACTAAATGATGTTACTTTAATCAGGATTGTGTCGCTGATTACGATTTTTGCAGTTGAGATTTGTCATGGCGATAACAACTAGGGCAGGCTTCAACCAATGTGTAACATATATGCATCACGAAAACTATGAGAGGGATCCACCAATACTTGTGCCATCAACCCCACATACATCACCCTTAGATCATAGGAGTAAGAGGAAAACATAGATAGATTGTGGTTGTAAACCTTTCCTACTTTGACCCTTTTAATTAAAAGTTTTTTCCTTAAGTAATTAAAAGCAACAACTTCTGTATTGAAGAGTAAATTTTTTCAAAAAAAATTAATGCAACAAATGTATCAATAGCTTTGAAAATCTATTACTTGAGTTTCTGTAAGGATTGTTTTTAGGGTGTTCGTTATAGAAAAACCTTAATTAAATAAGAGCAATGTTATATATTCATAAAAATATTATTATCTCTATATTATCTAAAAACTAATAATAATTATGACATATCATTATATTTTAGATACAGAATTCTCACAATTTTCTAATTCTCTGTTATTTTCCATTGAACAACCGATGTCCAGACAGCGCGAAAACTTTATGGACAGTGGGCAATGAAAACTGGAAACATGGCATTGAAATTAAAACCGAAGAAGTTTCAAAATAAGACCTTTTTCTCTTTAAAAGCCAAAAAACGACCAGCCCAAGAAGTTTCCCTCGTCGTCTTTCTTGAAGAAAATGAAAATAAAAATCTAACTCAAATATTTTGTCTTTTCCAACAACTATATTAACATATTACATTTTTTTTCCGTAACAACAGGTTCACCTATTTTAAATTATTTATTAAATTAACTTATATCTTGCTGCAAAATGAGACGAGAGTTACATGATTTTTTTTTTTCAAGAATTAGTTTCTTAACATTTAAACTCGTACTTTTGCCCTACCCAAAAAAAAAAAAAACTCGTACTTTTGCCACGAGAAAAACTAAGACTGTTATCATCAACTTGACTTATAGATATTTCGGTATGTGATTTTCAATCTAAAAAGGCACTGCCTAACTCATAAATTAAAAATTTAGAAATAATAATTCAGTTATTGGATTTATTGGTGCGGTGATATATATAGAAGTATAAGAAAATAATGAATTTTTATAAAGAATGCCATAAGAGTTTTTCATATTCAAAAGCGAAAATACTACCAATATGGTCCTTGACAAATATTTAAGGGAACAACTTTGTCTTTCGAGATTTGAAAATCTCCCCAGGATTTTACAAAAAGTGGTCTATTAACCCAATTTAACTTCCAATACTTGAGAAAAAGCACAACATATATGATCCATTAAATAATTGATTTGATTCTTTATTAAGGTAACATACACAATGACATAATATACTAATATCTTTTATTGGCACATATATTCTCAAACCCTAATCTCACTCATTCTTGTATTTTTTTTTTTCAACATTTTCACATATCTCAAACCAAAATAATGTCATTTAGGGCTACCATAGAGTTTAATAGAGCCATATCAATAATTTAAGGAGTTACATGTGTTTTTTTTTGTTAAATATTTGAATGATGGGTTAACAAAGAGACTAATGTGTCATTTTTTTTTATAAAAAGTGATGAGAAACTACAATAAGACTTTCAAATCTTAATGGACCAATATGTCTGCTAAAATATTTCTTAGAGACAAACTTGGATATATTGTCTAAATAAAAATAAAATTGGTGTATAACCTGAAAAAGAAATTTTTTTAAATAATATTAATAATCATATCAAAACTTTTTTGTTGTTATATATATATTCAAATTTTGAAATGGGAAAAAATTTATAGTAATAATAATAGTTTAATTTCTATTTACTCATAGTGTAAAAAGATTTTACATTGTCCGCCAATAGAATTTTACTAAAATTACAAATCATGGTGCGCAATAGTGATAGTAGATAGTTATTTTCTATAATTAATTATTTTGATGAAAATTTTATTGATTAATAGTATAAAATTGTTTTACATTGTCTGTGCATAAAAATTAAATTCTCATAATTATGTCAAAAAAAAAGTCACAAAATAATATTTATAAGAATCCTTGACCGAATATTTAAAATTAAAAAACATATATATAGCACTCCATTGTTTAACGTAATGTAAGCCATTATTTTAAACAAATACATATTTAAAATAGTTATTATTTGGAATAAAATCACTATAGAATATCTAGTTTTACTTTGATTGATTTTATATCAAAATAATCTTATATTATATAAACAGTATCTTGTTGAAAACTAAATAATTATAATGTCAAACGTGCCGTAAGAGAATTATCAATTTCATCAAAATATCCTATGACAATAATTTGATATAAAGTATTATTTACTCTCTGTTCCGCGTGGCGCATGCATATCACGATTGAACGGGCTGAGTCAGAAGGCAGCAATGTTATACGATTAATATTAATATTCTTAACCTCCAATCCGCGCCACCAATAAACAAATGTGAAAATTAAGAGCCTTTCGAGAAAATATAATAAAAAGGACACAACTCTAATTTTGTTCTTTACAAAATTTTAAATTAAATAAATTGATCACAATAAAATTAAATCATCAGCTAAATTAATCACTGTAAAATTAAATAATTGGACAAATTGGCTTCTATAAAATTGAATAATCAAACTAGTCCCTAGCTATGTTAAGTTATAGGTCAGGAGACTAACTTGTCTGATAATTCATTTTTACAGAGATTAATTTAAAATTTTTTTTTATAGTAGCGAGCTTTTTAATGTTACAGGTATTAATTTAGGAGTTTATTTTTTACAAAGATCAATTTGCTATATTTAAAATTTTAGAGGAACTGAAATGTAGATATTGTCAGTAAATGAATGTAAAACGTGTATGTATTTTTCATTTTAAAAAATGATTTGCAAATGAGAAATAAAATTTAATTTTTATGTAATGTGTAAAAAAAATTTATATTATCATCTAATTATATATTATTAAATCAGTAAAAGTGAATAAGTCTTTCATATATTTTTTATTGAAATTATTCAATTGAATAACAATATACTTTTTTTTACACTATTTTTACTTTGAAAAATAATAATATTTTTCATTAGTGTTTGCGCATCATTAATGAATTAGGCATTAACGAGGGAGCGAGGAGGTGAAGATTTAGATTAATAGGAACCACGAGATGGCGCAATTTGAGTTTTTTTTGTGTTTTAAACATATTAGAGGCATTTTGGTTTGAGTATCATTTCATCATTTGAACTTATGTAAGATATGACTTTCCTACACTCTGTTATTCCATTTCTAAAACTCAAACGCAAAACCACTAATTAAGCAGAAAGAGTATCTGCCAATCCAATTAACTATGCATTGGTCTTATTTTGAGCTTAACTATATGAATTTCAATTCAAAACATTTTAAACGTCTCTCTTCTTATTAATGTCTATATTTTTTATCTTATTTAATTTATGATTTATTTGCTAAAAAACATATTTATTAAAATTTGATATTTCATAAAAAATTATAATAAATAATTTTTATAAAAACTTATAATAAAGTTTTACCATAGCAAACAAATTATTATTATATTAATATTTTTTATTATTTTCAAATTTTAAACCATACATTCCAAAATAATATTGGGATTAAAGTTAGAATTAGAATTCATATTCCAATTCTTTAACAAACACTAACATTACGTTTAAGCAACATTTTGAAAACTAGACTGGACTAGCCGATCGGACCAATTGAACCGATAACTAGCCTGCATTTTGGTTTGGATTGACCCTAAAAATCGGCTGGCCAAACTGGTTTTTTTTTTAAATAAAAAATATGCAAAATGACATCGTTTTGAGGGTTTTTTTAAAAAAAAATCCTAAAATCTCAATTTTTTCCTAATTCTTTTCCTTTTTTGGTATAAAAATTAGTAATTTGTGAGATTTTATCTATATGGATAATATTTATTTTGATTAAGAGATGAATTATATTATATTTTACGGGTTTTGTTGATACCTAATTTAATTTTTAGTTATTTATGACATATTTTATTTTGTATTATTATATATTTATATAAATACAAGTTTTATTATATACCGGTTATATTTCAATTTGACCCCCAATTGAATCTCGTAACCCTTACCCTGACCGGCTCGGTACTCGATCTTATTTCAGAATCTTGCGTTTAAGATTCTTAGCCAATTTTTCTACATCTGCATCCAACCAGACCTTTGCAGAAATATTGGACAAAGAAGAAAAAGACATAGGTATACTGAATGAGATCAAGCTTGGATCTTAAATGATGTATGTGTGCTTTGTTTAATATGTCAATAGTTAATATTAGATTGAACACCTAATTTCATTCCTAAGATTTTTGTATTAGACAATTTAATCTTTTAAGGAGGAAAATGGTCACGCTATCCCTTAAGATCGTAAATAGTACATATGTTAGGCTCTTTATTAATTCTCCATTATTAGAGTCACAATTTGCTGGCTGCAACCAAAATGGCTTCGCTTTAAAACATCTTCCCCTCCTCAAAACAACATCATTTTATCCAAGTGGTAAAAGTGAAGAATTTTTCACATGAGGTTTTATCTGAACCAAATTAAGGCAGAATTCTCTCTTGATCTCTTTTACTTGGGAGCAAAAACAAAACGACACCGTTTTACAAACGTGTCGAAAATCTATGTATCCAGGGGTCATGGAGTATATTTACATTTTGGGAGAACTATATTACCTTGTGAAATTTTTTAAAATGACCAAGTTGAGTATTTACTCTTAATATTATCAATCAAGTAGATGTATCATAAGATTAAATTTACTCACCAAGAAACATAAACTAATATTTCTTATTTTGTGAGAAAATAAATCAACATCATATGACAATTTTTTTTTTCGTGGGAGAGGTGGGGGGATTCATGATCTACTTCCATGCTGAACAAAGCTATTTCTTTTTTTCTGTCTTCTCTTTTTTGGGTCGGGGAAGCTATTTTCTTTTGGTCTGGGTGCTGAACAAAGCTCAGCTAGCCCAAATTATTGTTTTCGGTGGTGTGGAGTATTCCAGCCCATAATAAAGCCCATAAATTGTTTGGACAACGGGCTTTTCCGACATTCTGCAGACAGATTATCTGCTCTCCGACAGAGGTGTTAGAGTTGAGAAGCTTTCCAGTGTCTACTACTGCGTTTGTTTCACTCACCGACACAAACATACACGATTCAATTTTCTTTCAATCTTCAGACAATATAAGAGATGGATTATTTGTGCCGATTTGCAAGTGAGATGTTACGTTGACTTACATTCTTTTCAACGTTGAATAGCGTGTGATCTCAGCTTTCATTTTATTAAATAATTAATAAGATTTGAATTGAAATAATATCTCACATAAAATATAATTAGTATAAATAATATTTTTTAAATAATATTATTTTACAAATAATAATCACTTTTAATTGTCTAATCCATGCCATCATCTAACCATCATTAAATGAGATTCTGATCCATACTCATCTCATTGATTCATCTCATCTAATGGGTCAGGAATGGGATGGATGTGCGGATAAGAACCCAGAAAAATGGAGGTTGAAATAAAATAACTCAACACACGCACAATAATAATAATAATAATAATAATACAAGTTAAATTAAGAAAAGAAGTTGCAGAGGTTTTCACTGCTCTTTGAGGTATCCGTAGAAGAAACTCAACTGATAGAGCAGAGATTAGGTTTTGTGATCGAAGGGGACCCATTTTTCGGGTTCATGGACCGCTTGCGTCCTCGGAACAGACCCATCTTCTCTGGATTCACAAATTCCGAGGTAAGGTATTACTACTAATAATAATGCTTATGCCCTTCATTTGGGTTTGGATCATCGTTGAACAATTTTGTCATGGAATAATGGGTGCGATTTGGCTCATGATGATTTGAACCTGCTCCGTGTGTGCGCGTTGTGGCAAACAGATTGAGAAAATGGAGAGAATTGTGGGGGAGTCGAGAGAACGATCATTGGAAAGGGAATTTTGCCAAAAGCTTGCCATAAGTTTCAAGTGAGTTTCAATTATTTTTTTTCAATCATTCATTGCTGGGTTCCTTTTCTATATTAATTAATGAATCAAGATTTGAAGACTCTTGTGTTTGGAATATTTGTGTTTCTGCAGCCGCTCCACCGGTCGTGCCGGGAAGCCTACTATTAAATGGACTGAGGTTTACACATCTTCTTGTGTATTTTACTTCTTTGCTTTTCTGATGTCAAACAGATGATTTGTCTCTGTGGATTTTACTTCTGTGTTGTTCTTTTTCCTTTTTTAATTAGTCCTTTTGTTTTTGGCGGAAATTTTAGATACAAAGTTGGTTTCAGACTAGGCTCCCAGACTTACCAGAAGCCCCTAAAAATGAATCCATGTGCCCTGAAGACCCTAAATGTAAGGAAGGTGAGGCTTCTTGCGTGCCTTGGGTTCTTAGCTTAGCTAGTACTTTTGCTTTCCTTGAGTGGTAAAATTGTCAAGAACTAATTGGCAGCAAGGAAGGAAATATGAAAAGTGGCATAGGCCTCTATGGGCTCTTTCTCACTATATAGAAATTTTTTTCTTTTTGGCTACTATACTTGAACCTATATATGTTTTGAGTCAGCTTGTAATCTACTGTATCAAATTAGCTCATCTTGTGAGAAGGTGCCTGAATTGGTTGCCTTGCAGGAGAAATTATCAGAGACTCGTCAGAAATGGAATTTGAGGCGAAGTCTTCAAAAGATGGAGCATGGTGAGCACGTACGCGGTATTGCATTTAGCTTAGACTCTTCTGGTAATTGATGGATGCTGGGCATGAATTATTTAAATTAAATTTCAATGTTGCTGAAAGCCCTTGATAACCTTTCTGAAGCATTAAAGAAAAGCATTCTCTTCTTCTTGTACCCTTTTCTCTTTTCTATTGCATTCAGCAGATGGAATTTTTGTGAGAGTTCCTGTAATAGATATTCTGAAAGAAATCAGGAATCCTGATCCTCCTGTTCTGCTTCCTCTGCACCTTGCATAAACTCTTTATATATGAAAAAAAAAAATCACTTTAATTTCTTCTTTATTCAGACCCAATTTCCTATCTCGGAAAAATTATGCTAACTGGTTTTTCTTTGATTTTGGGACATGGATATTTGATGAGTTTTAGGTCATCTCGCACGAATGGTTGTTGGTCTATTAACATTTGGGGGTGACCAAATGCATTAATCATGCAATGTCACATAATGTTGATAATATACTCAATTGCAACCAGCAACTATTTTCTTCCCTACCTTCTACTTGTGGGTAGTTCAATTTTTTTAAGCTGCGCTTTTCCTGCAGGCATTAAAGGGAAGAATATATTCATAAGAATAATGAATGGTTTTCATAAATTTTACTGTTACTGTAAAATTTGCAATTTTGTCTATATGTAGACATACAGTACAGGCATGTGTTCTAGACAACTAGTTTTTTTCACTCTTATATCCGTAATGTCTTTCTGCAGGTATGATGTTGAGATGTTTCGAGCTCACAGATTTCTTAGCAACGCGGAAGCTGTAAGTTATAACTAACATCATTTATGTTCATAGCTTAGTGCTGCAAGACTTGGTATATTTTATTGATCGGTTCATTTACCCCTTAAAAGTGGGGAGACAATGATTTTGTCATCTGATACAGTTTTGCCTTTGGTTAAAGGAAGTCCTTGTCAGATTTGTTGGATTTGGAGCTGAAGAAGATGAGTGGATCAATATAAGAACTTCAGTTAGAAAACGTTCTGTTCCTTTGGAGAACACAGAGTGCTCCAACCTTAAAGTTGGAGACCTTGTGCTGTGCTTCCAGGTGATTCAGGCTGACGTTTAGTCACCAAAGTGTTTTTAACCAAACATCATTGCATTCAACTTGACATACTCAACTGAATTTTTTCAGGAGAGGAAAGATCAAGCAATTTACTATGATGCTCACATAGTAGAGATACAAAGGAAAATGCATGATATCAGAGGCTGCAGGTGTCTCATTTTAATTCAGTATGATCATGACAACAGTGAGGTAAGTCTTATTTCTGCATTAGCTTGTGTAATGTGTTTTACCGTTTCATGTGTAATTCACAAGCTTGCATTGTTACATGTTACATGTCAGGAAACAGTTCGCTTGAGGAGACTCTGCCGAAGACCAAGATCTTAGGTGTTCATTGTATCAATTCGCTCTGACAATACACGAGCATTTTCTTCCAAACAGTTGACATTCTGAGTATTCATGCTCGTTCAGGCAAATTCAGTAGTTGAGCATGTAATTCCCCCCCCCCCCCCCCCCCTTTTTAATTTCTTGATGGTAGAGAATGAGTTGGAGAAGGTTATAGTTGAAAAACATTGGATAATATCCAATTAACACATTCGATAAGTACATAAATATTGTCATAGCATTATTCTTTTTTTTAATACTTTTGCTGATCCGATATGATGTAAATAAAACGAAAAAGTCAAGATTGCAGTCATACACGGAATAACTAACAGTAAATTGACTAATTTTCTCAATTTAAAATATTCATACATTCTGTGCTCCTGTATGTCCTATGATGGACAAATTATTATGAAACTGTGTAAAGCTCTGCTAGTAAAATGCAGTGGCTAGTTTTAAATTATAGCTTACACTATGGACTATGGGTTTTCAGATTATTGAATGACCGGAGGACTTGATACAATATGTAATGCGAAAAGGTTAAAAATAAAATTAAAAGGGACTTGAGCCTACAGGCAAATTGACAAACGCCATAATCTTATTTTGGTGTACAATTGTACACAATCGTCATAATCTAAAGTAGAATATGATCTAGGATTCTTTTTTTTCCATACATCATCCATCTATATATTCATAGTCCAGAAATAGAATACATGAAACAACTTTCGCATCCCAACAAAGGCATGAGAGCTGTTTGGTTGAACACTGATACCATCACAGCACCCCAGATACCGTCAGGTTAAAAGCTCCACCGGGAACAATAAACCCTGCCAATGATGCACTTAGGTCAAACCCAAAAAGTAGAGTACAAATCGTGAAAGGCAGTTTATGCAACTTCTCTGAATTGAGATCCAGATTTTTGTAATTTTTGTAATGTCTTTAAAATATTGAAATTTTAAAAGAAACGCAACTTATCCATTTTATCTATAGTACCAGAAGCACAACCATTAAACACAAACGAAACATCCAGCATTACAACTCAAGGAGGCAGCTATTTCTATCAGATCTCGAATGCAGTCCGAACAAGTTATATATTGATGTGATGTTCAAAATATGGTCCTTTTGACACGGCATTAAAGAAAATCATAAATTGAAGCTATCCTTCGCCCCAGATTTCCAAAGAAAATTTTGAAAATTTCAAGAAAGAGTGAAGAATCACACACGGTAAATAGTTCCAAAAACTTCAGTCACTCAAACAACTCCAGGTTTCCTTTTATGAATTGCTCCACATCATAATCATGGTCTGAACGAACCAATACAAACCTGCAATTTTCAAATCCGCAGAAGTTGGCATCCACAAAACCTTGATTTTCTAATGAGAAAGGCAAATGTAGATTAACAGCCAACAGTGCAAACAAGAAGCAAAGAAAACCCAAAAATTATGGCCAAAATGTCAGGGAATTGAAGCCTGGTAGCCTCGGCCCAATTGAACAGCAAATTACTCATCCACATAGGAACCATCTAGATCAAAGTACAAGAACATATCCAGGGCACAATATGAAACGTTGAATAATGATAGTTACAGAATCAAATACCTGCTTGGTACAGCCAAGAAAACCCAGCTATTGAACAAATCAATGAGAGGTGTCACGAGTTATTCATCAATGATAAGCTTCCAAGTAGCCAACTTCTCATCAGAATCAAATGAGCACTTGCAATGTTTGATGCAAAAAGAATCGAACAAAATGAGCACCAATCAGAAAGAATGGCTGACCAGGAGAGCCAATAAGACTTTGGATACTGGAAGTAAAAAGTGGTTAGAACAAGAGAGATAATTTTCAAAGCCATTTAATGTGCAAAAGATTGACTATTATCTGCAACTTCTAGTCACTGGGCTAATGCACATATAGCTCCCATTTGAAAACACAATGATATAGATAGACTGCATGTGGATATGATAACCTTTCTGATTGAAAAGGTCATGGTAAAGTATTAAATAATTAACGAAACTGACAGCACAAAAAATAAAAATGTCGAAGGCACAACAAACAATAATGAGGAACATATTTCTCTAAACAGAGAAAAGAAACTAAAGCATCCCCATCCTTCATTTCAATCAGACTAACCCCATTTACATTTCGTGGGATGTACCCACAAACCAAAAACATGGTTGGAGGTAACTGAACATATATGTATATAATCATTACAAAGTGATAACAACAACAAAAATATTGTGAATACAATGATTTAAGAGTTACAAACAGCTGCCATTGTATACAAATTCTTTCTGTCTTTCAGGTCAAATTCAGACATCCATACCAGGAGAAGGTTAAGTCAAAAGATGAAGGTATAAAAACGGCTAAGTACAAGGATGCACTGCTTTAATTGTCCAGTTCCCATTGGAAAATCATAATAGCATATTTGCAAAATACGTGATAAACTAAAACCTAGCTTTTACCAGATGCCTTCAACATAGTAATTACTGCTCAGATCTATACACACTTTATATCAAAAGACTTGTCACAACAGACATGAAAGACCCACTTTTGCTCAAGCATTTTTCACGCAGGTCAAATACAGTGCACAGGTATTTGATATGTGATGGCGACCATTAAAAAAGGTTTAGCATACATCCAACTTCACTGTTCAGCAAAATTTGTCAGAGAGGATCTTCGGTTCCCATGTTGCAAATGTAAGGACAAACAGGATCATAACAAGAGGTCAACATGATGTCAGCTGCAATCTCAAAACACTTCCGCAGTTCATGAAACTGTTCTCCCATAACAAATAGAAGCAATATAGAGATTCTTTGCCCATTTTTCCTGAATAAAGAAAACATCAAATATAAGCACATATGATCATGAAAAGACATTGGAGACTGCAAATGAGGTGTACTACTAACCTTGACATGAGTACTGGGAAATGCAGATGTGCGAAGTGTCTCTTGAGTTTCATCGGCCGGTTTTCTTCTTGGCACACTAAGGACAAAAGCAGCTTGGTCCCATGTTGCAGCAGTTGAGGTTATTCTGTAACCACCATCCCACCTCCGGTGAATTCCTTCACTAGGATACAGGAAATCAAGTTCCACAACCTGGCATTTAAGTTTGGAAAGAGAAATGTACATATCAGACAGAATTCTTCATTGCCGCACCCACAAGGAATTTCAGTAAAAAAAAAAATGTACTTAAAAAAAAAAGCTAGACCTGGTCTGTGAATCCAGCACCACGGGACATTACAATTGCCCATTTGCTACCAGCAGTGGCCATAGCAGTGACATAAAATCCTTCTCTCCACTTTTTGTTGATCCACTTAAATGGAAATGAATCGCTGACTTTATAGGATTGTTGCAAGTACTGGGTCCCTAAAAGGAACAATTGACCAAGAAAAGTGAGACAGCAATTTAAATACAACACTACTGGCAAAATTATGCAAAAAAGAACATCATCAAAACTGAAGCCAACTATTTCCATTCCAGTCACACAGTGCCTGAAGAAGTTTTGAGTGCATGTACCTTTAGACATTACAACCAACGAACCCCCATTATTGGCTCCAGCTATAGCACTAATGTAATAGTTCTTCTCCCACTGTTCCATAATCCATTCCTAAAAGGACAGATTAAAGAGTTTGTCAGCATGCAAATACTGTACAAAATATAACATAATTGATACAAACATAACATCACCAAAATCAGATGCATAATGCAACAACTGAAACAAAAGTTAACCAACCTTGTGAAGAAAGTGGGAAGAGAGTTCATAAACTTGTGCAGTGAAACCCGTGCCAGCATCCATAATGAGTGCCCACAAATTAGAACAAGAAGCCACGCTGCTGATATATAATCCATCCTCATTTCCTTTCTCAATGTGTTGGGATAGCCGCACATCAGCAACATTGTAATGATACCTACACCAAAAAATAAAAATTTAAACTCTCAAGACATTTTGAAATCAACAGCCCAAAATCAAAAAACAAAATAAACTTCAGAAGAAAACCTTTGCTTCATCGGTCGGCGAGCATTGTAAACACTAATCCACTGTGTTGCGGGCATTCCCATTCTGACCCTCTTCTTTGGTTGCTCATCATCATCCTCTTCCATGGTCAATCGCCCTCTCTTATGTCCAACCTGACATATAAGCTTCACATCACAAGCCCAAAAAAGGGCAAGGACAACAAGAATCAAACTTTGAATCTGCAAAAAATGGCAACTCTCAAGCACTAATAGCATTAAGTACCTTCTGAGCACCCTCAGTGTTTATTGGCCTTATGTCTGGATTTGGACCTACAATTCCATCAAACAGGGATATATATTTTGCATAATTTGGTTCTTCATCAAACTTCAAATTAACCACATATTCAACAAACTGCCGAAAAGGTTGAGGACAAAAGCAACACAAAGTTTCAGGAGAAGTGGCCATCTTCTTCTTGCAGACAAGAAATCCCTTATTTTCTCCCTGCAAGAAACAATTTCATCTGAATCACATAATTATAGTCATTAATAACACTAAAATGACAATATTTGAAACCATGATAACCTGATATCCTTGCCAAGGCAGCCGACCACGAAGAAGGAAGACAAGTGTGTAAGCAAGAGATTCTAAGTCGTCCCTCCTGCTACCCGTCCTACCAAGATGAGCATGTGCACTAGCATATCTAACTGTACCCCTGTGGCAAGAACATGGTATATAAAACCATTCAGAAGCCAGACATTCATCAGGTGTACAGGAAATCAAACAAGCAATTTACCTAAATACATCTGGACGTTGATCATACTCAACGTGAAGGCCAGAACTATCACGCCACCGAGTTGCTGCATAGAAAATGGGAGTGACATGAGTAGCCAAATCATGAAAAATCAGGCATAGAAGTCTCAGAGATTCTAAGACAATGTGCTGCCATGTTTACCTAATCCAAGATCAACCAGGAACAACTTCTTCTCATCAGGAGTTCCTGGAGGGCCCAGCAAAAAATTCTCAGGTTTTACATCACCATGAACATATCTGCAATGATGTTAACAGCATGATGAAAAATTCCTTGAAGCAAGTGGGATCAATTCAAACTAGACTTCATGCACTAAAAATAATCAAATTTTACATAGCCTGATGATACTAGCCACACAGTTTGAGGGGGGAAAAAATTCCAGACATAAATTACAAAAAGAATCAGGTAAATGAGTATCACCCTCTCGAATGCATCTTCTCCAATATGGAGATAGCCTCAATCGCAATGCATGCCACCATTTCAGTAGACATCCTAATTCCAAAAATAAAGTAAAGGTTAGTCATGAAACATTCACAACATTAACAGAAACAAGACACATGATTTCATTAACATTCTGAGAGACACTTACGTGTGTGAATTGTTATTCCAAACATCCCATAGACTAGGCCCAAGCATATCCATAACCTGCATACAACGTCATGTTACAAACAATAGAGAGAATAGAGACAACCACAAACTCAGTGTTTTATAAAAAACAAAAAAAGTCCATGGAAACATACCATAACATAGTAGTCAGCTTGCCGCCCTTTGTAATGAACTCTAGGAACGCCATGACTACCACCTAATGCACTATAAGATACAAAAATAGTCAAAGTTAACACTTACGTACACGTTCAATAATTATGTAAGGCATCAGCAGAGAGACTCCAACCCGTTGGGGCAAAAAAAAAGGATGATAATAGACTTACTTGTACACCTGCCACTCATATGGAGGTCCATAATTACAACCCTTGCTGCTTCTGTGCTCAAATTTCAATGCTACCTGCAGTTATCAAACAAATATGAGCACAACAAATATAATCCAAAACATGCAAGTCTTAAAAAAAAAAAAAAAAATCCCTCTTAAGATAAAGCAAACACAATAATGCCACACCTCAATAGCCCCAGCACCAGTTCTTTCACTGAAACTAGCAGCTCCAACACGCCGACCAACATAGACTTGTCCAAACCCTCCCTTCCCAAGTTTTTTCTCAATCCTGTATAACGGAGAACCACCAACCTGGACCTGTTACAAAAATAAATAAATAAATGCACAATAGATTATTTTTACAATTGTTACAAATACAACAAAAGCCAGTTCCAGAGGGGAAAAAAAATCATGTGGCTTCACCTAACATCTTAAACTTCTGAACAGTTTACTAAATCTTTTTGCTTCATAACAAAGAACCACAATAAACATAACAGCTCCATGCATGTTTTCTGAGCTGAAGAAAAAAAAAAATTAAAACAAAAGCGAAAAAAGAAAGGCGAAAAAGCCTAAGAAATCGAAAAGAACCTTCTCAGGAATTGGAGCTGTGGTGGCTTCGTCTTCAGCTCCGGGAGCCTTATCAGCGCTCCGGCCACCGCTATCGTACTCATCCATGGGGCCGATCGCCTCCTCCTGCCTCCGATTCCTCGCAATCGCGGCGGCTGCTGTTATCCTTTTCAGTTGCGCTCCGATATTCTTGGGGTCGGGTCGTGCAATCGGGTTCGTGTCGACTGTGTCCAAAGGGCGGTTGCTATTCTGGCGTGGTAGTCGGTCACGCAGCTCAGGCATCGTAAGGGTGTGGCTGTTGTGGTTGGTGGCCCATGAAGGAAGGTTCTAGAATCATCTGAGGAGTGCAGGTGAACAAAAAGAAAAATTGGAAGAAGACGATGCAGTTATAAATAAACAGAATATGAAGCAACAATGGCTGAAGAAACTGATCAAACTGAAAAAAAATTAGGGTTGAGGATGAGAGGGAATTTTTAGAGATCTGTGGAGGGAAACCAGTGAAAAATTAATAATAATAAATAATTAAAAACAAACAAGAAAGTTAGGAAGGGAACTCTAGATTTCTTCCCAGTATTTGCAATGCAGATAGAGAAAAAGTTATATATATATATATAGAGAGAGAGAGAGAGAGAGATTTGCTTTGTTTTCATTTTTATGTTTTTTGTTTCAAATAAATATATTTTGTACGCAATGACATTATTACATGAGATTAATTATGGTTATGGTAAGTATGGTGTTGATGGTTATCCTTTGATTTGTCTGCTTGCAATTGCATGTAGGTTGGAGCGTGTTCCTCTGTTTATCCACTTTGGTGACTACCGGCCATAGTCTCTGCCTTCGTTTCAATTTCAAATCAACTCATTTTGAATTATTTCTGACCATTAGATTGCACTTGTAGATTCGAGATCTTTTTACTTTTACGTAATTATCAAGTATACCATAAATCATAACATATCATCTAATCAAATACTAAATATTATTATACAAAAATAAAATGAGTAGCTCGCATATTTATTATTTAAGAAATTATATAAATAAAATTTTTGACATGACGATGGTGTATAATTTTTTTTTTGGATTTTTTTATACTTAGTACCGATACCCAATACCAATAGCCAATGATTATGTGATCATAGGCCCCGAATATCACCTAATCTGGGTGAATTTGATAATTCATGAAAATATTATTTCATTAATCATAGTTCCGTATGCTTTAAAGATAACGTTTTATGGTGACCAGGTACTCACTATCAAATATAATTTTCGCCATATTAATATAGGTTATTAGTATTACTCTTGATTTAAAAATTGTATTGTTTGATTTGTTTTATCAAAAAGGGAATAAACGAAGCCATTAGGATTGAAAAAGTGAGGGATTTGAGTAATTTATATGAAATTATAAGTTAAAATATCGTTAAGTTTAAGAGTGCATTGGATGGGATATTTTTTAGACAGTAATATATTTTTTTGAGATAATTTCATTTGGCAAATTATAAAATTCTTTGTGTAGATGATAAAATAAAGGAAGTTATTGTAAAAAAAAATTGAAAATTCAAGTCCACCTTTGAAGAGAGAATTCTCTTTCTTTACTCTTGTCCAAACAAAATATTTTGCAAGAACCGAATATATATATATATTGCAAATGAAACCATATGATCATCATATTCAAATAAGATAAATTTTAAAATGAAAGAAATTCAATTAAAGTATTTAAATTTTTTTGTATTTGAACACTCTTAAATTTATAAATGTTCATCCAAACATTTGTTGGGCCTGTAGTGTGCATGTCAAGGAATGGCCCATGAAATTTCTCAAACTTCAACGACTCCACCATAACTGGGCTTTTCGACCACAAAAAAACCAATAACTAGGCTTCCCGTTACCAGTTGAGACACTTGTGAAATCCATAAACCCACCCCCAATATAACAAAAAACCGAAAAGGCCTGGCACTTATAGTCTTTGTTTTTAACTTGTCAAATTATTTTGCCGAAAACAAAATAGTGCTACACAAATTATATAAAATACGACCAAAAATCAAATAAAATGTGTGCATAAAAAGAGGCATCCATATCCCATTCATAAAAAAAAATAAAAATTCACAGTGATACTAATATTATCCAATCACTTGCGAAACAATATGTCAATACATTCGAGAAACATATGAATGTGAATTTGTGCAAAGTATCAATATCCCATTCAGTATGTTATCTAACCCATAATTGAACTAATTAGACTCTTAATAACGTGTTTTGCTTACTCCCTGATTAGATGTTTGTTTTAGTTAATTTGCTAACAGTAATACTAAACATTCTAAAAAAATTTGTGCAGAATTTTTAACAAAAATCATGTGTGACCTATCAATCCATCTAAAGACTATAATTATGACATATCATTCCAAAACAAAACTTTTTAGATAATTTTCTAGCTGTCTATTGTTTCCTATTTTTTATACACCCCAAACAAATCAAAATCAGAACTTTTTTTTTTGTTGTTTTCAAATTCAGAATAAGCATGTATGTGCTAGCTGATTCGATGATTACTTCAGCTTGAAAAACGAAAATGATCTCGATGTACTACTACTCTTCTCCCTCGCTCTTTCTTTATCTTTATCCCTAACCAGCTCTGCGGATTCCTGGAGAGACCTAACCCGAGGTTACAGTTAAAGGTACTATCTTTTTTCTAATCAAAATGCGAATATGTATAGCCTTTCAGTGCGGTGCCACAACCCTGTGAAAGCCGCAATTAAACTAGAGCAATAGTCGCAGTGTGGTCACGATAAAGTCAAGATTATAATCTCATTTAGGGAAAAGAGTAATGATTACAAACATTATTATTCATATTATTACTGAATAATGCAACTTCATATCATCATCATGACAACTTTATTGTTTTATATTGATAAATAAGTCTTTTTTGCCTTTAATCTAATGTTTCCAGTTCAACCCATCCACTATATGAAGCACCTTGATTCGTTTTCCTTAGTGGAGCCTTGTACCCCTGCCACAAGGCTCGGCGGTGGCAGTACATTTCGTAAGGTTTCTGAAAAGAGTACCTCACCCACCACTAACAGAAGACAGTTCTATATGGCTTTATGACTGTAACTACTACAAAACCAGTCCCCACCACCAGCAGCTTCGCTTCTCCCAAGTTATAAAAAGTTAAAAACTACCAAACCACACGCAAAATTACTGTATTATTGGCCATTAGAATTGAACTATAAACAGCTACTAAATTTGTGGTGCCTTGGGACAGACGGTTCATTTAATAAAAGGACGAGTGGTGCTACCTAAAAAGTGAGTGTAGACACCCTTTAACAACCATTAAATATAGTATGATATGGTGGATGAAATGTCTGGAATCCACCATCATATCTAATAAATGAATAGGGTAAGTGAAGATCAACAACATGTTTAATGATAATAAAGTGAAGTATCTCAATATATAACATCTACAGTGAATTCTATTCATGGTAATATATTTATATTATTTGAATTATAATTCATAATTATATAAGAAATTAATTTAAATACTTTAAAATCAATAGTGAATATGTTGCTATTTAGACTTATAGAGAATTCAACATAAACCAAAAACTATATCTTTAACATACATGACGGTATGTTAATGGTTTGAAATTTTCTTTTGAAAAATGCTAGATGTTCATAACTTTTTTTAGAAAATAAATATCAGAATAGCATGGTATAATTGGTAACTTTTAAATAAATATATGGGTTCTACCATTATATTTAATCCAACCACCACTTAGTATTATGGTTATTTTATTTTAGCTATGTAGCATTACTCTTTTCTTTTTTCTACCAATAATTGTTTATAGTTCATTTCTTTTAGATTTTACTAGAATTGCTTTTAAAATAATTGAAGTTGAAATAATTTATATTAAACAAATTTATTTGTGTTTGGGGATAGTGAAAAACAAAAATTGAAAATAAGATATTATTGTTTTCACTGTTTTCAGTATCTACTTTACAAACTTCTAAAAATAAAAAATGCAGAAAAATGAAATAAGAACTAAAAATAGTAATTAAACAGGTCCAATATTTTCAGCTTTTACTAAAATCAATTTTTAATCAAAGTGATAAACTTCTTTCCAAACTCAATGAAAAAATACTAGGCATCCAAACAAGCTATTAGTAGTTTCTTTTTTAAGGAGGAGTTACCTACCTTCAAGTTTCTCTTTCAATCATGTACTACAAAACTTGATATATATATGTGGGTTTTGAAAATTTTACTTTTTAAACTCTTTAGCTTCTTTTAATTTACTTTTAGAGCAAAACTCATGGATATAACGTTAATAGTGTTAGGAGAGTAGTTGAGAGGTAGTTAACTTGGCATAGCTGGCTTAACAGAATCTGTTAATTGGTTGAGCATTGGCATCTTGTCTATATATAGCATTGTAACTACCTTCATCATTCAATAATAATCATTTCACACATTTCAGCTACACTCTTATCTGAGAGCTCTTTCTCTACTTTCCTCTTTGTGCTCAACACCTACATGGTGTCAGAGCTCCTGGTTCTGATCCATGGCATCTCCAACATCGTCTCAAATGGGACAAAGTGGTTCACAAATATTGAATCAAGCATTGGTACAAATTTTTTTGAATCCAATAGCTGACGGGTTCACTGATGCCAACTTCTTGCCATGGAAGGATCAAGTTGAAACTCTAATCGAAGGTCATGATCTATTAGATCACATCCATGGCGTCAATATTCCACAAAAGTTCTCTACTGCACCAGATCGCGTTGCTGCAACAATGACAAATGAATATCAGCATTGAAAAAAGCAAGATGCGTTGCTGAAATCTTGGCTTCTAACTTCAATGACAAAACCGTTCACCACAAGAATCGTAGGATATGTCTTCACTCATCAGATCTGGCAATGATTGGAAACTTTCTTTGCTTCACAAATTCGAGCGAAAGCGATGCAGCTGAAAAGCAAGCTTGGTAATATCAAAAAATCCCCTTCCATTGCTAATTATCTGCTTGTGATTAAGAGTATGGTTGATTCATTAGTCTCAATAAGAGCAACAGTTTCTAAATCTGATCATGTTAAAGCTATTGTCCATGGCCTCACAGAGGAGTATAGCTCTTTCATCACTACTATAATCTCTCGCGTTGAACCAGTATCTATTGGTGAGCTTGAAGCTCTATTAATGATACAAGAGGAAATTCTTGAACGCTTTAAACAAAACACAAGTTTTGTGCAAGCAAATTTTGCTAATACAATGCCTGCAAGGTTCAATCAAGGAAGAGGTGGAAGATCTTATGAAATCAAGGAAGAGGTGGCAGATCTGGAAATTTTCGAGGAAGAGGTGGTAGATTCAACTCAAGAGGAGGTCGATCTGGTTTCACTCCACGACCTACTTGCTAGGTCTATAACAAAGTTGGCCATACAACACTTAATTGTTGGTACAGATTTGATTCTCAATATTCCTCTTCCAACTTTGATAAAAAATTTCATGTTCAACCTCGAGCAAATCTATCCACAAGCATTGTTGTAGCTCCACCAACCTTCAATGATGACAATTAGTACGCTGATAGTGGTGCGACTCACCACATGACTCCCGATCCACTGAATCTGATGGAAATGACTGCTTACAATGGCCAAGACAAAGTGGTGGTTGGCAATGGTTTAAGTTTGCACATTCGACACATTGGAAATTCCACTTTTAAATCTGATCTGAGTCCTATTAAATTCGTATTGAATAACTTATTACATGTTTTAAGTATTACAAAGAATCTGCTTAGTATCTCAAAGTTTGCTAAAGACAATCAAGTCATATTTGAGTTGCATTATGATACATGCTATATCAAATGCCAGGACACATTGGAGACTTTTCTCCAAGGCTTGGTTGATCGTGGTCTTTACAAATTTCCACATTTCACAGTACTTAGACATGCACTCATTGCTTTTCTTTCCTCTGTTAATAATGCTTCACAATACACATTGTGGCACTCAAGACTTTGACATGCTTCTGCAACTATAGTTTCCAAAGTCTTGAAAAGTTGTAATATTCCATTTTCAATTGAAAAGACTTTATGCTCTTCTTGTTGTTTAGGCAAAACTCATTAATTACCTTTTCCCAATTCCACCACAGTGTACAATGCTCCTTTAGAGCTGATTTATTAAGATATTTGGGGCCTTGCCCCTTGTCCTTCAATCAATGGAGCTAGATACTATATTCATTTCATTGATGCATTCTCTAAGTATACTTCGATCTATCTTGTACATTCTAGATCACAACTCAGATCAGTGTTCAAAGATTTCCAATCCATGGTTGAATTGCAACTTGGTACTAAAATAAAATGCTTTCAAAGTGACAATACACTGAAATATGTCAGTATCTCACAGCACTTGCAGGAACTTGGTATTATTCACAGGTTTTCTTGTCTTCACATACATCAGCAAAATAGCTCAGCTAAAAGCAAACATCACCATGTGGTGGAAATGGGTTTAACATTGATGGCTAGTGCTCAAATGCCCCAGCAATATTGGGGGGAAGCCTTTATGATAACTATTCAAATTATAAACTCCCTACCCACTCCACTCCTACAATTTAAATCCCATACAGAAAAACTATTCAATACTAAGCCTCCATATATCTCCTTTAGAACATTTGGCTGCTTGTGTTTTCATTATATGCGACCCTATAATAAACACAAACTAGAGTTCAGATCCACACCTTGTGTCTTCTTAGGATATGGAACAAAACACAAAGGTTATAGGTGTCTAGGGATGGGAATAGACCAGGCTTTCCTCTTGATAGGCAGAGCCTGTATTACAGCCAATTGGCCTGAGCCTAGCCTGTGGCCTGTTACAAACTATTATCTCAGCCTTAGCATGGCCTATGCATAAGCCTAGCCTGGCTTGAAAGCATGATATAAAGCCTGTAATCCTAGAAATTTCAAACAAGCCACTAACCAAGATATTCAACAAAACCAAACCCAGGCCTAAAACAAGCCAAACAAAAAATGAAGGACAACAATAAACAAAAATAAAAATCAAGTGCAGATTGAACTAACCAAATAAACAAAAATCAAGGGTGAAGAAGAAGAAAATCGAAACTATGATTTCATTCTAGCGTTGAAGAACTTACTAGACAAAAACCACAAGTTGATTCAAAAGTTAATCAGCCAGGCAGCAAAACAAGGAAATAAAAGAAAACCAATTTTTTTTAACAAGAAAAAAAAAGATGCCATCTTTGTTACCCTTGGGACACAGTCTGATTCAGAAACAAGCATTAGCATCCAGCAACGAGGCACTGCGGTATTCAACGAGACAAAGATGTTTGTGCAATGGGCATGGGCGTCGTGCAGTGGGCATTCATGGTGGTGATGGGCGATGGGCATTCGTGGCGGAGTCGTGTGGTGGGTTTTCATGGTGGTGTCGCACGGTGGGTCTTCTCACGGTGGTTGCATTGTGCAATGGGATCATCTCACAGTGGCGGCATCACATGGTGGATGGGGGAGGCACCTCGATTGGCATCATTGCCCAATGGAGTTTAAGAGAAGAACTATTGCAGCAGCGCTGAAGACTTTATATTGGGGTTTCCTTTGCAAAGTGTATTTGACAATTTGTATTTTACTTTACGAGGAGAAAGCACAGCGTTAGAATTACGTTTCCTTTCATTTCAAATTTAAAAGAAAATCACATAATAAAATCTAAAACATTCAATTAGTTAAACAAAATGAACATGTGGTTTGATGGTTAGGTGCTCTCTTAAAAGGGGGAATAGGTTCGACTCCCTCTCCATGTTACTTTTAAAAGTGTACAATATACATATAATTTTAACAGGCCAGGCCGGCCGGATAGGCTCACCAGGCTTTTTAATAAGTCCAAGCCTGGCTTACTAAGGTAAATATGCTTCTAAATTGGCCCATACTTGACTTTAAATTTTAACAGGCCAAGCCAAGCCCAGGTCGAACATAGGCTAGGCTACAGGCCCCTGATAGGCCGCCTGGCCTATTCCCAACCCTATAGGTGCCTTACTCCCTCAGGAAAACAAATTCTCAGTAGGCATGTGTCATTTGATGAGTCTAATTTCCCCTTTAGTGATCCATCCTTACCATTTGCCAAACTCATACACTCAACCTCTTCCATTCCAACTCAGCTTATCACACCTGCCACAATACCTATGTTGTCCAAAACTCCAGCTCAAACCACTACATCTACCCATAATACACCATCTGTCACACGTACTGTACCTATTTAAACCACTAATCTAGCAACTGCTTCTCATATTGAAACTCAACCCCCCACTGCCAATCCAGCTGTAGAAATAAATAAAAAGACTGACACAGTTTCTGTGCCTTCAGTTGAAAACCAAATACCAGCAAATAATCATCCTATGGTGACAAGGGCAAAAGTTGGTGTATTCAAGCCAAAAGCATTTCAGGCTTAGTTAGCACCTCATTCTGCAAAACAAGCTCTTGCCATGGCACATTGGAAACTAGCTATGGATGATGAGTACACTGCACTAATGAGAAATAACACTTAGAAATTAGTTCCTTTACCTCCAAGAAGAAGTGCTATTGGAAGTAAATAGGTATTTAGAGTCAAGTACAATTCTGATGGCTCTCTTCAAAAGTACAAAGCCAGATTAGTGGCCCAAGGGTTCAATTACAGACCTGGCTTTGACTTCACAGAAACCTTAAGTCCTGTAGTGAAGCCTACATTAATCAAGTTGCTCCTTTCTTTTGGTTGTCTCCAAGTCATGGTGCATCAGACAATTATATGTGAATAATGCTTTCCTCAATGAGGACTTAGTTGAGGATCTCTACATGAAACAACCCCAAAGGTATGAAGTAGGAGATGGCAGCCTTGTATGCAAGTTGACTAAGGCTCTATATGGACTCACACAGGCTCCAAGAGCCTGGTACCAAAAACTAGCTTCAACTAGGGTTTTAGCCTACTAAATCTAATATTTCTCTATTCACTAGAGTAAATTCTACATTTTCCATTTATGTGCTAATTTATGTCGATGATATAATCATAACTGGCAGCTCCAATGCATACATATTAGATTTGATATCTCAATTACATGAAATTTGGTCTAAACGATATGGGTGAACTACATTACTTTCTTGGCATTGAGGTTAAGCACATTGTTGTAGGTGGCCTTCTACTCACTCAATCCAAGTATGTTCATGATTTGTTACATAAGGCTGGCATGACTGGTTGTAAAACATGTTCCACCCCACTGCCATCCACTACAAAACTATTAGCTACAGAGGGGGCTGAATTTGAAGATCCAAGCCTACATCGATCTATAGTTGGTAGCCTACAATACATTACTGTCACAAGGCCTGAACTGGCTTATTGTGTCAATCATGTGTGTCAATTCATGCAAAATCCCCTTGAAACTCACTGGCGAGTGGTGAAAAGAATTTTGAGATATCGAAGTGGGACAGCTTCTTATGGTTTTCACATTCAAAAGAGTGCAAACTTCAAACTTTCAGGTTATAGTGACTCCGATTGGGGTAGTGATCTAGATGATCGTAAATCCACAAGTGGCTATTATGTGTACTTCGGCCCAAACCTCATTTCTTGGGCATCCCGCAAGCAACATGCTGTATCTCGCTCAAGCATAGAGGTTGAGTATCGAAGCCTAGCAGCTCTAGTTGTAGACATATTCTGGGTTAAAAATCTGCTATAAGAGATATCTCAATCGGTGCACTCAGTTCCTCAAGTTTATTGTGATAACTTGAGTGCTGTTCTCATGGCAACAAATCTTGTTTTACGCTCTAAGTCTAAGAACTTTGAGTTAGATTTACATTTTGTAAGAGATCATGTCACAAAAGGCCAAGTTTACATTAGTCATATTCCAGTCTCGGTGCAAGTTGCTGATGTATTAACTAAGCCTATTGCTTCCTCATTATTGATTGACTTTAGAAACAAGCTCAGGATTGCAGATGCTCAATCCATGAGCTTGAGGGGGATGTTAGGAGAATAGTTGAGAGGTAGTTAACTTGGCATAGCTGGCTTAACAGAATCTGTTAATCTATCGAGCATTGGCATCTTGTCTATATATAGCATTGTAACTGCCTTCATCATTCAATAATAATCATTTCACACATTTCAGCTACACACTCATCTTAGAGCTCTTTCTCTTCTCTCTTTCTCTACTTTCCTCCCGGTGCTGAACACCTACAAACAGTTCTTGGAAGGGAAAATTAAAGAGGTAACCTTAAAAGGCAAATCTTGATGCTTTTGCAAGTGTAAATAATATAACACAGCAAATCCTTTGCCAGATATAACCACAATCACTAACACGGATGAGTAATAGCACGTTGGATTGAACTTTTAGAAATCTTAATATTAAATTATAGTACAAACAAAAATCATAAAAAGATTTATTACAGTCGCGAAAACAATCGTTTCTTATTCGAGAGATCCATACATCCTTCATGATCCAGCTTCAACTCATCCAACATATCACGGGAGATCGAGGTAAAAATAAGTGGACAAAAACTTTGTATCACGGGACATCGAAAATCTATGTGGACCAAAAACTTCCAACTTCAAACCTGTAAATTGTGGACCAAGAAAAGAAAAAAAAACATGTAAATTAATCTTTCATTA
Organism: Dalbergia cultrata; assembly: GCA_031216105.1. Lineage (NCBI taxonomy): Eukaryota > Viridiplantae > Streptophyta > Magnoliopsida > Fabales > Fabaceae > Dalbergia > Dalbergia cultrata. The sequence goes on along the minus strand of CM062349.1, from coordinate 35,148,121 downwards.
TCATACGTAAAATTACGTAACCCACGTTACACGTCTATGTTACTATAACATAACGCACGTATAAGATTAATTAATTTACATGTTATCGGATGAGAAGATTACATCAAACTCTTGAACATGTCCAATTATCAGCTGACACGTAGACGCACAACATACGCTACGTACACGTTAGCAACAGTGATCCAACCATTTCTGCAACCTCAGCTCCCTGTAAAACCTCTCTATGAACTCTTCCGCCGCCTCGTCCACGCGGAACTCCTTCTCCTTCTCCTCCTCCGCCTCGCCCCCCAGCATGGAAGCTGCTGACTCTGCCGTTAACTTCACGCGCCTCCCCACAGGGCAGTAATGCCCCGTGAGCGCATCGCTCTCGCGGCCGCGGCACATCCTCACTGCGGCCCTGTGAGCAGCTCCACGCGGGGAATGCCGGCCGTGTGTGGAAGCTGGAGAGAGCCTCCGCCTGGCGTAGGCGTGGGAGGGCCGCGGCGGGCTGCCGCTTAGAGAGAACTGGTACTCCATGGGCGACACGAATGATGAAACATACGCGTCGTCACCTGATCGGCACGTGAGGGCCTCGTGGTGTCTCGCCACGGCGTTGTTCAGCGCCTTCCCTATGCTCTTCCCCCGCTTCATCACGTCCTGCATGTTGCTCCTTGACACGCCGTTTTGTATGAGGAAGCCCAGCAAACGCACCGTTTTGCATACTTTCTCCGCCACAATGGGTGGCTGGCTGGGGTCCATGCACGTGATGTCTGCCACGTTAGGGAATTGTATGTCTTTGTGCGGTTTCATTTTAGTAGCTTGTTAGTGTGTAGTGTGTACAAGAAGATTATTATCTCACACAATGTATGTGGTCCAAAAGGCAGAGACAAGGTCTCAGGGAATAAGGTGGAGAGGGTTTGGTTTGTGGGGGTAGAGGAATTTAAAGGAAATGAAAAAGGGGCGTAAGATAAGGCCGGAGAAAGAGGGGCTAGATTGATGTAGCTGTTGTTGTTGTGATAGATGTTGATAACTATACGGTTAGTGACACTCTAATCATGATAGTTTTATTGTGCATGCCCTTCTTTTTCCCTTTTCTTTTTCCTTGTTATTGGATGTCCTTTTGCTATTATTAAGTTTCTATGATGTATACATATATTTATATAAACAAATTATTCCTTACCTTTAATTTTTCCTTTTGTATACTTTTTTTTTTTTGTTTATATGTAACGTATAAATGCCTTTGAACAAGTCCTATCTTGGTGTTAAAGGTTTAATTTCAAATTAATGAGCATCAAATAGAATGCTTCAAACAGTCTTCGCGGGCCAACGAACTTAAAAATAGTTAGATGGGAATTGATTAAGGTGAACATATATACACCACCAACCCAAACAGGTGGTGGTGACTTTGTGACCTCTGTGAGTGAACCCGCACTGTTCATGTGTGTTGTGGACCTAGTGGCTTGTGTGTTGATAACTTGATCCATATTATACCTTTATTTTTTTTTTTTGGGGGGGGGTATGCGATACATATTTTACCTTTATGCTTTAGTATATATAGGTTAGTAGCATTCTAGAGCAAGAATTTTCATTTCTATATGTGATTATAATTATAATAATAAATAATAATGGATATGTACCTAGGAAAAAAAAAAGCAATAGTGACTCACGGATTGCGCACACAATTATAAATTAATAATGCATTACAGTGGAGGAGGCGCCAAATAAAAACTTTGGGTAGGCGTAAGTTTTCCTTTATCCCGACATTATCCATATTTAATTTCCAACTTACATGTAAAAGTTACACTAGTCTATATAAATTTTTGAAGCACTTTGTTTATTTTATTTCCCTATGGCCTACGGTCATGATGACAGTATCAAGAATCTCAAGTAGCCTTTATTTAGTCGGTGATTGCAATTATGCATTTACAATTATAAGCTACTGATGATGATCATAATTCAGTTCTTTAATTTATATACATATAGTAAAAGTTTTTTGTTTGTACTTATCGAAAATAGTCATACATAAGATTCGTTACGAGATATTCTACGGCCACTTTCCACGCCGGTACATCATAAACAAAATTCACTATTTCTATGATATATGCTCGCGGCATTGTGAATATGTTCATGAAAAATACAATATCATCCTCATATGCTTCCCCTTCAAATTAAAGTGCACACTGCGAAGAACACCATGAACTTGAGGCTGGGGAATGATAAAAAGAAAACCAGTGAATTTTATTCTGATTAAATACTTTCAGTAAATTATTAACATACTCCTACCAAAAAAATTTATTAACATACAAATTAATAAGCGCAGGTATGAATTAAAATTGTGGACCTATCATAACAGTGTCGACCGATGCTGATGTAGGTCAGTGGCGTTAATGTCATTTCATTTCTACTTCAAGAACACGTTTGATCCGCATAGAAAACCAGACAACGATGCCATGTCGTTTTCGATTTGATTGGATCACTACAAGAAAAATGAGCATTTTTAACAGTATTTTCAATAATTTTTATTAATAAAAGTATTGTTAAAAAAAAAATTTTAACATAAAGTTACTGTTAAAATTATTTATAAATTTTTATTGATAATTAGTATATGTCAAAAATATTCAAAAAATATATTTTTAACATGTACTAATTATCGATAAAAATTTATAAATATTTTCAACCGTCACTTTATGTTGAAATTACTTTTCTTGATAATATTTTTATTGACACTTTAATTATTAAAAATCATTAAAAATACTCTTTTTTCTTGCTTTCATCGAATTGATTCTCCACATCGGCAGCCAAGTTCCAATCAGTATGAATCAACTTTGTAGAGGAAGCTTTGGCAGAAACAAGAAAGCTGGTAAGAAAAATTCTTACATCCTCCTGGATCTTCCTCCACATGGAGTTTGCACCATACAATTTGTTTTGAGAGATGGGTGAGGTAGTAGGATCCATTGAAATAAGTGGTGAGTGTGAGATATGGAGTAAAGCTTCTTTTCCTCCGGGAGGAGGAAAGAACAGCTCAGCGGGTAAGCTCTCTCTTTATTAATATAAAAGTATAGCTTTTAAAGCAATTCAATTATACATCAAAACTGGACATTTTTATACTATAAATAAAAATATTCAAATCATTTAATAGTAGTTGTGAATAGGGTAGAGTAGGCCAAACCGTTCATTGGGGCCTTTGGCCTGCGTTTAATTTACCTATTTAACAAAATAATTGTATTTAGTTTTTTCAAAAATTCTTTCTAACTAAATAGCACAAATTTCAAATAGTGAAAATAGTCTATTACATCTAATGGGATGACCTCTATATATATATATATATATTATAATTTACAAAATCAAATAATAATAGAAACATTCTAATCTATTTTAAAATATATCTTTTTATTTGATTAATAAGTCTTTTAACCAATTTAAAAATATATTCTTTTAATATATTTAGAAGTGTATTGATATTTTTTTTAAAAGAAAATTAAGGTTCATGATCCTGGTAGCAAAGGATCAGGATATATAGTACAAAGGTTAATAATTCTATCGCTCTAAATACATATATACACCTCGGATCCCCGCAACATCACCCCTTACAGACTCAAAACACCTAATTACAATTCTTCTAATCCCCACTAACAGTAACTGCTAGACACCTGTATCACTATCAACACGTGCCAGGTAAAGAAAGAACATTATGCAGCAAACTCATAACTTCCCCTGCGCTACCACCCTTCTAAATACACAACTACAAATCACACGATTTACAGTCACAACCATCTACACCACAAGTCATTTGATTTATTTAAGAGTAACTATTTTACTTTTTTTCAAAAAATTTATATTAACTAGGTTTTCAGGTCAACCAAAACTTAAAAGGTCAGATTAAGATTATAAAAAATGTTTATATTAGGTCCAGGCTTAGAATGCTTTTATCTCTTAACGGTGGTGTCTATTTGTGAGGTACATTCCTTTTATGAATAATGATATTATTGCTTTAACTTTTATATATGCAACGATGTATTAATTAGTATTCGAACTGTGCCAAAATTATTTTAGTTTTACTAAGTTTAGTTAAACTTTTCCTTATACCAGACATATTATAGATGTGAAGAGTAAAAAGGAAGTTAATACAAATTTTGTTATGTCCTGATGTCAAAAGTTAATGACATCTGAAAAAAGAGAAAGATAGAAGGGAAATTAAACTTTACGCGTGTTTAGTTTTTTATTATATTGTTTTCATTAATAATTATGACAATCTACTTCATATTATATTTATTAATAAAAATCAATTAAAAACAAAACAGCAAATTAGATAAACTGAACACTCCATTACTTTATTATGCTTATTGTCTAATTATTAGTCAATTCTCATTCATTCTAAACAGATTCCCTTTTTTAATATTTATGAGGTTGCTATATTACATTATTGTATAATGTTGACCCTTACCTACCTATCACTATTTGAAGTAACGTGATTATTTATAGGTATTCTTCATGATGTAAATGTTATGGGGCTCTTTTTGTTCGGTAACATTTGGAGTCTTAACAAAGTTGACCATTCATCCAATTGTTATGACAAAATTTTTATTTTACAAATAAATTGCAATTCAAGTGATAAATAAATTTGAGTCAAGTAAATAATGAGCCTTTACAATGTTAATGAATCCGAAAGCATGTTTTAACTCTGCATCAAGCCAAATCTTTACCTTGAGGTAGATTTTCGTGAATAATAAAAAACTACTAAAGAGTTGGAGGTAAAAATAGAGCAAAAGAGTTTTATGAATGACTTATTTATAGGTATATACAGAGTTTATCTATAAAAAAATGTTCTCATTAAAGTTTACCTTAAACAAGCACACTCTACAAGCTAAGGGACACTTTTAGAATTGAAAAATAGTTAATTTAACCCGAGGATAGGCATGGGTAAAAATTAGTTGAAAATTATATATATATATATATATATGAAATTTATTCATAAAAATTTACATCTCATTTTTATTCTCATACCAAACACATTATGTTTGATTAAAAGATAACATTGGGAAAAGAAATTTCATGAATAAGTTATATATATATATACATAAAAAAATTTCCCCTCCCCCCCCCTCAAAACAACATTTGGCTATATGGAGTAAAGGGTAAGATTTCTTCATTGGTGAGTTTTATATATAAAATTACATATTGAGTTTACCCATAAATATTTTTTCCTATTACTATCCCTTTACAAAACACACCCAATTTTACACATGAAATTCATTTAGGTAAATTTTACTACAATTTTACTCTCTAATCAAACACCGTTAGTATAAAATATCAAGACAGAAAAAAAAATATTTCTTCGTGCCAAATGTTTAACCACTTACGTGGCCGGAGAAGTTATTTTCAATGCTATATAGTTCACTAGTTTAGGTTAAACTATTAAGCAATAAAAGCAATATGTATATAACAACATATAAACAAAAGCCCGTATTCAAATTAAAACATATTAATATCATGAAAAGTTCTTGCATATCAGTTTTTTTTTAATCAAAATCAGGGTATTCATTGCCGACAGCAATGACTAATTTTCTCGTCACAAGAGCTCTCCCAAAGAGACAAATGACTGACTACAAAATGCGCTTCATTCTCATTAGTGGGGATCGAACCCCCGATTACATGATTAAGGAGCCATGTGAGCCGTCACCATGTTGCACCTCATGGTTTCTTACATATCAATTCTAATATTATAATTAGAGACATTCACAATGAAAGTGAATTCACCAAACTATACATTATTAATTGTGTCAAGCTACATTTTTTTTCTCTAATACTATTGGAAAGGAATATTAATCAGTTAGTTATTGTCAGTTACTTAATTAATACAACTTAGCTTATTCATTATTCATGAAAGAATTGAGAAGAGAGAAAGAGGTGCAAACTGAATGCTTATTTTGTATTATTATTCATGATCTACATTTGTTGTTGTTACTGATTTATATATCAGTATCCGAAACATAAGCAAAGTGTTAACTAACTATGACTAACTTAATGAGTAATAACTAACTTAATGAATAGCTAAGTTGTATTAATTAAGTAACTGACAATAACTAACTGATTAATATTCCTTTCCAATAAATACCGTAACCATGAATTAATCTCAAGTTCAAGCCACCGCACCAAAATTTTCAAAAGAACTTCATCAACCCATTATATGTCAACTTTAATCTCTGTTTTCTATCCACAATTGGTCTTGGATCACTTTAGTGAAAAAAAAAGTCATGAGATCTTGCTTTTAAAAACCAAATAATTGTTTAACTTATCTGTTGATGTCCTGAGAAACAACAATATTAACTTTATTAAGAAACAGGAAAGAAACAACGCGTGTACATAGGCGCTGTACGGAGGCAAAATTAGATGAAATAAGCCATCTTTTTGTCTTTTCGGTGTCATCAACGTCGTAAGACCAACGAATGCCAGAAAAGTCTCAGGGCTAAGGATAATAGTGGATTCCCCGTATTAATTGTTAATTAACGCAGGAATGGAATGGAATCAATAAAGCTTTGCATAAAAAAGCTTGTATTTGATCCACTAATTCAGGGGTCATAAGAGTCACCATTGATGGTGGGTATTTGATTAATTAGTTGCAAAGTGTGTATACAAGGTGGACCTCCAGCCGTCCAGCTAAACAAATACTATATTGCTTATAATCTGTAGTTTTCCTTTTAGTTTTATTAATTTATGTGGAGTGAATGATGTTTACGCAAATTTTAAATTATTTTGAAAGTTAGTTAAGTTTAGAGAGCCACGTTAGTAAGCAGTGAATTATTTTTCTGTGTGCAATAAATAAGGTGCTTGTTTTTGCTTGAATAAGATTTCAATTGGTGGCTCTAGCGTGTTATGTTTTTTGTTTTTTTTCATAATTATAAAACAACCTCGATATATCGAGAGATTGATTCTTGTCATAGAAATTGAGCGGTTTTAAATTCTTATGATCAGCGTCTACCATTTAACTGAGTCTACAATACATTAAAAAAATTACTCAACTCGAAGGAAAAAGAAAAAAAAAAAAAGTCGAACAGTTGGGTACGAAGCACCTACCTATTCCACCAATACACACCCACACATTTCCTAGTGTGTTATGTTTCCCCCTTACTTTTTATTATACTTTCGATTCATTACGCTTAACTTTATTTGGGGAGAATAAAAGAGAAAGATATAGAGGACTGTATTTCTTTTATTTCGCTATATAAAATCTTAAAAAATAAATATTATAAGATTATTTACTATAATAATTAAGGATATTTGGGGTAAAATATTGCCTAAACTGAGAAATAACATGAAGCGAAATGAGTATTGTGGAGACAAAATCTTTTCACCCCTTGAAAAGATGCATTTGCCATTAAGAAAAATATTACTTGCATTTTTTTATGGGTTAAATACTATCCTAATTCACTTTTCATTTATGATTAAAAGAAATTTATTATTTAATGAGACGTGTACCTAAGTATAAATAACTTAAGTCATAAAAACATCCTGTACGCATAGTATCTTATTCTTTAATTGAGTGGTCGCAAGAGTTTGCGTGCTTGGGCTCTCCAGCTCAGAACAAAAGTAAGTCAATGACCACATGTCACACTCACTGCCTGTCAGTAGCCACAATAATCAACACCATCTAAGAGCCTTAGAGAGTCATGGCAGAGGAATGCAACCCGAAATGGGAAGGTAAGGCCATTGTTGAGCTAGGTGCAGGCACAAGTGCTCAACAGGTATGGCCCCTATTAGAGGATTTCTTCAACCTACACAAGCTGCTCCCCATAGACACTTGTTACCAAGTAGATGAGGTTCAAGGCCTACCTGGACTCACCCGCTACTGCGCTTCCACCACAAAAGGTGCTGATGGTGGTGGTGCTGCTGACACAACCATCTTGTGGGTCAAAGAGAGGCTGCTTACAATTGATCCCGTCCAACGATGTTTGTCTTATGGTATTGTCGATAACAACATGGGGTTCAAGTCTTATGTGGCCACAATGAAAGTGGTGCCAATCGAGGGGGACCCCAAAGTTGGATGCAAGATTGAATGGGGTTTTGTCTGTGATCCCGTGGAAGGGTGGAGATTCCAGGACTTGAACTCTCACATCGAGTCCTCTCTCAAGTTCATGGCCAACAAGATTGAGCTTGCGCTTGGACACAAGTCGTAGTAGTTAAACTAGGATTTAATTTGGAGAAGCATGATGCGAGAATAATAAATTAAATCTTGTGGTGTTTGTGTTGTTTTGTAACAAATTGAGCATGTATGATTAGTTGAGCTTGCTGCGCTTGATTACATAGAAGCAAATTATGGTGGGGGACTAATTGAGGGCGACGGCGTATGTTGCGTTTTTCGTTTGTTTGTGTAATGTGCTCAAAAGTCAAAACTGATGGCTGTAATTTCTTTTGCATTGTGGTATCGATTTAGCATTTCCAAATTTTAAAAAATGGTTAGTGTAACTTTGTAAGATTTGTTATATTAACTGAAAATTTAGAATAAATAAGCTTTTATTACAACTTTAACCAGACAATTAACAGGGTTATATGTCATAATTTGTGTCGTTTGGTAAAATGGTGAACATTTCATATTTGATTTTTTTTGTTCTGTTGTTAAACTGCTTTCGTGCTAGTTTATATGTGCAGATGTTAACCACCACAAAAAAAAAAAAAAAAAAAAAGCTGAGCATTTACTTGGAATCTCACATATAGGATCCATTTGGATAAGTAGCTTAATTAAATTCTTATGTAAAAGAAGCTTCTAGTAAAAGGCCTTATATGTGAAGTAGTTTTTAAGTAAGTTATTTTAGGTTTGATTGTTCAATTATTAAAGGACTTATTTTGAGTTTGTAGCGTTTGGATACATAACTCTAAAAGAGCTTTTATTTATAGAAAACATATTTTCTTTTTGCTGATTATTCAAAGAAAATTTAAATTTTTTTATTTTTTTAAAAAAATATTATTTGAATTGACAAAGTGAAAATATTTAACTTATAATTCTTGTTTTAAAATTATTATCACGTTAATAATTTAATAATTGAATTTCTATTAATTACTGTTATTTTATAATTTATATTTAATAATACAAACTTCCTTAATTAAATAAATATATTATGATTGTATTAATTTTTTTGGCACAATAATTTTGACTTTATATTTAGAGGATAATAACTATCAATTAGAACCAAAAACGACATTTGACATAAAGAATAAAAAATATAAAAAAAAATGAGCTCTATTTTGTGCTTTGAATGTACTCTGGGAAAAAGAAAAAGAAAAAGAAAGACAATGAAATTGATAAAATGAATAAAAGACAAAAAAAGAAGAAAATGAGGACGAAATGATGTGAGATAGCGACATGTGCAAGTAGTGCAAATGTAAAGTTATAAAAAGAGAATAACTATTATAGGAAGTAGAAAGTAGAAGTCCTCTATTTTAACTTTCTAAGAAGTTAGTAAAATAACTTTTTGGAAAGTCATAAGCATTTGCACCAATTTAATCCAAACACCAATAGTGTAACTTTTCACTATCTATAAGTTACAAAAAGCCACAAGTCCTGCACAAGACCATAGTTTTTCATATATGATACAATTGTTTTTAACCACATTTTATAAATATGGTTAAAGGTAAAAACAATGTTGCTAAACGCCACCCATCCTCTTCCTCCTCAATGTCTCCCTCCTTTGTTCCCACCCTCACTCCCCTAACCCGCTCCCTCCTCCAACGACCACTGTCGCACAACCTCACACATAATTGATGCATCCCACGGTGCTTAGTGCTTGCGGCATCCCATGGTGAATGCTTGTGCACTCTATGGTGCTAACTGGTTCTTGTGCACTCTATAGTACAAGGTTGGAGAAATATGACAGGGTCATGGTCTTTTCTGTCATAGGGTCATGGTCTTTTCTGTCATGGTGCGATGGAAGACGTTGGGGTCATGGTCCTGCCTATTGCGGTGCTTGTGATAGCGCGGCGAGATGCGAAAGCAAGGAAGATGTGGAATCTGACGCGGCGAAGCAAGTCCGGTGAGACAGCCAGTGATGGTTCATGGGCTCTAGCAATGGTTTGAGATTGTCATGATGGTGTAGTGAGGGGGAAGCTCAATGGCAATGGCTAGGATGCACAACGACAAAGATGAATGACAAAACTAGTGGTCAAGCTGTTGTGGGAGTGATAGATTAGGAATTTCAAGTATGGTAAAGGTGATCAGCTCCTTATTTGTTGGATGGAAACGGAATGTAATGCCCTACTTTTAAATAAAAAGGATAAAAAATATTTTTGAGCTAAGACGGGTACTAGCTACTCTTATCTGTCATTCCAGGTCCTGAATTTCTCTAAATCTGAACCCTACACCTCCTTGGAGGGCCCCATGATAGAGTCATATTCTTGGGATCAAAAGTCCCAGTATTTGTTCCTTATAGAAAAATAAATTAAAAAGTGATTTTTTACGGATTTTATGAAACCATTAAACCCTCCATTCTTAGCCCCCAAGTTTACGAAACTCGAAGAATTCCTGGATTTGAACTAAAACCCAAAATTTAGATTTTTACTTGTTGGGATTTTGATTTTTCTAATATTTTATTTGAATCCAAATGGGCGGTATTCTCTTATTTACATTTATGTTTTAAAGTTAATGAAGAGTAAAATAAATGAGGACATTAACTTTGTAAATAAGTGACTATTGAGACAACCCAGTCCAATATATACCACTACCAGAGCCCAGGAGACACCAGAACATCTTCCTGGAGACCGCCCAGCAGTCACATGACCGCCTAGACGGTTAACAGAGCCCCTGGAGACACTAAAACACCTTCTGGAGACAGCCTAGGCAGTCATATAACTGTCTAGGCGGTCATCAGAAAGTAAGTCGGTGCTGCAGTGTCATTAGGGACCGCCCAGGCGGTTATCAGAGAATTAAAAACCCCCATTTTGGGGTCTAGAACCTTCAGAAATGCAAAAACATATCCCCCACCCTCCTCTTCTGCAGAGAAACATGAAAATCTCTGTCTCAACCTTCTCTCACTCTATTTCTCTCAGTCTAACTCCAATCTTGGATTCTTGAGGCTTTAAGGTATGTTGTTCTCTTAGTTTTGCTTTCTTTTCTCCCTTTTATTTGAGTTATTAGGGTGATTTTCTAAACTTCTCAAAGGGGAGAGGTTTTCTACCTTGTTAGAGGTGGATTCTTGAATATTCAGAGGTTTTAGAGGTTGATTTAGAGTTCTATGACTTTTATATTAGATACTGGTGTTATTCCTGCTTACTAGGATCCTGTTGGCATTATTCCTTCATTGTTCACCCCTCCAGGTGAGTGGGTTCACATCTGCTACCCTTATGTTCTGCATTAGAGCTATTTTCATAAAAAATAGGAATTATTTGCTTAATTTTAGAGATATATGTACAAGGATTGGAGTCTATTGTTGATTTATATGTTTTGGAATTGTTGATTTGAAAGCATGAAACCTGTTTTTGATAAAACTCATGGGACCATGGTTGTTATAATAATTTTATATAGAATTGATAAATTATGTAATTGTTAGAGACTTTTATGATGGTTTCAATGGATTCTGGAACTAGTTTATGGATATAATATAATTATAAACTTAAAGATGTTATTTAGAGAAAAGAATAGAGTTGTGATTGCAAACCTTGTTATTTTGGAAATATGATGTTGAATTTTCTAGTAAGGAAAGCCTGATGGTTGGATTATGTTTTAGAGATGTTAAACACGAGGATTTTAGAGCATGAATCTTTATGATGTTCAAAATAGCTGGCGGCTACATATCTTGTAGAGGCTTAGAATCACAATGTCCACACAGAGTGAGGGTGTGGGCATGGTTCTATAGCCACCGGTATGCTAAGGTCAGACTGTAAGAATCAGATGGATTCAGAGCTGATAAAGCAGAGGTGCTCGGAGTCTGTCCCACCCTGCAAGATCAGAGTAGAGATACGATTGTTCAGTGTGATAGGGCAGGTACATCCTATGCTCACTGAACACCCCATTGAGTTCCCCAGTGAGGCCCATGTCTGGCATTGGTGGAACATCACAGATCAGAGCAGAGACATGATTATACCATGATTGATAGATGCTAGTATAAGTTTATATGATTTTGGGCATAAAAGTAACTGGAAGAACCTGTTATCTTTTGAGGTTATAAAATGATTATTTGATTACATTTATACGTGTGTGTGTGTGTGTGTGTCTATATATATATATATACATGTGCTTTATTTGGTTATGTAGATCCTTGAATATTATTAATGTTGTTATGATTTCCTGCATTATTCCTTGGTGTCCCATGGAAGGGGGTTTCAGGTAAGGACTTACTCACTGAGTTTTTCCACAAAAACTCACCCATATCTTCCTTCCTCTATTTACAAATACAGAAGCGGCTGCGGATCCTTCCCCGCTATCCCAATCTCAGCAGCACTAGAGTCCCAATGGTGAGCTTCACTTGAGTGAGGTGTTTATATTGTTGTCTAGAGTGCTCCAGTACATTGCAGGCAGGATCCTGAATGATAAAGCATGATCATGTTTTGCATATTATTATACTATTTTGGTTTGTATCAAATAGTTTAACACTTGTGAACATTTCAAATCAGAGCAACGATATACATATGGGTTTTGTATTATGATATAAAGACAATAGAATTTGAATTATATAATTACAGTTTAGACCAGTATAATTCAGTAAACAGGTGATTTGTACGTAGAAAATGAAAATATATCTTAAATAATTTCATCTCTAATGGTGCATATAAAGCAAGTTCAGGTCACGAGGCTTACGTGGGGATGAGGCTTCTCACGTGCCGGTCACGTGCTTAAATCGTGTTGTGACACGGAACCCCAATGGTAGTGAGTTTAGTGACAAAACCAGCGCGGTGTCAACCATAAGAAGCTGCAATGGGTACAATTCATCAACAACACCCATGGTAACTGCGTTATGATTTGGAAAAATGGCATTTTGTACATGACTGCAAAACAAATGCACAAAGAAAGAGGGAGGTAGGAGATGTCACCGACAGAGAACGTGTTGCTGAGGCTGAGTCCGACAAGGTCAAGGGGGGTGAGTTGGGCTTCCCACAGTGGTGGTTGGAGAGTTGAATGCTTGATTTTAGCAAGGGATCACCTTGCACTCACAATTTGGGCAAATGGTGTACCACACACCCTATATTTAGCTCGATTTACTATAAAAATCGCCTCAATCTATACCAAGTCATCAACCAAATAGCAAAAAACAAAAAAATAGCAGCAAATCAATAACTTATTCCCAATTTGTTTCTCAATTATTAATTAATATATAATAATATTTTATTTAAATTGCCACGGTATTACCACCTATTTGCCACATATGTTCGAAAAATTAAAGTTGAGCATCTCTCTAGGGTGAGTAGCACTACTCCATTATAAATTGAGGATATCTGTCAAAGCTATGTTTAAGATCGTATCCCAGAGAAATAAAAGGATAACTTTTATGTTTAAAGTAAATATTTTCAATTTAATTTTTAATTAAAAAGATAAAAAAAAATCATAATTTTACTTTACCATCTTAGATTAAAGTACAAAAGAACTAACAATTACATATGAAACTAGGTAGTTGCTCACCTACATTTGTAGGTCAATGTAGTTGCTGCAATTGGCCACAGTGATCCAATGCAAAATAGACATGTGGATAGTGGGGCAGCCAATATTAAAATGAAGAAAACTAAATTACTATTTTGGCCTTTTCTCACCAACCCCACTATCCCCTCCTTTTCCCTCTTAATTTGAGTAAGTTTTTTTTGGCTTTTGCACATATAATCCAACAAAAGTGCTACGAAGAGCACATTGATCTAACATCTAAACCTCTAAAAGTGCTTTACATCCTACAACAAAAATCATCACATTTCAACAAAGTAAAACTAAAAAAAAGAACATCGCTTTCAATTAGCGACAATGATGTCATTGCCGAATGATTCAATGACCAGATCAAGTGAGTCAATGGTGGGACTGATGGGGAGGAACATAACGGACTTGCTAGCCATGAGCTTTTTCTGCTGCGGATAGCGAGGGTTGTAGATCTTGGTGATGAAGAGCGAGAAATTGTCGGCGGGGGCGACGACTTAAGGCTGAGGGGCGGCGGGATCTTATGGCAGATGAGAGGGAGAGGAGGGAGGGGAGGCGCGGCGAAGGATAAGGATTTAGCACAAAGGTAGTTGATGTAGTGGGATCTAGCGCTGATGATCCGTGAATCACGAATTCGAGTGAAGGCATCGGGTTTGAGGTACTTGTGGAATATATGGTTATGGTGAGGGATGCTTTGTTTACTCCTTTGGTCTAAGCCAATAAAACTAAATTACTAGGAAGTGATGAACGACTACATAGTAGTGGGTTATCTGATGGCAGTGACTGGACAGTGGTGGGCTCTATAGATCGGGTGGAGAGAGAGACAGATTGAGAAGGAAAGGATAGGATGGTTGGGGTGGGTGAAAAGAGGACAAATTTGTAATTTAGTTTTTTTTCCATTTTAATATTGGTGTCTGTTTTTCATTGGATCATTGTGGCCAAGCAATTGCATTGACCTACAAATGTAGGTGAGCAATCACCATGAAATAATTAGGCCAAGACCATGACATGTCAGGTAAAATATAGTGTATCACATACAAAGTATGGTTAAATACATTTGAAAGTATAATAAACTAATTAAGTCATACTTTTCAAAAAGTGTAGCTAACTGCAAATGGTTCTAGCCACACTTTATAAATGTGGCTAAATATTATTAAACACAAATCATATGCCCTACATCACATGCTTTTGTAAAAATTGTTTTAATGGGAAATGTCATGACGGGAAAAATCCAAAAATAGTTTTGGTTGTTATCTTCTTATTTAATATCTACATTTTTTCTTCAGAGTATCTCCTCACCCAGTATGTGAGAGACTAATCTTTTAAAATACTGTTAGGCATATTTGCAACGCCTTTTTTTCCATATGCATTATCTCGGAATTGAATCCAGGACCTTATGTTTAAAGGACTTGAATCCCTTTTGATTCTACCAACACTTATTGGTTTTAATATGTGCTATGATTATGATAATCTTTTATTTATCTAATATGAACGGCAAAATCTTACTCAAGGGCTGCTGGCGGGCCTTAACATGCTCCATTGAGTCTTGTGATCAGTTAGCCCGGCCCGCTTGCTGAGAATTACTGCGAAACGAATTGAGTTGTTTATGTAAAATGCACTACAGGATGAAGCTGTAGTTCAATCTCCATAGTTGGTTACATGATATAACATGATGTACATGAGCCAAAATTTTTAACAAATAATTAATCCATTGTCTCATCTGCCCTTTTATTTCATTTTCTTGGATTGCAGAAAAATATAATGTTCCCTTCCCCCAATCCCCACACACTAGAGCAAAAAGGAGACTCCCTCATCGAGCAACTGTGGCTATGACAGAGGAATCCAAGCCAAGATGGGAAGGTAAAACCTCAGCTGAATTAGAAAAAGCATCACAGCAGAAGAGTGTGGTCTTTATTAGAGGACTATTGCAACATACATAAGTGGCACCCAATTGCAGAAACTTGTTATCAAGTGGAGGGAATTACTTGACAGCCTGGCCTAATCCGATGCACAGATGGTACTGATCCAGAAAGGAAAATATATAACAAAGAGGGTCAAAGAGAAGCTACTCATTATGGAAGATGGATCCTATTCAACGCTGTTTTGGCTATGAGATCGTGGACAACAACATGGGTTTCAAGTCGTATGTGGGCGCGGTCAAAGTATTGCCGATCATAGAAGGGTGCAAGATTGAATGGTCTTTTAATTTGCGTGGGATCCAGTGGAAGGGTTCCACACTTTAATTTAGTTCTTGCATGTCAAGACATGTTCTAATACTGCAAGCGACCAATATTAATGTGACTTTCATCTCTTTGTCCCTTGTCGTAGATTAATCACCTTATGATTTTCATGTCACAGAAATCACAAAGAAATAGACAACACATAGCGTGAAACAGGCATTAGAATGAAAATTACATACACCTGTTTAGCAGGGAATAACTTTGTTTTCATATTTTACATTTCCAAGGAATACCTACAACTTAGAATACATGATATTCTAAATTGTTAATATTATTATTTTTTAAATATATCATCCAATAACAAAACATTTCACATGGCAGCAAACCTAGATACTGTTGAACCCCTTTTAAGTAGTTCATAACATAGAAATAGAATTCTCCTAACTCCATAGGATATAACTGAGAAGCTACCTAAGCATTATTTAGCAACATCTTCATCAAGTACACATAAGAAAAGTAATATAGAGAATGTCAAATGCAATCACATAGTAATGGAAATGTACTTCCGTGGAAATGTCAAGGCAGCACATATGGAATCTGTTCAGTTCCTCTCTGTTTAAAGCTGCTTGAATGTTCATAGCCACTCCAATGATGGAAGGTTGAAATTGTGCACTCCACATATTAGTTTTAAAAACGGTTCGTTACCATCAAACAACATATCTGCATATATAAGTTTTATTTAGCAATCATCAGAGTCATATCTACATTCCACAACAAATCATATTATTGAGAAATAAAAAACAACGTTAATCAAATCGAATCAACATTAATAGTATCACTTTTCAATAAATAATTATAATGGTATAATATGATCGATAACTGATGAAGTTTTGTTTTCTGTTTTTTTTTCAATCAAAGGATCAATTACAGTAGCGTGCAGAAACAAATATGCCAATAAGCAATCTCTAACGATTTGGTCAACCGGAGTTTTTGTCAATGATAGTTAATAGTGGTTCAAACCAAATAATTTGGAACTAATCTACAACTTATTTTTTTTTGTGAGTAATCTACAACTTATTTAATATTTGATAGAAAATATTATTTGTATATACTCATTATTTATAGGATATTATATTTATACACTCTTATATCTATTAGACAAGGTGTAGAATTCACTTAGTTAGTTTGGAACTTTAGATCACACACATTGTCCAATGTAGATTAAAGTATATAAATATAGTATCCCACATATTGTGAATAGAAATAGCTTTACTCTATTTAACATGCATGATTATAAAAAATTTACTTTATTAATTTAATAAAATGGCCAAATCTTACTAAGGGGCTGCCGGCATGTCCTTGCATGCACCCTTGAGCCTTGTGACAAGTTAGTCCCATTCCAGACAAACACTCCATAACAAGTTAAGATATTTATATAAAATATAATCTGAAATGATGCTGCGTATATATATAGTTCAACTTCAATCTTTATTATTGATTAGTATACTATAACATGATACATGACATGAATTTTTTAACAAATAATTAATTCATCAATTGTCGTCTCTGCACTTTTCATTTCATTTTCAAGATTGCAGAAAATGTGATTTGTTGTGAATAGGCAGGCTCAAAGGCATAAACAAAGTAGCCAAAAATAAATATGCAGTAATGGACGAACAAGCAACACAAAGTAGCCCAAATAACTTATGTCTATGAACAAATGCGATATAATAATCAAATATTTTATTATAAAAATATGACGAAGAATATAAAAGTGCATACATATCACTCATTCCCAATATATCCAAAATACTCATTATTTTCTTGCACAATCAATACACAAAAGAGTAACCCAGAGGAAACAAATATCTCGCATAATAGAGGAAATTGTGTTGCCGACGAGATAATCCAAGTGCTGGAAACAAAGCACTACTAATAGGAGAAATTCTTACATTTTCTTGGGGCTTATTTAACAAATACTCCACAAGTATATATAATCCCTCATTCTAGATTTCTTATCTAACTTTTAAATATAATATATTAAAATAAGTAGTTATACATATTTATAAAATTTACATTAAATGAGCTCAACGAGTATGCTAATAGGTGCCAAAAACTTCAAATCACCCATTAATTATTTTAGTAATGTTATTTCAACATCTAAAAATGGGTATGTATATGAAACACCCCTTTCATCATCATTAGATGTAATAGATGAGTGAAAAATAATGGAGACCACTATTGTTCCTAATAGTAACAAAATGAGTGTCTTATTTAGACACATATTTGTTGAAGTAGGAATAAATTTTGTTTTTGTTTTTGGGTAATGGGTTAGGTGCTTGTTTTCTGACTGTACCTTGCATTTCCTAGCTAATTGCACCGAAAGGAAAGCAATTGTGGACTTTCTGTCCATGTTATTGGCTAACAAAACCAAATTAAAGCCACCGTTCACATTATCCCCTTCATTCCTCAATCACCACCAGAAAGAGACTCTCCCATCCAATTCAAGAGACAGCTATGGCTATGAAAGATGAATCCAATTCAAGATGGGAAGGCAAAACCTCAGCTGAATTAGCGCAAGCACCACAGCAGAAAGAGTGGGGTCAATATTAGAGGACTTCTGCAACATACACAAGTGGCTCCCAATAATAGAAACTTGTTACCAAGTAGATGAGGGAGTTACTGGCCTAATCAGATACTGTGCTTCCACCACAACAGGTGATGATGGTGATCCCGAAAGTAAAATAACCATGTGGGCCAAAGAGAAGCTACTCATGATGGATCCTGTTCAACGCTGTATTAGCTTTGAGGTGGTGGACAGCAACAAGGGATTCAAGTCATATGTTGCCACAGTCAAAGTGCTGCCAATCATCAATTATGATGAGAAACCTCACGGGTGCAGGATCGAATGGTCTTTTGTGTGTGATCCAGTGGAAGGGTGGACATTTGAAAGTTTCTACTCTTATATTCAGTCACTTCTGCAGTCCATGACCAACAAGATTGAGCTAGCATTTTCTGATGATGCTCATTATGCACTGTGAGTTAATTTCATATGAATCTCAAGTTAAAATCAGGTGGGTCTAATATTTGTGTGTTATATTATTATTATTATATATACTCCAAAATTTAGCCAGCGTCTCTGGTCAAGAATCCATCATATTTGAATGGTTATTATTATTATTATTATTTGTGGTCGAAAATGGTTGTCTTATATATATTGTTGTCATCGTTCTTTTTTTTGCATTTATGCGATATGTAATTATCAAGAATGTCTGGCTGGATATGCATTTTTCAATTGTCAATCCGTTAGATTTTTGTTTATGAAAGTTGTGCCATACTTTCAAATAATTTCTACACGAAAGTGAATTGCCTTTGCACTTTTTCTTAAAGAGTACATCATTAAACCAATAAGAGGATAACATCTTGCTCATGTGTTCCAGCTATTGATTAATAGTATGCATAACTTCTCATTTGAAAACCTTTAATCGATGATTTGGATCAAAAGTTATGAGAGAAGCTTTTTACAGACCCGTGGTTAATTTAGCAGTTTTCAAAGGGAAAACTAAGACCTATTTTATTTTAATTTTCACTTTTTCAATTTTTAGGATTTTATAAAGAAAATATTGAAAATTAGAAATAAAAATTGAAAATCAAAATTTGTAATTTTCAGAATTTTCAATATTTCCTTCATAAAATCTGAAAAAATAAAATGAAAAATTAAAAACCCAAACCAGGCTCTAAATTGCTAAACCAACTATATATCAATTTGTAATGTTTACTTGTAATTCCATTGCAACCTAGAAGACCAACATTTCCCAGACGTTTTCGTAAACCATTCACTATCTTTGATTATAAAAGTTCGAAATATGGAACAAATAATAGAAGAGTACCTCTACACACCGAAAAACAACAAATAGTATCTGTTTGGTTTATATCTTCATTTCTTATATTCAAATAAATGATTTTATAATTTAATATGAGTGGCGAAACATAACTGAAAAATTAGGAGGAGGGATGGGGACCATAGTGGGATGATATATATCTTAATCATCAACCTAACAATCTTTCTATTTTGAAACTACATTCATAATTACAATCATTTATAATCTAATTCTAGTGGCGGAACATGACTGAAAAATTGGGGGGAGGGAGGGGGGCCATAGTGGGATAATATATATCTTAATCATCAACCTAACAATCTTTGTAGTTTGATATTACATTCATAATTACAATCATTTATAATCTCACACCAGTGGTAGACAGGACTGAAAAATTAGGGGGAGGGAGGGGGCATACTGGGATGACATATACCTTAATCATCAACCTAACAATCTTTCTAGTTTGAAATTGCATTCATAATTGCAACCTTTATAATCTAACATCACCAGCGATGGAACATGACTGAAAAATTAGGGGCGGGGGATATAGTGGGATGAAATATATCTTAATCATTAACCTAACAATTTTTCTACTTTGAAATTACATTCATAATTACATGAGTTGTAATTTATACAACTTTCACTAGCTATTTAATATATGTAATGGAGATTTTAAATTAGGAGGATTTTTATGCACACTTAGGGTGTGTGTTTAGTTAGGAGTAAAAATAAGATGTAGATTTTAATGAATAAGTTTTATATGTAAAATTTATTTCATTTTTACCACCCAACCAACCATATCTTAATTAAAAAGATTTATCAATTTTTGACAAACATATTGAACAAATAAATTTTAACGATATACAAATAAAATGTCTCGATGAACATAGAAAAAGTTTTCCTAGCCTTTTTAGTTCTCACAAAACATAGAGCAAAAATATCTTGAACTTACTGTACATTAGCGGTTTTCTTTCCTCTCATACAGCATGATATGTTAGTTTTCTAATAGTCATAACAAGTTTGCTTGTGTGAATATTTCTTTTGAATTTGAAGTGTTAACAATTTATTATAATGAGAAATAACAAGAATCAAATAATCTCTCTAAAGAAAAATTAAACTTACTAGTAGAGAGGCACATGAATATTTGGTGAGTTTTATAATAGGTCCAAAATTAAGAGATCCAAAAATAATAAATCTACCTTAAAACTCAACCGAATAATTTTATACTTTACCACGCCAAAAAACAATGGTCCTGCATCCAAAAGGAAACACTTCTATATATTCCCAAGGAGATAAGCAAAAACTCCCACTTACGTTTCAACCAATATTAGAATGCGAATATATATTTTTGATTGGATTAGAATGCGAATATGTTTATGAATCTAAAAAAGAATGCGAATATGTTTCAACCCATCCTACAATACGAATATGCTTATATGCGCCGCGACCGGAGCCTATAGGAATGTTAACTTTGGTGGTTTTTTTAAAGCACAGTAACGTAATTTTTGGTGCTAGTACAGTACATTGATGATACATCAAATTTAATTTTTAATAACAAGTTCAATTTTGGTTGTTGATAAACATAAATTTTGTTATACGACAATTCAACTTTATGCCAATAAATTACTAATTACATAAAAATTCAAAACTATGAATTAAATTTATTAATTTTTATTACCAAGGACATCAAGACTAGGAATTATTCCTAAGGAAGAAGGAGATGAGAATCAAACATGGGACATCCAGGTTCAAATGAAATATATAAGAAATAAAAACTAGGTTGTGGATGATAAAAAAAAATCTTGAAAATACACCAATAAAATTCTAATGTTATAATTGGGTGAATATTGAAAATAATGTCAATGGCATAATTCCTCTGCTGTTGCGTACTTAACGTTTGTCTTTGCTGTGTCATTCCCCTCCTTCCCAATAAACCAAAGGCTTGCAAGTGTACAAAGCAATTAGGTAGCTTTTGGTAGGTGTCTTTGGATAAAAATATGAAAATATTAGAGATATAAACTTATTTGGTGATGGAGATAAGATATGAGAATAGAAATACGAAAATTTTTTATCCCTCCAAAGTGTGAAGATATGATACGAAGATAAAAATTTAATATTTTTTTCTTCAAATGATATCCTTGTACATATTTATAATTTTCCAATATGTTTAACTTCCAACAACCTCTTGCAATGGTCCAGCAAACTCTGATGGCGGCTTAGCAAAGGTATATATGTCTTTTACCATATATTGATTATATTATTTTTGTGTTTTCAAATAAAATATAAAAATAGTTATTATATCTTATACTTTACTATCAAACATAATACAAATATATTTTCTATGACTGTATCTCTATTACCTTTATGTCTATTGTTTAGAATCGGTTGCCTAACGCTACCTTATTGCCGTTCTTAAATTATTACGTCACTTTGACTGGTTTTTGCGATGGGCACTTTGACTTTGTTACATCAAGAATTCAAGACCCATAGAGGGCCAATCCTCAAAATTTTTACGTCACCTTGACTTTGTCACATCAAGATCTTCAGATTGCCAGTCTTCAAACTATTTACGCCATATTCTGTAAGCGTTAACCAAGCTACATACAAGAATAGAAATCACGCAGACAACAATATTAAGAGGAAAGGTGCAAATATGAAAGGTAATATATATCACAACTTGAAAGAATGAAGGTAAGTAAGGACACGAAAATCACTAGTGAAACTTTTTAAGTCTATTAAAATGTACAAGTTTCTTGAAGGAACGCCATTCCCCAGATCTAACAACTAATCCAAAGATGAATAAACCTATCTGCTTCAGCCACCCCTTTTCCCGGGGCGACTTCAATTTTTTCTACACTTAACAACCTTGGCATCCTCTTTTTTTCTTTTTTTGTCTTGCCCTTCTTCCTATTCACCCCAACATTATTATTAACTTTTTCAAATAGTGAATAATCTTTTCTCCATCCAGTTGATGATGTCCTGAGCTATCTCTTCACGCTCAGGCTCAAACAGAAGGTCGTGTAAGAAGCCATCATAAAGCTTTATGTCTTTGAACTCTGAAGCTGCCATGTTGTATAAATCTTGTGAGGCCAGTGGATCAGTTACCTTATCAGCAGTTCCATGGAGGACAAAGAATGGCACTGTCACAGACTTGAAGTTTCGTGTTAAGTATGAGGATATCCGCAATATTTCGTGGCCTGTTCGGACCCTTATAGGTCCTGTATAGACCAATGGATCAGAGTACTTAGCCAACAAAGCTGCTGGATCCCTTGAAACTGGAATACCCCTTTTGTTTGCTCCTTTGAATTGGAACTTTGGAGCAACCAGGGAAAAAATGGGAGCAATAGCCTGCATCAACACACCAGACAGATCTTTTTTAGCACACGAGTAGACAAAAAAGTATGGAACATAGAATGGTTCCTAATTACAAACAAAATGCAATGCAAAGGGATTTAATAGATTAAATTAAAAGAAGAAAAAAAAGAATAGCTGCTATTGTTCATACTGTCTCAAACTGTCAATCAGGTCATTTGACCCCTGTATAGAAAACCATGATCAATGCTTAGACGAGATGGAAAGAGATGACTTCTAGTGTAAGAAGGATGGTTGCACGCACTACGAATAACAGAATTTAAGAACAGAAGGTCACTCGTTTTTCATAGTATTACCGAGAACTTGGGGCAGAGGAAGTGTAGTCAAAGTATTACTGAGAAGTAATTTACCAATCATTTTTCATGCGCTTATTCCTATGACGCGAAGATAAACTGAAAGTCTAAATGTCTTGTATCTAGCATACTTCCACAGTATAAACTGTGATTCTGTTCATATCATATTGACTAAAGCTTGAACACTACTCCGTTGAAAATAGATGGTATCTCTGGCTAAGATGAAAGTATGTTTTATTTATGTCTATATTAGATCATGTTTATTATTAACTATAGACAATTGGGGAAAGGGGCTGTAAATTACTTTCGTGATAACAAATCATAAATTGATTAGTTGTAAAAATAATGCACAAGCACACAGCCTGCAACGCAAAACTTACACCGACAATTGGATGAGCCGGTTTCACACGCAAAGCTGGTGAGGTTAATATAATTCCTTCCACCAATGCTTCAATATGAGGGTAGGAAGCCGCCTACACAGAAATGTAGAAATTAGCTTTCAAAATTCAACAAAAGGGAAAAACAATTCACAAGCCATGCAGAGGATTTGAGCCCTTACCTTCAAAACCACTGCCCCGCCAGTGGAGTGACCAAAGAGAAAGCATGGTATCCCAGGATTCTCTGATTTAATCTTTTCCAAGAAAGCCCCCTGTTTATATCATCAGCAATTCACCATCAATATGGAAAATACATAGTAAAAATCATCAAGTGACATTTGAAAATATAATACATCTCCATAGGAAAACAAGAAAAGAACAACATAGATATTTTTTATTTTGACCATGATTGAAGTTTCAAATGGCAATGGAAGTGATCAGAAAAAGCAATTACACAGAAATTGGATGATGAATACAACACTTGACAATGGGCATGGTGAAAATAATAGTGCATAGAAGCAAGAAAAAACCATTAACTGAGACAACACTACTGCTTAGGCTCTAAGAAGAAAAGGTTAACTTATTTCTCAACTTCTGTCTAAAAGTTATGAAAAAAGGTAGAAGCTCTACATTGATGCCTAAAATTTCTCATATTCTATGTACAAGAACCGCTATCACTAACAAGAACATGTGGTGGTACGCTATGTTTATCCAAATCTGAAGAATGTAATATTATTTTATACTTACAGTGTCTGCAACCACTTGATCAAGGGAAGGAACATAACC
The DNA here is from genome assembly GCA_031216105.1 of Dalbergia cultrata. Classification (NCBI taxonomy): domain Eukaryota; kingdom Viridiplantae; phylum Streptophyta; class Magnoliopsida; order Fabales; family Fabaceae; genus Dalbergia; species Dalbergia cultrata. The sequence continues at coordinate 35,123,653 of CM062349.1, read as the reverse complement.
ATGCAATCCATCACTCCCTCCATGACCTGAAATAAAAAAAAAGGGTATAACTTGTCTGTCAGAAAAAGATAAGGATAGTAAAATACAAAAACAAAGGATTGAAAACACAAACTGCAAAAGCTATATAATCGCATTGATATTCATGCCTATTAACACAATCCAAAAACAGGAAGTTAACATGTATTAAGTCGAAGGCAGAGATCTATTGGAGAAGAGGTAAGCATTGTGTATCAATCAGGATCCCAAGGTACCAAATGAAGATCTAAACATTACCGGTCCAGTCCATTGCATAGACACCAAACTTGCACGATGTTAATTGCCTTGCGAAGTCAGCATATCTTCCACTGAAAAATGAATGTTAAGTTAGAGATAAGAGGAAAACACAAATCTTATCGTCTTCCTTTATAAACAATCATAGGCAAGACTCAAATGCGTTAACTATCACCAGGAAATTGATATTTCAGAAAGATTAAAGAAGCAGAGTAACAAACCAAGCTTACCTGTGTTCATTAAGCCCATGAATGATGATCAGAATACCCCTGAAAGAACAATGGAGAAAACAATTTTGAGTCAAATGTGAAGGAAAGCATCACAACTGCAGGGTACAAAACTTTATACACGCGCCCCAATTCCAATTTGTATTTATCAAGTTTCACAATTTCAGTTAAATTTTCTTTCACATATCTTTGCCCAATTTAGCTGAAGTCCATCCATTTCCCAAGGTTCGGCACAGAAAACCACCTAAACCACCCCCAAAATAAGACCACTAAACTCATTTCCAAGCATTCTTTTTTAACAAAAAGGATCACCAATTACTTCAACCAAGCTGCACTGCACAAAAATTATATCTAAATACTGGCTTTTCAGCTCATTCACAATAGAATTATTCAGTCACCGACTAAGTTATCTGATCCTCTCCAAATTTCCATGCAATATTTTAAGCTTATTCTCTATATCTTACATGCAGAAATACTACACATCGACACAAGCATTAAAAAACACATAAAATTACCTCAACAACAGAATTAACAAAACTCATTTCAAACGAAAATTGATTATAAAATTTAAGAAATTAAAAGGCCTTACTTAAGATCATCGACAACCGGGAACCACTGGCGGCAAAAGAGGGCGTTGTTCCTAACGCCGTAGAAGATGGAAGTGCTCCACCGGCAGCTGCCGACGTCGTTCCCCATTCCGACGTCCTCCGCCAGCGCCCTCCTCCTGCAGGTGTCCTCCTCCTCCCGAACCAACCACCTCCGTCTCATGTGCTTGCTCGGAGACGAAGGCGGCGCAGCCGCCAGAGACGCAGGCGAGGAGAAACGGCGTCGGCGAGGGAGTACGAAGAGAACAAACGAGAGGAGGAATGTGTAGACAAAGATCAAGGAAGCTCTTAGAGCCTTCAGGATCGGAATTATGCGGTTGCTCGCACCTGACGTCAATTGCTCCATCCCCACACCCGCGGCGGAAGAAGACATCGCTCTCTCTCTCTCTACGGAGGCGGAGAAACGGTGACGGAACGGTTCGGAGAGAGAACAGACAGAGAGACACGCAAAAACACAAAGACAGAGTCCCAAAACACAAACGCAAACAGAGACACGGAAAAGGGAAAAAGAGAAAAAAGAACTATATGATTCTGTGCTTTTAACACAGTTGTGAAGAATTTATGTTTCTCTGTTGGGGATCGTGGGCCGTTGGATTTGTTCTGGGTGGGGGTGATCTAACGGATGAGGATGAGTTTTGGATCGTGTAGAAGATTAAAAACAAACGTTGTTGGTTTGTGCACTGTAATAACGGAATTGGAATGGGCCTGGGATTTGGGGGAATATGTTATGAACGATGGGTGGCGTGGATTGGGTACAGCCGAGCCAATGGTAGTTAAGTTGATGACGGGGCGAATTGCCTGCGACGACGGGGTGGGGATACGTGGCGCTATTTGATTGGTGGTAATAGCCCGCTTGGAGAAGCGCGTGGTCGGTGATTGCCGTGGTCGTTGGTAGCTAGCTGGTTGCTGGTGCACAAATTCAGCATTTAACATTTTGACTAGCTAACGTCCTGAGTAGAGTCTAATATAAATATAAATATATATAATAATAATGATAACAATGATAATGATTATTAAAATTTAATTTTAGTGTATAAAATTTTTTATATTCTTATTTATTGATTTGTATATCCTAATATGACGACAAAACACTATATATATAATTACGTTATCCCTAATGTGTTTTAAAATTAATTGTTTTTTTTTTTTATCTTTCTAATGAGTGCATAAGTGTTTTAGATTTAGTTTTTGAAAAGATTATCTCATGTTAATGGTTTTGCCTTTTGAGCAAACCAATATATCAAGCTGGCATATTAGCATAATGGTGCCAAAGGCAAAACACAGGAATCGAAGGCTAAGAAGTTTATGCAAAAAATGACAAAAGTTGAAGTTCAGTGATAGTTGCTTGCTAGAGTAACCAAATAATGTGTATTGTTGTTGTCTTATCAAAATATTGAAAAGTAACAAGTCAAAGGATGCCTCTCTTATGCTTAAACGAACATTTCCTTTCTTCTGAAATTTTGAACTGCACAATACAAAGGAGAGAAAGGAAAAACAAGCTCATTTATCAAAAAAAGATGACCTTATCAGATTGCATGTGCTTCATCTCTCCAAGCATCATCAAAAGGTTAAGAAACTCCTATCCTCCTATAAAAGGTGATATTGAAAGACATTTAGATTAAGAGGAAAGAACTAGAAACCCTAAGCTATACTCCTGAAAAATTTGAAATTCAAGCCAAAGCATTTTCCTCTTCTCTCAGCTTGTTATGGTTGCTATTATACTGATATGAGAGTGTTTAGAAAGCTGTTGTATTGAGTGCTATATTATTCTTTAGAGTGAAACAGCAAACTTCATGTTAATTGTTATTGTAAGACTTTTTCTTCTGAGATATAAGCTGATTGATTGAGCTTAGAGAAGCTAACTGAAAATACTACTTAGGTAAGAGCTTAGAGAGGCTTGGGAAAAGAGTACTCAGTGTTTGTACTAGTTCTGCAAATTGATTGTGGATACGCTCATCTGGAGGATGGAGACTGGATGTAGGATCTAAGTTGGAGATCTGAATAAGTATAAAATACTTATGTTAACTTTTCTACCTCTTCCTCTTCATATTGCATATTTGTTACCTACCACTTTACATTTTTTTAAGAAATTGAAGTTCAAAGATTTACTCAAGTGATTTTCATAAAATTAATTATTAAAACAATTTGTATTATTGAATCAATTTTATATTTTCTTATTTTATAAAATACAAGCTTCATTGAACTCGATTGAGATATAAGAGAACTATTTCAATGAACATCCTTAATATCATTCTTGATGAAAATAGTTCTTCTGAATTGAGTATTAAAATTAAGAGTTTAGATTGCTTTCTGATTGTTCTTTGAATAAGACTTGTAATTTTATTTGTGAGAAAATCTCTTGAGATAACATGAGACATGTGACTGAACATTGTCATTTATATTTTGAGTGTGCAGAAAATTTTTTGAAGGAAAACTTAATCCAATCCACATTCTTAAGTGTTATGATATTATCATTATTTAATTATGTAATACTATATAAATGAATATAGCTGACTTTTATACTATCATATTATTTAATTATATTATCATGTAATACTTTTATATTATTCTCATTATTTAATTATATAAATAAAAAAATTTTGATTAAATTATAGCATAAAAAATCATTATGCTATCGTAATTATAATAATTACTGACAAAAACTGGTAAAAATTTTAAGACGATACACAACATTATAAATTTCACTTTTTAAGATTCTTTTTAACATTTTTAGAAAAAGCCAAATCCAAAAAAAAAAATGTACTTCTCAATCAGATTATTTTCCTTTTTTACTGTATATTCCTTTCACTTCAAATAAATGACTTACCGCGTTATTCAGAAGCTGGTGTCAGTTAATGTGTCGACCTGAAAACGCTATGGATATATCTCTTCGAATCTGCAAGCATTCATTACCAATACTATTGTTAGCCTCTTAAAATCCCCTGGATTCTCGTCACTTGGATCTGTCCCCAGACTAATCCTTTCGAGTTTTAACATTACGCCGAATTTATTTAAAGGATTTAAAAAAAAAAATTGAAGGCATCGTTTAAGGATTTGAATAAATAAATAAATAATAATTTTATTATTACTCAATATTATTGTTTTAGAGTTTAGAAGGTGTGGAGATTTCGATCCGTGTAATTGGACTTAGGGAAACGCACAACGACGTGTTCCTTTGTGTGTATCAAAAAGAGTTTCCATTTGGGTGACATGAACTAGGCTTCATAGAGATTTCGTGTGTGGTTTGAGTTTCTCTTCACGTTCCTCGCCTCTGCTTTGAAGTTCACTGTAGATTTTGAGCATTATTTATTTAGAAATTCATTAAAAATAATTTCAAAGGCACAGATGCTACACATAATTAAGTTTAAAATTTGAATTGTAATTATTTTGATCTTCTTAATTCAGCCTTGACTCATATTCTCTGTTGTGACAGTGCATGCTTTCAATTATTTGAAAAAACAAAATACTATAGGATGAAGAACTATAATCATTCAACTAATAGATAATTATTATGTTGATTGTCCTTTCGGGGGCAAAGCAAATAGACATTATTATTGGTGGTTTGCAACTAGGCGAACAGATTTGAACAAAATCATAATCTTTCAAATGGAGGGCCCTATAGATAATCGAAAAATGTCAAATTCACGGAAAAGACAAAGGGGTGGCTCTCATTTCTTCCGCCACTAACCAAAGTCATTTATCGTCTTAATTGCGTCGCCTCCTCGCCGTGGCTTGCTTTTAGACCACACCAGTATAGTCGCTATCAAAGATTTTTTTTTTTTCCACAAAAGTATTCCACGTCCTTTTGTGTGTTTTCATTATTTAATCTAATAATATGTGTGGTAATAGTACTTAGTAGGAATCCCTTAGCAAATGACGAGTGATGGTTAATTTGATACCGATGCGATTGCCTATGGCTAATTGGGATAATACTTTGTGAGCCATTCATGCTGTTTCGGGCCGCTCAAAATCTTTTCTAATTATAGACGCTTTTTTTTTTTTTTTTAAATAATGGTCGATTCTTTTAGTCGGCTCTATTAATATTTAAACAGCGCTTTAATTATTCGGTTGGCACATCTACTTGATTTTATCACTTATCTGACAGTTCAATTTTATAATTCTCAACCAACTTTTATAAAATTCTAGAAGATTGATTAGGAGGGCATGTTACAACTTATGTTCAGTACTCTCCTATTTTAGCAGAGTTTAATCTCCTGAAATCTTCATATGATTAGTTGGTCATTTTGAATTTTGCTCAACACTTTGATTCCACATTTTCTTAATTATGCATATTCTTATAGTACATTTAATACGTGATTCATGCACAACTATTCATTTTAAATCTTTTAATATAATTTTTTGTATTATAAATTAAAATAAATAATTGTGCATATTTTTTAACCACATGTTAAATATACTTGAGGAGTATAAATGTGTGCTTCACTAATATAAACAACCATTTATTTTTAGATTTTTTTATATATCTTTTAATATTATAAATTAAAATGAATGCTTATACATGTTTTTTAAGCACACATTAAGAGAATATAAGAACTTATTCACTCCACAAAAGCATATAATCTCTAAAATAGTAAAAGGAAGCAAATGGTGGTTATAATGTGTATTACACTCAATGACTATGTAATATATGTAAAAGAGGTTTTGAATTGGAAGGATTGTTATGCACACCAATTAAAAATATTTATAATTTTTTTAACATATTTACCAAATAAATTTAAAATTAATATAATATGCAAAATAAATGTTCTTATGACACCATAGAAAAAGTTTGAGGTTTTTTTTTTCTCTCAAGAATTAGAGAGAAAAAGTTTTAAAATTATTATACATTAGTGGGTTTTTTTCTCTCATATAACAAATATATTAATTCTCTAATAGTCAAAATAATCTTATATATATATATATATATATATAGAGAGAGAGAGAGAGAGAGAGTAAAAACAATGGGTTGCCTTCGGCCTCTGTATATTTCGAATATGCTAAATCTTAGTTAATTTGGTTTGAATCGAGCTAGCATAAAGGTTAAGACTCTCATAACACTAATTTGTCATCCACAAAATCATATTACATTGAATTTAAGAAAGTAGCATAATAGAAAACATAATGAACTTCGCTGAGTTGCAGATAAATTAATCCGGTTGGCTTTACTCACCGCATTTAGCGGGCTGATTCTACGTTCTTTTTTCTTTTTTTTTTCCCTTTAGGAGTACTGTTTGGTTAGGTTGAGAGTTGAGAAGAGAGCGCCGAGTGAGGCGCACCGCGGTGCCGATTTCTTTTACCTCCTCAAGATTGGTGGTCCAATTTCTTTTAGGCCCCGTCCACTGGTGGAGAATCCTTTCTTTGGTCAGTCCCACTAGAGAATCTGTACTGGTCTAGTTTCTCTTGGGCCTTAGCCCGTTACTGTACATAAAACCCCCAAGAATTCATCTCCAAGATCCAATCCCCAGGTGCTAAAAAATTCCTTTATCTTCTTTTAATTTTTTTTTTAATGATTATCTATAAAATAAACCGCCAAGACTATCTCATTAAATAAAATTACACCTCTGGGAGACAATACACACACACACACATATATAAACTTTTTATTTTTTGGCACATAATATACGTAAACTCTTTAATTTTATCAAAAACACAAATCTTACCCAAAAATATAAACTCTTTAATTATTGTGGTAGTTTATGCATCATCACAAACTCGAATGTATAGCATCATTTTCTTTTTAGTGAAGCCAAGAAACTCGTGATTGTGAGCCAAAGTTTTTCTTTTCTCTCTCCCTTGCATAAATTAAAACTTGATCTCTCTCTTCACATGCGTGCGTACGTACCTGTGGGGTGTGGATCTTTTGCTCGCATAATGCTTTCGGATTTCTTTAGCTATATCGCATGTAGCGCGACAATCACATGAGCATGAGTAACGATACGATATGGGTAAGAGAGATATATTAAAATTAAAAATTTACAGGATACAGACACTTTATATACAGGTAAAAATTTAATAAAAATGATATGTTATTCAAAACACTAATTATATAAACTTCATTTATATTTTATTTTCTTATAAACTCAAAAAGTTATATATTATTTCTTTTTCATAACCTTGTTTATATTATATTTTTATATATTAGACTAAAAAAAAGTATATTTTAAATTAAATATATATAAATTTATGTTATTAATATGTCATTAGTGTGACATACAAAAGTCTATATGAATATGTGTTTGACACGTAAATACGATACCCAAATGAAATGTTCGTGCTTCATAGGTTATATATGCTGATCTTCCAAGGGGCATAGATATACTTTTGCATTGCCTGCAATAAATAAGCTAATTAAGCCATTTGCTATAATTGTACTTCCTCTTTCTTTTCATTATCAATGAAGAGGTGGGAGTATTATAAATAGGGTTTTGCTAGAAGGTATTGGTTAAGGATATCAAAAAAAGTAACTTTCAAAACTTTTGAGTGGATTTCAATTTTAAAAATATAAAAATTCTCCCTTCCAAAGTGAAAACTTTCTACAGAGCACTGGTTAGATAAATCGTTATAAATAATAGAAGTATAATTTTTCTTTTGGGAGTGAATATTGCCACTCTCATTATCATTGATGTTTATACATGTTCACTAAAATACCCTTATTCTATCATGAATTTGATTATTTGACAACAAAACTTATCTTACATTACATATAAGTTAACTCACCAATCCTCTCTACTCACGTATATTATAATCATAAGCTCAATTTCTTACTCCATTTTTTTTTTTTAATAAATGGGTATGTTAATCACATATAGATATCTATAAAATCATTTAATCAACTTGTCTTAATTATAGAACTAGAGAAATTTTTTAAATAGTTATGTTCATTAACATTATAGAAATATTTGAAAAACAAAAACATACATGTCTTGACAAATACAATTAGGAATTTTTTTAAAAAGATACGTTAGTTATAGAAGTTTTTAATAAGATACGTTATATTTATTATTTTCATTTATATATGTAGTGACCAGAACAATATACCAATAAATGTTTTAGAAAAAAATAAATAAGAATAAATAATAGTAAGAGTTTAATATGTACGTACTGATAGTGAAATTTATTAAAGTATCAAATTATCTTAATTTTGTGTATAAAATTACCTTATTTTTTTATTTAACAATATGAACAAAGAAAAAAATTCAATGAAATAAATGGTCAATAGTAGTAAACCATGGCACCATTTATTTATTTACTAGTATTTTTTTAACTAAAATATTATATGATAGGGGATGAGAATGAGAGTCGAATTCGTGACCTCTCATAGCTCATTGAGACATGCAAGTATGTATCGCTAGATTGTGGACTCACTTACTTATTTATTTACTAGTTTTAAAATTATATAAATATTATGTGTTATAAAATAATATATGTAATTGTATGCCACAATTTATTGTTTCATCTTTGTTGTTGTTCATTTTGTCTATTGTTTTATAAAAATACTCAATATTATATATTATTCAGATAAATTTTATAAAAAAAGAATTTAATATTTGAATTTAAATAATTATATTTGATAAATTAATTTGATACATATAATAACTAGTAACTAATTTTTTTAATGCAATATGGACCTAAACACCTAAACCTCTAATATCTGAAAAAATATGGCACATAGAATTTGTATGCTTTTATTATTCATGCTTTTATTATTCTTTTTATTAACAAAATTAGTTGGAAAGAAAATTAATTATAATTCACAATTAGGGTATATTTTTAGTTTCATTGAATACTTGCAAAAGTATCTATAATTAAAGTGTCTTTTTAAAAATTTTCTCTAATTTTATAACTAAGACATGTTTTTGTGAACTTCTATATAACGTAAGATATATTTTATTATCAAATAGTTAAATTAATAATATAATAAAAGTCTTTTAGTGAATTTAAATAAATATTAATGATAATAAAAGTGATAATAGTAAAAAAGGAGTGGCAATAGTCACCCTTTTTTCTGTCATTTCTCTTTCCAAACTCAAATATTATAATTAATTGTACTTTTTTTTTCTTTCAACGTATTAAAATTACATAATTTTTTTAGAGTAATTATTAATATGGAATGGAAGGAGTAGATTGGAAGAAAATTGAAATCTGATCATCCATGGACCGTATCTGTACGCGCGTCTATTTTGTTGGAACAATTCGAAGTCGTTATCTGCACAAGCCAATTTCTTATCCGTTTTATTCAGGTATTGCATGACATTATATATTCAAAGCCACGCGAAAACTGGGAGAAATTAAGATGTACTTCTAACACAAATCAGAACGTTGTCTCTTAGCCTGTAGCTCATATTATTATAGATGGCCAAATCTAAACAATGCAAACCAGCTATTTGACGGCTCCATCATGCACCAACGATGAGAATAATATAGAGCAGAGAGGCAAACTCTTGAAAATAATAATACTTTCTTTTATTTGTAAGCACACAATATTTACATTTATGAAGTACCCTATCTACATAGACTTCACTTGGTTAGTGCGGGGATGTTTATTTTCAGTTTTCAATTTTTATTTTTAATTTTTTAGTTTTCAAGAAACTGTAAAGGAAAAATAGAAAAAACTAAAAATTGAAATTTGTAGATTTTAAAATTTTCAGTATTTTCTTTATAAAATCTGAAAAAGTGAAAAATTGAAAATGAAAACTGAAAGCAAACAATCCCTAAAGGCCTGTTTGATTTGCTGTTTTCAATTTTTTGTGAAGAAAAAACTGAAAAAATTGAAAACTGAAAATACGCACGTACACATAAATATAATGTTACAATGCCTATATATAGACTCCCGAAATCGGTGAAATTCCGACAAACTATTAACTAGAGAATTCTAGTATAATTTGGCTTCTAGATTTTTCTTCTTAATTTCTCCCTCGAAACATTTCTTTTTGGTTCTTGATTTCCTAGCCTAGTGTAGAAAATTTAGCAGCTTTTAAATTCTTGAAGCTTGTAGTATCGGTGCTAAGCTTTTAGAGTATTGCCAAATGTGAGTGGCCGAGTGCCGTGGAATATGCGAGGAATGCACGAAAGAGTACGTCAAACAAGTGGCACAGTATAAGGGAGAAAATTTGTTATTCTAGTAATATAGACACAATTTTAACATATATATATATATATATATATAGAGTTAATGCTCATTTTAGTCCCTCACTTTTTATTTATGAGTCAGGTTAGTCCCTCACTTTTAAAACAAGTCAAATCAGTCCCCAACATTACAAAATGTGAGTCAAATTAGTCTCTTATTCCATTTTTATTTAATATTTTATCAATTAGGTGATGATATGTAATATTAAATTATATATTATCATACTATGTGTCATATAAAGTAGAATGAAGTTTAAAATAATTTATTTTAGTATCTAAAATTGTACAAAATGAGTCAATTTAAAATATATAATGAATATTTAAATGACTTATTTTGTATAATTTTAAATATCAAAATAAGTTATTTTAAAATATATTCTACTTTATATGACATATGGTATGTCAAGGTATCACTTAATGTTATTAATCATCATTTAATTGATAGAAAATTAACTACAATAGGATTAAAAGACTAAAATGACTCACATTTTGTAATGTTAGGGACTAATTTGACTCATTTTAAAAGTCAGGGACTAAAATGACTCAATAATTAAAAGTGAGGGACTAAAATGAATACTAACTATATATATATATATATATATATATATTGAGACATACAATAAAGTGAGCGAGATCTATAAATTAACAAATGAGTGAACATTGAAAATTGTGAACATACATATTGAAAAAAATAATTAAATTTAGCTTTTTTATGAGCGCGTTTGAATATAATGTATTAAAATTGTATTTAAACAATAACAATAGAGCTAGGTGGCTTGAAAACCACTAACATGAAAAGTGACAAAAGCGGAAATAACGAATCATAAAACGTTTTGAATAAGAAAAACAATGCTCAAGTGTGTGAAAAGTTTTATAAACGACACACCAAAATACCCATTGAACTTATTAAGGAGGGCAATTTTCACACTCTCACCCTAAAAATAGGCAGCCACACCGCGAAAAGTTATTAACTTTTTCATGACAGTTGGTTGGGAAATAAAACACACAATTCTCTACTTGCAATAATAAGAGGGACAACTATATCAGCAGAATAATGGTAACAATTAACACACAATAAAAAATTAAAACAATAGGAACAATGTACCAAGATTTTTAACGTGAAAAAAATTTCTCAATGTGATAGATAAAAACCATGAATTGTCCAAACTAAATAAATAACTCCACTATGATAAAATCAAGTACAAGAGAGTCTTAAATAAGTGTACAAATTGTTCTAACAATAAGCTAAACGAATCAAGTACCAATACTTAAAATTGAGAACCAAGAAGATGAAAAGTACCCCAAAATAGAGCTGTTGTGTGAGACCAATATTACACACTCCAGACCTTGTCTCAATGATCCAACTGTTCAGAATGAAGAACCAGGCATCTAGAGCCTGCTGTCAAAGTTTGATCCAACGGTGAACGACTTTATAAACGCCAATTTACAGTGATAGGTTACACTAGAAAAATGATTCTCCAAAAAAATAAACTACTGTGTGAGATCGATATCTCACACTCCGATCCAGACCTTGTCTCGACGATCCAACCATTTAGAATGAAAAGCACCTGTCAGGAACCTGTTGTTAAACTTTCAGCTCGATCCAATGGTGGACGACTTTACAAATGCTAATCTACGATGACTGTTCACACCAGAAAAATGAAGATGGGGTGGTTGAGTTTCTCTCTTCCTTTTCTCTTAGCATGGCTGATTTTTCTCACAAATTAATGAATTATCTCTCTCATTGCCCCCCCTCATTTTGATAAGAGAGCATGGAGTGAGTTTGCTTATTTTTCGGTTTTTCTCCGCACGGGAAAGGAGCCTAATACCCAACAATGACATAATGATAAAAGTAAACTACCTGGGGCCATAAAGCAATGCAAGGAGGAGAGAGAGTTTGGAAGTTATCAAAACGTAACTTGTCCGTTATGTTTTATTTTTTGTTTTTGCATGACATTTTACAAATTATAGTTCGTACGACTAATCTTTTTTCATACAATAATCTCTTTTTGGGAAGTTAATACCGGATAAAGAGATGGAGAGGAAGGCTGTAAAGCAGCAGGAAGCTTGGTATATGTCGATCATATCTTGCATGCAAATTTATTCATAAAATTTAATTATGAAAAATTTACCATCATTTTACCTCACATCAAACATACTCTGATTAGAGAAAAGTTTCACTTTGTTGGCAGCTATTAAAATCTATGACAGAGCAGAAAATAAAAAAAAAATATGTCTTGAATATATCAGTACAATAAAGTAAATCTATTTATAAAGCAAAATTAAGATCAAAACATAATAATAAAATCAATCTAATATTAACCTAAATCAATCTAAATTAATCCAAGATACAATAAGATAATATTAATTCTTAATTTTTTTTCTATATGAAAAATTAATTTCCTATAAAAAAAGGTATATAATTCGTCAGTTTGTGTCGGAGGTTTGGATAAAGATCATGCCGGGCTTAGCACTCATTTTCTTGCTTTGAGCACTCGCAACTTGCTCTCTTGGTGCATGGTCCTCAACGTTAGTTAGCTTAATAGTCAAGATTGGGATATAACACATAGAATCAAGTTTCTCTCCTCATGAACCACGTGCAGTAATTGAGCTCCTTTTGCATTTGTCGCCATCCAACATGCATTTTGCGCCCGGCTTAACTCCATCCGATCCTGTCCTTACTTATCCCAAATGCAAGGCTGCGATATGTACGAAGTTTCTGCTCACAAACTAACCTGAAAGCAACCACTTTATCCTTCCCCCTCCTCTTTTTTCCCTCTCTCGATCTCTTCCTCGCTATAGTCTAATCTATTACGGCAAAAGATGAGTCTTATAACTCTTTGCAGGAGAGTTCAGAAGATGCGCAAAGCACGTGTTATAATTGTAAGTTTCTCAACGTCTCTATGTATGTATATGGCTATGCAAAGATGTTGCCAGAGGTTTTAACCTTTCCTGGTTGGTATACTGAGAGATAATTTATATAGAATTTATACGTGCTGTTTCTCATCTTATTTTTATCTTCTAATCAAATAAATCTTAACAATAGATTTAAATGTATAAAAAAAACTCCTCAACACGTACTCTTGTCATTTCGTTTTATTACCATGCACTTTATTGAATTTTTTTTTTTTTTGGGTAATGTCACTTTATTGATTTAAATGTAAATAGAGCCTTACTTTAATAAGCTATTTCCTTTAATTTATAAGAACCTCATCCTAAATGGCTAACGGTGTATACTTTTATATATTTGTCTGCACAGAGCAGGGTGCATACGCTAATTCTGTTTCCTTCAACAATATAATGAACGTTACTTTGAGCTGTTTTTCTTTGTTCCTTGATTAGATTGTTTCTTAATTTAGTCACGTTTGAATGATAGAGATCTGTCCACGTATGGGTAAAATTTGGCATGTCAGAACAACTTGTCCCAAATACATGCACTACTTCCGAATCTCTTCACGAGTTGGAGCTATAGATGAAAGAGTAGTATGATTAGTACTCCCAGATGTCTTGTAAAGCAGGGAATTATAGGCTAGCTAGCTATCAGTGCGTAAAGTGCATTAGATTTATCGCTCAACTTGTACATGTGGCGTTTCTTTAATATCATATATCTCATCATATCGGTCCCAATCAATTGCATATCAATAACAAGATTGTTGCAGGCGGGCTAGCTTGCTAGTGGACCAATTAATAATAAGGACAGATAGCGCACTTTATATGTACAAATACAATTACCTGAGGCTGTAAAGGCCTTTATGTGTTGTTAGTTGTCAATCAAAGGCAAATCTTAATAATAAAAAATCTTGTCCAACTTCACACTTTACGCTATTATACTCCCATGAAAATGATATTTGAACACCCAAAAAATAGGTGTCTGAACCATTGAATGTGATGGATGTCCCCACTTATCTTTAACATCTATCACATCCAATGATTATAAAGTGGGTGTCTGAATAGACACCCACTTTTTTGGTGTTCAAATATCATTACCCTATACTCACAACTACATGTTATGTATGAGTATAAATATGCACACACAGAAGAGTTGAATGTTCAAATTTATGCACACGCAACTGATCATACAAGACGTAAAAAAAGCAAGCAGGCACCAAAGACAGAGATCAGCTCAACCTTGTTTCTTTCATGGTACTCTAGCTAGCTAGTCGAATTCATATCTCCCCCGGATTCAAATCTTTTCTCTCTCTCTGACCCCCTCAATAAAATTATCACGCATCATTTCTTATCCACTAAAATTTTTTTCAGCTAACCATGATTGAAATACATGGCAAAGTTTGATCTGAGGGATAGAGAGTGAGATGGGAAAAAGAGACAGAAGAATTTTATTCATCTCCCACTACTTTTACACAATCAAATTTTATGCGTATTGTTGTTTGATTCTTAAATAACAGTTTCCATGTGTTTTCCACAGGAGGAGAACCAGCAGATACTTCGAAAGGTGGTCTCGGATGTGTCTCAAGAAATGGACAAGTTCCTTAACAACTTGGAGTTAGAGATGAAGTTAGCTGCTATCAATGAAGAGGTGGAACAGGCTGAATGCCAATGTTGTGGGCTTAAGGAAGAGTGTACCACAGTTTACATAACACAAGTTCAAGAATGCTTTTGTGGTAAATGGATTTGCGGGCTTTGTGCTGAAGCTGTTAAAGAAGCTGCAGGGACAAGTCAAAAAATGGGCACGCAGGATGCATTGAACTCTCACAGGGATTTCTGCCAGAGATATAACGCCACCACTAGGCTTAACCCAAAGCTATCCTTAACTCTTTCTATGAGGGAAATAGCCAAACGAAGTTCAGAGAGAAGGAAGCCTAAGGGATCAAGCAGCATGTCAAAATTACTTTCACGGAGCTCTAGTTATCCTTAAGATATAAATAAAATGATTTCGGATATAAATACTGTTAGGTTCTTATATAGTTATATATGCAGTTTTTTCCAAGCAATAACGGTAGTTAGATAATTGACCCTATTTTTTTGCCCTTTGGTGCGTCTATAATATACTGCGGGTAAGCCACTAAACCAAAAGGGTTTGGATAGTTTGCATAAGTTATAGATTTAAGTCTCATTGCCATCAATGGACCAAAAATAATATACTTTCGATCTGACGCAAGTTTACTTAAGTTAACTTGGCCAAGGTGTTAGCAATTATTCATAATTTTCTATATTTTGACATATTGGTCTTTGAAGAAGATAGTTGTTAAGAGGATTTTTAATCATGAATTTATTTGGGAGTTTTTTTTTTTACCTAAGATCTCATATATATTATCCAAATTTCTTACTACCACCCCAATCCTAGTGGCTTTAACTTGGGGCTTTGGAGTTTAATATCACAATAATGTGAGTAGAGATAACCTTTTGGAAAAACAAAAAGGCAAAATCAATTATTTTTCTTTTTCATGACAAAAATATTATTTCAATATAAAAAAATGATTGTCTCATTGGAACACTCTATTGCCATCCCTTGATGAACCCCCACCATAGAAGTTAGTTTGGCTATCACTCATAGCAGTTAGAATCAGTTAGCATTCTGTTATTTGTATCAGTTAGCATTTCTGTACTTTTGTTACTTGCATAGTTGTCACAATGTTACTATAAATAATGCTCAAACAGTTACTTGTAAGTAAGCGCAACGCATATAGTTTCTGAAATTCATCAACTCATCAATGGAGATTCTATCTTCTTCTTCATCTCCATTGCTCACTCTCTTTCATCTTGATATGCTGAAACTGAAAGTTTGATACATCCACTCCATTTTAATTAGATGTGATGGTGGCTTCGTACTTATTTATCACGTTCAATGCTGATAAAGTAGGTGTCCCAGTAAAATGCCTACTCTTTAGTGTTGAATATTGTCACTCTTTATGATGAAGAAGGGAGATTTAATAGGGGAAAGGAGACCGATAGGGATCGAACATATACTTGGGATTACAAGGCTGCATCTCAAGCCCCTTCCACCGTATGAATAAATCTTCCATTCCAGAATTCCGAGTGCTTCGATCAGTCTATTATTTGCCAAAGCCCAAAAATCACAATCTTTACTCAGGCCCTAATATGAATGTCAAATTTAATGGGCCTAAATTCATTGTATCAGCCCAGTACAATAACGTGCATGATGACCTTAAATGGTCATGTTGAAAAATAGCAATAACAATGCAATTGGCTGTACTCTGTACCCAAAAAAAAAAAAGGGCAATTGTCTGTGTTTGTAATAAGCTTTTTGCATGATATTTTGTATCAAGGCTTATACCTTTATTTATTAAACAATTAATGAATCTTTCATACCAAAAAATAAAAAAATCTGCTGTCTCGTTACATAATTTAAAATTTTATTCTTAAAAATATGATTGAATCCTGTATGTATATATACTAGAATTTCTTTATTTACATAGAATATTCTTTTTCATTTTTCTTGTCACAGAAGAAGTGTCTGTAAAAGCACATTCCGTGATATCAAAATGTGACCACCCTCACCGTCTAAAGCTAAACTATATAAATTTGGCACAAAAAGTGGACGAAGCGGCATGGGTTATTTGTTGATATTACAACTTACAACTTAGCACCAATATATAATAACCAGGGCATAACTTGACCAGATCACTCGAGTCTCAAGAGAGTTCCTTTGCTTCAATAATAGCAAAACGTGCATATGAAAATATATCCCCATTTTGGCATTTCTTATCTTTAGTAGAAACTCAATCTTCATTCAGTTAATTTGTCCAAAAAAGGCACCAGAATACATACTGGCGTCATTCACACTACGGTTTTCACTAAATTATAAAAATTATTGTTTGAATTGGATCATGCTCAAATATCAAACTCAAGTTGAGTTTTTCAATATTGATGTAATACTTGGCTTGAACTCGGGATTCGTTAAAAAAGATTGTTTTGGAGACGAGCTTTAAATATTTTGCCTGACCATAGACAATGAAATATCATATTGGTACTAAAGTTTTTGGAAAAATAGAGAGAAGAAAAAAAAAAGCTTAGAAACATATTAGAAGGATAAACAAGGGTAACCATACAGTCAACCCTAGTACTTCCATTAAAATAAAGACAAATTAATTAGCCACAATTTCAGCGACTTAAAAGCTTTTGATCTGTTGCGTGCATAATAGTTAGACCGTTCGCAAACCTAGCTTGAACAGAGAATACATGGGAAGGGGAGTAAGTGGAAAGATATTAATTAGTGCAAATCGATATCAACATCAACTTTATTTGATCCATTAATGTATGCTTGTTTCTTTGTTCATATTACTAATACATTTGTGGATCTTTGCCAGCTTAAATCCCAATGAGAGGAGTTTCTTGACGGGTTTCATGTGCATGACTAACAAAGGATCATTGATTATGATTTAGCACTTTTGATTGAGGAATCTACGGAGTTTTGACGCCATGAAAGGGGTTAGCACCATGTGTTGCTCAGTTGGGTTCATCCACCCACTAATCTATACTAGTGAGTTAGTCACTATCTTAGTGGACCTTTTAGCTCAACATTTATAGATAATAGTGCCCTTTATGAAAAGAAAATAAATAATATAGATTTTCTGCACGGGTTACTTCAGTTTATTCTCTTTGAAAGTGCATACAAACTTTTCTGCCATATAATAGTGATTAATCTATCAAAGTATTATTAAAGTTTTAGCTGAGTGATTGAACTGGTCCACTAAATAAG
Source organism: Dalbergia cultrata (assembly GCA_031216105.1). Taxonomy (NCBI): domain Eukaryota; kingdom Viridiplantae; phylum Streptophyta; class Magnoliopsida; order Fabales; family Fabaceae; genus Dalbergia; species Dalbergia cultrata. Next base: position 35,105,744 of record CM062349.1, on the reverse strand, counting down.
AACATGAAGTCCTACAAATTTTTCAAAGAGATTTCGATACCTATCAACAGAAATGGATCGGCTCCACGTCATGCATACCTCACTTTATTTAAGAAAAACAACCAAATGTGAGAAAATTTATAAATTATGAAGATCACAATGACTTTTTTAATGAACTCAAAGGCCGTATATATACACTACTGACAAGTGTATCATGATAATCGGTATAAAAGTACAAATCAAAGCACCAGACCTAGAGCTATACTGCTCTTTGCAGGACATTGGCTCAAGTCCACTTTTTTTCTACGCGATATATCATTAATTATCTATAAAATAAAGGTTAAAATGTATTTGATATCATCAGTTTTATATTATGTGTAATTTATATCATAATTTTTAAAATGTATATCATGACACATTTTAAACTTTTCAAATAGTATAAGTAAAGACCTTGACTTTTTAAATAATGTAAAATTTTAGATGATAATAGGATGTCGAGTTACACACAATAAGAAAATCAAGAAGATTAATTATACATGAGAATTCATAAATAATATATCGAGTTGGACAAACTGAAAACATCAGGAGATAAAATGCACATAAAGTATATCTTCACCAATTGCCATAATTATATTAAATGGTATTTTATACTATTTGAAAAATTTACAGTATCACAATACACATTTTAAAAACCCTGAATATTATCTATGTATGACCTAAAATTTACCCTTGATATAAAAGGTGGATACTATAGTGAAGCTTCAAAAATAGCTTCATTGAAGAAGCTCACTGTTGGTGCTTTATGAAAACAACAATGTGTGACCTTACTTTGCCATTAGAAAAGGCGCTACAACTTATTTGTTGTCTTAATTACACAAATATTTTATGGTATACCCTCTAAAGTTTAGTGACTTCTGGACCCTATCCATCAAAGAACAAAAAGATCATGGTTCGGAAGAGGTGGAGGAGGTTGTGGTAGAGGGCAGAGGACTCCATGTTTAGGGATTCAAATTAGAATTGTAGTTAAAGTTAACTAATGTGGTATTAACCATTTTAATCCAAAATGATATTGTTTAACAAAAGTTGATAAATATATATATCTCTGGATGAGCCATCCACTACACTTGTCCTCTGCTATATCAAGACACCTCAGCTTCACCAATGGAGCTGTTTGAAGCTTCATATGATAACTCCCCTTCAAATGATACATATGGTTACAAGTAAGAAAGAGCGAGTAGAAAAATATCATTTTCACAAGGATAGTAAATCAAGTATTGGTTCATTAGAATAAATACTATTTTGATAGCGAAAATAAAATTATATAAAGGAAAGAAAATAATCAACAAAAAGGGGTGTTAGGGATTGGTTTCATTTTTTAAAAATATTTTACCAAAATAAAATGATTTTAAATAAATAAAATTTATATAAATAAAGCATTTTTAATAATAATATCTCATAACAAGTAAAGACTTTTGAAAATATTATATAATATAAATTTAATTATATATCATAAAATTATTATAGTTAATAAAAAATTCTTTATTATAACCTTTGATTTTAAAGTTGAGTGTGAATAAATAATAAATTGTATTTAATGAAATTTTTAATTTTAAATAATAAAACTTAATAAATATTTAAATAAGGATGTAGTTATTTTAAAATTTACAAATACAAATTTAATAAATTTATTAATTTGTATACTTTTATTTTTTAAAATATTTATTTAAAATTATAATTAGTTATAATAGTGAGAAAATTAATAATATATCACATTGCCATATGACATTTTATCAACATTATGTAATATTAAAATTTCAACAAAGCTTGCATTATCATGCATATTTTATCCTATAAGATCTTATCTTATTAAACATTACCTTATTAAACATATCAAAAGAGAATCTAAATCTCAATCACCTTGCAGTGAACTGACAGTGATTTTATACTTTTCTTTTATTTAGTTAATTAAGGAAGAAAAATAGATAGAAAAGAGAAAAACGATGTGGAACTTGCATGAAACTGATTCTCCTCAATTAGGAGAAAACAAGAGAGGATAAAAAGAAAGTTTAATGACATTTATGCCCCTTAGAACAAAGAGAAAAAATAAATAAAATTATATTATTTGAACTTATATCAACAAAACAACACGACAACTTATCCATATCTATCATTAAAAATAATCATAAAATATTTAAAATAAAGATTTTATTATTTTAATAATGAAAAATAAATGAGTCGATGTATTGTCTCGTATAAAATGAGTGTTGCAAACATTTGTTGCAAGGACAACAAATGATGTGAAATACAAAATTTTATCACTGATTCAGTTATAGTTGGATCACAGTCAGACCAGTAAATTACAAACCATGAATTCTTCATCACTGTTTCAATGACCGATACAATTTTAAACATTCATTACCTCTACTATAGTTTGTGTTGTCATCACCATCCATTATGATTGTTACCACTGTGTGATCAGTTTCCATTACTTCCACTACCATGCCTAATTAACTAATTTCAATTATAATACATCGTCTGTCAAATAAGATCATATAGAATCGGAAACACATACACCGAATATGCATGCTTTGATATATTTTAAACAGTGTGCTGTGCCACAAACTTTATGTGATTGCTGAAGGTAGCACACCAAAATCTTAAGATATGTAGATATACACAATTACCATTTTTTTCCATATTATACGCATGATGAGAGCCTGTTGTAGTATATATTGTGCTGCCAACCAGGCAATTAGAGAATAATTAATTCAATCACGAGATGTAATACAATCGATAAGTAGTTGGATTTACAAAACATTTAGTTATGGGTTCAATTTTTTTGATGGTGTGCATGAAAAAAGTTCTCATGACTAAAGGTAAAATCATATCTACAAGATCTACGTCTTAAACAAATTAGTTACTGCTTTCAATAGTAGATATATATCCTAAATCCACCTATCCTGAATCCACCTAGAAGAGAATAATTAATTGGGCATTACTTAAGTGTATCTACCGAGTGCTACTATTATTATGAATCTTAAAGGCAGGATTTTATTATAATCAAGCAGGTGGGAATGAAGAGGACAACAGCAAGGAAAAAAATAAGGAAAAGAAAAGAAAAGAAAATGGGCCAGCGTGAAGGAGAGTAGAAGATAGGATCATACATAGGAGACTGGTGAATTGAGAATTTTGAGCGTAAAACCCTAGAAAATGGAGATGGGCAAAGCATGCCGGATGTGACAAAGACCACACACTGTATATTCCTTCGAGAAAGACAGAGTGGGTCCGTTACTCTCCAAAGCACACACAGACAGATGCATAGGGTGAGAACACCACCATTCAATTAATAAGAAAAATAAAAAAAAGTAAAGAAAAGAAAAAAGAGAGTATTGTCATCGTTACAAAAAAGCGAATGTGCCCACGAGCTAAGTACTAGTTAGTGTATAGAATGTAAAAGACTCGCAACTTTTTCTTCACATTCCTCAACTTTGTGCACTCTCTTTTTTTAATTTTCTCCCTAATTCTCTTTCTGCTTTCATGGCCCATTTGCTCTGCTCATTCCTCTTTGCCTCATCACTTGTAACTCCTTTGTGTTAGTTTGTACACGTACACACACACTTTCGACTATTCCCCCCCCTAAAGTCTCCTTTCTCCCTGCATCTCTTTCCACTGTGTGAGAGTGAGAATCCAAAGATAAAGAGAGTGGAAGAAAAAAATAGAGTCCAAACAAAAAACTAAAGCGGTTTCAAGAATCACGCTTTTTAACATGCTAAAGGCTGATATCCTGCGCTAGCTCCACCTACGTCTGCCCCTTGATTCTTATAAAAATTACACCAGCACCCAATTCAAGCTTCTTCTATGCAGCCATGTGCCTACAATTAATTTAGAGTGAGTCGAAGGATAATCGATTTTGTTATGGAAAAAAAAAAAGTTTAGGTGTTAGCAGAATAAGAAAAAGTTGTACCATAATATGCATTCACAATTGTCAATAATTTAAATGCACATATTTGATAGTCAATTTTATTTTGTATGAATTTATTGGATGCAGGATGTATGTTAATCATTAAAAAAATTAAGTGAACCATATTATTTTATTTAATCTAATAATAATTCATGTGTTTTGTCAAAAAATTCTATTCGTATGGCTCCTACGAGAAATATGACCTAAAACCATATAATAGATATTTTTTGAAACACATGAGAATTGTTATTTTTTGTACAATGGACAATATATTTTTAAAATATGTTACTTTTGAAATCTAAAAATTAATATTTTCTTTGTTTAAAAGTATTGTTTTAAACAATTCATCATACTTACTTTAACAATTCCATGAAAAATAATTCATTAGTTTAAAAATGTAATTTTTGCTAAAAAATATATTATTTTAAACAATTAACCAAACCTAATATAGCAACTTTATGAAAATTAATGTCTTAATTCTAAAAAAGTGTATCATATACTGTATCAAAAGCAACACATTTTAAAAAAATATAGTCTTTATATATTACAACACTTTTCACATATTTCTAAAATAAGTGTTCTCTCAAGTTTTTTTTTTTTTTTTGGTAGTGGGTATTACTCGTATTAATTGAAAATCTAATGAAAATACTGTGCCCCAAAAAAGTGTAATAGTTAAAAATAGTAATAACAAATATTACAGCACTTTGATCACCTAAGAGAATATGTAGTTTGTTATGAATAGATGTGAAAGAGAATAATAAGCGACAAATGACTATGAATATAAGTCGTTGATGTTTTCAACGATAATGTAAATATGTAATACAACTCCTCATAAGCCACTAACAGAAATCCTCGTTGAAACTTGGTTAATTTATATGTCAAAAAAGCAGGCCAACATCATTAGTGAGATCGTTTAAACAATTTTGTATGGTAAAGTTGTCCAGCAGAAAGTGAAAATAGCGTTTATATTTTGTTATTAACTTGTTTCACTGATCATCATTTCCATCATCACAATTCTTCAAGAAACAAATCATTAGCATGCATGGACGTGATGATGTCCCTGTTTCCGAAATAGAATTCGATCGGCTACTTAATATGTACTCAAATATCCCTTGTTTATATGGTTGTGTCTTTATCAAGCAGAAATGATCACTCTCCTTAAATTATGCTCAACAGCATGCATCCAAATAGGTTTACAAAGCGGCAGTCTTCATAATTAAACTTGGTTAATTATACTGCATAAACTATCCTTCCAAAAGCAAACCCCGGCCCGCTCCTCCTCGCATGCTAAGGTATATAAGAGAACATTGGAATGAAACCAAATAAAAATCACACATATTACCAAGTTTGATATACTATAATAAGAGTTTAAATTTGATGCACGGTGATTGTTGCATCGGTAAGAAGTTTGATACATGATTATCTAATTATAATTAATTCTTTACATGATAAATATAAATATAATAATAAGTTCTATCATTCAATAATAATATAAACGTTTTACATTTATACATGCAGCTTTAGTTTTATGTATAATTTAATATAAACTAAATATAATTCAAAACAAAGTCGAATGCAATAATTTTAAACACGGATTTCCTATACATAAATAATTATATCAAATTAATAGAATACGAATCTGATATTGCATATCATTCACCAAATATAACAATTTCATGAATTCTAGTGCGTGTGGTTAGCGTTTGTTAGCAAGACCAGCTTAGCTAGTTTGGAATCCTTTTGTTTTCAACGGATACAGAATTGTCACTTTCCCAAGTGGCGAGTGAGTGAGTGAGTCAGTCAAAAAAGAGGATTTGGGTAACAACCCGACAAAATCAGAGCCTTTTTTCCAACATCTGTCCCTGCTTCCCTTTCAACCGTTTGTGTTCAAACACCAATCTGAAAGTAAGTCAAGGTGCAGTTTCGTAATTATGTCCCAACCCCAGTGCCCATTGCTACGCCCCCTACCCTTCCATCTATTTAAGCACCCACACATCCCTCTCTCTCTCACTTCCACCCCATTCTCTCAAATAGTATTATCTCAAAGAATCCAATTCCCCTCACTCTCTCAAAAAATTCTTCTCCATACTCAATTTGTTTTTGACTCAACAGCTGAAAAAAATCAACACTCCCCAATTATGATTTATAGGTACGTGATTACACCTTTTTCATTACCTTCTTTTTGCAATTTCTCTTCTGGCTCATATGTTCCCGGCCTGGTGCATGCATCATGTTACTCAGCATGAACTGATTCATATATTAAATTAGTGGTAGCTAGCAAGAAGTCAAGTTAATTTATATATATATATAGCACTGCTGCAAAAGTTGCATGATTTCCATTCTTGTCAGAATTAACTAGACATATTCATTCCTTTGCTTTTTCACACATATAGGCATAAATTAATTAAAAGGCTAAGCCCATACTTTAGTATGTACCTTTTTTATGAGTATATTTTGAACTTAATCAGTAGTAATCAATCACTAACATATTGCAGAATCTAACATTAATCATTTCTATCTCACTTTTTACAGCTTGCTTGGGATCCGAGGAGTTAATACAGCCAAGGCACACAGAAAACTGATTTTTCTGTGAAGAATTAAGAAACTAGTAATTAAATTAAACTGTGCTTGAGAGAAGAAAGACATGGCCAAAAAAGGAAGAGCTGCAACATGTTCAAAGCCCCTCGCATCGTCGATGTGGTGCCTCTTCTTCTTGATGCTGATGATTCTCCTCAACTTGCACACATCACATGCAGAACAACAACAACAACAGGAGCTTCAGCTTCTCTTATCCTTCAAAGCTTCAACCCTTCACGACCCACTCAACTTCCTCTCCAACTGGGTCGCCACCACCAACACCAGCATCTGCAAGTGGAACGGCATCACCTGCGACTACTCCTCCTCCTCCCGCGTCACCGCCGTCTCCCTCGCCGGAAAAAACATCTCCGGCGAGGTCTCTTCTTCCTTGTTCCGCCTCCCACACGTTACGAGCCTCGACCTCTCCAACAACCAGTTTGTAAGGTTCAACGGTTTCGATGATGAGCCTTCTTTTCTTCTCTCATCATCATCAATCCGTTACCTCAACCTTAGCAACAACAACTTCACCGGTTCTCTCCCACGACCCTTGTTTTCCGCGTCGTTTTCTCTCCTCCAAACTCTTGATCTCTCCAATAACATGTTCTCAGGGAAGATATCCGACCATATTGGATTGCTTTCAGGACTAACGTATCTTGACCTCGGAGGCAATGTTTTGGTTGGTAAGATTCCGAGTTCCATAACCAACATGAGTTCTTTGGAGTATATTACTTTAGCTTCGAATCAGCTAGTGGGTGAAATCCCAAAAGAGATTGGCCTAATGAAGAGGTTGAAGTGGATATACTTTGGATACAACAATCTTTCAGGTGAGATACCAAGTGGCATTGGAGAGTTGTTTTCTTTGAGTCACCTTGATCTTGTGTATAACAACCTCACTGGTTCGATTCCTGAGTCTCTTGGGAATCTCACTAAACTTGAGTACCTTTTTCTCTACCAAAATAAGCTCACAGGTCATATTCCTCCAACAATCTTCGAGCTGAAGAAGCTTGTGTCTCTTGATCTTAGTGATAATTCTCTCTCCGGTGAGATTCCTGAGCTAGTGATCCAACTCCAGAGGCTTGAGATTCTTCACCTCTTCTCCAACAACTTTACTGGGAAGGTTCCGAAGGCTCTGGCATTTTTGCCTCGGCTTCAGGTTCTTCAGCTTTGGTCTAATGGTTTAGCGGGTGAGATACCAGAGGAGCTAGGGAAGCATAACAACCTCACCGTGTTGGACCTTTCTTCCAACAACCTCAATGGGAAGATCCCTGATAGCTTGTGCGACTCTGGCACACTCTACAAGCTCATCCTCTTCAACAACAATTTCGAAGGAGGAATCCCAACAAGGCTAAGCTCTTGCAGAACACTGCGCCGAGTGCGCCTCCAGAACAACAAGCTCTCAGGGAATTTACCACTGGAACTGACCAAATTGGATCAGGTATACTTCTTGGACATCTCTGGGAACGAACTTTCTGGAAGGATCGATGACAGGAAGTGGAACATGCCCTCGCTTCAAATGCTAAATTTGGCTAACAACTACTTCTCAGGGGAGGTCCCGAACTCTTTCGGGAGTGACAAATTGGAGGACTTGGACTTGTCGGGGAACCAATTCTCCGGTTACATTCCACTTGGTTTCGAGAATCTTCCAGAGCTCGTGCAATTGAAGCTCAGCAACAACAAGCTTTACGGTAACATCCCTGAAGAACTCTGCTCCTGCAAGAAGCTCGTGGCATTAGACCTCAGCCACAACAATCTCATGGGTCAGATTCCGATGAAGCTGGCGGAGATGCCGGTTCTCGGGCTTCTCGATTTGTCGGAGAATCAATTGTCCGGTGAAATTCCACAGAATCTCGGAAGCGTTGAGTCTCTCGTCCAGGTGAACATTTCACATAACCGTTTCCATGGAAGCTTACCTTCCACCGAAGCTTTCCTCGCCATCAATGCGAGTGCAGTCGAAGGCAACGACCTTTGTGACAGGGAACGTGACACCTCGAGCGGTTTGCCACCGTGCAAAGGCTCTCAGAACCAAACATGGCTGTTCGTTGTGCTGTGCTTTCTGCTGGGAGTGGTTGCGTTCTCTGTGGTAGCTTTTCTCATCGTGTTCGTTCGAAGAAGAAATAGCTTGTTGGAGATAAGAAGAGTGGAGAATAACGAAGAAGGCACGTGGGAGATGCAGTTTTTCGATGCCAAGGCATCGAGAATGATCAACATGGAGGACGTTTTGTTATCAGCAAGAGAAGGGAAAGCGGTATCGAAAGGAAGGAACTGGGTTTCATACGAAGGGAAGTGCAATAACAGGAGTAGTGATCACATGCAGTTCGTGGTGAAGGAAATCATTGACCCAACTTCGCTTCCGTTAAGTTTCTGGGAAGAAGACACGGTGAAGTTCGGGAAGAAGGTTCGGCACCCTAATATCGTTAAGCTGATGGCGACGTGTAGGTCAGGGAAGAGAGGGTTCTTGGTGTACGAATACGCCGAGGGAGACAGTCTAGGGGAGATTCTGAGCGGTTTGAGTTGGCAAAGAAGGTGGAAGGTTGCTGTGGGGATTGCTAAAGCGCTTAAGTTCTTGCATTACGAATGTTGTTCTTCTTCGATGGCTTTGGTTGGTGAGGTGTCGCCGGAGATGGTTTTGGTCGACGGGAAAGGTGTCCCTCGCCTCAAGCTCAGCCCTCCCGGGGTGGCGTCCTTGGATGTCAAGGGCTACATGGCTGCCCCCTACGTTGCCCCAGGTTATTAATTTAATTACTATCTTGCCCCTTTCGCTTTCACTCCTCTTTATGATATTGATTGTGCTTCTTGATTATTAGGCATGGCATACATAGAACTGCCCGCACATTATCTTATCTTGATATATTAATAAAGTTCTTAGTTCATTTGCTATCTTTAAATAATTTTATTCTATACTCAGATGATGTCATGAAATCAAAAGTGAAGATGTGTGAAAAATAAGTAAATCAGCAATTACTAATCAAGTTATCATAGAAGTTATATACATATGAAGTAACAATAATGTGTACAAGTGGCGTGCATGTAAGAACACCGGATAGAAATCCTGGATTTCTCTAATCATTTACTGTTATATAAATAAATAAAAATAAAAATAAAAACATTTAAAAATTTATGAATCTGTAGATATATAATATGCATATTTCATGTGTTAGTGAATGATAATTGATAAGATAGAGAAGGAGCATATTATTTGGGAACAAACGATTTCCATCCCAATTAATTAATACCGTTTGTACAAGATATCTAGCTAGGTTGATTCCTGTTGTTGTGGCTTTATATACATTTTGGTTGTCACATTCTCAGGTGATAGCAGGGTACTAGATTTTCGCTAGTTCTGGCATAAGAACAAAATAATTTTGATCATCATGCATAATAATAATTAATCAACTGTATATAAGTGTCTTATCAGTCGTATGATTCGTGATTACGCATTTATCTATTTTATTAATTATATTTTTGTTTGTTTTTCAGAGGCAAGAAATACTGGAGATGTGACAGAGAAGAGCGAGATATATGGATTCGGAGTTGTGCTGATTGAATTATTGACGGGAAGAAGCCCCACGGATACAGAAGCGGCAGGAAATGGCATGCACCAGCAGAACAGCATTGTTGAGTGGGCCCGCTACTGCTACTCCGATTGTCATCTTGACATGTGGATAGACCCCGTGATGAAGGGTGTAGATGCGTTGAACCACCAGAACGACGTCGTTGAGACCATGAACCTCGCCCTTCACTGCACCGCAACTGATCCCAAAGCAAGGCCTAGCGCAAGGGAAGTACTTAAGGCCCTAGAGGCTGTTCACAGCAACACACAAACACTTTGCTGAGAGCTTACAGCGCCACCTCAAAAAACTTCTGTCTCTCTGACCTTTGTTATAGTTTTTTTTTTTTTTTTTTTTCATTTGAGTTTTCAGGTTTTCTTTTTTTCCTTCTTAATTTGTTCGAAGTTTTTAGTTTATAGCATGATAATTAAGTTGGTTGTTGATCAAGTGATTGCTAGGGAAATGTTTGCCTCTGATATTTTATGTATAAGGGGGTATGTTTGACATACTGCTGATGAGTGTTAAAGTAAATGTAAATAAACTGAATGTCATTAATATATTAATTGTATGAAATCGATGCAACCTCTATTTAATTTTGACTTGTCATGATATATGAATTTATTTGAACATGCATATAGTACCTATTCATCTGCATGCGAGGGCTATTGCTATATATCGCCTCTTCTTTTCCTCCAACAGCTGGAGAATGGAGATCTCATTTTCCCGTGGCCTAATCAATATGACTTAAACCAAATCAATTTATTATAAAGTAAAACTCTCCTACAATTAATTTAATCCATTCTCAATGCTTGAATATAAGATTATGCTATTTGTACCTTTTCCCCAGCCGCCCCTACATTATAATATATATTGATATATGTTGGCTTGAGAACCTTAAATGATGACAAACATAAATATGCTAAATGTTTTTAATATGTTTGCTAAGTGTTTTACAAATTTATCAAACAACAAATATCTTCTGATCGCACAGGAGACATCTTTGGTCTAATTCAAATATTACATGCATCACATAGATCAAAGGAACATATATGGAGTTTGACAGAAGTGAAAGAGAGAGAGAGGAGTGCCACAAGTCAAAGGTGCTAGAGAAGTCTGTGGACCTATCAAGCAAGAATAGTCTACATCAAGTACAATAAAGTAAAAATGAAGAGTATTCAACAAGACATAGTACATGGGAACAAGTGGAGACTCTAAGATAGAAGACAAAGCTTGCTCCTGCTGCATGACAGCTTATAGAAAAAGGATAGCAGAAAAGCACCACAGAAAGCTCATTCAAACAGTCAAAATCTTTCCTCAATATAGTGCTCCTATTGCTGAAGCTTTTCTGCATATAAAGGAAAAACCTTTCAGCATATCATCCAAAACGGAAATGCTCATCCTCCTATGCTTCCATATTCGCTTCCCTGCGGCAACAACCTTGCTTTACAGCAAGCACCATTCAAACCTCTTCAACACTTGGGATGGCACATGTGTGCCTATATATGTTTCAAAAAGGCTCAGTATTTACTACTGAGACTCATTAGCAGAAAAAAGGGTATATTACTGGGCATTATTTGAGTGATATAATTTGTAAGAATATTGTGTGAAAAGTTAGAACTATCATCTAGCAATCTGTCTTGGTCCTTGTTGAAATCTTGATCTAGTACTTGTGAGAGAGTTTAGTTGGTCAATTACTAGCTTTGTATTCTTGATTTAGATCTTGTATCTAAACTTGGAATTAGTAAAACTCTTATCAACATTGATAAGGACTGGAGTAAACTTCACATTGAAGTTGAATCAGTATAAAATTGTGTGGTGCACTCTTCTAAACTCTATTTCATTATCTTTACATTGTTTTCAATAAGTATCTGTTTATTATAAACTGAAGTACATTTGTTCTTAAACTTGTGAATCTATACTTTAAAAATAAAAACTGTATATAAGATATCATATCTGAAAGTTTTAGTGAAAATCTTATATATTGATATTCGAATATCTCTTGAGTACTTGGGAGACAACTGAGTGAACTTTTTAACTGTTTGCCAAATGTCCAAAAATTTTTGAAAGATCACTTGATTCTATCTCCCCCTTTCTCAAATGATTTGATACTGTCAATATAGAAATTGTATAAATAATACTTGATATACTCAATTAGTGAGGGAGGATAATTGTATAATTTAGCCTAAAAGACTATTGTATGACTGCATTAGTAAATTTTAATTATTGGTAAATATAGTTTTAGTTAAATTGTGGAGTCTTCTCTGTCCGTGGAGAGATTGTGTTCTATCACGTATTCACCTATCATTTGATTCTAAATATATTTTTCTTCAATTTAGAGATAAATTTGCTTTATTAACAAATTCTCTTTAGCTTTCTAGAAAAGTGGCTATAATTTTAGTAGGAGCTGTCTCTCGTCAATAGTTATTTACTTAATTTACGTTGTAAATTATGTCATGCACTTTGTTGAAGTTTGGTCTTAATTTGCAAAATAACAAAACACAGTACAGTGTCTACATGCCAACCCTATATGGGAATGGGAGCGAATGGTTTGCCGTAGCGTGAACATGGAAATTGGAAAGTGCATGTTCCCTTCATCTCTTTATATGAGAGTGGAAGACAACAACACCACCACTCTTATTGCGGGGGGACCGCAATTTAATTACTTATTCTCTACGGGTCTGATGGATCATATATATATATATATATATATATATATATATATATATCCAATTGTACTGTCGAACAATTTATATCTTCAAAGAAATTGACCAGTGAACAGCCCCAAATTAAGAACTTCATTGAGTTCATTATACCAGTAAGCGTACGATCACGCAACTCAAGACTGCATGCAGAAACTCAGTTTGTTAACCAAAGAAGGACCACTCGATGCAGCTATACATACATGCCTTTGCTGCTCTCTTTATATTGGCAAACAATAATGTTATTTGAATATCCAATGGTGGATGAGATGCTTCTTGAATAGATATAAGCCTATTAACTCGAATTAGGTACATTCACATAAAAATGTGTATGACCCATGTATAAGTGATTGCATGTTGAGTAAAGTTAATGGATCTTATTTTTATTATAAATGTGTGTAAATATAAGTTGTTGAGCTTTTATATATATAAAAATGTTTCCATATTACATTTGGATATTTATCCTATTATTATTAAATGAGATGATGATCCCCACTTAATTCCATTTATTCATTTTATGTAATAGTAATAAAGTGGAATACCCATATTTAAATGTTCAAATAAAATCATTGAATTGCAAAAGCTTCCAAGGGTACAAGAATAATGCTTGATTTGTTTACATACTATATGTATGTACACTTAGTTTACAGGTTAAGATACAGATTAAGCACCTAAGTGCCCTTCTATTAACCAAACTTTGGTGCTCTTTATTATTATTTTTTTATTTGCTGCCAAAAAGTAGTTTAGATCGAGGCGACAAACTTGTCCTAAGAATAATGCATGAACGAAAGGTCACCATGTGAGCTATATACAGTTGGTTGTGCTCTTTATTTTTGAGAACACCAAATCCTTGCAGATTTGTCTCAATTTGAATGTTAACACTTGTTTCGCGGCAACAGCATGAAATTTATTCAATCTTCCTACAAAAGATATTTAAACTAGAGTTGCGTAGTCGTGAATTAATTTTGTTATTACCATCTCAAATTCAATCGATCAATCGAGTGTTCTAATTTCTAAATTTTACTTTTACTATCAATTACAACCCAGATATTACGCATGAAATTATTAATTGGACTAAGAAGTATACTAGTTAGACTGGTTTCAAATGTTTCATTGTTTGTTCCTAAAATAAACTGTAACCAACGTTTATATATGGGTTTGCTGTCAAACATATTTTTTGATATATATTTTTTTGTATTGCTGCGACCCTAATGATGCAATCACATTCAACGTTCCAATTGTCATAATAATACAATCACAAAACCTTTATATTTATCCCGCAGACAGACATTCAACAACAGAAAATTCTGTTATGATACACAATGATATAAGGCAGGCAACACACATCTTTTATATGATGGTTTGAATGCAAACTGTAATTGAGACCTTTAACGAGGTTATGATTATAGGACTGATAAAAAAAGACGGGTGATTAGATTTCTTCCTTCTGAAAGACTCCTTTTTATTTTTGATATTCATGATGCAAGTTTGAATCTATGATGATGGCTGCAGAAGTGCAGATATTGACAATCAAACTGATGATGGCGCCTTGTACCTCCTTTCACATACACTAATACTAATTAATAAACTCGAATCATACTCAACAAACAACAATAATGGACTTAATATTCTTTAACTCTTGAAGCATTGGCTCTGACTTAATGACAAATATGGAGGTACATATGAGGAGTTCAACATTTCAGTGTATGCATTTCTTGAGATTTATTATTTATTTCTCTTCATATAAAATAAGTTACTAAATCCACCATATGGGCTAGCTCAAAACAATCTTTTTTTTCTTGATTTGGGTTAGTGTATATATGATTAAGCACTAAATGCACTCCACTAAGGAAAAAAAGTAGCAGGATATTGGGGCTCTTTCCAACCAGGCCTGACCACAAACTTCCTTTGTGACCCACCTCCCTTCCATGTTATGATGATAGTGCTGAGAGATAGTTCCTTTTTATGTAAATCTTCCCCTTCTTTTTTCCTCTTTTTCTTTTAAACAATTTTTTTTCCCTCATTTCATGGCTAAGTAATGATTGTTGTGCAAGAATCCTTTTTCTCTTTTGTTCAATCAGAACTCTTGGATGGCTCTCCACAGTTAGAAGATTCCAATAGTAAAGATGAGTCTAAGCATAAAGATATAAACTAGCTGACATTATGAGGAAAAAAAAAACCAGCTCAGTATGGCTGGCATGGATATGATCTGCTGCAATGTTTGTTCTTCTCAAAAGCCCCCCAAGATCTCAATCATAGCCCTCGGAGACCATGCAAAAGGTTCTTTGGCTACATTCTTTCAAGTCAAAAAAGCCCCCCTTCGTCTGATTTTTTTCAGAAAAGTCGTCTTCTTTAGTTATCTTTTGTAGCAGCTAGTGTTTGAAATGTTAATACCTTCACATTTTCCTCAACCCCCTCTTTTGTTTACTTTGTAGATCACAACAAAGACAATTTTCGAGTATGCTTCTTTCTTAAAAGACAGCTGGCTTTTGTTTTCAGACACTATGTATATGTACTTAATGATAGTTTTGGATCCACGTGCAACCCATTGGATATTGCACACAACCACCCACTTGACACAATTTATGCAGTGTTCAAAGGGGAGAAAAGGGAGAAATGCATAGCGCTATTGACTGATGCATAAGAAAAGTTCTAGTATGAAAGCTATTTGTAGTCTTGAGGCGTGAAACCAAGCATGCTGTGCTAAAGGGATAGATACTGTAGTAGAAGCAAGTTAAGCAAGCTAGCAATGGATATCTAATTATCAGAAAGCTGCTTAGGAAAAATGCTATTATATGTATACTAATTTCGCAAACTTGTCACAAATTCTGTATTTCACTAAGAAGGAAAACTTAAATTCTTTATTATTGTAAGGGATGTTAAGTTAGAAAACTCGTAAGTTGATAAATGAACGTTGACAAATTTGTTAATTGACTTTGTGGATGTAGCAGCACTATTGCGTAGCCAAAAATGCAAACTGATATGCCAATTATTGTGGTTTTCACTTGATCCAATGAAGAGAATGTAATGGCTACACAAATTTGCCGTGGTTTAAATCTAGTCAATTGATGGTAAGATGTGGTCATCCTGTGGTTAATGAATCTAAAAGAGGCTTTTCTTTTGTCCTTAAATTGAACTTTATTCAATAAGACTTTGGTTTGGCTCTCATTGGATAAAGTGCTGGGTCAAAGATCACATCATCAACCCCCTACCACTTCCAAAAACAAAAAGAAAGACACTTTCAGGGAGCTCCTGGGGTCGATTTCCCTTTCAATTGATAGCAACACAAGTAAAGCAATGACAAACTAGTGTCCTTTATATGTGATGTCCTGTTATACAACCAGCTCCTTAGTTGAAAACCTGAAATAGCCTTCGTCTGTCTTAAACATATGCCTAACTAACCTAACAGTGGAAGGATCGATGAATTTGGAAGAACAGAGAAGCACCATACCCTTTTTTTCCCCCCCCCAAGAAGTAAGGAACTAAATAAGCAATTTAGAGCGTAATTTACCACTTCCAGCTTAGGTGATTCTGGTTGTTGACTGTTAATTACAGAGCAAATTATCAATTTTCTGGCAACAAAACTCATGGAAAAATGTAAAAAATATAAAAAATGCACTCAAATATTTTAAATGGTTCATATACGTGTGTAGCCACAATAATAGACTCTAAAAGACAAAAAAGAATTGGTGGGGATGTAAGAAATTGGAATCTATGAATGTGAAACATATCACTTTCAAGTCTCAGCTCTTTCTTTACCTTTCATGATGCATGATAATGACACGGGGTGGTAAAAGATGACATTAGGAAAAGAGTGTCACAGAAGGGTAATTCTGAGTCTAATCAACTGCCATTTCTAAATATGCGTCAAATTCTTGTGGGGGATGTAGATAATGAATTTAGAAGCCATATCAAATGGGGACATGCATAGAAGTGCTCGAATTTTTAATCATCTATAAACCATTCAACCTTGCCCCTCTCTTGAAATAAAAAATCCGTTGGACTATCAAAAACTGTGAACGCTTTCTAATCATGGATCTTTTAGAGTGTGCATGTGTCCGCATTAGATAGCATTATCTTTTGCTATGCTGCTGTCAACATAACGAGGAATGTGAGCCCCCCTGTCCCCCATTACCGTCAGAAGGAGAAATATTGTGATGCAGTGGAAAAAAAGAGAGAAAGAGTTTGGTCATATTCTGAATGAATAATGCTATGTATCCTTCTTTTATTATTCTTTTTGTGAACCGAATTTTAAATTGAAGAAAAGGCTCAACCTGTTTCTGATAATTCACCTACACAAAATTTACGAATCAAACTTCAGTTATGACAAATACATGTTAAATTGGACAAAATATGTTTTATATGATTTAATTTCTATACATTAATGTTAACATTGTAAAATTTTTTACACAATTGTTACTTTACCTATTATAGTTAACATTGTAAAATTTTTTACACAATTGTTACTTTACCTATTATAGTTGCCTCCCTTACTCATTATTTGAAAAGCCACTCAAACGGATGATTTTGATTAGATAACATAATTTTCAACATATATATATCAAAATTAAATTTTTTTTATATGTTAAAAATAATATTTTTTAATAATTTAAAGTTAATAGAAATATATTTTTGGTGTAAAATTAACTAAAAGATCCATTAATTAGGAATATATATAACTTTATTCATTCTGAATTGAAAGACTAATACCAGTTTAGACACCTTTAAACGCTGTAGGTAGTAAAAGGTCCTCCTGTTATTGCCTATAACTCCACCTTTCGTCTTCGGTTCTTTGCCTTTTTTCTTTGTCCATTTATATGTTGGTTATCACGCACCGCACTCACCACTTTAGTAGAATATTTTTTTTCAATTATTATTGTTATTATTTTTTCTTTTAAAGGGGGCTTGAGTTAAGAGTGAGTCTATCGATGCCGACTTCTTACCTTTCACAACTCTGAACATTTTGAATTTTGAGTAAACTAATTTGAAGGGAATGGTTTTGCTTCATGACAACTGAGTGCCCAACAAATATTGATAAAGATTCCTTCACTGAAAATGAAAGTGTTGAGTATAGTGACCGATATTCGTTGTGAGCCATTTTATTTTTTTGGATAACAATTAACAAAAAAAATCTGCGTTACGTGTTCATCTTAAAGAAAAATGTTCACAATATTATAGAGAATCTTGCATGTTTGTTTTTGGTTTTTCTCTTGATATTTATATCAGGAATTTCCTTTTTATATCCTCCCTTATTTCATCATGCCCAAAAAAAAAAAACTTATACTTCATTTTTCAAACTTTCTTTTTATACACCTGATCGCTCTCAAGAGGAAAGTGACACTAGCAAGTATACTAGATCATCAAGTAATAGAGAAAAATAGAGGGTTGTTGTACCCACAATGATAATTCAAGTACCGATTTTAATTAATTAGATAACAAATTGAATAATTGAAAAAAAGATAATATCAAAAGGAATAAAGCTAAAGTGCTAAAATAAAATAAAGCAATATAAGAATTGATAGAGTTAAATAATAAGGTGATTTACTTCAATTATGTGTAAACAAAACACAACATGAATATCAATATACTTTATCCAAATTCAATTAAGTGATGATATGGTCATCATGTCATTAAAAGTCTCTCCAAGATCATCTAATGTCACCCAAGTAAAGTCAAACACCTAGTCTCTTAGTATACTTAAGCCTACAAGTAGTTCTCAAACCCTTCAATACCATATGAATCATGTTTGCCTATTTCTAAGTGTTATTCAACTCATATCATTACATTCATAGGCATGATTCTTACTCCTTTTCTTAAATTCGTAAAAATCCCTATAATCCTAAATTGGTGATCAAACAATTCAAGATAAAATAAACTCAAATACAATGCTCACTATCAAATGAGAGCAAGACATACATTCATTCATATTAGCATAATGTCATACACATAGTCTTCATAAATCACCTTTGGCAAAGGGTTTAGTTACAAATCGTAGCAATTGAAATGAAAATAAAATAGAAAGGAAGATTAAAAGAATCCATGAACAAAGAATAATACATAAGATGTTGAATAACAAAACCAAGAGAGGTCTCTCTCTCAAGCTCTTAGAGTTTCAATCCCTTTATGCTCCCCCGAGCTCTAGCCTCATCCTTTCCAAATTTTGTATTTTGATGATGTCTTCTCTTCCCAGCACATTTCCCTAGGTTTTTGTGCCAATCATGGGCTGCTAGAGTTAGTATAGAGGCTCAGTCCACATATCATATTCGTGCACCCATGTTATAGCGTGGCTATGGTTAATCTAGAGCGTAGCTTAAGTGAAAATATAAGAATTCTAACAGTAAGTCAAGTTGTGTAGCGTGGCTTTAATTTCATGACCCATGCTCCAACATGGATTTCTATGCTCTAGCAGGAATTTTGACATGCATCCCGCCAGTTTCAATTCTTGCTCCTTTGCACTTCTGATTCAAATGCTTCCTTAATTCTTCTTGTAAAAAGCTACGAACCAATGGAAAACATAATTATAATACAAGGTTAATGTGAGTGTAATCATGCAAGAATTTGAACCAAATAATGTAAAAGAGACACCTATAAAAACCAAAACTAACTATCAACAAATTAGAAGTTTTAAGAAAACTAAAGGAAAACATAACTCCTAAGGGAGTTTACCAACACCTTTCTCTTATTGTGAAACAAAAAAAAGAGAATTCATTTGGTAAAAGAGAAATATAAAAAATCAGGTATAGGAGATTTTTGTTCATAATGAGAATATGAGATCAAATACTTCACTTCAATGAAGCAGATAGAGGTGAGTAAAACTACACTATTTTTTTTAGTAAATATTATTTTAACATTTAAAAGTGGGTGTCCAATTAGGATACATATGTTATTATCATTGAATGTGATGAACTGATAGAAAAAGTGAGGATTATCATCACATTCATTGATGATAGAGTGAGTATTCTAATTGAATATCTATTTTTAAGTGTTGAAATAGTAATAGTTTTTCTTCTTTTTTTTGGGTTTGGTCTGATGCACACGAGTTTATACATATGTTGGTTTTGGATTCGATGCTCAATGGAGGCTTTGATCCCTCCTTGATACACTTCATGCCCATTCCCATCATCTCCTCCCCCTTTGGGGCTTTGTTAACGCGGGGCATCCTTGGATTCCACTTTGGCCCAATTACGTGCCATGAGACTGAACGATAAACAAACCACAGTATTTCGACCAAAAAACAGTGTTTTAAAAAATTAAAATCTATTAGGATCGAATGCAATCTGCCCTTTTGAGAGCAAGCATTTGCATTGACCAAGTCAGCAAATAGTTTATTGGAGTTGTATATGCTCCTCCCTCTAAATAGTAGTCTCGAATTTGAAAGTTGGGTAGAAAAAATTGGTGTCAGGAGAAGTATGCCCATATAAAATCATAGGGTGCGTTTGGTTTCAGTTTTCTAGTTTCCAGTTTTCAGTTTCTAGTTTTCAGTTTTTAGTTTTTGTGAAGGAAAAACTGAAGAAACTAAAAACTTGGGTTTGTTTGCTTTCTTTGAAAGCTTGATTTTGATTTTGATTTTGTGAAGGAAAAAGCGAAAGCCCAAATAAAGCAAACAAACCCTGAAATTTCAGTTTTCAATTTCTTCAGTTTTTCCTTCATAAAAATTGAGAACTGAAAACAGGCAAAACAAACGCACCCATAAATACTCAAATGAGATTGTACGTTTTTAATGGAAGGGTAATTGTGAGGAATCCAAAAATTGCATTGACTTGGGATATGCTAGCTATGGGAGATTTCAACATGGTTGGAGTGGCATATGCCCCTTACTCTTAAGTCTTAACTAATAGTTTTCAACATGGGTATGAAAAAACTAATATTGAGAGAACTATTGTCTGGAACGAAATCTCAAATGTATTGTCTTCAATGGAAGGAGAACATTGAGAACAAAATAATTTGCATCGACTGAGCGTGAGCTAGCTATGGGAGATTTGAACATGGTTCACCACCTTTGATGGATACCCACCCAAGGTATCACGCAAGTGACCATGATGTATAAGTACAGTTATCCAAAGGTATGTTGTACATATTTTTCTTGTAATTTACAAGCGTATTTTATAAGTGCCAAATCAATTAACTAGCGCGAACTTTAGGAATGAGTTATAAGGATAATTATAAGTGCCTAATCAATTAACTAGCGCTAACTGCACTAGTGCATTTCTTACACATATGTATCTTTACAAACCAATATTTACAATCACCTTAGAATGCGTATTCAGTGAAAGTTTTACGCATACTTGTTTTCTTCTAATGCCGGAAGTCCTTCACCACTAGGCAGGCTTCTTCATTTGTGTTTTTCTTGTCCCAGGGATTTTCTCACTGATTGTTTTGCCCTCGCACTGCATTACAGATCGGTGTTTCTGAGCGTAGACATCCTCATGTATGTTTCTGATGTTGGACGAACCCTGTCATAAGTCACAACATGCTTCTACATCTTTCTTTCTTGTGAGTTGAGGCATAAAGAATTGTTTTACACATGCTAATTTATTCTGAGAGCTATATATATATATACAAGCAAAACTTAATATTTTACTCCGCAAAAACTTTATGTTCACCTTATTGTTTTCAGTTTTTGGTATGTCCTTAATTAATGTTCACTAGCTATTAATGTTCACTTTAGATATACTAGTAACATTACTTCTGTAAATATACACTAGTCTTAGCTTCCGAGGTGTGGTTTTGTTGATCACCAAATAAGGCGCATTTCGTGGAACATGTTAGCCGGACAAAGGATGCAGAAAGAGTGCATCACTTTCAACTAATCACTGGTTAGTCATGTAAGCCAGGTTAGTATAGCATGTCCTGATTTTAGAGTAGGGAATAGGGATCTCGCTAGGAGAAAAAGAAGCGTGAAACGATGAGGTACACAATGAGTGCTGGCTAGCTACCTAGCTCACAACAATAGCAAGATAGAGGTCTCGCCCTGTAGTTTTGGACCCCCAGAGAATAATATATAGGACCATATTGGTCATTTGGTTTGATGTAGCCTCCAATAATATATCTATCTATATATAGAAGTTGGATAGCCCTTTTAAATCATGTCAAGTGTTACTCATTTAATATTCCATTTTTCTTTAAGAATTGCACTCTCTTAACCATGGTTCAGAAAATCGGACCGGACCGGTCGATCGGACTGGTTGAACCAGGAACCGGCCTGCTGTCCGGTCCGGATTGGCCCCCAAAATCGATTAACAAGGAATCGGTGTCGGACTGCTATGAACCGGCCGGGAACCAAGAAAACCAGACAAATCGGCCTGGCCGGTCAAACTGGATTTTTTTTTTAATAGAAAAGATGCAAAATGACATTATTTTGAGGCTTTTTTAAAAAAAAGGTCTAAAATCTCATTTTTCCGAATTCTTTCTTTTCTCTGGTATGAGAATTAGTAACTTGAGAAATTTGATCCATATAGATAATGTTTATTTTGATTAACAGATGAATTATGTTATATTCTATGAGTTTTGTTGATGTCTAATTTAATTTTTATTTATTTTTTACATATATTTTATTTTATGTTTTTATATATTTATATAAATACATGTTTTATTATATACCGATTATATTCCGGTTGAACTGATTAAACCTCTGAACCATTACCCTGATCGGTTTGATGTCCGGTCCAATTTTCAGAACCTTACTTAACACTATTGTATTTGATATATGTCACCTTTTGATTTGGACCAATGATCAAGATATTTCACTTTTAAGTTATTCAATAAGAAAAATGGAGGGGGAATAAAGAAGGAGAAGTGACGGCTTTTTAATTATTTTTTAACAATTTTTTACTCAAATCTTTCAACAATATCATACTCAAGTGAATTGTGAACATTGTTTATATTTATATTGCTGAGTATTTGAATTATTTTAAGTTTATAAGAGGTTAATTATTTACATACAAACATAAAAATCATAATAGAATAAATGTAATTAATTTAAATATAATTGTTATAAATAAATTTATTATCTCAAATATTCTAAAAAGAAATTTTACATTTTTTTTGGCTTTCTGTGGTATCTGAAAATTTATATGAAATGTAAAATCACTTATAAAAGACTATGTGTATGAGCAATATAGGTCAACATTTTTCTTGTACTAGAGGTACATGGAGTTTCAGTTCTTATGAAATAACTTGTAAGTATATAATTTTTAACTATATGATCTTTACTATAATATTATCTAGAATGAGATGATGAAATCTTTTTTTATAAGTTCTCACTAAAATCGCTACTGAAATAACTCCCATTAAAGTTTATTATGCTTATAAATTTAAATTTTTCCTATATTTTTAATTTTTAATTTTAGTTAATATCAATTTGCAGCCACATTTCCTTACTCACATAAAAAAAGGGGGAACTAAGGATAAGGATGATGGATTTTTAGGTTTAATTATTTTATAAGTCCCTATAATTTCACTCAAATTTCAATTAGGTCTTTGTGGTTTAAAATTTTTAATTAGATCCTTGTAGTGTAAGAAAATTTTCAATTATATCATTGTCATAATAAAAAATAAAATATTCCATTTCCATCTCTTTTTTCATCCTCTCATGAAAACAAAATATTTCATATCAATATTCAATTTTTATAATAGTAGGGACCTAATTGAAAAATTTCATATAATATAAGGATTTAATTATAAATTGAATGAAGCTATAAGTACTTGTAGAATAATTTATTTTTTATTCATGAAAACCATTTACAAAGGGGGGTGAACATTAACTGCTTTAATAATATCATCTATTTTGATAAAATTTTAATAAATATTTGTTACTCATAAAATCTTTCTTAATAATATATTTTATCATTTCTCATAGATGCATTTTGATGATATCAATTATTTTATTAAATTTTATTGAAAATTAATCATGTATATAATCATTTATCAATGATTATATTGATTCACGATTTTAGAGAAAATGTTGGCTTAATTTGAAGAGGTTTGTTTTTAGTTATAGTCAATTATATATTGCAATTTCTAGAGTCATCAATCAAAGTGGATTAAAGATTTGGGTAAATAACTAAAACTACCCTTAAGGTTTGCTCAAATGATACTCTACTCCATTCTTCTCCAAAATTGACACTCAACCCATCCATAAAAATAAAAATAAAAATAGAAAACAAATAAATAAAATAGAAAATAAAACTAATGAGAGAGAATAAATTTTATAAATGTAATTTTAACTTGACAAGTTTCTTAGTCTTAAAAATTTAAATCCTAAATTTCATATTCTCAAATTTATAAATAGCTTGAAATAAATAAAATTATTAATTTATTTGAGTTACTACATAAGAACATCGCAAGGATATGTTAAAAATGAGATTAAATTGCTAAGTTGATCCCTTATAAAAATAACACATAAATTGGCCTCTCAAGAAAAAAAAAATACATTTGTGATCCCTCATAATTAAAACATAAAACAAATTAATTATTCTTTAATATTATAGTGGATTTATTTATTCTATTTGTATTTTTGTTAGATACCAACTTGAATGATTTTATAAATAATTAGAGATAAATTTATCACTTAACTCCTTCAAAAATGCTGAAGATGAATTAACTTATTCCATATTTCTCACTATTTTTCAATTGCAAGATCACATATTATTTTTATTCAGCAACTCAACTAATTTAATTTTTTTTAGTTAGGTATAGATTTAAGGATATGACATTTATGATTTGAATGTTAAGAATTAGTTTAATTCAAGAGGTCTGTTGAGTTGAAATTATATTTATAAAATTCGTTCTCTTGCTAGTTTAATTTTCTTTATTTATTTATTATTCATTTATTTTGGTAAAAAATGGGGTGGATCGTCAAATTTTGAGAAGAATGGGGTGGAGTATCATTTGAGCAAATCTCAACAATTATCTTTATTATTTACCCTAAAGATTTTTATTTGCGATAGTGATTCAAAGAATACTAATAAAACTAATGATGATATGTATAAGGAAATGTTTAGAAATATACGTAGAATGCTAAATCATAAGTTGATGAATGATCCATGGACAATTTATTTTAGAGTAAACAAACTGTTTGATCCTAGCATTTTCAATTTAATATCAACTTAATTATCACAACCTGATTAGAGAATGTGACCGGCACGTGAGGGTAGACTTTATATAAGCCTCTTGGGTATCATGACATACAAAAATCATGGATTAACGTGATTTTCATTTTCAAAACATGTTTTAATCTAAATCATCATAAACTTTCTTAGGAAGTTACAATAACTAAATTCGTAAAACTGAAATTCATTAACACCCATAATCATCGAATCAATTCTCGACAATTTAAGCTTATGCCTCAGCAAAACATATTGATGTAAATTGGTTCTTCACATAAACTATTAGTGTATACGGTGGTAGTTATAAAATCGTTTATCGTGTCGTTAGTCATATGGTTAGTTATGTAATAAATGAAGTCTGTTAGAACTCATGTACTGTATATATACATTTACTCAATTAATGAAACTCAACTCATTACTTTCAATTACTCAATATGGTAAGAAACCTCTGTCTCCTTACCTACAGGTATAGTCTTATCTGCTGCATCTCATTATGACAAATTCTGATTCTTGGATTTTAGACTTTGGAGCAACTAATCATATCTGTTATTCAAGATCAAAGTTTGACACATTTGAAGACATTACAAACTCTCATGTTATTTTGCCTAACAAATTTAAAATTCCAGCAACTGGTATAGGCACTATAATTCTTAATTCAGGAATTACACTTCATAAAGTTTTATATATTCCAACTTTTTCTTTCAACATCATATCTATCAGTTCTTTAATGCTTTCTAACCCCATTTTTTTTTATGTATATCTGATAATTTTTTCCTTATTTAGGAGAAACTATCTTTGAAGATGATTGGCAAAGGTGAGGTGGATCATGGACTCTATGTCTTTCATCCTTCTCAACCATGCTCAACTAATAGTTCCTTTTTACCTACTGTTTCCAATTTCTTTTGTAATTCTATTACTTCTAATAAAGTTTCTGCATATACTTGGCATTCTAAGTTAGGACATATATCATCTAGGCCACTATCTTGGCTATTACACAATAAAATTCCTATAACTCATGTTGATTCTATCAATAAAAATTACTCTTGTGATGTAGATAAATGCTCCATTTGTCCTTTAGCCAAACAGTCAAGATTATCTTTTCACTCTAACAATCATATTGCTGAAAAACCCTTTGATCTTGTCCATTGTGATATGTGGGGACCATTCCATAAGGAAACCTATGCTGGACAAAGATTTTTCTTAACTATTGTAGATGATCATAGTCATTATACTTGGGTTTGCTTGTTACAAACCAAATCTAAAGCTACAAACAAAATAAAACAGTTTTTTGCCATGACAAAAACTCAATTCGACACTGAAATTAAGTGTCTCAGATCAGATAATGCAAAAGAGCTTGCATTAACTGAATTTTTACTTGAAAAAGGTGTTAACCATCAATTTTCATGTGTAGCTACTCCTCAACAAAATTCTATTGTTGAAAGAAAACATAGACATTTATTAAATGTAG
Organism: Dalbergia cultrata; assembly: GCA_031216105.1. Lineage (NCBI taxonomy): Eukaryota > Viridiplantae > Streptophyta > Magnoliopsida > Fabales > Fabaceae > Dalbergia > Dalbergia cultrata. The sequence continues at coordinate 35,079,405 of CM062349.1, read as the reverse complement.
CAAGAGCTTTATATTTTCAATCTCAAATTCCTATACAAGTCTAGGGAGATTGTGTAACAACAACTACTTACCTCATCAATTGGACTCCATCTCAAGTTTTGAGAAACCAAACACCATATGAAAGATTATTCTTAAAGGATCCCAATTTTAGTACCTTAAGAACATTAGGTTGCTCATGCTATACTTCAACTTTAGTTTCTTCAAGACACAAATTCAGTCCTAGAGCTGTTGGAGGAGTATTCATAGGCTATCCACAAGGCTATAAGAGGTATAAGATATATGATCTTGAAAAGAAATCAATTTTCATTTCTAGAGATGTTGTCTTTTATGAAAATATGTTTCCTTTTCATCAAAAACAATCTCTACCAAATGTCATTGATCCCTTTCCAGACTTAGTGTTGCCCAAACCTTTATTTGATCCTACTCCTTTAAATCATATACCTACTCAGCCTATCACAAACTCAACAAATTCTGCTGACCATCCTATGACAGAATCTCATACTAGTGCTATTCAGACTTTTGCTGAAACTGAAGAGATAATCATGAACCCCTCCTTGGAGATTTCACTTATTAGAAAATCCATTAGGGAGCATAGGCTTCCACCATATTTGAGCCAATACCATTGTAATAATGTTTCCAGTACTTAATGTTTATATCCCATTTCAGACTATCTGTCTTATGACAAACTTAACCCAATATATCAGAATTTTCTGATGCAAGTCTCCTCTGTTTTTGAACCTCAATTTTATCATCAAGCACACAAAATTCTAGAATGGCAACAAGCCATGAAAGTAGAATTAGAAGCCATGGAATCCAATAATACTTGGACCTTAGTTCCTCTTCCACCTAACAAACACACTATTGGATGTAGATGAGTTTATAAAGTTAAGTACAAACTAGATGGAAGTGTAGATAAATATAAAGCTAGGTTGGTTGCTAAGGGATATACTCAGCAAGTTGGCTAGATTTTATTGAAACATTCTCTCCTGTAGCAAAATTATCTAGTGTTCGAGTTTTGTTAGCATTGGCAGCAATTAAAGCTATGGATGACATTTGTTGCAATTAGACATTAATAATGCTTTTCTTAATGGTGACTTATTTGAGGAAATTTATATGGATATGCCCTTAGGATATGGTAATAAGGGGGAGAACCTTGTTTGGAAATTAAACAAGTCCATATATGGCTTGAGACATACTTCAAGACAATGGTTTTCTACTTTTGCTAATGTACTTCTTGAAACTAGCTTCACACAATCCAAAAACGATTATTCCCTATTCACTAAAGGATCTAACTCCTCTTTTGTTGCTTTGCTAGTATATGTAGATTATATTATTTTGGCAAGTCCTGATTCTTCTCTAATCCAATAAGTCAAATTAGCCATACAAAAGAAATTCAAATTAAAGGATTTGGGGTCCCTAAAGTACTTTCTTGGTTTAGAGATTGCAAGAACAAAAGATGGCATTTCCTTGTCTCAAAGTAAATATACTTTATCATTGTTGGAGGAAACTAGTTTTCTAGCATCAAAACCAGCAAAAGTACCTATGGATACAACTCTCAAACTAAGCAATGACACAGGGGAGCCGCTTACTGACATCAGCCAATACCGTAGATTAATAGGCTGATTGCTCTATTTGACCTTTTCCTGTCCAGACATAGCCTTTTCTGTAAATAAATTGAGTCAGTTTTCATCAAAGCCAACTACCTTTCATCTTCAAGCCATTCATCACCTATTGCGATACCTTAAATAGTCTCCAGGACAAGGCATTTTCTTTGTAGCAAATTCAATACTTCATCTTCGTGCATATACTGATGTTGATTGAGCATCTTGCCCAGATACAAGGCGTTCAGTCTCAGGATTTTGTGTATTCATTGGGGACTCATTAGTCTCATGGAAATCAAAGAAACAAGTGACTGTGTCACGATCCTCTGCAGAATCATAATATCGTGCCCTTGCACTTGTTGCTAGTGAGTTGTCTTGGATGAAGTCTCTACTCCAGGATTTTCATATTTCAAGCACTTCAGCTGCTGCGTTTCATATTTCAAGCACTTCAGCTGCTGCGTATTGTGACAGCCAAGCAGCAATTCATATTGCTTCCAATCCAACCTATCATGAGCGAACTAAACACAAAGAAGTGGATTGCCATTTCATCCATGAGAAGGTTCAAAATGGAGCTATTCGCTTAGTTTATGTATAGACTCAAGATCAACTAACAGATTTATTAACAAAGCCACTACCAGAGCCTCAATTCAGCAATTTGTTATCCAAGATGAGCATAAAAAACATTTTCATGCCATATTGAGGGGGAGTATTAGTGTATACAATGGTAGTTATAAAACCGTTTATCATGTTGTTAGTCATATAGTTAGTTTTGTAATAAATGGAGTTAGTTAGAACTCATGTACTATATATATACATTTACTCAATTAATGAAACTCAACTCATTACTTTCAATTACTCAATATAAACATAATCGTGAAACATAAATTGGTTCAAGGCTTAACAACTGAATAATGAATGCATAACTAGCTTGTTAATAACAAAGGTGCTAAGCAGCCTAAGTTAATAGACCACGTACGTGTCAAAGGCAGAGGAAAAGAAGAATAAAAAGTGACATGCACTAATGTCAAAGAACCATAAAGGAAAGTAATTAAGGAGAATTAACAAAGGTGAAAAAAAAAATGGAGCCATAGGTGAATCCTGAGCAGTATATATGCCCATTACAGTGTATTAATAGTAGTATATCGCATTCTAGGGATTCTCCAAAGTTAAAACAAGAAGATACTATTCTGTTCTACTACTTCCCCTACATCCTCCTATCATCTTGAAAGTTTTAATTTATCAAACGAAAGACCAATTGATGAACATGAAACAGATGCAATGAGCTGTTTCTTCTTCGTTTAGTACTTTCCATGCCACTGCTCTCTCGTACGACACTGGCCTCCCCATGCTGGATAAACAGATGCCACCTTGAATACACATAAAACCCTGCACCAAAAAATAATCCATATCTTTAGAAAGTCATCATGCTATATTTACTTCCCATACTATACAAAACTATGGTTGAAACATATACTAATGATATGGTATTTAACTTCTGCTATAACCTATAATTTAATAATATCAAATCTTTAGAAAGATAAACATGATTAAGGAGGAGAAGAATACACTGTTGGTTTGGGCAAAACAATGGAAAGAGTCAAATGATAAAAGCACTATACCTGCTGCATTATCTGGGGAAACTCAGAGCACAGTGTTTTCTTTCCATTGTCATCAAAGATTTTCTCCAGGGTGATGTCTTGAAGAGCAACCAGGGTTGTTTCTAGCATGTCAAGTCCAGCTTGATTTGCAAACGTAAAAACAGGTAATGCCTAGCAAAATCACAAATGAAGTTAGAGAGGATGGAATCAACACACGAAGGGACAGCAGTAAATAAGGATAGAATAGACGATATACTTGGGTAATAGCAATATGCCAGTATTATACATGGAGAATTCCCTCTCTCCCCTCCCCCAAAAGAAAATAACTTTTAAGCAAAGGATATGTTGGAGGGATGGAGTTCAGTATACTTAGTATGTGCTTAGATTAACTTATGTGCTTAAAACAGTTCATAGTCAAAACCTCATTTTATGAATTGAACCCTTTAGAGTTATTAAAGCAATGCTTGTACAACGAATGCTTGTACAATGAATGACACAAGAATATCAATTTTCGAATTTATATATGCAGAACGTCGCAAGTGAAAACAACTAGCAAGCATAGTCAGGAGAACAGAATTCTGATCAAAATGGAGATATCAAATTACCTTCAAGGAGCAGCACAAAACTGCATCTGTGTGATGCCAAAGGGATTTGAGAATAGGTTCACTGCCCTCACACTTGAGTAGTTCTACCCCCAGATAGAACCTGAAAAGAATATCATCATTTACAATTTAGTGGACGAGTCATGATTGAGATCATCAGGCCATAAATGGCACTCAAGCATTGCATAGCTTAGGTTTTAATTGACACACCTATAGCTGTTACAGATCCACCGAGCAAGTGTTTGTGCCTCAGGAGTGCCAGGTGGTAAATGAAAAGCATTGGGAGAACCAAAACGGGAAGGAGAGAGTGCTAATGAAACCCTCTGAACAGATGCAATGATACTGCGGACATATTGCCTGGCCATACTTGCAATATTGTCTTGAAGGTGGATTTCAAATGCAAACTGGAATGCTATTGTCATCACAGATTTTGTGCACCCAGAATGACCTGAATTTTCACCGGATGCTTTGTTCCCTGCGGTTCCAACTTCAAGAGCAGAAGCAAGATCAAGTGTACGGTTTGGACTAGCAGGATCCTGTATCATATTTAAAGCAAAGAAATCAAAATAAGTTTTACTCAAACAAGAATGGCAAGCAGCAATCAAATTTCAGAACAATACAAATGTCAAAGATGAAAGACTTGCCGAGCTAGAATCAAGTGGTATGATGCGAAAACCGGAAGGTAAAATGGGAGCATCATCAGAGAAAGATGCATCAATCGGAGCAAATATAAGTTCTGCACCAGTGCCAACTGCATGCTCATCCACTCCACTGCAAAGCTGGGGACAAGTGCAACCAGAGGACTGTTAGCTAAAGATTTGAGGTTGGAAAGAATATTCAGAGCCACACCCAGACATCATTGTTCTAGCTATGCAACTAAAGTCCAGTTTACATATGTTCATATATAGATAGTTACTCTAATATGCCTAGTACTATGTGCAAATCCCCATTCTAGGTATTTGGTGCGTCTTGTTCTTTGTAAAGAGTATCAACCATGGATGATTAGTTAGCAAAAGAAGCCAAAATGAACTGGTATAATATTAATCCATTTATTATTTGAAGCGTTTCCTCTGAAATGGAAATTAAAGTAGGTTATTTTTCGTTCATGATTGCAATAACAATAAGGACATGCATCTAGAAATAGATGATCTAAGCATCTTCAAATATTACTTACCTGCAAGAGGAAAATATCACCGGGTATAGTCATGTCATCCCTGTAGTAGCCCATGTTTTCAAGCTTAATGACCTCCATGAACTGTTTTGGATATCAAAATAGGCAATATGCACAAAAAGATAAAACCAAAAGCATGTTAATCCACATGGTGAAGGCAATAAATATGTGCATCTTGAAAGAAAAAGGAGTAACTTCCAAACACTAATACCAATATGTTACAAGCTATAGAGCAAATAACTTGCCTCTTCATGCTCAATTGTGTGAGCTAGCGGAAGAATAACCTGACCACCAAAACCTCCTGCCCGGACCCCAGGCAAGGTACAAGGACCAGCTTTGATGGCAGCAGCTGAGTAAGCATCAATGCTGCTATCAGCCCACTCGGATCGGTGCTCCCGAAGGAATCTAAGAAGAATTGCTGGAGGGACATTCTACAGGAACAGAAAGAGAGCATGAGACAACTAAATATGTGCATGGTAGCTGAATACTTGCAGTTGGTGGAAAGGTAAATCAAATCCTAGAAGCTGGTCTATGAGCATTAAGATGCACAGCATATATACCTGTAACAGCATGGATGCTTTGGCACATAGCACAGAACTACTCACTGATGAGAATCCATTGTTGTAGCCAATATTTGCTCCCATCATCTTGCTAGGGGATGAGTTCACAAGAAGGGTGACATCATCAATGCCATCACTCTCTAACAAGGACCAGCCATCATCAGCAAACCCATTAACAGCTTCATTAAAGCCCCTGCAAGAAAAAAAGAAGAAAGAATAAAGTTTAGATTTAGGAAACTAGTTAATTATTTCAAGTAACAGCTTGAAGTATAATGGCACAAACTTGCTCAATCGCTGACTAAGGGCACGTAAAGCTGCAGGCCTTCTTCCCCATCCTGTGACATTTGGCTGAGAAACTTCTTGAGAAATCTGCCTTAAATGACGTAAAGCCTGAACAACAATCACATGGTTACAAAAGCAGTTAAGTTGAAATTCCTTATCTTAGTCCAAAAGATAAATGTCTAGTCTATGCAAGTAATTGAAGCCCTTAGCCATTAGAAAATACTAGGCTTAAGAAAGCCATACATTTTGTAATTCCAAATCATGAAGCATCAATCACAAGTGTTTAGTGACGGTCATTAGATAGAAACAAAAGTCTTACCGCCATCGTTGTCCTTTGAGCAAGCAGCATTGATGACTCATAAAGTGGTCTCAAAACTTCAGGTACACTCCAAGGCTGATTTCAAAGAGCCAGCAAGTCAATTGTAAGTTATCAAGAAAAGGAACAAATTGCCTTCACTTTATACACAGTAAAGGTATTCACAAACCTCTAAAACCATATGATCAACAATATGAATAATGGATCCCCCTCCTTCGCAAGGTCTAATGAGATACCCGCTTGGCAGCATGTCTGCTCTAACAAAATGCTGCACTGGGGGCATAGCAGGACCATTCTGAGTGTTGTTAAGTGATCTTTCACAAACCTGGCATTGTCAAAACCATAATTGCACCCCACATAAGAGTTAACTTAGGGAATGAAGGATAGGGTGAAAACATGAGAACTTTACTAATTAAGAACAACCAGAGTTATACATACCACAAGACTACCATCCTCCAAAAGAGATGTGTAGCGCAGCAACCAGAAGTCACGCCCAGGTGCCAAAGTTGTTGGCGCATAAAGCTAACCAATATGGCAAATGTTGAAATGTGCATTTAGCAAGGCAGCCAAATATATATACTGAATTATTGAGATTTAAAAAGAGTTTGCATTAGATATAGTACCTGCATGTAAAGAAGTTCGATGGTTCCCCCATTTCCAGTGGACATCGCATTTAGAACATCCACAGTTCGGCAATCACGAGACCATGTGAGCCGATCTTTGAGGATTTCAGCAACCTGTACACAAACATTTTCATTCAATGCCTCTCCACATCAATGGGATTGCTACTTTTAATCTATGAAGAACAGATACTACAACAACCCTGCACACCCGCCTCGGATACTTTTGCGACACCAATACTTTGGTGATAGAATGTCAACAGTATTGTATCCTATCTTTTGTAAAAATCACCATGTTCCCATCTCTGTGTCACATGCCAAATCGGTGCTTCATAACTCTTAATAACAAGATGGAGAAGGAACATTACTTACCCTGGCAGGTTCTAGACCCACAAGGCCGCATGCACGTGCTGCCACTCCAGGGCAACCATGAGAAATAGCAACGATTCCAATGGAATCCGGACCAGGCTGCATGCACATATTAATATTAATTAATCGACAAAAGAGTTACTTGACTTAATCAAGAGATGGAAGAACTAGTGCCTTTGAATCATTATTAGCATACGGAAGAACATAAATGTCGTTTACTATTTCACAATGACTTGAACAACATTTTGGATGCCTGTCTCTTCTGTAGGAATTATATGTAAAATCATAAAGTTTGATTGATGTATAAAAAGATCGTTAATAGTACGTTACAAAAATGTCTGATAAGCTACACTTGTCAAAAAAAGAAAAACAGTTTAGAATGATGAATGAATAACAATCCTGGTCATCATGCGTCCTATTATTCCATGTAATGTGACTTGAGGAATAGGAAAGAAACCAAAAAGTAAAAAGAAAAGGTAAACGGGAAAGAAAACAAAAACACAAAAAAGCGTGAAATGATGATATATGTGTGTCGAGTGATTGTGGTTCAGATGATGAGCTCAACAAGTTGGTTTGGTAATTAGTTAAGGTGCATGGAACTGTCACTAATGGACACACACACAGAGAATGGAACAGAATAGCAATGACAAAAAAGTGAGAAACAAAATGAAAAGGTGGGGCAGTGACCTTCATCCCAGGCATTTGGACCCACTCCACAGCAGTTCCAGTGGCCTTTGATAGAAACTCTGCTAAAGTCTCCTCCGCAATGGACAAAAGTCTGTGGAGAGAGAGAGAGAGAGAGAGAGAGACATAAGGACAAAGACATCACAAAGCACGATAAGATAATATTCCCATTAGTACCAAGGATTGGATTGGGACACAACAGAAGAATACACTTAACATAACATAAACATGAACATAGGATCCACCAAGAAACCAAGAACCAGCCCTTTTCATGTCACTTACCCAGCGGGGCTGGCATCCCTTGGCGGATGCTGAGGTGTCAAGTTTCGCTGACCGCTTGTTACCACCGACTCACAGCTCGTGTCCGTCGTGGCAAGGGTCGCCTGCTGAACAATAAAGACAGAAAAAATATAAATACACATATTGGAATTAATGTCTCTCACCAAAAAGAAGAAAAAAGATAAAAGACAACCTTTTTTCAGTTTTTTTTCCCCTATATTATTATATGTTCGATCAATAATGTTGTTATTTATAAGTCTAAATTAATGGTGGACATTACATAAAGAGTAAGATACATAATATTTTACATAAAGGTAGATAGAATTAAGAGTTTGTATCAGTACTTTTCCTGATCTCTATCTTTAATCTTTATTGCCCACCTTTCATATATAAATGACATAACTCATCTATTCTAATGTAAAAGATTTAAGCAACCTTATCAGACTCAAATGACAGAAGCTTATATATTTAACTAAAAGTAAAGCTAACTTTGCTTTTGTTCCTCTTCATTGATATTATTCAACCAAAAGTACTAAACACTAGTAAAACGAGCTGCTGGGCCTACAGCACAGTGACTGATGTTGTGCACCTTTAAATAGGTGGTTCCATATTCGATTTTCACCTCTCCTCTCCTATATCCTCTAGAAAATATTCTTAATTTTAATGTCTTGGTGAAAAACAGCAAAAAAAAAAAAGTAGTAACATGTTTGGATTTTCTTAACTATATAGACAATTATTTTTCTTTCGAAAAGGTTTTAACTGCAAGCTATATTGAAAATCTGCAATAAAAATGTGATAAAGAATGAAGTATATTTACTGAATGGTATATTGAGTATTACATTTTGTGTCTGCTGGCGAAAAAAGCTGTTCTCATACACGAGCTGTGACACCTGCTTCTGCAATCTGTCGTTTTCCTCCATCAGTAGTTTATTCATTGCTGTCAGCTTCCTGTTTACAGCTTGCAGCCGTGACGCCTCTTTCCGTTGCTTCTCTCGGCATCTGTTTGTTTGTAAAGAGCAAGCAACAAACAAAAACACCATGATTACCCACTGGAATAATTGCCATATTAAGGCCTTATAATGCTGCCATCTGTTGCTGGAACTTGCAAGCATATCAACACAGGATGAACAAGACAAAGGGTAAAAACAAGAAAAACATGAGGAAACTTTATCCAAGAAGCTTATCCGTAGAAAAATTCCCCTTCAATTTTCCCACTCAACCGAAAAACCCTTAGTGAAACTCCTTGTGTCATATGTCTTACATATTCAAGGTCAAAGAAAATTTCAAAATAAAACCTTTGTTGAAGGAAAAGGACGCATGAAACAGAAAGAAAAAAAATAGGCAAGTTAAACAAATCAAACAACCCTTTTGTTGAATTAAATCAAATGAATTAAACCCTTTTTGATCAAACAGAATAAAATATGTAAGTCCATATAGCAAGCTAATATATAAAGGAAAACCATTGAAGAGTTCACTACATCAAGCTGATGCATGAAGGAAAATCATTGAAGGAAGAAATAAAAAATAAAAAAAAACACTATAGCAAGCTAATCTATGAAGGAAAATCCTTGAAGAGACATAAAAAAAAAAGTTCACTATACCCAGCTAATACATGAAGGAAAGATCATTGAAGAAAAAAAGATCAATCAATATTAACCAATATATATGATGGAAAATAATAGAAGAAAAATTCACTAAAGGGAGCTAATAAATGAAGGTAGATCCTTGTAGAAGAAGTTCAATATAACTAGATTAATATATGAAGAAAAAGATCACTAAAGGAAGCTAATTAATATATGAAGGCTAGGAAAATGATTGAAGAAAGGATAGAGAAGAGGAGGGTGTTGTGTACCTTCGGTTTTGGAACCAAACCTTGATCTGTTTGGGCTCGATGTTGGAGAGAATGGGGCACTCTCTGATGAGCTGCTGGCGGCGGAGGGAACTGGGTTTGGGGCATTCATGGTAAAGCCTCTCCAGTGCGTCCACCTGCTCCGGCGTGTACCTCACATACTTGCCGTTATCCATTGCCACCTTGCTCATCCCTTCCTTACACGCTGAACTCACCGCCATCATCCCTCCCTATTCCAAATCCAACCCAGTTCACTTTTCTCAGTTCCAAATCCTAAAAACTAAATCTTTCATCAGAGGGCATAGAAAAAAATAGAGCTTTAATTTATTAGATTACCTATATGTATATATGGCTATGGTAGCTAGCTAGTGCTTTCAGTTTCAAGGAGCGCTTTTAGGAGCAAAGAAGCATGAGATCACTCAAAGTGTGAAAGGATATTGAAACCGCAAAGTTAAGAGAAGAGGTACAGCTTCTCAGAGTTTTGTCTCTGATTGTTGTTGTTGGTTGGTTGTATTGTATTATATGGATCATATGGCAGAGGAGAGATGTGAAAGTGTGAAGTGAAATGGGAAAAAAATGTAGTTTTGGTTTTTCGTTTTTCTTTTTTTTTTTTTATTTGTGTGTGTGTGAGTTATCTCTGTTCTGTACAAAGGAAAAGGACTAGTGGAGAAGGGTGTATTGGGATTGGTACAGCGATGGGGTTGCTTATAAGAGAGAAACCCCAAATATCAGACAGAATAATCGAACATTTTTTTGTTTTCACATCATTCTCCTTTCTCTCGCTCTTCTTTCTTTTAGCTGTTTTGCCTGTTGCTTTTGCTGTTGCTTTTCTTGCACTACTTTGTTTTGGCACTTTCCAACACTTAAAAACCTCTCTCTTTTCTCTCTCTCTCTCATCACTCATATCACATAGTAGGTTATGAGGAGAGGCAAATTGGAGTTAAAAATAAAAAATGAGATGTACACTCTCATTCACGACGCGTGCGCTGTATACTGTAAAGTCTTAGATATTGGAGAATACTCCTATTATTATTATTATAGAGTAATATAAACAAAACCCGAGACCGTTTCATCTCATTTATCTCGTATGCCACTGACACAGCCAAAAATGTGCTTTGTTTTCCGATTCCTTCAAACTAAATCTACCCTTGAATTTGCCCATGCTGCAGCGCATGACATATAATAATCCACAACTCAACAATTACCCTTTTTTCTGGTTTTCTTGATGACGAGGTTTGGTGATACGTTTATATATATATATATATATATATATATATATATATATATGTGATTGATATATGACAAGAAGTTATGCCTTTCCTTTTTCCTGTTTATTTGTTCTGCTTAAAATTAAGTAACAAACTATTTAATGCATTGACATGTTAGAATTGATGAATGATCACAGTTTTATCTCAAACTGATAACATGACCATCATATAGACGAAGCATATACTATTTTTGTTGTCTTCTTCTTATGCATCTACCAATATCTGTTCTACAAATTAGCCCAAAAATATACTGGAGAAGTAGTTGATTAGTTATTCATTACTATTTTGTAGTAATTGAAATGCATAGCAAATATGAAAGGACTAGATTTAACTCTTCAAAACATACAAAATTTCCTAGGTTAATTGATTGTAAGTTCTTTGATCAATCAGCTTGTATATATATTTTCGTGTGTACATGTATGTGCGACAGAAGAGAGAACAATGGTTAGTTGAGAGGTATAGTGCTAAGAAATACTGCAACTGATTCATATATCTACATATAGTTACTCCATATTTAGAAACGAGCTCATCATTTTTCTTGACCCCATAATTATGTTTGTGTCACCTCAATATGATATTTGGAGAATTGGAGAGCTGTTAATATGCTTGAATGCGCATCACGGAGACAGCATAATTAGGGTTGTTTGCATGCGGGCTAGCTGGTTAATTTAATTTCTTGTGAAACACCAGTTCACCACTGTATCTTTTTACAAACACTATTTTACACGAATTCTACCTACCTTAAACCATGTTATATTTAAGTGCATACACAAGCATATCATGTAACACCCATGTTATACATCGATCACCACGACAGTCAAATTATAATAGTATGCGAAGGGTATATATATCATCGTATTCTACAATGGCAGCTTTGAAAAGTATATATGTACCATTTTCCATTTACATTACTATACGTGAACTAAATTGTTACGATAATCTCAAAAAGAATAGCCTCCGTTTAAATAGTGGAGTGCACAAAATGTCCTGTCAGCCTTATTTTGCCTACTTATCGGTCGAGATTGTCGCTCTACTAACCCTGAATTTATGTCACTTTAGTCAAAATAATTATGCTCAAGTCCAAACCTGTTGCTTAATTTCATGTGTATATATATTTTCAAATGTCCTGTTTCGGACTAAAATACATTCATTAAGAGATGGGCAAATCCCGCTTTACACGCATCGTAATCGTCGTAGACTCGTTCAAACTTTGGAACATAATAGTGCAAGCAAATACGCAAATACTGACAAACAGTTGTCAATTGACATTCTTGTTCGACGGACGAATTCTTCGCCTTTTCAATGTTGATTTTAATGAGAATAACTTTTACTCATCATCCCTTCCAGAAGGTTTTCATTTTTTTTAAGTAAAAAAAAAAGGTTAACTCAAGTTAACTTTTTACTACATGTGAAGTTATTTTAATTATATTTTGAGTTACTTGAAGAAATATAATAATATTTAGGATAAATTATATTCATTTCAGGGTAAAGGCATCAAGTAATAGCACACACAATATCTCTCAGTTTATTACTCCTATATTGACACTCTTTATAAGGGTACTAATAAATTATCATATTTACAATATTCAAGGATGCTCAAAGTCATTTACCGTCAAAACGAAATAGTGTTGAATGGATATATCTTTAATCTCAAAATATAAGATGAAGGTCAATGTATAATTTTACAAATGGACAAATATTGTTGTAATATTGTCATATTGTAGTAGAGAATTGGTTTAGTTTACCCTAAAATGTATTTAAATCCTCATTTTTCGGTGTATTGGTAGATAGATTCAAAGCACAGACAGCACTTCTTTACGAAAAAAAAAAAAACACAAACGGCAATTCCTTTGGAAAATTTGAGCTTAAACAGATTGGTCAACACGCTCTTACCAAACAGTTGGAATCTCTTGTTGCAACTAGCATGAATCACATTTTGACAGTTGCTGCTAATTAAGCATTAATATTCCGCAATAATAGGCAAAAATATATTCATCACATGATTATTATTAGCACAATTAATGCAATTATGTATATATTGCTATTGCTATATACTGTATATTATTAAGGTCCACATAGAACCCCTCTTTATAAACCCTTTGAAATATCAGTCATTTCGATTAGGTTGATGAGACTAAGTATACGCTATACATTTCCTGTGTAGATGGCTGCAAGACCAAAATATTTATTGTGATTTCTTAGCGGTACAATTCCTAGAGTCTCCACCTTTATTATTTTATATAAGTATGATCAATGAATTTGGCTAATCCTAATTAACTCAATTCTCTTAATTAGGTCTAGCCGTCCAGCTAGTTGAATTTTATGCAATGATGATCTTATCGTATGTTGAGTGTCAAAGTAAATCATCTTTCACCTTTTGTTAGGGCTCAATTATAACTTGCTTTACAACCCCCGTTACAAACATAAATACACTTTTTTTTTTCCCTGGCCATCTTTTTTATTTTATTATATATATGTGATATAAAATAAAAGGTGGCATTCTTTTGCCAAGTTCTCTTAGAACAAAAGAAGACCGCCAAGTCAATGCCATTCACCAAAATTGAATTTGTAAACTCTTTTTCTTCTCTCTCTCTCTTTTTTCTTTTTGCTGAGATTTGAATCTGCAAAGTCAATAAAAAAGGTATTGGCCCATATGTAAGTATAGCACCTTCCTTCTTTTCCAAACTTGTCCACCATGGGTTAAAAAAGTTACTCCATAACACATAGTTGGCAGTATAAAATAATTGGCCTCGCCGAAGAGGGATGGCAGACCAGAGTAAGTGGGGTTTGATTCTTTAACATTCCGCATTCTAAGACAGACTAAAATTACGCGTCTTAAACATTTAAGTAATCCTTAATCGATCTTCCACATTCTACTCCAATAGCGCCGATGGAGTTGTTTCTATCACCAATAACAGAAAAAAGGTAATTCATCCTTGGAGTTTTTCTTTTTTTAAAAAAAAAAAGGAAAGAAACTAAAATTGCTTTAGTTGGGGCAATGGAATCAAGAAAAGTGATAAAGTCTTAATCACCCTAACTTAAAAAATAAGCAGGCAGTACGGGTGCGTCCCATCCAGGGGCCCAATCTCACTACAAATATCCAAACTTTTGTTTTCCTGATTATATTCTTATCGTTAGCATATTTGAATTGCTAAATTAAAAGTCCTGCTCCCTATCCCTGTTTTTCTTTTTGTTTCAGTTGAGTCATCAAAGTTGTAAATGTTTTTAAATAAGTCACAACCGTTGTCCTCATTATGATACTATTAACTTCAATTTTCAGTTCGTCATATGGGTTCAATCTTTTTATAGAAATGTAAGGAACAAAAACTTAATTTCACCACCATTTATTTGGATACTTCATGTTGTCTATATATATATCCCTTGGTTTTTGCTCTATGATAATTTTTGGTGACTTTTTGCTATATGATATAGTAATTAATAACAACCAGAATAGTTAGGATATTGTGAATGTTGATTTGTAAAATAGACAGTTGAGTTGAGGAAGTGTCTGTGGCGTGTGATTGACGGCAGGAGAGGAGAGATCAGATCAGAGCAGAGCACAGCTAAGAGGGGGTGGTCCTACCACACACAATCACAAATTAAAAGAGGGATTAAGGTGGCCCCGCACGCGTGAAGGACCATGGTCCCTATCCTCCTCCACTCCATCCCATTGCATTTGCGTTTGCAGCATTGCTTCACAGCGTGATATTTACTCCTCAGTTGTTCCCTCTCTACTACTTTCCTATCCCACCTCCCCAATCAAAACCATCCAATTCATTCCTTCTACTATTACCCCTTTCTCTCCAACCACCCCTCTTCCTCACCTCACCGCCCTATCTTTATAATGGTAGTGTCTCTGTCCAAAGCAGGAAAACCTTCGAGCTCAAAGAATATCTATAAAAAAACTTACATTTACCTCACTTTTAAGAAGTTGAGGGGGGATTTTGAACGTGTAATCTATATATCAAATACGAGAGCTTCATAATTTTTGAAATTATACTCCTTTAGTTACAAGAATTCTCAAGTTACCTAGCAAATTTAATAAAGATATGCTGACATGGTGCGATAAATGTCATTTTTAGATGTGTAGGTAACATTGTAGCCTTCGAACTAATCTATAGTACTGAAATATATAAAATTTAGTCCATGCAAAGGCGATTGCTTCTTATATGTTGAAAATGATGTTTCAATCATGTTCCCTATAATTTCCTGCTACTAAATCCCCATGCAGAATTGTCAATAACTACTACTTCTTGCATTTGTTCTCGATATATATCAACAATGAGTGTCATATTGAAAAATAATGTTATCTACATTTATCATATTAGAGACATAGGTGCATACTGATGATTTGAGTGAAAAAAAGTTGAAGTCCCCAGTGAATGTGATATAGAGGTTTGGTCCCAATAATTATGTCTTGGGAAGAAAATAAAATATATTGTTGGAAGAGATTTTCGTTATGGTATCAGTTGGCAGTTGCATTTCAAGAGATTAATCTCTTATATGATAGTATATCTTTCTATTATTTTTTTACAAATTATTGTATATACTAAATGAAAGAAAGTTTAACTACTTTTTAAGATTTGAAGACCTATAGGTTATATATATGTATTTTTTATTATTTTTTTCAGTATGCAAGAAGATTTATTAGAGGGATTTATAAGGTGATATATATATATATATATATATATATATTATTCACATAGCCTACAGTGTAATAGTTTATCTGAGTTAATTTTTTCAGCTTCTTTCTCTATCCATTTTCTAGTAACATCTTATTTCTAAAGAGCAAATTAAATCAATTTGAATTTTTTTTTTAAAAAAAAAAAGATACAGAATCTGGAACGAAGAATAATTTAAATAACGAAGATTTTGCCTCATTTTATATCATCGAGATCAGACGTGATTCTTAACACTTATGCAGTGAATATAATAGTTGTAAGATTAAAGAAAACATGGCTAAAGCTTTATTATTACATATATGTAGAAAGCAATCCTCAAACTGATATGAAATTTTTTTATATTTTAGAGATTAATTAAAATAAAGCAAAAGAGTATCCTTTTATTCAATTGCAAATAGTCACCTCGAACTTTGTAATCTTTCAACTAAAACTTCTATTCACTTGCAAATAGCCGCCCTAGCTAAATTATCAAACCTTTCAAATAAATCATTAAACTTTTATTTGCTTTCAATCAATGTTTGGGGCATGTTTGGTTTAAATTTTTTTTTTTTAGTTTTTTAGTTTTTCAAATTTTATGAAAAAATTTTGAAAATTCTGAAAAAAATTTATTTGGTTTGAATTTTTTGTTTTTAATTTTTTAATTTTTCAATTTTTCAAATCTTTTAAAGAAAATATTAAAAATTCTGAAAACTACGGACTTATTTGATTTGAGTTTCCACCTTCTAATTTTCAGTTTTCCAAATTTCATTAAAGAAATACTGAAAATCCTGAAAATTACAAAATCTAATTTTTACTTTTCATTTTTAATTTTCAATTTTTTTCTTCATAAAATCTTGAAAACTAGAAAGCTGAAAATGAAAATGAAAAACTGGAAACTCAAACCAAACAAGCTCTATAAATTCCAATTTTTAATTTCAATTTTTCTTTCATAAAATCTCGAAAATTAAAAAACTGAAAACCATAAACTCAAACCAAACAGGCCTATTCTAGTTTTTAGTTTTTATTTTAATTTTTAATATTTCCTTTGTAAAGTCCGAAAACTAAAACTAAATATGCTATTAAGTTATAATTTTTCTCACAATTACATCTTCTGTACAAGATAACTAATCTCACCTATAAAGCACTATTGGTGAACGTCGTAACAAGATCTATGAGTATAAAATGTCAAAATCTCCACCTTCGTGTTTTAGATAAAAATAATTATATTCTCAGCTATTGATTTTTTCAAAAAAAAATTGGGTAAGGTTTCTCATCTAATATGACTAAAATAACTTAACATGTTTTTTTTAAAAATAAAATAGAAATTATAAGACCCAACACAGTTGATAGCTAATTAGATTTTTTAAGTATCTAATCAGGAATTTGATTCCTATCAGTATGTATGGAAAGAAGTCTTATGGCTAAAGATTTATCCCTATAAAAAAAAACTTTAAACCTCAAATTAGTCAACATTACGGATAATAGATGCCTTAAGAAATATATAAAAAAAAAAAAAGAAGATAGATTATGTGAAATAAATTTAATCTAATTCACTTCCATTTTGATGACAATTATTCATTTAACATGAGAGAAAAATGTGATTAATTTACTCTATAATGAGTAAAAGATAATTTGAAAAATGATAATAAAAGAGCAATGAAGATTTTGATACATGACACTGATGATAGATCTTGTCATGTCTATAGAAGGTTTAATCATGAGAATAACTGTGACTTGTAAATCTAATTAGATCTCATATGGATGGTCACTATTTATAAGTCATCAATGAAGATTTAAAAATAAGGAAATGGCCATTGCCACTCTCACTTTTAATATGTTTAAGTTGGTTTGTCTAAAATGCCCTCACAGCTATATTTCCTAAATCAATTGATAATCTAGGACAATTTGAATCCACGCATCCACATAGTACTCAAACAAAGTAATGTTCCTATGGCTTGTCTCATGTATCGAGAACGCAATATAACAAAACTCGATATCTTACATATATGACCTAGAAAGCATGCATGCCCTGCATCACACCACCCGTTTAATGCTGAGAAAATTGAGCTTGTTCTAGGCTATCAATTGATTTGGGGAATGTATCTATAAAGGCATTTTAGATAAACTAAGTAAAAAATATTGAGAGTGGGAGTGATAATAGTCATTTTGGAGCCTAAAATCAATTTAAAATATTTAAAATTTAAAGGTAACTATTTGTAATCCAATAAAATTTAGGGATGTTAGATGCACTTTTCCTTAAATATAAAAGCAACAAGCCTAGTAAGCACCCATTAGTCGAGTGGTGAAATATACATACTTCTCTCATATATGCTTAAAGAATATTTAATGGTTTGTTTGTTTTAAGGGAGTGACTATTGCCACTCCTTTTATGTTATTGTCATTCTTATTCAACTACCTTTTTGTTTAGTAGTCCTAAAATGCCCTTTTTTCTTTTTACAATTAGACTAACTATATATTGCTAGTTCAAAGTTATTCAAAATTATTATTATTATTTTCAAAATATTATTTTAATTCTACATTATTTTCGCTTATATTTTTATTTGGTCAAAAACTTTTCCATAATGGTCTTGTATTATTATTATTATTATCATTATTATTATTATTATTATAGATTTTTTAACTTGCAAGATATTTAATAGATATAATGTAATATCACGTTAAAATTTATATGCTTCGTTACTAAATACAATTTGTTTCAAACAATTTCAAAAGCTATCTATAACAAACATTACATTACCTTTCAATGTTTTTTAATACTATAATAATCTAATAATATAATAATAAATATGTTAGAAAATAAAATAATTTAATTTTAATTTATTAATGATGTAAAAAAAATTACTTTTTTTTAACCTATTGTCAAAAAGGAGTGATAGTTTAAAATTTAAAAAATCAAGTTAAACTATTTTTTTTCTATTGCAAAAAAGGAGTGGCAATAAATATTTTAATACAATATTCATTATTAAATAATTTAAAATTAAATTAATTAAACTATATAATAATAATAATAAAGATTAAAATATGTTTTTACTCCATGAAATTATAGGCTATTTTAATTTTAGTTCCTCTAAATTTTTTTGTTAGTTTAACTCCCACATTTTTCTAATTTTATATTTTTGGTCCCTACCATTTGTTTAAATTGTAAGTGGTAATGTTTATAAGGATCGAAGGAAGATTTTGAAGATTTTTATAATTATATAAATACAAATATTTCAATATTTGTAAGGACTAAATACATATTTGAATCTATTTTTAGGGATTTAAATATAAAGTGCAAGGACCAAAAATCTAATACTAGAAAAAGAGGGACTAAAAGCCAAAATTTTATTTAGTGTATCTAAAATCAAAATGACTAATATTTACAGTCATTAAAGTAAGCCTAATAATAAATTTACATAAGATAATTACAAAATAGTTTTTCGCCAAATAAAAATAGAAGCACAAATAATACAATATTAAAAGAATATTTTGAGTTTGAATAATATTGAAATTTATTTGTGAAAAAGAATAAAGAAATATTTTAGAACAGCTAAATAAAATAGTGATTAAGTGGGAGTGGCAATAACGCCTCCCTTATTTTAAACCGGAAAGTATATTGAGAAGCAATAATTTTGTTACATTGTAGAAAAGTGTATTGCAAAATGCTTTTTCTACTATTATTATTTTGCTACGGGAAAAGAGTTTAAATCAAACAAGCATTAAGGTGTTGAATGCAATTATACAAGGATCACAAATTTAATGTTTGAAATTAGATTAATTTGGATGTATAGTAAACATGAAAAAAATCATATATTATCGTCCAATCATATATATTTATTTAAAAAAATTTTGAAGTAGTAAATAATTAGATCAAATAATTTTATTAATGTGATAATATATAATTAAATACTTACGTAAATTATTTTTACATTGATAGTGCATGAAAATCATATTCTTTAGAAAAGTAAGATTATAATTTTAAAAAGATATTAATTCTGATGCACTCTTAATATAAATGAGTCTTATATTATGATCTATTCACATTCTTCTATTTGTAAAATTTTTTAGGTAGAGTGTTTCACTTATCACCTTTATTTGTATATTAAAATATAATTGACTGTCTATAAGTTTTATATATATATATATATATATATTTGGTGATAGCAAGAGTGTAGTAAAATTAAATTCTTTTAAGAATTAAAATAACTTTTCATTTATTAAAGAAACGCGAGTTATTGCACGAATAAAAATAAGGAGTAGATGTAAATAGTAAATAGTATGTGGGGGTAGAAGTACGTGGAAGTGAGATAGGAAGGGGACAGAAAGTGTTGGGTGTGGGGGGCAACAAGGTGCAAACAGTCAGAGAGTGAATGTGGGATGGGGACCACTCACAAGGATACGCGTGTACTGCCCTGCCCCCACCCTACTGTTAGTAGCTTTCGGCGTGTGTGCGATGCTGCTCTTCCCTACTCTTCTGTTGGCTGCCGATACACATTTTCCTTTCATTTTCGCTGTGGGAATCGCAAACAAACAAACAAACCAAGACACACATTCTCTTTCTCTCTCTCTTCGATAACCGTGCCCACTGCCACCCCCACATTTCTTGTCTCTCATTTCCTTTGTTCTCTCTCTTCCTCTTCCCACCACCATTTAAAGTATTCCATTCATTTCCACCTCTTTTCTTTCCTCCTTCGTCAACGTAACGCACTTCTCCTTCCTCCACTCTCAACGTTTGAACGCTTCATGGTCTCTTTGTATTAATTTCTCTGCCGACCTTAATTAAACCAGAAGTTTACGCCCTCCTTTTGTCCATTTTCAATTGTGGTTCAAGATTTTTCTCGCACGGATTGAGAGATTACTACGTTAAATTAAGATAACATTTGATTAAGGATATTGTGTTCCTAATGCTTTGGAAGGCAATCACGCTGAAGAAGTTAACCACATGGGATAATCAATGACATGTAATTCACTACTCCATTCATTTTTAAATAATTATTTATTTAAAAAATTATTTATAAGTATTATTAATTATTTTTTAATAATATCTTATTAAATACTATTGGAGAAGAAAAAAGATATAATAAAATAAAAAAAATAAAGTTAAAAAACAAAGAAAATTTAATAAATTATTTTTAATTTTTTTTCTAATTTTGATATATTTTTAATTATTTTCTTAATTTTTTATATATTTAAAATTAAATAATTATTTAAAGATGAAATACGGAGTGTAACTGTGTAAGAGAATAAGGGTAGTAGAACTAGCAGCGTTTGGACGTGTCTACCATTTTTAAACATGGAGGCATGCCCAACGAAACAAGTCATCCTTTTTTTAACTTTGTTTGCTTTTACCCTACATCCCCAAGCACAAGTAGTCATTGGGGATTGGGAGGGATTGCTCTGTGCTAGACCGACAGTGAATAGTGCTAACTGCTAAGTGCCATGGCCACCGTGGGCCATGACCTCAACCTCAACCTTAGCGTGGGACGACAACCACGTACCTTGGGGCCACACACAAGGGGCCCACTTCCTTCAATCAATCATCACTATCGTCGTCTTCTTCACTCATTGAACCCAAAAAATAAAATAAAAAATAAATAAAAAATCTCTTGGCTATACTCCTCCGTCGCCCCGAAAACGCTTCCTCCAACATTTTCTTTGCCCATCATTAAATACGACGTTCCAATTAAGTGTCACACTACGTATCCAAGTATTATAAGGGGTAACCTTTTTTTTTTTTTTTTTCTTTTCCCAATTCTCATTTTTTATCATTTGACAGTGCATGCACTGAAATCTATCCTTATTGTGTCGTCCTTCCTATGATCATTATCGATTCTCATACTTCTTTCCACAGCTTATTAGTAATCTTATCAAATCATTTCATGATCGGCTTAGGAAAAATCCATTTTTTTTTAAACATATCTTCATGCAAACATTGTCACGCAAGTCAGGACTCAAGCAACACGTGATTTCTTTCATTAGCAATGGGCGAAAAAATTAACAAAAAGACCAGCGTGTATATTTAGATAATTCGATCTATAATTGATGAATTCAACTGCAGACAACTTATTATTCAAAGGTATAATACATTTTTTCTTTATTTTTTTAAACTATCAACATATTTCATAACTAATTGATAATAGATTTATTTTCTTTTATAACAGATACAAATTTATTCGAATGAAATACCCTTAGCAACACGCCCCATAATGCAAGTAGCGATCTCTCTTAAACATTAATTAGTTTGATCCATGAAATTTTGCACAATGACCCAAAGCATAAGCTACCCTATTACATGCTTCAGGTACATATATTGGGCCTTTATTTCGTGTTGAGAAATTTTTATATTATTAAATTCATTGATATCTTTTTAATATTCATGACAATTTTACGGGTATCACTGTGTCTATTGTCGATAAATGGTTA
Organism: Dalbergia cultrata; assembly: GCA_031216105.1. Classification (NCBI taxonomy): domain Eukaryota; kingdom Viridiplantae; phylum Streptophyta; class Magnoliopsida; order Fabales; family Fabaceae; genus Dalbergia; species Dalbergia cultrata. The sequence continues at coordinate 35,057,122 of CM062349.1, read as the reverse complement.
CAATTTAACTGTGAGTTCACAAGATATCAATATGTTGAAAACATTGAGGGTACTGGAAAAATTCCTAAGATTTATATACCAGGCATCACTTAAATATGGGTGCCTTTGAAAGGAAAAAAATACTAAAAAAATTTACATTATTATTTTTACACATAAAATTTATACCATTAAATAAAGGGATTTGGGGTTAATAATTGTATTTTGGCATCTCTTCACTTAATTTATTTATTTTTACATCCGTACTGTATTATTCTTTTTCCATTTTTCATGTCTAAACATATTACTGTTGCTCCTCTCAGAATCCAATTTTTAAATAGTAATAGATGGTTTATTTTACAGTTACATTTTTCTTTTCACTAATTTAATCAACCCACTTCTCTTACTTATCTTTATATTTCTCTTTTTATATTTGCAAATCAACACCAATAAAAGAGATGACTCATATATATATATATATATACTATGATACCCGTGGAGTCGCCAGTAATAATAAAAAGGGTTGAAAAGAATATCTGGGGTTGGAAGTGACATTTTGTGAGTGTAACCGCAAATCTCGGAATTGCAGAGGTTTGAATCATGCGGCTACGACGTGGATGTTTCAAAATCTCATTGCCTTCACGCGCCACCATAGCGTTTCTGCTCCAACATACTCTGTGTCTGGTTTTTTTTTTTTGCCCTTTTGCGGTCAGATCTCAGCTCACACATATGACAATCGAAACTAAACCAAGAGGTTAGAAATCAGTTCACGTTGGGCTTGGCCATCAGGTTTTGGTATTTTGGATAAAAGTGGGCTTCACCCTCACAAAACGAAATCTGCAGAAAAGTACCACCACAATCAAGGGAATAGGCACCCATAGGCCAGTTCAGTTGATAAAAGTATTTGCCTCTGTTGAATGGTGCACCTCCCCGGGTTCGACCCCTCCACCAGAGCTGGAGCAGGAAACCCATCCCCCGGCCAAGAAAAAAAATAAAAATCAAGGGAATAGATTGTATTGTATATAATTACTACCATATATACAAGGAACAATCCACCAAAAAAAAAAAGATGTGTATAAAATTCTAACAAAAAAAATTATATAAAATGATAATTGAAAATTTTCTGCTTTCATTTATTCATTTATGTGAGAAAGAAAAAAAAATTGTTTCAGTATCTATGCTACTTTAAAAATAATTTCCTATTTTCATCATTAACTTGTCCCTATTTTTTAATTTGTTTTTATTATGTTAGTTAAAAAGGTTTCCTTTTTACTACGAGCTACATCAGACAAACAAAAAGCTCACTTTTTGGGCTTAATACAGCCCCGCAGTTAATTAAAAATATATAAATAAGTAAATAAAAACTCACTTTCTACTCAGAAACGAACTTTTTTTTAATTCTTTTTTCATGCATATTACTGTTCTTAAAAGAAAATGTGATGAAATTGTTGGTTCTTAAATATTACTGCATTCATATATTCCAAAATTTAACCACAGGAGCTAGTACAGTTGATAGTTAGTCGAATTCCTTAAACCTCTAGTTACAAGTTTAATTTCCAACATTATGTATGAAAAATGTTTCGTAGCTAGAGGTTTAGGGGTTGTTTGCTTTCAGTTTTCAATTTTCATTTTCAGTTTTTCAGTATTTGTGAAGGAAAAACTAAAAATTTTGAAAACTACAAGCCTGTTTGCTTTGCTAAAAATAGTTTTTAGTTTTCAGTTTTTGTGAAGGAAAAACTGAAAATTGAAATTTGTGGTTTTCAGTTTTTTCAGTTTTTCCTTCACAAAAACTGAAAACTGAACACTGAAAACTGAAAACTATTTCCAGCAAAGAAAAACATGCCCTACAAATTTCGGTTTTCAATTTTTTAAGTTTTTTGTTCATGAATCCTGAAAAAATGGAAAACTAAGGGCCTATTTGGTTTGCTCTTTTCAGTTTTCAATTTTTTTCAGTTTTTCCTTCACAAAAACTGCAAACTAAAAACTGAAAAATGAAAACAGTAAACCAAATAGACCCTAAAAATGAAAATTGAAAATTGAAAACTGAAAGCAAACAGCCCCTTACTTCCTAAGAAAAACTCTCGTCTCGAAGGAATTAAATATTATTGTCAATAGTAGATATCTTGAGACATCATAAAAAAGGAAAATATTTCGAAATTTGCGATAACGTTTGGTGTTCGTCCAAGATCAACTATTCCAAATATTTTATTTTATTTCAATATTCAAATAGAGAAAATCTAGAAAAGAAAATTCTTTAGATTCTATGTAGCAACCCTCTTAATAATGCCTAGACCCTATTAGTTACTTTCATTAATAGGTGATGCATAAGCTCATTAAGCTCAAGAAAAAAAAAAAAAAAACTATGAGTCTTCTCTTTTACTTCATTCTTTTTCTCAACCCCTTTTTTTTCCAAGGGAAAAAAAATCCTTCAACCTGCTTGCCGTCTATTCGGCAACGAGTTTTGCCATCCAACAAGTCCCTTATTCATGTCGTTGAGGCTTAAGGACAGTGGTAGAAATGTTGCTTTATGAATGTACACATTAGGGGTTCGATCTCTTTGTTTTTGTTTTTTTGGGTCGTGAAGGGTTCGATCTCTGCATTGAACTTGCTTTTGGTTGTTGGATCAAGCAACACAATTTGGGCTCAGAAAGCAATTTTGATACTTCCTTTTGCAACAATAGCAGACAAGTCAAGAAAGTGCAATATGGGCCTAATTTGATACAGTGATTAATAATCAAGAAATAGGCCCCTAAAAAAGATGGAGCATTGACCCAAAAAAAAGAAACCGACAGAGCTTTGCCCATTGGGCTTGGTTCAACTGGCAGTATTATCTGTCTGTAATAAAAATGCACCTAGGTTCGAGCCCCAGCAGTGCTAGTGGCGATGCGAACCCTCCTCCCACCGTGAACAAAAAAAGGTCAAAAAAACAGAAAAGAGGGGAACAGAAAGACACAGCTTCCATGCAAGTCTTCACAAGTCACAACGGATGATAGCCCAGACGTACCTTAACCCATTATTCATTTTCATGTATGGACCTTTCTTTTGTAGGCTACCATGTGCTATTTCCTATATTTAGCGGCACCTGTAGGCGCTTAGCTCTTCTTCAGCTGGGGATGTGCTCTCTTTTTTCTCGATATGGTAAATTAAAGGGAAAATAATAGTTTACCCAATTGAACTGTAGTTTACGTGCAATTTATCTCAAAATTTTTAAAAAGATGTAAATCAACCCTTAATACTTTTTGATGGTACTAACCGATCATTACGTTAACTTTTTCATTTATTAATATTAACAGAAATAGAACATGTTCAAGAGAGTTCAAGATATTAAGTTATTTGTTAGTTTACGATATTGGATTATACCTAACTTAAAGTTTGGCGTTTTAATGTGCCTGCTTTTCATTAATAAAAAGCAAAAGTTTGATAGAAAAGTCAAAGTTCACATTCAAGAAAATTTCAGACCAATTTATACTTTTTAAAAATTTTGAGGATAAGATGCACAAAAGAAGGGTAAAATACTTTGTTCCTTGAATTAAATTGCATACCTCCCAACTCCCCGAGTTGACTTGTAATAGAACAGATGGTTGATTGTCTGATTTGCAAAATAGATCATTGATCAGAGAACTCAATATTGAGAAGCAAATCTTGGTGAGTGGTAACATGTACAAGACTCAAAAAATTGGTTGCTTCCAAGGTTAAAAATCGTAGACCATTGTGGACTGTTCAAGAAAACTTTTCCCCTTGCATTTGAATATCCAAGGAATAAAAAAGGCATGAAATTAACTTTAGATGAGAAGGAGCAGCTTTCAAGGCAAGCAAAATCCGCTAGGCTTGTCACACAAGCTTCTCCAGCTGCCTTTGTCCATTGCTTCCTATAGTTTCACCCCACAGGTGTGCCTGTATTGACCTTCCTCTTTCAAGCTTTCCATTACCTCGGGCTGTGGGGAAAAAACATAAACAAATAAAACAGTAATTTAGTTTTCCTTTTTCTAAAGCCAAAAAATATAAACTAATGATTGAAACTTTGTCATTAGCGTGTGTTGATCGTCATGTCTCATAATTGCCAAAAAAAGAAGAAGAGAAATGATGATCCGGTATAAGTCACCTTCATACATTGTTCATTGCTCACGCAGATAGCCTTAATGACTCTGTTAAACGCAGAAAAACACTGAGCTTTTACTTGCATCATGGGAAACAACTTCCTCTAACACAATTGGAATTAATTAAAGCGTTATTTCATAGTTGCTTAGTTAGGTAAACACATCATTAACCCTTGTCGTTGCACATCTATTTTTTTTCTTCTTCTTTGAATGGTGCATGAGAATAACTCCATCCTCCCACAGTCGCACCATCTTGAAATTACGAGGAATTGAAATTCATAATCTAATTTCTTAAATTTTATATTTGCAGTTATATATATAATTAGTTTTATAATTTCACAGATTAATTTAATGGAATTGAAAATTGATTAAATAGGATTTTCTCAGTTTTTAATTAATATCCTATTAATTGTCAACTTTAAAATTTATTAAATATCTTTTTTTCCATTGAAGTTTATATATTATATTATTTGTCTTTATCATTTATTTTTTAATAATTATGTTACAATTCTATATAAATCCAAATATAAAATTCAAGATTCTAAGTCCATTGAAACTGAAATTGAAATCAAAATTCTACATTATAATTTAAATTTCAACATCCAGAGGAACCTAGTGAAAAGGAATGTGAAATTGAAAGTAAACATTAATTAGCAAGGCTTATTATGCCGTTGTGCTCGTATTGGTCATTAATGGCAGGTGCTATATTATTAGTATTTGCGTGACTAGAGCTGCAGTACTGTATTAACCCATTTTCACGCGTGTATTACTTACAATTCAACTGGTTTAAAGTGTTCTAAAAAAAAAAAAAACTGGTTTAAAGTGTAGGATATGCTTTATAGATTTAATTTTGATCATTGATAATATTAATTGACATCTAATTATATATTATTATATCAATTATAATAAATTATTTTTATATCCATTACACTAAAGGTTATTTGAATAAAAATAATAATTAATGATTACGAATATATCAAAATAAAACTCATTTTATAGGATAACATGTGTAATATTAACCATTACTTAAAAAAATTAGCCATTAATAAAAAAACCTAATGGCATAAGCATATATAACTTGAGTTTAATTAAAATATACTAATAATATATGAGTTTAATTTCTATGTATTGGTAGTGTAAAATTTTCTTACACTATCATCTAATCAAATCATTCCATTTATTTGACTTTTTAAGTAGTGAACATAAGATTTAATCATCTTTGCTTATATGATAATACTTGATTGGATGACAGTATAAAAAAATTTAATTTTTATTGTCAGTACATAAAAATTAAATTCATAATATATTATATTGGCATCAAATCACTTCCTTTTATTTGATCACCTTTTAAATAATTAATGTGAAAGTCAACTATTTTTATTAATGTAACAACACATGATCGAATCAGGGCATCAAAGTTAAATCCATATAACTTAGGGTTTAATTTTAATGAACTAACGCTATTTTCAAATTGAAATTTTTTATTTGTATGATTTTTTAATTAGTGGGTAAAAGAGTAAATTAAACTATCATGTTGATGTAACAAGATATCATTGGATGGCCATGTAAAAATAGCTACATATTGTTTGTTTATAGAAATTAAATTCTATAACTTATTAAAATATTTATATGATTTAATTTTAATCTACTGATAATATAAAAAACTTTACACTATTATTAAACTATACATTATCATATCAGTATATATTATTAACTCTTATCCTAAAGACCATAGAAAAAAATTAACCTTCTTATTTCTATTAGTTTATATTTTATGAATTTAGAAAATCAGTAATTTTTCATTCATAGTTAAAATTCCACTATTATTTATATTTTATGAAATTATACATCATTAATTTTTCATTCATAGTTAAAATTTCACTGTTTTTTTATTTATATTTTATGAATTTAGAAATTAGTAATTTTATATTCCTAGTTAAAATTCCACTGTTATTTAAAATGCAAATCCCGCAGCTGATAGGAGGCAAATTTAAAATTTCCATTGTATACCATTCCGGAAAAGTAAGAGCAGCCACAGCTCACGTGACAGTTAGGCACGTGGTGTCACGTTACCGTAGCCTCCTATGCAGGGCTTTTTTAAAAAACTCGTAGTCGTAGCGAAGCATCGTAGGAAAAGTGCAATGGCGCATAGATGATTGCCACGTGTCATTGACCACCGTCAGTTTTTAGCTTTTGACACGAGAGGAGCACTCACATGCTCCCGCTGACACAGTGACACTGCTATCACGTGCACCTCTTGCCCCCTCCACCAAAATATCTTTCTTCTCTCTTCTCTTTCTCGTTTGTAACTGAAAAATGTTGTTTATATCATATAAAGTATTGGATAGTAGCACCTTTTCAACAGTCTTATCCATTCTTAAATGAATAATAAATCTTATTTAATTTAAAATTTATATCTCATTTAAGACTAAATAAAAATATATCAGTACAATATTTTATAAATTATGAGTATAAATTGTACTACTCTTTCTAAATTATCCCAAGCTCTCCAACTCACTTACTTGCAACAAGTTTATATGCTTGCAACAAGTTTATACACGTAGGCCGATGTAAATGTCCGTAAATTTTTTTTATATAGAGTTTTGTTTACTTATATTTTGTTACGGCAATAGCTAAAGAAGTTGAGATTAAAATTCTCAATTCATATAAGTTAACTAAATTTCTTACAAGTAACTCAAATTTATCGGTGTGCTTTGTCTAATTACATATTCAGATTAAAAATATGAATAACCTTTTTTTTCAAATGGAAAAAACTGTACGTGATTATAATCGCGATTTTAAAATTCACTTAGATCAGCATGGATCGATTGGTCTCATGAGGATAGAGTAATGACTGGCTTAAGGTCAACATACTTCCTACTTCTCATATGATATGTGAGCAGTGAGTTGATTGTTTTGTTTTTTTTGTTTTTCCAAACAAAAGTAAAAGTTTATATATATATATATATATATATATATATATATATATATATATATATATATATATATATATATATATATATATATATATCCGTGTGTTGATTTTCTTGTTTAAACTCAACTCTGAATAGCGAATGGAATAGGATACTCAATGAGTTTTCTTTTTTTTTGAGGAGGGTTTGGGTTTTTTTTATAGCAAAACTCACTCGGAAAGCAGTTGAGACCAGGGGAAAATTCGCTTCTATAACCACATGATTATCAGACCTCGTAATCTGAAGGACTTTGTAAAAGACTAATATCTACGTAATATATAATTGCCTATCTATAAACTAATTTGATTAATTAATTCAGTTTATGATTTTTAGAATTTTAGAATTTATATTTATTGTTTTTGTGCACTAACTTCATGTCTTTTGATTTAGAGCGTTATTCTATATGTACCAAAAAAAAGAAAGAAAGAGAGAGTATTGATTCTGCAATTTTAAATAGTATGAAATGTTTTTTTAAAAAAGATACCTTCTTAATTAATTAATGGGAGACTTACACTGCAAGTGTAGAAATATATATGTCCATTTTTACTTGATTATATGTCAACATCGCAGTTTTATACTGCTATTAAAAATATCATGTAAATTATAAAGCCAGTATAAGACATGAGTATATTTATGATCAATTGATTTAAATTCTTTCCTGAAGCTATGGGCCTGTTTGTTAAGCAATTCTAAAAACAGTTTTCATTTTTTAAAAATTAAAAAACAAAAAAACACGTTCGGAAAGATGTTTTGTCAAGTTGAGTTTTTAAAATAGAAAAACTAAAAGTGGGTTTTAAGAATGGAAAATGGAAAATAGTTTTGAGGTGTTTTCTATTTTTGGTTTTAGAAAACAAGAGAAAAAGTGGTGGCAATTTTGTAAATAAGTGTAACCCCAGTTCGGATCTCTCCTTCTAAAAAAATAGGGATTTGTTAAAATAAAACCTTTTCCTCCATCTATCTCTCAAAACATCATGAGTATAGCGCCACTGCTACCCCTGCATTGCCACCCCTGCCGTTGCTGCTCCTGCCGAACGCAATTGCTACCGCTACTGTTGCCAAGCCACCACCCTCACGCCTCTATCCTGCATCGCGAAGGCAGAGCAGAACAACGCCACCAATGTAAAATAGGACACTATAGATTCCTGACCAGCTTGTCAACGCTATGTTAGGAGAGGGTGAAGTTTATCTGAGAGGAAACATAGATTGGATAAAGAGAGTTGTTATTTGAACACACCAACTTGACGCAATACGCGACGCATACGTCGAGCATACTGCAACGCGACAAAATAGAAGTATAATCCATCTTCTCTACGGGTGCACAGTAAAAAAAAAAATGAACTTCTCACTCTCTCCCTTGGTCAAAGCATCTTTCCCACAGCCTTTGCCATTGAAACCCATCACTTTCTTCCTCCGTCCTCAACAATGCTCATCTGCCATTTTCTGCACTCTCCATTGTCGACCAGCACCTTTACCTTACAACAACCAGCAACAACCACCATGAGCAGTTCCATGACATCCAATCAATTTTGTTTATAATAAGATATATGAACTTTTATGGAAACTTGTGTGAGAAAACGCGTTTATAGAACTCATGAGTTCTATGGATTGATCAACCAAGTCTCAATATCATATTACATTTGTGCTCCAAGATCATAGTAATTCAAATCTTTTTTCTTATACATGTTGCTAATAGCTTTAGATATGCTAGTGATTCCAACACACATTGTTGGTGGTACTTTTTATATTAGTATCCTATCACATTTTATTTATATTAATGCTATATACTTTTTAAGTTCAATTTGCTAACTCTTCATATCAATTTGCTATATAGCTATAACTTAAATGGATATTTCAATCTGCAACTCCTCACATAACAACTTTAGTAGCTAATATGCAATATTTCTCTTTATAGACAAATCAGAACCTATGATATTTAGAGAGTTTTTGCATAGTTTACAAGATTATTTTTAATCTAACTCTATCAACAAGGCAACAGTGTTCTAAGTACAATAAAATATGAAATATTGATTACAACCATTGGCTATTCCATGTTTAAAGACATTATACTACATAATTCTCTACACATCTATGAATAATATAATGAAATTACATCAATGGTAAGAAGTTTGCACATTCTTATCCCCTGCAATGTTTGATTCCCCACCAGTCATGATGGCACTTATCATCTGGCTCTTTCTTTAGGTCTTTTATAGTCCTCAAATACAACTTCTCAAAGCAAAGTAATAATGCTCACAGCAAACAAACAAACCACTCTGACAACAAGGGAGCTCAAATTTACAGACCACATCCCTTTGTAAGTTTGTATTGTGTGCCATGGAAAATCTAAATTCAAAATTTGTAACACCCCATTGATGACATTGACAGAAAACATGATGCTTGAGCTAAGTTGCCAAGTTAAGGATATCATGTTAAGGGATACAAACAAGATCAAGGCAACAGTCAGTTCTCAAAATTCTAGTCATCGTCCATGCCAGCAACAGGTTGCTCTCTCCTTGGGTCACCCGCTGGTTTTGCCATCATGATCTGAAAACATCAAAATACAATCTCCATAAACTTGTGCCTAGAGAAAAATTGATGGAACATACAAATTTACATAAACTTATATGCCGTGTGGAAAATTATTAGGGCACACGCCATATACCTATTGTTTATCTCAATAAATAGCATTTCATAACAAGAAACATTCATGTCATTTGGGTTTGAGTAACTATTGTCATTTCCATTTAACTATTGAGAATGAAACACAATGTTCACCGATAGTGTAAAATTCTTTATGTACCTTTTGCCATATTAAAAATAGCTACATAAATAAAAAGTTATCGAGGCTTCAATATTTGTATAGCTCACAAATTTCTCAATAGTTTAAATATGTTGTCTCAATTTTATTGAAGTGAATGTCACAAGAAGCCAACAATACACCATAATCCCATACTCTTCGGTCAGTTTCCATTTAAGATGTCGCAAGCAGTAGGTTATTAAAAATATTTTAAACTACATGTTGCAATTTTATGTAAGTTGACTGGTTCTTGTTAACAATTGCTATTGAATATTATTGAGGATAAAGATTGACTTTGCTTCATAATATATTTTATTAACCATCAACCATTGCAGGTAAAGAGAAAAAAAATGTACTTTACGGTGCTTAATAAGGTGGCCATCTGAAATCAACGGCGAACAATTGAATATAGGTTATTACCTAGTCCACCCGAAGTACAGTGCATGCAGCATCAGTAGCATATTTAAGAACAAAGAACCTGAGCATAAAAGACAATGATGAAATTTACTCCCATATAGCAGGAGATAATTCCAATTCGACAACAAACTGTTACAAATCTATGCAGTTCAAGAAGGATATACCAATCAGAAGAGCCACTAATACCCGTCTTCAACACTTTATATGACAAGGCTATTTAGACAGTAGCACATTACCCAATCTTAGCAGTACAGTACTTGCAAAAATAAGGCACAAAAGAAAAAAAGAAAGAAAAATTGATACACTAGAAAGAAAGAAGCTTACTTAGTCACATGTAGATCCCAAACACTTGTGGTTGACACATCCTTACAAACCCCAAGAAGACGCTAGACATCTAATCCTATCCCACAAAACCTGTTTAGCATATATATGGCATGACTACAATTGTGAGTTACACACTAGCCAAACACACTGCCACAAGGATTTGGCTTCTTTTCTTCGCCCAAAACCAATAAACCTAGTTAAAAAAAAGAAGCTGATCCAAATGTCTACAACAAACCTAACATTCACCAAAAATCCCAAATAAAGCATTCCACAGAAAATTAGCAACAAACCAATGCCCAAAAAAAAAAATTAGGATGCTTAATACACGTTGAAGCATGTCATCATGTAGAGAGCTTGACTAGATAGAAGTTGCCATATCCCATGAATTCGTTAGGTTTTGGTGGCTAAACATGGGAATTGAAAAATTAATAGCATTAGTCTTTTTTTTTTTTTAAATTAAAGTCAAAGTCTTTTGTTTACCCACATATGGCATCTCTTCATGCTGCCAACAAAAGTGCCTGTGCACTTTACATGAAATAAGATCTTTGTGAAGGCACAGTTAGATGCCTTTAATACAAATAAATAATCATGTTGTATTGTTGTTGATAAAATTGGCACTAGTTTTAGTTTATTCATAACACAGAGCAAAAAATAAAATGAAAATGGAATATAATTGCTAATACCTAACTATACATAATGCAACCAAACATTCCAATATCAATTAGACCCACATTCCTACTCAATGGATAGAAATACATAGCACATAACTGAAGAACAATATGACATAACCATATGCAACAAACAAACCAACAAGACTCCCAGATAAATTCAATAAATTAAAAGAAAAATCCAAATACTTAAAGGAATATGCATGCATAAAATAATAAACATATTGATGTATCCACAAGCAAACAAATCCATGTCCTTATAATTGAAAACTTAGGGTATTACAAAATACCCGTCTCCTTGAAGGAAAATTGCTTCACTCTTTTAGCCAGCTCAATTTTAGTTGCTGCAGCTCCAGTACAATTCGGCTATCCCTGCACATAGCCTGAAAAATAATTGCACAAAAGAGACTCATCAGTGTTCAAAATTACAGTAAGTTACAATTACTTCTGAAATGTTATTCCCTTAGAAGTATAAACCAAACAGATGTACTAACAGCTCTTACATTTAGATAAGTGTTTTAAGCTAGATTGATGGGGAAAAATTACATTCAACTTGTTATGGAAGTATGTAACATCAGAATTACCTTGTAAGTGTTCACCCTATCAGCAATTGCTCTTTCAAGATCATCTAATACACTATCGATACTTCCTCATAAAACAACAATAGCCACATAATTTCCACCTTCTTCATTTTTTCACAATGGTCACCTACATATCATAATATAACAAGGGCAAATTGTAAGAGTAGAAATGAGGAAAAGAAACTAAAAGAAGCAAGGAAGTAAGCTAATATAGAAAACAAGAAACAATGAATCAAGAAATTGACAAAACACAAACAATAGTAAAAATCCTACCAAGGTCAATAAATCATTAACTAACATTTATTTGTTTGTTATGAGGATTTCAACTTCTAATTTGTATGTGAATAAAGTGAAGCATATTTTTTTTAACTAGAGTATTAAATAAGGTGAAGTCACACACCTGAACTAGGGATCTTTAGTTACTTTCCCTTTTTTTTCCTGCTTCATGTGCCCTAACTAACTACCCACATCAACACTCATGATGAGTTTAAGCTAAAGCCATGGAACAAAGACATGTAATCAGCCTTAGAAATTACCTTGGGGAGTTCCAAAACGACAAAGGGAATACGGCCTCCTTGGCATCAAAACAAGAGCAATGTCTGTCCTGCACCTTGCCGAATCCAGCAGGTGTGACAAATGGTGGTGTGCAGCTTCGATGGAGAATGCCAAACACAGTGAAGGATACAGAGACAAGGAATTAGATTGATGGTAGTAGGGCGTGACTATGCTAAGCTTGAGATTGTGAGAAGAACAAGTTCACGTTGGAGAGGGATGAAGAAGGGGAGCAGTGATATGGATAGGGAGGGAAGTTTTTGAGGGAAAAACAGCAAGGGTTGCTGAACACAGAGAGGGAGCACAACCTGTTTGAAGGAAAGAGGGAAACATGGGGAACAGGGAGAGAGTTTTCACTTTTCAATGACAGGGAAGAGCGGGAGTGAGAGAGGACTGGGAGGGAGAGCACAATTTCTTTTTTCCTTTCTTAATCACTTGTTCATTTTTAATGCCTCCTTCCCACCATAGTCATTCAACATATGTGTGTACATTAGAGTCCTCCTTTTTGCCGTACGTATTCATCGAGCGTATGCGTCGATTTTGTGCGTTAAAATAACATTTCCGTTGGATAAAATAGGCGGAGCTCGAATAGTATAGGTAGAGCTCGGACAATGTAGGTAGATCTCGAATATTATAGGTGAGCTCGGCCAATCTTGACAGGACAGTTAGGGACCTATAATGTCCTATTTTACAATTATGAGAGACCAATTTGGATACTTACAATTGTTAGGGATCAATTTGTCTATTAAAAAAATTGTACGGGGCCAATTTGGGTGTTTACTTGTTTAAAAATAATAAATCCAAACAGGATTTTACTGTTTATTATTATAAAACTAATTTAAAAATAAAATTATCAAATAGATTTTTTTAGTTTTTCTATTTTTCAAAACTAATTTTAAACTTATTCTTTAAAATAGTTTTGGAAAACAAAATCACAAAAACATTTCCAAACAGGCCTATATTTTTAGTTTTTATAAAAAAAATTAAAAATTAACCTTTTTAACCTCCTGATTATTTAAAAAAAATTTAAAATAAGAGGTTGAAAAGTGTAAACCTCTACGGCAAGCAACGTTTCTGGTATGTATCTTTTTCAAATTTTCATGCTCCTCTGATAACTGGAGCAATAAAGTAACATTAACACCTTATCTATTTTACATTCCTACGAGGATTACATTATTAGAAGGCTCACTCGCATAGCATAGGGATTGTCACCGTGCCTCCACGGCCCCAGTTCCCTCACTCTTCCACTTGTCGGTGCTTGCCACGTGGCAATGTGTGCCAGAATAGATTTGCGCGCCCGCCGACACTCACATCACGTGCATGCTCTTTCGTCATTTTTTTTTTTTTTAGTGTGATTGGAATTTATCGGTACATACTTTTACAGACGCCGGTGCAGTTGATTTGAAACATGGGAGCATTTGGATTTGTTTATTTTACATTTAAATACAAAAATGTATTTAAATATTTTTTAAATGACGAGATTCAGATGCATATTTCGACCTTCATAATGGTTTATTAATCATAAAAAAAATTAAATAATTAAGACTATGATTGACTATGGCTATAAAATCTAAAGTAATAATTAGCATCATCATGGTCAATTAGTAGAAAGAATCAAAACGAACACAGTAGAAAATTATTCTTTCATCCAAACTTTAACCACCCCCCAAAAAAAAAACACAACAAAAAAAAGATTCTTTCTTGGTCTTAATTACGTGACATGACAAGTGGTTTGGTGGCTGTGATTAAAATTTCCAATTGATTTTCTACTCTGGCCCATCATACCTGTTCTTTAGGAGTGTATATTTACAAATGAATTGTTTTAGTCATATCACTATATATATATATCGAGGTAAGAATATGGATGTGTTTGTAACAATGGAGTAAGGAAGAAGGTTATTTGGGGAATGATGACGTCACGATCAAGCTTTCTCCCTTCCTGGATTTAACTGAATATGGGTTGAATTGGTGGTGGAGTGCCTGCAAACACTCCATATAGAATATTAGTATATAGTGTAGGTGATGGTGAATAGTGGAGTTGAAAACTTATCTGTTCCCCTTATGAATACCCTTTAAGTAGGGAGCAACGATCCTCTAAAGTGATTATCTCACCTTATAAAGTAAGTGAGAGATTTCACCCTTAGATTAATAAAATTAGAAGTGAGGTCCTCTTTACTTTATTAATCTAATGATAAAATTCCTTCACTTTATCATCTAAAGTGAAGATCCAAATCCTTAAGAAATAGGAGACCCTAATGTATGTTACCACCTTTTCCCTCGATTTCAGGTCATGGTTAGTGGGCAAGAACGTGGTGGGCGGTTATGTGATCATGGAGTACGTGCATATGCCTATCGAGGTCGGACCATGGTCCTATACCAGATAAGGTCGGAGCTCGTTAACATACTTGATGTTCTTGCACTCCGGCTTATGGCTTCAAACCCCTAGCACTTTGACAGGCACAGCTTCAGCCCATTTGCTTCTTGGGCCCATATGGATATTAGGTCACGTTATATATATATATATATATATATATATATATATATATATATATTCTTTTTATTAATTTTTGTGGTTTTAGTCTTCTGTCATATGCATGTGTATTGGCTTTACTTGCAATGATTTGGCATGAGCCTTAAAATTAACCCTACGGCTACAAGAACCGTATTGCTACAAGTCATTTTAACAGCTGACTCGCTCATCAACCATGGCAACGCAAGGTTAAAACTTAAAACACATAAATGCAACAACCGAATTCATTGGCATGCCTATGAAGAGGCGACACGCTTGTCACATCGTGGCCATTCATCTCTTCCAGTTTAGCTGTATGCATCGTGATTACTACTTGGTGCAAGTTTGATTTACCTTCATATATAAAAATAGTGTATCGAAATAACTAGTGCATAAAATGTTTAATAATTAAATAATAAATAAACTAAAAATTTCGTATTAGTACATGGGCATCGGAGAAAGGAAAAATACTAAAGAAACCCGTCTCCCGAGAAATTAAAGAAAATAAATAAATAAGGAAAAAGAAAAAGCACACTAATGGGAGTGCAAACTTGGACGCAAATGCACTAGCCTCAGCGATAAACGTGCTACGTAGACCACTGCCAAATGGGTTGTATTTAACACAATCACCCCTTTATCCCTGTGCCATTAATTAATTAATCACTAATTAATATGTTTAACTGGCAATCCATTTCGAAAGGAAGCCTAGAGGGTTTCCTTTTTTTCTTTTCCCTTCTCTTTGATTTTAAAAAGGGAGCCTAGAGTTTAGCATTAATTGATTGAACTTTATGCAATGTCGAAGTTGTCCTGCCCAGCGTGGTCAACTATTCTAAGCAAACCCAATTATTTCTTTATTTATTCTGTGTTCAAGTAGAGCTACGATGGTGAACAAAAATTAACAAGAAAATGGGAAGGTGTTTGTATAAAGAGCGATGCTGTATGTTGCGAAATTTTTTTCGCCAAAAACGTGGGAATCATGCGTTAATGATTTCTTAACAAATAAAAAATGAGAAAAAATTAAAACAAAAACAAAATCGATGGTTTGAATTATTCGCACTTCAATTATAGTGTGCCCATTTTCGAGGCGTAAAGCATTTTGCTTTTGTAAATCCCGCGATCATTATTATAGTTTCTCTGTATAAATCGTGCTTGATAATCAATCAATCACATTGAACTTGGGGTATGATTTTTCGTTGCGTTGGCTCCAAATATATATATGGATAGGAAATGATAGATGTTACGAAATTCAATTGGTAACATGCGCACAGACCCAAAAAAAAAAAAAAAGAATTGCCTCGGACTATATTTTGATAGGGAGAAACAAATTTTATGACGTGAATTATCAAATAAAGGTTTCATCCGCTAACTTCTGTTAATATTTTGATCCCTAATCATGTAAAAGAAGCTCCAAAGTGTTACGTACTAGTACGACTACAAAAAAAAAAAAAAAAGTGTTACGTACTAGCTATGACTAGATGTACTTGACCTTGGAATATCCGAACATATATAAGATTGTAATGTTTTAAAGCATTGATACGTACCTTTAATCATTTATATTGTAAGTAATTATTATTATTATTATTTTGCCATGAATTATTTTGTTATGTTTGAGTAAAACTGTGAGAGGGGGGTTAATAAGAACCCTACATTACGAAAAGAAGGTGGAGGAAATTTGCCAAACCATGCCCAAATTAAGTGGGAGAAAAAGAAAAAGTTCACCAAAGTAACATCAACCACGAATTCTTCTTGCATTGTTTCTTTTAACTCAATTAAAGCCTCTTTACCTATATTTAATTTACTCTTTTATTATTTTGGGGCAGCAGACTTTTCTTCTTTCTTTTTTTTTTTTCACCTTCGATAAGATAAAAAAAAAAAAGAGAAATTCAAAATAATAATAATAAAAAGTGGTCGAATATAGGTGTCCGCTTGTCCCATTCAAACGCAAATAAACCCTCTGGTTGTTTTCTCTCTCTGCACTGAAAGCCACAACTTTGTCACACACTCTGTCTCCAACTCCCTATACTTTCTCACTTCACCCCTTCCCCACCGTAACATCCTTGTGCTTCCTTAAACTTCCAAACCCACAAAGCATACACAAACACAAAAAAAAAAAACAAAACAATTTCGTAGGTAGTGTTGGCCATGGAAGCACAGGAGCTATTCCAGAGCGGCTTCTGCACACAATTTCCTTCCTCCTCCTCCGACAACAACAATAACGCCCCTAATTCCGACCACTTCATCGTCGAGGACCTATTCGACTTCTCCAACGACGACGCTGCCCCTGTCATGCCCGACAACAACACCACCGCCACCTTCGACTCCCTTCCTGGCAACTCCACCGACTCTTCCTCCGCCGCCACCGCTGCCCTCGACAGCGCCAATTCCTCCACCACCCACCCCAATTTCCTCACCGCCGACGCCCATTTCGCCAGCGACCTCTCCGTCCCGGTACATTCTTATGACATACACACGCGTGTCCATATCGTATCGTACATCTATATGCTAATATTAATTAGCACTATTATTACATGTTATTAATTCTCTCACTTATATCATCAACAAACAAACACAATTCAGGCCTATGTGTTGTGTGCGGAGTCTCCCTCCATAAGCCACGTCCAACACACACAAATGTACCTTGTCTTTCTTATCCTCCCACACCTTTGTTTGCTTTCCCGCAATTTCCCGTCAATTTTTTTTTTTTTTGCTCTTTCCTAAATATAATAAATTTGCTTAGTCAATCCACTGAATTAGCAAAATAACCGGGGCTTAAGACTGTAACGAAATCAAACTTTAAAATCAATGTAATAAAAAAGTTTGAATTATTAATATGCATTTATGTTGGGTAGTAATAATAATTAATAATTATGGATATAATTATACGTGTATGTTTGTGGTTTATTTGTAATTTGGAAAAAACAGTATGATGATCTTGCGGAGCTGGAATGGCTGTCCAATTTCACGGAAGAGTCATTTTCGAGCGAGGACATGCAGAAGATGCAGCTCATAACGGGCATGAAGGCCCGGAACGACGCCGTTTCAGAGGCCCGTGAATTCCAGCCCGAGCCAAACCGAAGCAACCCGGTGCTAAGCCCGCAAGTGTCGGTTCCGGCCAAGGCCCGTAGCAAGCGCTCACGTGGGCCCCCATGCAACTGGACCTCTCGCCTCCTCGCCCTCTCCCCGACGACGTCATCTTCACAGGCCGAACCCGCAGTTGGGCCCACGAAGAAGCCCGCGCCGCGGAAGAGGGACACAGGCGAGGGCCGGAAGTGCCTGCATTGCGCCACAGACAAGACGCCCCAATGGAGGACCGGGCCCATGGGCCCGAAGACTCTGTGCAACGCTTGCGGCGTGAGGTATAAGTCAGGCCGGCTTGTGCCCGAGTACAGGCCCGCGGCGAGCCCGACGTTCGTGCTGACGAAGCACTCGAACTCGCACAGGAAGGTGCTGGAGCTGCGGCGCCAGAAGGAGATGATGATGCGGGCCCAGCAGCAGCATCAGCAGCAGCTCCTGCATCATCACCATCAGGGCATGATGTTCGATGTCTCATCCAACGGTGAAGATTACTTGATCCATCAACCCATGGGCCCGGATTTTGCTCAGCTGATCTAGTGCGGTGCTAGAGTAGGATAGCTACGGGTGGAGCTTCGGGTAATTTTAATTTTAAATTTGTAGCTAGCTACAGGTCTTTCTTTCCTTTCTAATTTTGCTAGGGATTAATTATTATTTTTTCTTAATTATTTTACATCCGTAACTTCAATTTTTTTTAATTTTATGTTATATGTTGACTTGACTGCTCTAATGTTTCCTCAAGTCATCGTTTTGGCAGACTTGGAAGGTTACAACTCAAAATTTTCCCATGCAGTTTTTTTTTTTTTGGTTATACAGCGGTAATTGGGCAAATAGTGATTTATATCGATAGGATTATTACTGACGTAAGGTAAAATCATGCCATTTTACTAATCTATGTATCATATATAAAATTATAAATGTAGTTCGTGATCGATACAAGAGATGTTTATGTGCAAAAGGTTGTACAGAGCCGAGAGCGCCGATTTATATAAAACAAGAGTATGCAAATACAAAATGAGATTATTTTCCTTTGATATCAATTTTTTGTTTTTGGTAAAAAAAAAAGAAAGAAAGGCTTTGCTTTGCATGGACCACTTCATGGTATTGCATTGTACGTTCCTTTTTGGGGAAAAATAACTTCCTATGTTGTTCATAAAAAGATGTTCAAGCAATTTAAAGACTTACAGAGTGTTTGGTTTCACGTTTGCAACCATCAAAATCAATACCAAGTGTATAATTGATTTTGGTTGTTTCGCATCATGTTTGATTTATATGGATTAAAATTGAGGTTTTGTTTATTCGGAATTTTGGAGTTTCAAAATCACCTTTTTTCATTAAAAAAATATTTTTTATATATTTGAATCATTTTAAAAAACTATTAGAATATAAAAACATTAGTTTTTTTTTTTTTTTTTGTAGAAGTTAAAAAAAAATTCTGGAAAATACTATTTTTTAACTTTTTCAATTAAATATAAAATTTAAATTTCACAATCATTTTTTTAAAATATGAAACAAATGCATCCTAATTATTTTATTTAAAATTGATTTTGGGAGAAGTGAAAATGTATTATTTTCTATCATCAGAATTAATTTTGGAATAAATACCAAATATAAATTATTTTTTATTTAAAATCAACCTAGCTAGGGGGAAAAAAGGAGAAAAGAACTAGGGGGCTGTTTACTTTCAGTTTTCAGTTTTCATTTTTAATTTTTCAGTTTTTCAAAATTTATGAAGAAAAAAATTAAAAAACCTAAAAACTAGAATTTGTAGGGATTGTTTGCTTTCAATTTCTAGTTTTCATTTTCAGTTTTTTAATTTTCCAGAATTTATGAAGGAAAAACTGAAAAAACTGAAAACTAATCCTTCATAAATTCTGAAAAATTAGAAAACTGAAAGTAAACAATTTCATAATTTTTAAAATTTTTAATTTTTTTTAATAAATTTTAAAAAACTAAAAAATTAAAAATAAAAATTGAAAAACTGAAAATAAACGACTATAAAAGTATCTTGTTGGTGTGGTATTTCATATGACTAATAAGGATAAGTACGAGAATAAGGTAGAAGATATCACGGCACTTTAATAATAATTTGGATCCTATACAAATCGCATTCGTAGGCGTCCCGCATCTATTAATGTCAGCACATTATTATTGGTGTAAAATTTACATACCAGTCATGTTCCTGAGTAGTCAACATAAATTTATCGATTTTAGGTATCTGTTCCTTTCTATTATCTTTATTTTCTCCATATCTTGTTTAAAATAGGCTCACCTATGAATCATTTTCTTACATTATGTTTCTACATCTGTTTACAAAAATTGACAGTGATATCAAAAATAGACCTTTCGTTTTATTATTCAGAGGTAAATACGTAAACAACAACACAGAAATGTGTCAATGCCTTCACTCCTTAGAATATGTCTGGTTGAAGAAAAAAAATTGGAAGAAAGTTTTTTGTAAATGAAATTCATATTTAATGATCTCATTCATGAAATTTTTTTATCTATTTTAACTTCCTAACCAAAATACCATATTCTTCTTGACTATTATTACGAAATGAAATTAATATCCTTAGAAAATTGCTGAAGGGGTTAATTTTACTTTTGTAACAAATAATATTTCTGGCAAGCAAGTAGCATCTAGGTACATTGAGAAATTAAAGGATAAGAACTAATAATATTAAGTGATTGTCGCACTTTTGGCGAGAAGAAAACTTGCAAGAGTTAGCATTGGCTTATTGGCTAAGTTAAAACAGTGACACTCGCAAATTTAGATTGTTTGCATAAAGAAAAAAAGAAAAGAAATAAAAAAAAAGATTACATGTTACTTGATTGATAGTGAAAGTGCATGCATGCAATAATACCAAAAACTAACTGAAGAAAATCTATGCAAATTTCAGTGAAACAAAACCACGTACATACGGAGAATGTTAGAAGAATCAAAAAGCGGATCACATCGTTTTCCGTTAGTACTCCGAATTATATTCGATATCCAACGTAAGTGTTCCTTCGCCTCTGCTCTGCCGCTGTCAATCTCTATCTTATTTTAGATGGTTAATTATATATATATATATATATATATATATATATATATATATATATATAATTAACGTGTTTAAAAGGAAAATGGTTAATTATGACGCAAGCGCCTTCTTGAATTTTAGATGACCTCTCAAAACTCAAGAGCTGTATAAGATCAGTATCATGCACAATTTTATATATATGTGTAACGTAAAAGTAACGTTTCTTTTTTGTTGTCCAAGTTTCAGTGTTTGAAGTAGCTTGGTTTTTATGTACGTGAAAGAATTTGTTCTTGTTTCTGCATCCAAGTTAACAATGCATGTGACTGGACATAACTTGTGTGTGTGTGTATATATATATATATATATATTGCAAGAGATAAAAAGGGAAACATCACAGCCATTTCTCAATCCCTACCAGCCCCATGTGATTGGAGTATTTTGAACATTGAATGCGTAATGCAAAGTAGAAATATAAAGAGAGAAGGAATTTAATTTAATTTAATACATATATATTTTATATTATATAGGCCTGGGGGTGTATGTACGACACCAGGCATCGCAAATCCAGAGGACTGTTATGGTAATATTTAAAAATCATAACGTCTTCCCATGTTAATTGTATTATCATGATCAAATTAATCATTAAAATATAAGCAGCGAAATATGAATCTCCACTCTTTTCTCTTTTTCTCTAACTGGGAATCATATCTTGTGTGTCTTATTCAATAATCAGTGAGTATATTATGGAAAGTCCCAAAAGGGATATGCAGAGAATAAAGGAGAAAATAAAGGGGAAGGATGAGGGGAGGTGGTTTGATTTACCCTAGTCTTAATAAATTTATAAATAAAGAGCAAAGTATCTTAATTATATAATGATGCATTATTAGAGTGAGAGGAAGCTAGGATTGCGGTGGTCACATGACACTCTTCCATGGCCTCATGCAGTAGTCAGCGTAGCTGGTTTTTATGAATGGATGGAAGCTACATACATTACCACCGCCCACACTCAGTAATTGCTCACACACCCCACTCTGAGGCCTGAGCACACAATGCATGCATATATAGCACATAGTCATCATTGCTTTTATTAAATGCCACCATCACCAAAGTTCTTTTGTAATTATTTATCCTAATTCTATCCTTTTGGGGGTTTGAATTTAGGGCAAGATATATGAATTCCCCTTATGCAATCTTGACATAATGTAGCTTAAGACTATGATGCATTTTAAATCAGTTAGCTGAAGCCCACTGCAATAACTGGCCTAGCTAGCTTCTTCTTACCTTCGGGATGAGTGAGGATAAATTTATCAATTGGGGTTTAACTTACATAATTGATATAAGATAATAGCAAGGTCAGGTAAAGATTCTTTGACAACGCATCTTACTGAAAAATCAAGTCAGCAATTGACAGGAGACCAATAAAAAAGAAAACCATCAAGCTTTTTGTTTTTGGTAGACCTCTATAATCATTTTTATTGTAACTGGTTGAGTAAGAGACTTGTATGTTACAGAACATAACTTCCATAAGGCACCAAACAAGTGAACTCAAACTTTAGTCCAAATCAGTGTTTTTAACCATCACTGAGTTGAATTATACTGATGTCATCGCAGAAATTGAAGACTAGTAGTACCGAATAAGTGAAATAACACAGCGTGCTTGGTCCTATTGTATGGTATTACGGCCTCATTCAGGAGACTTTGACACTACAAATGAAAAGGATCCACCCACTAGTCACTCTTGAAAGAATCCCCCACCAAGAAAGAAAACGAAGAAAATTATATCAATTATGAACTTGTGGTGGGTGCAGACGTGATTCCATGATCATAGCAAGACTCAGTACTTCATTAATTACCCCGCTTATGCGCGATAAATTAAAGGAAGAAAGAAAGCCATATCCATTTAAAAAAGCAAGGTTAGATATTGGTGTCTCCGTGAATAAGCCATATCTTTGACCAGGCTCCAGAATCATCAGGAAGTTACTTGAAACCATTCCAATTAGTAGCAGTATATGCGTGATATTGTGAACCCTTCTTTTTTCTTTAACTCCTGTCTTTTCTATGTGCCCCTAAGCCCCTTCAACATGTCTATCTTCAAATAACACAATGCTTTTCATATTTAAAAAGAATTTAATTTTAATATACTATTAATGTAAAAAGCATTTTATATAACTATCTAATCATGTATTATCATGTAAATAAAAATGTTTGACTCATATTATATTAATTACTTCAAAAGTCTTTTATATATAATAATATATGATTAAATGATAATGAAATCCTTTCTCACACTGACAATGTGCTAGTAATTGAAAATAAGCATTCCCGTATATATAAAATATTATAAACAAGACCGCATGCAATGGTATTTAAACAAAAGCAAGGCTCCACGCCAATGGCCATAAGAGTAAAAATGATAAAATCTAGCTGCATGTTGTATTCAAGCGTTTTCCATGTTCACGAATTCTTTACATTTCCTTTTCGATTTTCATCACCACAGGACCCTTCGAAATGAAGAAAACCCCACAGGATTTAGGGCGGTAATAATTTTATGGAACTCGAAGAAGCACTTTCGTATCTACGACTCTCGTGCGTGTGCGTTAATTAAACCATTGGGTTAGCCAAAGCAATCACTGGCTCTAAACTCCAAAGTCCAAATGCATATACTCAAACCACAATTGTTTATTTTAAACTTAAAAAAGTGGTAACACATGGCATCTGTATATTCTTATGCATTTGGAAAAATAAAGAAGTATTAGAGTAAGGTACAAACAAGTGAGCCTCCCACATGCAAGTGTATCGTTATCATGGAGACAGTCCCTTTCATCAAGGCTGTTTACAGAGAACTTGGAGGCACTGTCTTTGCTCCTCTACATCCCTTACTTTTCCACGTGCACATCCTGTTACCTAAAAAGCATACTCAATAGTATACTCCCCAATAAAGGTTTTGGTTTTCATTTTCAGTTTTTAAGATTTTATGAAGAAAGTACTAAAAACGACAAAAACTATAAAACCTAATTTTCAGTTGTCATTAATTCATAAAATTCTGAAAACTGGAAAACTAAAACCAAATACACTCTAAAACATACTAGATATGATTTGATAACTACTGAAAATCTCCCATTTTGCGACGTGGCAAGGTGCCTTCCTCTTAATGAGTTGTTTCTCAGGTATATACATGTCTCACCTAAATAAAAATCAATTGTTCACCCCACTTACCTATGACATGCAAATACATTGATTCTACTGCAAACATATTCAGGATCATGCTAAGACATGATAGTGAAGTTAATTAGCAATTTTTTTTGTGTTTTTATTCACCAAGTGATGGTGCCAGATTTTGATATTTAAAGCAATTAATACAGGAATGATTGAGCATTTTCAAGGATCCATTGCAACAATAACCACAAGATGGAAGGATTCTTCCAACTATATAGCTGTTATGCTAAACTGTCAAGAAAAACACAAAACAATAAACAGAAAATGCATCCCAGCAAGCGAATGATGACTCTAATCCATCAATCACCAGTCTTCTAAATCTCTTATCGAGGTGTGCTGAGGCCCATTTCTGAGAAAATTGAAAAAGACAAACACTGTATGAGCACTGGCTTACATCAGAGAAGTTTCTCTTACAAGAGATGGCTAGGCAAAGCAAGTGACATAGTTAACACTTGGCACTCAAGATGCTAGCCCAGAATGGCTAAAGGGTGACATTCATGACAACAGTTAACAACTCCTCCATCAATACATAATATAACTCTGTATGGATATGTCGAAGGAATATTAAAGGTATAAAAATTGATACACAAACACAAGTCACGTTAATGACCTGACATACACACCAGCTGAAAGAAATGAATTGAGCTGGAATATAGTGTTAACATTACATCACTTTGATTTAAGTATAAAATTGAAAAAGAGAACTGCAGTCCAGTTCCATTACCACATGGATGAAACTGATGAATTGCAACTATAGCATTGATTCATCTAGGCATAATGGAAGAATGCATTGGTTGAGTGTGTACTTAAAAGAGTGGCTTAAGTTTCAATATCCCAAAGCCAAATTAAAAAAACATACCACTACTCATTCCCCAAACATCATCCCCTTTCCCCTGTATCCTTCTAGCTCATGTATAAAAGGATAGCAAATGTATTTGCATCCTTTACGTTGTCAAACTAATAAAACTAGTCATAACAACAGAAGTGCACCTTGTATGTTGCAATAGAAAAAGTTAGCAAAACAAATTACCTCTACATTAAATTAATTTAAGTACTAAAAGTCATAAAAACAATACCACTCCACTCACACCATGGTACCACAGTAGTCCTTCAGTGGGCACCGCCAAAAAGTAAAAATAGGAAGTCTTCATTAGGCATAAAAGCTAAGAAGCACGGATACTCCAACAAACTTACCGCACCCATGTCGGACACTTTTGTGACACCGACATAAAACACTTTTGTGCTACTTTACCTCTCGATCTTGAGAGCCCCTGATACAGTTTTAACTCACGCAAACATGGCAACAAACTCCATTTTTATTATGCAAACATTTGTTCATTATTTTTTATGGATAAAAACCTGTGTAGATTGTTTTATTCTTGTAATTTTTTTTGGTCAATTCTTAGTTATGAGGTGTTTTTTAATCATAATAGTGCTTAGATTAGGGTTTTCTCATCATAGCCTGTTATTTTTATATTTTATTATATCACGTATCATAATTGTGTCGCATACTATATTTTGTAAAATCACTGTGTTCCTGTGTCATGTCGTGTCGTATCCGTTTCGCGTGTCGTGTCGGTGCTTCCTTGCATAAAAGTGAACATGATTAAGGTGATGAGTGCTCCCCACAAAAACACTTTGTCCTTGAATATGGACATATACACAATGATTTTCT
The DNA here is from genome assembly GCA_031216105.1 of Dalbergia cultrata. Taxonomy (NCBI): domain Eukaryota; kingdom Viridiplantae; phylum Streptophyta; class Magnoliopsida; order Fabales; family Fabaceae; genus Dalbergia; species Dalbergia cultrata. The sequence goes on along the minus strand of CM062349.1, from coordinate 35,031,243 downwards.
AGATAGGAAAAATTAACAGCAATCATATTCATTAAACCTCTGATCTTGGTCTAACTAAAAATTTAGTAGAGCTCCAAATGTGGTCTATTATACCCCTTTTAATATCATTCAACCACAGATCATGTTCATATGCAACCTAAGTAATCAGTTATTAGTTAAATCCTAGTATGACAAGGAAGTTTCAAAAGGATTAAGTCGGTGCAAATGTGTGGATCATCATTTAATCATCAATATCATCCAAGATCAAGCCTTTCCAATTTCCTATGCAAGGCCTTCAAAAGTGCGAATAATCAACATAAGAAGCAAGCACAAAAAAACACTACAACAACAATAACAACCAAGGCTTGTTCCCTAGGTGGGATCGACCACATAAATAAATATGCGTCATTGACTCATTGTCCTAGTGTAAACCATGTCAACAGTCAAACTATTAAATCTAAATCTTTTTAATGATTTTGTCTATAGCTTTTCTTGATCTTTCTCTACCTCTAGCTATTAGACAACCCTCCGTTTCTCCTTATTCAGACTTTTAGATGCCTTCTCTACACATGGCCAAACCACCTATGATGATGTTCTGCTATATTTTCCATATTAGGTACAGCACATCTACACCAACTTTCTCTCCAATGCATTCATTCCTAATTCTATCTTATCAATTGACCACTCATTCAACACAACATCCCCATCCTTATAAACTTGAATGACTAGGAAAAATAAAGGAATATTAAAATAAACTACAGGTTTAAGGACCTAATGAAACGGCATGAATCATCACAGTTTCAACTGCTGATAGATCGTCTTACTTTTCTTGATATAAATTTTACATGCAGAATGGAACTCAGTCTTTAATCTCCTCCAATTCTCAGTTGTTCACAGTGCCCAATTGGCAACTGCCTAAATGACAAAGGGATCACTTCTTTGATTTTTATTTTTATTTTTTACCAGGAAAAAGTGTTTTTTATACCTTTAAGACCCCCCAAAAAAAAAAAAGATAATTAGATAAGTTTGTTTTAAAGCTAATGCCCCAAAAAACTGTTGTTTTTTTTTCATAAACTAAAAAGAGTAACTTCTGAAGAAAAATACTCTAAAAGAAGCAATCTCATATAAGCGTTTTATGTTAAGCTCAAATGAACATACCCTTTGTCACAAATTAGAATAGCCACTCTCTAAGCAAGAGTGCAAGACATTAATATTGGTTAAAGACAACATGATGGCATCTTTTTTGTTTTGCAAACTGAACACACTGCACAATGTTGAAGGAAATGAAACAAGCTTTGAGACTTTGAAGACAAAAATGTATAGTTGTTTTAATTTCTCTTCTGCTAACAGTTAGAATAGAATTTAAAGCATATATTCCTTGGATTATTGGAATAACAGAATGGCATGCAGGACTTATCATCTATTTCATAATGCACACAAATACCATCCAAGGAGTCTAAAATCAAACTTCAAACCCTTTATCAAACTCAAAGTTATAGCTGATAAATTTACCTAGAAAAGATGACAATAAGCATACTGAGTCATTTTAGTTATCCTATTATCATTACTGAACTTAAATGTCACCCCATCACTTCAATATGGATTTAGTTGAGCTGATGTTACAAACATAACTGAGACTTTCAGAACAATCATTGCATAGCAAAACTATCTATTCATGTTGCATTGAAGAGAAAGCATAGCAAAACTCCAATCATAGCATACCATAGATGCTCCTTGATTACCTAAAAGCTTAAAACGATGATTTTAAACCTACCATTGACATACAAAGCATTCTGTTTTCCGAGCTATTGACCAGAAAAAAAAAAAAAAAGAGGATGAGCAACTGAACTGAAACCTATTACCTAAGCAAAGATGAACTCGTTGTTGTCTTCCACCTCATATTTTTGGTATATCAAGCAAGTGCACACACCCAATTTTTCCACTTTCCCAGTTTCAACCACTCAGTCAAGCATACTCAGCAACAAAAATTAAAATCCTAAATAACCACTGGATGTTTATTCAAATTCAAATTTATGATATCAAGCAAGCAAAACCCATAAAAAAAAAAGGGAGTTCCACAAAATGTAAGACAAAAACAGAGGAAAAAAAATTGCATAAGAGCAAAAGTTGCTTACAGATAGCAAACAAATAAAACAATTGGAGATTATCAAACTCCGGGGTTGGCACTGCAGAGCATACCCTGAGACAACGACCTTGAGCTCTTCGAATTGATGCCGAGGCAAGAGATGAGTCGCGCTGATGACACCGCAGAGTGCAGGGGAAGCAATGACTGCACGCACCCAAGCTGAGAAACCGACCTGAAAAGTACGAGATTGAGCAATCCAACTAGGTGGGCAACCGTTAAATTCAAAAGGGTCAAAGAAAAGAGATTCCTTTATGAATGGGGTGCTCAGAACAGTCAGAGTAAGGGGAAATGGGACTTGCCTTGTAACAGCGAGAGAGGAAGGAGCGTTGTTGAGGAGGAAAGGCGAGGGCTTGGGCCTCGTGCTGGGTTTGGTGAGTGTGGATTTGATGAGAGAGATTGCTGGTCGCGAAAGAGATCTGTAACGAGAAGCCATTGGAGATAGATACCACCAACCCACAGACTTTCAGCAGAGTTTAGGGCTTTCGGAGTCAGCACAGAGACAGCAGAAGAAGAAGAAGGGTTTAACGGAGGTTCTTTTAGCTTTTATTGTTTTTGTAGATTCACGTTACTGTTGGTGTTTCCATTTTTCTGGCAAGGGAAAAAAAAATGAACCTTTACTATGATTGTTAGATTATACTTATTCCATTAGGGAAAAAAAAAGATCTTGAGGGTGAAAACTTTTTGGATGGAATTATGAAATGTTGCTTTTGGGCTTAATTGGTTTAGAGTTATGTTATTTGTACTCATTTGGTATGTGATATTGTGTTGACTCACTTCTAATTGTTATAGTGTTCAATGTCAAATGAGTATGAATAATATTTTTTTATTAGTTTATCATCATTTTTTATTATCCAATAGTTGTCATTGTAGTTATATGAATTTTGTCAAAATTCTAATTATGTGTTTGATTTAAATTTTTAAAAATTCAAAACCATAATTTGACTTATTATGTTAAAAAAATTATAATTTGCATAAAAATTAGAGGAGAGAAACCCAATTAGGGTTAGTTCAATGAAAGTGAGTTGAATCTTGGGTAAACTTTACTCGCAAGATTAGTAGTTTGAAACTTGGAAGCTCTCTCGGAGAGGAGTTGTGCTGTTTACCACCATAAGTCTCAATACCTTAGACTTTTATGCCTAACCTTTTATATATAAAAAAAACAAAAATGGAGGAGAAATAATAGTTTGCTCAAACTATAATTTGAAACTTTTCGTAAGTTAAACTAAACACACTATTATATATAAATACTTCTTGTTTTTCATAAACATTAAACAATATCCACTCATTGTTACAAAATGTTAGTATTTAAATTTTATAGGAGAAATTAATTTGATCTTGTAATTTGCTATATTTTATTAATAAACACATATTAATTTAATATAGTTTAATTTCTATGTATTAATTATCTTCCAATCACATTAAAAGTTGTTAAGTTTCATATTCACTGCTTATAAAAGTTATGCAAATGTAAATAATTTTATTTGATGAGAAGACCCTAACTCATTTTGGTCCAAAACCAATTCGATACGTTGATCAAAAGGACTACGAACTTGTACAGAATACTTGAGCCAAAAAAAAAATAAGAGAACTTGTGTAGAATACACAGTCGCAGAGCCAAAGGGGAACAGCAGTTGGCATAGCACCCCAAATTTTGTACTTATATTATATAATTATATGTATATTTGTATTACGATCCCTTTAAAAAAAAGTTAATCACCTTTATACATATTACTTCCATTCTATAGCAATAGTCATTTCAAACAAATTAGGTTCATTGAAAAATCAAATAGAGGGGATATTATACATAACAAATAATAAAAGTATCTTAGCATAGTTATATGCATGATATGAAAGTATAAAATATATAAATGTCTTTATAATATAGTTTTTGGGATATTTCTCTTATTAACCTTTTTTATTAAGCTTAAAAGATATTTAAGATGAAAATTATTGACTAATTTGTTAATAAAAAAGAGACGATGGACAATAAAATAAACTCTAATTTACTAATAACTTGGATAAAAAAATTATATTATGACTCATTTTATACTTTCTATATTTGATAATTTATTTTATTATATTAATTAATTTGATCCCCTCTCCCAAAATTGCATGCTTCGCCCCTGAGAATACAGATACATACGACTTAAGGTATGCAAATGCTGCCCGGCAAGGAAGAATAGTTCCCTCACGGTAAACATCAAAATGTAGTAAGCTTTCTCTTCATCCATGGCAGTCAGGACTCAGGATACTGAAATTCATAGTCTGTGAATCTTAGATATAAAAATGAAAGTATAATAATATGAGGGAATGAAAATGGGGTCAAACTAAGAATTTCTCCTATTCAATGCTAGCAACTATAAGCCAGGTTGCATAGGCCACAATCAAGATATCAAATCAGCCAAGAAATGCCTGATAACATCTCAGACTCAGAGCACATGCCAATCGGTAACCAAGTTCGGGTGACTTATCATTTTAAGGCTTGTTTCTTGAATGCTGTCAAAGCAGGGCCAACTTTCCCGTCACTGAATCCACAATTGATTTTGGACCTGAACAAAGCCGGCAATAAATTTATAGGCATTCAATCAGAAAGCAACACATAATTTGTCAAGTCAGAAAGACATGAACTTTTAGAAAACAGACAACTCTGACAAACATCAGCATCGAATCCAGGATATTAACATTCAACTTGCCTGCTATTTACATTTTTTTTTTTTTTTTGATAAACCTGCTATTTACATTTGTATTATGATTTTCTCGCACATTAATTTGGTCACACATGAAATACAAGCAACAATACACAACTCAAGTACAAAGCAACAAGAAGCTTACCAGGTCCAACAGTAAGAACAGTCTTTGATCCTGCCACAACCTGCAGACATTAAAGTTTCAGCAATAATATTAACACCCGGAAACAATTATTTGTTCCAAATAAACAATCGTGAAAAAAGTTAAAAACCAATGGATAGCCCAGTTTTTCAATCAAGTGCTATAAACTAGAACCAGTAAGGGCCAAAACTGCTGATCCAAAATAAAGTTCAAGGGGTATAGGGAGTTCCAAGGGGCTCCTATTATTCTAATTCACCTAGAAAGCAATATGCATAACTTTAGCTGAGTGCCTACACACAGACTGCTGTATGTATATCTAATGCGCAATTGTGGCTTCTCACACCCCAAGCCATCGATTTAGGTTCCTCACATGTAAGAGGGACAAGTACAATTCAAAAGTGAGAATCAGTCTATTACAGGACACAAGTGGGCATAAGTTTAAAGCATAAAGCACATTTGGATTCTTTTACCACTTAACACTTATGTGTGGACTGAGGGGTATTATACGAGAATCCAAGAAAATGATCAAGCATTTGAAACCCACGAGTCCCACCAAAGTCTCAATTGTTTTTTCCATGATCTTCAGTTTTTGTTCATAAACTTCCTCCATTAAGGTTTGAACATTCAATATAGAGAAAGGAAGACAGCTTATATCAAATTTTCTTTTTTTCTCATACCAACCACCCCACTTCTAGCAGCCTAAACAAAGTGAAATAGAAGCATTTTTTCGTTTAGCAATCATTCTTTTACCTTTGAGACAGTATGAGGAGATGAAAGTCATCCATTCAACTATAAACACTTCTATATTCCTAAGAAATTATTATTAATTTCATGTGGAATTTGTTATGGCCTACCAACTCTGTGCTAGATTTGTTACGGTGGTATTATATTCTCGTTCTATGCCCTATATCAAGTCTTACCTGTGTTCGTCCAGCATCCGCAACAACAAAGGTTGGAAGGCCAATACTCTCAGCTGCTTCCCTGATCTTATTCCTGATTGAAAATAAGGGCATGGGTCTTGATCTCTGAACAATAAGTGAATTTACAGTGTTCAGAATAAAATAATTTGCTTACATTTCTTGTTGATTCCTGCAAGTCACAACAATTTTGGGCTGGCCACACTGTTCCCACTGTCTCAAAAGAGAACGGTTGCTGCAAAAGTACTCAGTGGTGGAGTTTGATTACACCAATAAGTATAGCAAAATAAATCGAGCTGAACTATCAGCATCTTCATGTTTAATGTAAAACATTTGAAAACTAAACACATAGGCTTCCCATTTGTCTTTGCTTTAGAGGTTTGGACAGTTATCAGGACAAAATTACCTTTGCATTAATTCAGAGTACATGCCAGTGGCAGCATCTGCAAAAAGAGGTGAATGCATAGGCATAAATAATGACCAAAAAAAGATGGGAAGAGGGAATAAGGAAGCTTGCAATGGGCCGAAATGGATCCTTGACAAAATTAAAAATTGTTTATCTTACGAGCACACTGGGATGCAATCTTCCCGGATTTCATCTTTAGGTCTTGCCTAACGACCAGAACCTAACACAACAATTTACCACCGAAATCAGAAAAATTTTCAACATCCAATGAAAGAAGTTCCTGGCGATTAAAAGGAAAGTTAATTCCATATTACATCTATCTACCCTCCACAACACTTCCGAAACAAAGGAAGAGATAAATTTAAATAGCTATTAAATAATAACATGCCCTGGTACAGAAAGTTTTTCAACATCAATGACCGCTACACATTTTCTTAAGCTATTTCTGATTGTCTATGCAACTTAATTTGGCTCAGTTCTTCTTAGCCCCAAAGCATTTTTCTCCTCAAAAGTTCATTTCATAATTTTATAAAAAAAGAATTGCAGATAAAACTTTCAAGATGTACACTGTATAAATGCAATCATCAAATGAGCTCCTTATTTTTGGTTCTAAATGAGCCAACAAATTGAAAGTAAAGCCCCCACTTCAATCAAGTATATGCTACCTCAAAAAACTAGGATGGGTTATTGAAATAAGATTAACCAACTGAAACAGAATGACAAGCATTGAATAATCATTTAAAGTTAAGGCTCCTATAATATGAGGAACTGATGATGAAATGAACTAACAAACCAGAGGACTACTAACCATTTTAAGCTCTTGATCACCATCGCTTGAGACTGAGAGTTGCTGCTGAAGCTTTCTAGATGAGAAATTTTTCTTGGGCAATTGACTTCTATTGGGTTTTGCCAAGTCTAGCAACAACCCGAAAATGAAACCTATAACAAGACCTGGAATGAAATTCTCTGGCTTGAAACTTCCTGCTAACCATTCTCCTTTTTGCTTTTGTTGTTGCTGCATTTACATACAAAAAGCGGTTCCCAACATACGGTGGGAAAACAGAAGGTAAAAAAAAAAAAAACACTCGACAAATTTCAGACAACCCCTTTTGAAGGAGAAAGCTGCATAATGATAAGAGTGCCCCCACTAAACCATTAAGCATAAAAGGAAGCACTTTGCATATAAAATAAGCATTAAAGATATTGAATTTCAGTAAACATTCAAGTATACACCAACAAAACACACAAAGTCGAATACATGTTTTGCTCTTCAGGGTGTTGTAAATGAAAAAAAAAAAAACGGTTTGCAAAACAGAAAGGAGGAGAGTGAAAAACATGAACAAACCTGGTCGCGAGGTTCAGTAGATTTTAGGACGAAACGGACCATTGGGGTGTTTGGAGCTTATAGTGAAGTAGGGGCATGTAATATAAGTATTGGCAAAGGTTGAAATTTTGAAGTTGAACGGCCACTTTCCTATTCTCTGCAAGCCAAAAAGAGGTTAGTGGATGTTGAGAAGAAGATAAGCCAAGATTACTCTTTCACTCACTCTTCTGTCTTGTGTTGTGTTGGCCTTGGCTCTCCCTGCTGTTCTGTTGCTCCTTTCCCCAGTGCCACTGGGGCCGCGCAGACGGTACTGGAAAAACTAGAAATTGAGAGGTAGCGGCCCCAAAATTAAAAAATAGAAACTGAGGATTAGTATTTAAAAAAAAAAAACAAATAAAATAATACTAATAATGCCACGTCAATTATATTTCTGATATCTAATTTTGTAAAAAAAGTTCTTGAAAAATGAAATTTGTCGAAAGTTTTTTTTTTCCTAAAAAAATTTTTCACGATAGATTAAGATTATAAATTATAATAAGAGGTTAATAGCATCAAAAATTTTCAATTTTGGTAAGCATGAGATTCTGAATTTGTGCCAATATTTATATATATATATACGAAGAATTATGAGAAAGGTCCCTATTTAAGCACCTTCCCATGTCACACAAAAGTTCTGATCTTTTTATTTTTGTCTACTCACAGACACCCAAGAAAGGGGAAGGGGTCGCCTCACACCTCTCTTAAGGGAGTCGAACTCGCAACTCTACTTGCATGGGTAATGATATTTGAACACCTAAAAAGTGGGTGTCTATTCAGACACCCACTTTATAATCATTGGATGTGATAGATGTTAAAGATAAGTGGGGACATCCATCACATCCAATGGTTATAAAATAGGTGTCTGAATAGACACCCACTTTTTGGGTGTTCAAATATCATTTTCCCTACTTGCATGCACATGTGCAGAGGTAGCATTATGCCAATTCGACTTGCGATAGGGTGACAAATGTTATTGCACATCTAAAAATGGATGAGCAATTGAGATAATGTTGAAATAATAATACTCCCATTATGTGAACACTAATACTAAACCCTATGCATGGATCTTGTTAAAATGCTTCACTTGTTTGATTTTGCTTAACCATATGTATGAATATAAGTATAAATACACATCTATATCTAGATATTATACAAAGAGCATTGTTATTCTAACATCTAAGAATGAATGTCTAATTGAGACGTTTATTCTATTAACTTTAGAGGTGATAGATGAGTAAAGAAAATTAGGCCATAATCATATCCAATAGTAATGGAGTGAGTGTTCCGATTAAACACCTATTTGTAGATGTTGAAATATTATTTTTTTTATACAAAATAGGAACAATGTCAGTACAATTCCACGACAAATGTATACCGGAAGCACAAAGTTGTTTGGGCTAAGCCCAAGTAGTACGTATAGTAACATACAAGCTCTCAATTTAGGTCGACAGTTTGGATAGACCCACTAAAGTTTGGGCCAAATTTAAGATAGCCGATTACAATAGTATCACATAGGAGCAAAATTAGTTTTGAGATTCTGTCTTGAGGATCTAATTTCACCAAATCTGTTCGCACTTTGCATCAAGATCCAGTGCGGGATGGCCAGCATTGAGGTTTCTAATTTGAAGTCCTCATCAGGATGTCGAACCCGTATCCATTTACCATAGCGCATCCACAACTCAAAGCATCAAGCATACCAATTATATTCCACTTTTATTTAACTAGATACCAATTATATTCTTTCTTATCCCCTACATAAAATTTCACTTCTGATTAAATTCAACAAGTAAAATCTTGGCTGGGATACCAATTATATTCCATTTTTATTTAACTAGATACCAATTATATTCCTCACAGAGTATAGACATCGTGTAAAACAAAACAACAATGAGAAATAGATAAGGGAAAACGTTGACTGGAATACAAGATAGCAAAACAACAGCAACAACGATGTATTAATTGTGTGGATTGCACGCATCAATTACTGGTATTTGCAACTCCCTCGCTTAAGCGTGCTGCATGGTTTACCGCACCCATCACACAAACAGCAAGTCCTCAAGTTACGGTTTGGAATTCTCCACCCTACAAAACAAGGGCACAATCCACCCCTTATTCCTTCACGTGTCCCTCAAATCCACACAGAGAATCACAGCCACACCCCTTCTACATAACCCCACGCCACAACCAATCAAACCAAAAAATATCCTAAATTCCATACTGACTAACTAACAAATCAAACAACCAACTGCCATAACAGCCTTAATTAACTTCCCCCCATTTTCACATTTGCAACAATAATGGAATCTGTTTCATCCTCAAGTTCCAACAACAACTCCCAACAAAACCACCACCATCCTCGGTTCAGGCCTAGCCAACCGATCTCCGACCGCATAGTCCGAGCCCTCCGGCACCGCCTCCGCTTACTCCACCGCTCCGGCGCCACCTTCTTCATCCTCGGCGCCACCGGAAACGTCTACACCGTGAGCCTCTCCTCCACTCCCTCATGCACCTGCCCGGACCGCACCACACCATGCAAACACATCCTCTTCGTCTTCATCAGGGTCTTAGGCGTGTCCCTCGACGACGTGTGCCTCAGGAGAAGGAACCTCCGGCCATGCCAGCTCCAGCGCCTCCTAGCCATGCCGACGTTGCCGGAGGCTGTAGCCGGAGGGACACTCCGACAGATGTTCCACCAGCTGTTCTTGGATGGAGGAGGGGAAGGATCATCATCATCGGGGTCATCGTCGACGACCCTGATGATGATGATGACGCATCAAGGAGTTGAGATGGAGGATGGTGCCACGTGTCCCGTGTGCCTTGAGGAGATGGGGAAGGAGGAGAAGCTTGTGGCGTGTGGGACATGCAAGAACCCTATTCATGAGGAGTGCTTGGCGAGGTGGAAGAGGAGCAGGGGGAGGAGAACGGCTAGCTGTGTGATCTGTAGGGCGAGGTGGAGGGATAGGGCGGAGCAGGATAAGTATGTGAATTTGTCTGCTTTTGTCAGCGAAGAGGATGATGTGATCATGATGAGTACTGATGATCAACCTGGTGGAGGGCTATGCACTGGCTAGATAGCTACTTTCAATTTATTGATGTGTGTTAATTTGTTTGTTGAAACAATGATGTTCCATGTATTGGACAGAAAAATGGAAGTTGGTTTTAGGGATAGTAGCTTCCTTCATTGTTGGATTCTTAATAAATATTGCTTCATGGCATGTATATAAAAGATCACATGGGGCAGAAGAAATTGTTGATGTTGAAATTAGTTAGAGAGATTAATTGTGGATAGTTGTTTTGTTGCGAACTTTTTTAGTGCTGACTTCGATATCTTTAGCAGAACCGTTAGGATTGAAATTTTATGTTCCATGTGTATAATCTTCCTTTCTCTTTTCTTATTCCCTCACTTAGAATTGTTCTACTTTTGCACAATGTTAGAATTGATTTAAAAGTGGGAAATGAATGAACGCCACTTTTATTTGACTTGACAATTTGGATCCTTATAGCATCATATTTCTGCAGCAAAAGTAGTGCAATAATAACTTGGAGCAGTTCATATATAACTGTTAATGGATGGATACCACATTACCATGATGCGCCTCGGCTAGGTCTTGATACTAAATTAGAAGTCGAAACCAAATGGGCGCTCACAATTCAGAGAGTGAAGGATATATGCTATTATCAAGCAGTAAACTACCTTCCATTATTTTAGGTGATTGTTCATGTTCAAGAACACAAGGTTTTAATTAACTTCTAAAGACAGGTAATGATCAGCTGATGAAATCCAAAGTCTATAATGAACAGATTCCGTAGCATCTTTAAAACAAGGAAAAACTAGGAGTAAAAATTGGAGAGGACTTGCTGATAAAAGATGAATTGAAAAATGACTAACTGAGGCACCTTTCTTTCTACCCTCTAATCTCAAGCCTCAAGATGGAGTGCCCTGGTAGTTTCTAAATTAAGGGTTTCATTTTTTTTCTCTTCAATAATTAATCTCTATATCTTTAAATTTTAATTTTAAGTATCTAAATAGCACCCTCTATCTTGGTGGTAAGGGTCTCTTCTTCCTTAATTAATATACTGAAAATTCAATCATTATTCTTAAAATATAATAACAATCTTAAACTCATGGTGAATATTCTAAAAAATTCAAATATCTCATTTGACAAAACACTTTTGTCACATTCCGATCTATTTAAACTTATTTGACAAAATTATGTTGAATTATTTTATCAATTTCTTTTTATTTTGTTTGATAAGATATCAAATTTTAATTCAAAATCATAGATTGAGCAGAACTAGAAAAAATTAAATTTTCAATTGTGCCAATAAAAACCACACTCACTTCCTTTGTAGAAGTGAAATATTGTTTCAACATCCTAAAAATGAATGTATATTGAGATACTTATTTTCTATTTTTATACATGAATATCCATTTTTAAGGGATAAAATAATAAAACTCATTTGGAGAAAGGAATAAGATAAATATTATTTTAACATTTAAAGATGGGTGTTTAATTAAAATATTTAATTTGTTATTATTATTAGACCTAATAGTAATTTTTTTTTCACTAATTTACCGTTTCTAATGATGAGGTGCTATCTCAATTAGACGCTAACGATTCAACAGTTGAAATAGGAATAAAAGGGTCCCTTTTATGAATTACAAGTCTCTCTGTCTCTTTCTGCTTTTGTCTGTTTCCTCGTCCAATTTAAGATTTGAGATAGATAGTGCTGCTTCTTACTCTCTGACTGTCGTCTCGTTCTTTACTGGCTGGAGGCAATGGAAGACTCTGGAAAATCTCCGAACTCCGGCAACTTATCGCGTAAGGTCGTCGCCGTGGCCGCAGGGGAAGCGCACACACTCGTTCTCACCGGTAAGAAAAGATCAAAATTCCCCGTACTGCATATCATATGTTCGAGAAAAATTCTGAATTGGTTTTTGTGTGATTTTGTTGAGAGTTGAGAGATCAGGGGAGGGAGTGTTCTGATGTTGATTGATTTCAGGGGATGGCAGTGTGTACTCGTGGGGCAGAGGGATGTTTGGGCGGCTTGGCCATGAATCAGAAAAAGACGAGCTTTCCCCAGTTCAGGTCAAGTTTCCAAACCCCAATGGAGAAGAAGGACACACTCCCAAAATGGTCACTATTGCTGCCGGTGCTTATCATAGTCTTGCTCTAGCAGGTTCTGTTGCTGTGCTTCATACCTTTCAATTTGCCCCCTTTTAATTGCTTTTATGAAGTGTTTTTGAGTTTAATTTCGATACACTTACAAGTGTCATCCAATCAAAATCTTTTATTTGCATGATTTTTCAAATATTGGGTGGGATAGTCAATTATCATAGCGGATGTGACAATACATTTAAATAGAAGTGCCTCTAGGGATAAGTGAGAACATGGGAAAGTATAAGTTGGGAATTGGGGGGTGGAGTGAAAATGAGAAGGTTTTAATTTTCACTACTTGGTACATGAGGGTGCAACCGAGGGAAAAAGAATAGGAAAAAAAACTGAGATGGTTTTCATTATACCAAGCAAGTGTAAAATGGTTATACATCTTAATCTTACTAAATTTTTGGCTGGTTCATTTGGATCGACCTGCCAATTAGCCCTTCAGATTTCGTTCTGTGTGAAGACTTGTTTGGTGATGTTTTTGAAAACTTTGCATACATCATGCCTTGTTTCCCTATTGCAGATTTCTTAGGTCACTTGGGGAAAAACAAATTCAAGCTTCATTTCAATGTGGTATCTTGCTTGTTTTGCTCAAATCAAAAGAGGAACAGTTGAACATTTGAACCTTTGTTTTTAATTAATAAATAATATTTCATCTCTAGTGCTCCATAATGTGCGAGTGCATGACTTCCATTGTTCTTGCTGCTACAATATCAGCATTCTTTTAGTACATATTGTCAGACTCTTGCTATGTTATTGGATGCACTTTTAAACTATAATATCTAAGGTTGATTTTGGGGCTGAAATAGTGGTCTAGCATCACCTCTATGAAAATAAGCAGAGGGAAATAAATTACTTGACATATTTCTGCATTTTCTCAACTGCAGTGTGAGTGCTATCAAGAATAATTGTGTCTGTTCAATTCTTGCATTATTTTTCCTTTTGGTCTCTGATAGAACATTGCTAACAAGGGAGGGGGATTTGAATCTCTCTTTCCCTTAATGGGGCCACAGTCTGAGGTGGCCCAATTATTATTACCCTCCTTTTGACAAAGTGAATATAATGTGCAGGCAGTTAAGATTCGTGTGCTGATATAGATATGAAACACAAGTACTGGGTATCTGGTTTGAACTTAGGCAGGTTCATCTAATTGGAATTTTAATGTTATTCCCCCATTTAACTTGTCATTCTCTTTTTGACAGATGACGGATCTGTTTGGTGCTGGGGTTACAATATCTGTATCCTTAGTGTGCTAGGAGTCATTTGGTGGAATTCAGTTACAGATAATTTCTTGTTTTTACTTATAGAAGTTTGTTGACTTAATGTTAATGCCTAGTATCTACATCCTTGACTATTGTATGGACGGTCAACTTGGTATCGATGGCAAGGAATCGGAAGACAAAAATGATATTGATGGAATTTATTCCCTAACACCCTGCTTACTGAGCAAGTTTTCTGAGTTGCGCCCACCTGATTCCTTAACAGGTGTATCTGAAACGGAAGGCAAGGCATCGATAGAGGTATAATAACATGAATTGCATTAATTTTATTCTAAAACATAAGGCCAGGTGACAGTGCCATCAATGTGTTTTTGCCTGTTCAATTATTTCAGATATGGGCTGTCAAAGCAGGAGGAATGATGTCTCTGGCTATTGACAATCGTGGGGTCCTGTGGATGTGGGGAAACTGCCCCCAAAAAAGCAAAGAAGGCGGTGGGTTATCTCTTGTAAGCAGCTTCAGTCCAACGCCAGTATTGGATTTTCATGGTCGCACTATTGTCAATGTTGCATGTGGAAATGAGCATGTTGTAGCATTGGTTGATGCTGGAGAATCATACAAGGGTGAAGATCTAGTGTGCTACTCTTGGGGTTGTAACAGCCATGGCCAGTTAGGGTTGGGGGATAGGGAGAGCAGGCCACATCCAGAAGTTGTGAAAACATTTGATAAGGAGGCCCCTTGGACAATTTGTGGGATAGCATGTGGAGCCTTTCACACTGCTTTGCTCACTCGCAAAAAGAAATCTACTGACACATCAGAAAGCCAGTGCTGGACTTTTGGCCTTGGGGATAATGGCCAACTTGGACACGGAACAACACAAAGCACATTATTTCCTACACCTGTTCAAGACTTGCCACAAAACATATATCTTGTTAGTGTTGATTGCGGCTTGTTTCATACTAGTGTTGTTTCCTCCTCTGGGGATGTGTGGTCATGGGGAATGGAGAAGGGTCTTGGCTTATGCCCTAATGCTAGTCGTGCTGAAACAGATTCAGGTGATGCCCTCTCTCCCTTGCTCATATCATGCAAGCCACATCAACCTAAATTTTCGGATCCAGTTCAAGTCGCATGTGGGGCTGCCCATACCATTCTTGTTGCACAGGATGGATACAAGGTGTGGTCTTGGGGTAGGGGGAGGAGCGGAGTTCTTGGAAATGGCATGGAAATGGATTGTTACACTCCCACCATGGTACTGTGGCCTCCAATGACGGAGGATGTCGAGGAAGAGGAATCAAAGAACTCTGACGAGCAAGACAAGGTAAGAGAAAAGGAGACCAAAGAAACGGACGAGAAATTATCGTCCGCATTGAATGAGCTGAAGCTGCTTCAAACAAAGCTATCTACGACGGAAAGATATGCTAGTATACTTCATGGTTGCGTGTTTGGAAAACCTTTTGACGAGAAAGATATCCCTGCATCATTGAGGGATTCAGGTTCATTTGACATTGCAAAGGAATGGGAGAACATGTTAGAGGGAGCAGATCATAGGACACTAGTAAGGTTGGAAATGTTCTACCGGGACATGCTTGCTGGTGTGAAGGATAAACTAATGAAGAGAAGGATCAAGGAAATTGTCAAGGAGTGTCTCCAATCTTCAGAGCTGAAACATTAGTGTCTATGAGAACTTAGAAGAACAAGACGCATCCTATTATGAACAACAGGTTTGTTTCACGTGCAATGCAATAAGCTATTTGGTTGTCATATTTCGTTTTTGCGTTTGGTAGGGCTATTTTATATATCGCTT
The DNA here is from genome assembly GCA_031216105.1 of Dalbergia cultrata. Lineage (NCBI taxonomy): Eukaryota > Viridiplantae > Streptophyta > Magnoliopsida > Fabales > Fabaceae > Dalbergia > Dalbergia cultrata. Next base: position 35,015,416 of record CM062349.1, on the reverse strand, counting down.
TTTTTATTATTATTTTGATCACACTATTTTGCGCTTATAGTCAATCCTACAGTGCCTCGTCTGCCTGCAAGTGGGTAGAATTCCCCACAAACCTCAGTTCCTATGCAAAACATTGCATTTGCACAGAAATGCATGCGTATTCGGTCCAAGTGGAACCAAAGAAAACAACTAAAAATTGAATTGAGCCTTATAAATTTTAATGTATGGATAGTGTAAAATACTTTTGTATTGCATTCAATTAAATATTATATAACTTTGAATGTAAGTGTTTTTATATTATTTGACATGAAAATACATAATTATGTGATTGTTGTAGCTTTTTATATTCTCTTTGCATCAATATAAATTCTTTGATGATATATAAACTTTAAGTTAATAGTATATTTTTATTTAAAAAATTAGTTAACGTTTTTACATAATAAATATCGGGGATATATCTTTTTTATTTTTTTCAAACTAAAGATAAATGTAAATAGAGATAAGTGTGTATGAAGAAATACGTATATATTAAGGTGGGTAAATATTTCTTTTAAGGCTATGTTTTTTAAGGCTAAAAGTAATGTAAAATTTATTTTTATAGATAAACTTCATGTGTAATATTACACTTGGAAGTTTATTTATTAAAATTTTCACTTCATTTTTACTCTCTAACCGAAGATAGCTTAATATGAAAATGTTTAGGCAAGAAATTATGAATTTAAGGTTTCCAATGTAAAAGGATTTTATATAATTATTCAATTATATATTGTGACATCAATTATTATGGCTAACTCTTTTATCTACACTTGAAAAAATGTACAAATGAAAAAAATTTATTGGATAATAATATAAGATTTTTTACACTCAAAGCATCAAAACTAAACTCTTAAAATATAAATGTATCAAAATAAAACAAACGTGATATATATTTTCGTGAGGGTAATATTCAGATAACACTACATTGAAAATCAATGTTAAGAGAACTGGATCGGACCGGTCGGCTCAACTAATTAATCGGGAATCGGCCACCTAGCCGGTCTGATTTAGTGGCTGGAATCGGAGGGGTTCAGAACCCATCAAAACCGGGAAAAGCTGGGGAAACCAGCAAACCGAACCAGTTGGACCGGTTCAGACTTTTTATTTTTAATTTTTTTTTAATTTCAAAGCTTAAATATTGGTATCTTGTGGTAGTCACAAAGCAAAAATAAAAAAAATGGAACCAAAAAAAGGTACTAACAAAGATTGTTGGGTTATCATTCTTCTTTTTGTCATCATTTACAGGTTGCTTATCATAAAACTCACTGGTCACTAACAAATATTATTTTCAAATACTTTTGTGATTGTGTTGTAAGACTGAGACTGGATAAATTTTATATGGATTATGTTTATTTTTATAAACCTATGAATATATATATATATATATTGGTATTGATTATGTTAATTTTAATGATTTAATATATTTGTTATATTTCGATTGAACCCCGATTGAATTAATTGAACCTATAAACCTTTGAATTAGTATCTTGACCGGTTCAATACCTGATCTAGTTTTCTTAACATTGTTGAAAACTTATGATTATTTCATTGTGTGAAAAATAAACCTTAAATATATCTTCTTTTTTTTGTCGTGTTGCGATGCTACGATTCTATGTACTACGTCAAATCCACCAAACAGCTATCCTCCTCTCTCTCTCCTCTTGTTTTTCAATAACAAATTACACAGGTATGGAAATTCAACATGACCTTTAATGTTAAAGAAAAACAATATTGTTTTCTTTTCTTTTGAATGTATTTAAGTATTGATAATTATTTTGGGCAGCAGTTATTGCAAATTTACGAAAATTGCTTTTCATTTTTCTCCAAAAATAACCACACTGCTATTGAGGTATCAACGAAATTTTCATTGCTACGTTGGATTTCTTTTTCTCCGTTAAAGAAGCCAAATCCAACAGTCGGCAAAACAGACGAATGTGATCCATTTTTTCTTTTTTACAGCTGCAAATCCCTGTAGTATTCTTTTTCTTCATAGAAGCTGTTCCTCCGGCGGCACGGATTTGCACTTTCCGTCAATCACGGAGCCAAAGCTGTTTCTAGCTGTCCACACATGGCACATCCCATTACTCCCGACCAGAAAATCCATTATAATGTGCCGAAAACTAGAAGAAATTATTACCTAGCACATAAAAGCGAACTACTAAACTGGCACCTACACAATCTTGAAGGAAGGGGAGTTCTCACGTGCAGATGCATTTGTTACGGGCACAATGAAGATGTGATGGGGCCAATCAAGGAAGGGCATGTGGATGTTATTCAAATCAGGTCATGCTAGGTTAAAAGGGGTTAAGGCCTTAATAGGTATGTAATTGTGATTTTGAATTTTGAAGGAGAAGAAAAATGATGAAAAGATTTTGAGTGTAAAATTATATTATAAATTTTCCCCCTACCTCTCTTTTACTCTAAAATCCAAACTCAGAATTATATCGTTAATAAGATAGTAGTTTCTCAGATAAAAATGAAAAAGAACTTGAAATGATTAGAAGCCAGTATCACCATCTTTGATTCCTCTTTCTCTGGGGGCTAATTTCATGGGGATCGTGTTTGAGCCACCTAAGGTATTCTTTTGTTTTTGATCTTGTCCTTTTTGATCCATAGAAAGGGAAAAAAATATAAAAAAAAAAGAAGCAAGGGTGTGGGGTGCGATCCGGAGCGGCGGAAGTGAGAACCACAGTTGCACCAACTCTTTAATTTGATGATCATGGAACTCGCTGATTTTGGTTGGTTCAGCCAGAGTGATCAGCCGATCTGGCCTCCGGATCAAGCTCAACGAGATTCCCTTTGTTGTTGCTTCAGCTTCTTCCTTAGCTGAAATCCTACCACCACGATCACCGGACTCTGCCATCAAACACTGCACTGACGCTGCCCACCCGTCCCACCCCCCCCCCCTCCCCCCACGGCTCTCCTCCGTATGCCTCCTATAGCAAGCTCATGGACGCTAAAAGCACCGCTTGCAGATGAAGGTGGAAGAACATGACAAGAAGAAACTCACATTTGGGATTTTTTTTTTTTTTGGGGTAAGAATCTGGGAATTTTTAATCAAGAACAAAAAATAATTTAGAAAGATTGCATAATTTAATCTTCTATTTTTAAACTTAACCCCAAGTAAATACTACATTATTACTTTAAATGACACTTTAAATTTACTGTCATCTGGACCCCACAATATATGTCATCTCACCATTCTATCCATGTATGAGCTGCATACTACATATTTTTTCACATCTGTATGTGAGAAGTCACCCAATGTTGAATCCTAACTTAGAACAAACGCCAGCCTTTCCATGTAATGCTAACAATAAATAATGGCATAAACTTTTTCAATCAACAGATCTGCTATATACAAGGCCTGAATTTCATACAAGTAAAAATGGGGCAACCCAATCCCAAGGAATTTAACAAAAGAATAACGGGAACAAGGATATCATTTTCACATAATATATATATAGCGGCCTCTCAAAAGACAAATTAGAAAGAAAAAAAAAGAATAATAGCTAAACACAGAATAAGCCACCGTGAGATATATCTTCGAATAATCAATGAATCAGAAAGAATATTCAACTACCTTGGCAAATAAGCCAGCCATTCTCATGGCTACCATTTATGCTGCCTCACTTCAGACTCTAAGAATATGCTAGCAGCAATAAGCCTTTGGCAAACATTCCCAACGTACTTTTTACAAGGCAGTCGCATCCTGAACAACAATGCAGATATATTAGCTGGTAGTTACAAGCATAACCAGACCGTTAAGCAGAATGCATACTCCACACCGATATATCCCAATTTGCCATTCCATTTACTGTTTCTCAAGGTTGTTAAAGTTTCTTAGGTAGATCATATGTCTTTTTAAGAAACTTAGAAGCTACTTCATCATTTCTATAGCATAAAACACGTAACAACGTGTTCGGTTCAGATGGGTCCCACTGGCCAGAAGTTGGAGGTAATGGAAGTCTAGACCTTGCAGAGGATTTATATGCCTCCAGGGTTACCCGCCTAAACCGCTCAATGAGGGTCTCTGTGTCAGTTCTGAAAAGAGGAAGGATAGATCTCACAGTAGTTGAAAACTTATCTATTAATTCAGAAGGCAAGCCATCCCCGTTGGCCCAAAAAAGCTCCTTCAGAAGTTTGAAATCATCCTCAATGATCTGAGAGTCCTTCCGAGAAAAAGTACGAGCGGGGCCTCCAGCAAGCAATACAAGCAAGAAACCATCAAAGGAAGCTCTCATTATTTCCGCTATAATACGTGTGCGAACTCTTTCATGAACAGTGTCTGAAATGAACAACAAGTTCCGCTCAAGTCCCTGAAGAAATGGTTCAATCCTGGAAGATGATGGATCACCAACATACAAACCATCATATAAAACATGGCTTAAATCATGAAAGATGATTCTATATGCCACTGCCTCACACAGTTGTTGAATTCCTTCAAGACATGCTGCAGGAGATAGTTCAAACTTTTTTGCTAATCCATTCGAAAAATCTTCTACATGAGCAGATTCGGAGTTCCGCAGAAGGGTAATTATTCTTTTTTCCAGAACATCAAATTCACCTAGGATCCATTGCAAAGTATTTATGCGAACACATAGTTGTGGTATCCCAAAAGAGCTATCCCCATTCGTGGCAACCTGAGGATTTCTCTTCTGAGGATTGGGAGATTTATCTTTCTTCTTCCCAAAGCCTTGAAACTTTGACTCCATAGTGCATCTGGTCAATGCCGGCATTGTTGGAACAAATGTATTCCGTGATCCTGAATATTAGAGCAAAGAACAAAAGTCATTAAAGGTATCAAATTTCAAGGCTCAACTATTAAATTTCAACATCATTTACCACAGCCAGATTTTGCTTTGGTAACATAGTACTGAAGGCATTTATCAAGGCCAGTCATCACTTCAGGAAGCAAGGCAGGATGCATTGGTATTGGAAGCTGAAAGAATGCATCCAAAGTTTCATTCATGATTCGCAAAACTTCAACAGCAGATGGGGCATAACCCTCCTGATTTGATTGTGGAATCCAACGCTGGGAAATCCCAGTAAACTAGGTTAGCTCTAAATTAAAAGGTAACCAATCAATGCATAATTAGAACAAAGGATTCATCACCTGTGTGAAAAAGTCATCACCTATCAACTAAAACTCATGACTGAAAGAAATGTACACAACTTAAAAATTTAGCAATGACTTTATGATGCCTTTGCCTATATGCCATAAACTCCAGAATCTAACTATCAAAATATTCATCCCTGGCTAAAATTTTTTGTAGGTGATGAAGTTACAATGAAAATCATCAATCAGTTCAAAAAGAAAATAAGAATACAAACCTCTTGCTGCAGATTTCTATCAACCCACTCTTTCAGTCTGTCTAATCTAGTCTTAATCCATATTTTCACCAGATTGGCAATTGCAGTTTCAGCCTCATATGGAGGCATCTCACGGATTATTGCTTTACCACCATCGTCACTGTCAACGGAATCTTCGACTGCTATCTGCACGAGGTCTTTCTCCAACTGATCAGCAGCTCTCAACACTTGAACAGCATCTGGTGTCAATTCTGTGATATTCGAAATGAATTGCTTCAACTCGTTTCCATAGCATGCATGCAGGGTGGCCACAGCAAGACCTGCTGCCAAAGGATGCCATCTCTTAAGAATGGGACTGAACACTAGCTTTTCATTAATCGCCAAGCTACCGACATCCTTTGCAAGTATGGCAAGGACAGGGAGAGCATTTGGCTGATTTTTGGACGCTCTCCTGCTTGAGTCTGCTTTCTCCATTATCTATGCATCATCAAATATATAGAGAGGCCGAAAGATGAAGAATTAAACAAAAATTGATAAGAGTAATTAATATCACAACTTATTACTCAACATTAAGCCAACATAACACGGGTGCACCTAGGCTTCATAGTCAATCTATCCATTACTATTGCACAGCCCAGCCAGCTAAATTGATCCTTTATAAGCTGTTTTAAATGGATGTAAAATGGGGTTACCCGGACCCCAAACACTTAAGAAGAAGAAAATGACATCGTATACATCTCCAAACTAGCATGCCTAATTGACCTTGGCTTGTATATCTAATCGGAATGTTTTATATGTGTAATGTAATGTCTAGTTTTTCCACTTACAGTCACCAAAAGTTGTAGTTTTATATACTGACAAAATTTAACACTGGCTGTTTATCAAATTAAAAAAAAAATTAACATTGGCTTTATAAGAAAATGCACAAGCACACAAGTTGAGAGTGTTAAGAGTTTAATTTTGATGCACTAACAGTGTTTGTAAAATATGTTTACACTATCGTCCAATCAAAATCTTTCATTTGTATAATATTTTTACACTAACAATGCATAGAAATTAAAAAATCTTGTTTCAAAACCGAAAAATAAAAAATCCAATTCTCACATTAGGCATAAATCCTAATCTGGCCATGCTTTGATGTAACCAGCGCATATGATGACAATACATGATTGGATGACTGTGTAAAATATTTTTACACTAACAATGCATAGAAATTAAAATCTTGTTTCAAAACCGAAAAATAAAAAATCCAATTCTCACATTAGGCATAAATCCTAATCTGGCCATGCTTTGATGTAACCAGCGCATATGATGATATAAATCAAGTCTCTCAGCTTTTACTATAGGGAAAAGTCAATGGCAGATGGTAAGAACTTGCCTGAGCAAAAGCAGTACGCAGTGAAGACCTGATGTAAGTTTCAATCCTTTCACGAGCGACATTGACTTCAGTTCTTCTCCTTCGCCGGTACTCATTAGATATGTCTTCAACCAAAATCTTAGCTGCTGCAACCCCTAAAGAAACAATTCCCTGCATGGTTTCAACATTTCCACTGTCAAAAGTTTCATGGTATGCAAGAAGCCTTTTCTCAGCCCACCCCAATATTGAAGTCAACGTAGAGCTCAAAATTTTGGAGTACTCTGCATCCTTTGTTGTCTTTGCATCCTTTGCAACTTCAGCTAGCTGACCATCAGCAAAAGAAAGTAAATCTAAATCAGCCTGGCCAGTCACAACGAATCGGTGAAACAAAACCCAAGCAAAACAGAGATTATGAAGTGTTTGGTTTAATCCAAGGATTCCCCAGGTCTTCTTAATTTGTTCCATTAGCTCATCGTACTCCTCAATAATCGATGACTCATCATTAGCATCAAAGCAGGACTGCAGAAGCATTTCATAAAGCCGGAGATTCAGAGGAAGCCCATCAGCCCAGTGGCATGAATCAGTAAGAGAGCCATCGTATGACCTACTTGCAAGCGACGTGACAGCGCTCCGAAGAACCTGCATAGACTCATTATTCTTCCCAGTCTCTATAGGCCTATCCAGAGCAGCATGAATAATATGCCGCAGGCGTTGCGCAGCAGAATTCAACTTGTCCACAGGCATGTAAGGATGCAAAATCAGACCAGCTTCCAGAACCTTCAGGGTTCTCTTCTGCCATTCTTCATACTCCTGATGATCAGTAAAATCCGTAGACTTGAGCTGCTGCAAGAGCTCAAGTGGAACCACCACAGACTCGATCCTCCTTCCAACCTGAAATAAACTCCACAACACAGCACAATCACAGTCAATTACACCTGAACTCTTTCTTAAGCATGGAGCAATCAAAGAACAATTATAACAACCACCTCGCATTCGAACACGTGCCATTACTGGATCCAAGTGACATCAGCACACTACTTAACTCACAAAACTAGAATTATCCAATAGCAGATCAAAAACACACCTAGGCTAATTCAAACAATTAAAACAACAATGAAAAACTGAAAAATTAAGCCAAAAAATCAGCTACAGTAACCAGATCAAACGCGATTTTTCAACATGCAACGCAACATTCACACACACGCGCATTCAATCAAGCAGAAAACGAACACACACGAAAGCGACCTGGCCAGCGGAGATCCTGAGCAGAGCTCGCCTGACGCGCGAATCCATGGCCTCCGAAACCCTCATCTGGTTCCTCATGAGCTCTCCCACCGTCAACGGCTTCTTCGCCTTCCCCGGACCCGAACCTGAGCCAGGGCTCTTCCTCGAGCCCGAACCTGGCGATTTCAGGCCTAGCGCCTTCTTCATCTTGCTGGCGGCGGTGGAAGTTAGGGATCGCTGCACCGCCGGCGAGTTCGGCGAGTTGTGACTCGGCGACTCGGTGGTGGAGTGGTTATTGTTGTTGTTGTTGTGGTTGTTGGAGCCGTTGGAAGCGGAGCTCAGAGGCTTCCCGGCGGATGTGCGGCACGCGGCGACGAAGATCTCGTAGGCGGTTAGGGTGAGTTCGGAATCGGTGAGCTTCGCGGCGAGTTGACCTAGCGGAGAAGGTAGGTCGTCGGCGGCGGCGGGTGGCTTCGGTGGCGTAATCGACGGCGGCGGTGGCGGCGGTGTTGTCTCTCTCTTGGAATGTCCCAATGAGAGGTCTCTGAAGAGATGAGCCATTGTAGAGAGAGAAAAAGGAACAAGAGAGAGAAAAAAGAAGAAGAAGGGGAAGAATAGCAGAGTGTGTGAAGAGAATGGACTACATACATACACGGTAAAAGGCGTTCGTTTGGGATAGATAGAGATTGACAGAAAGAGAGAGAGAAAGGAACGCACTACTCTCTCTCTCTCTGTATCTATCTCTTTTCACTTTTTCATGTTATTTTCTAGAGAGAGAAAAAATTCCTAGATAAAATTCTTAATCACTCTTTTTCGTATGATATTGAATTAATTGTGTAACTTTAATAGATTTTTATTCCCATCTCTGACTTTGTAAATCTAGAAAACAGAAAAATCGATATAATCCGATATAAATAGGGAAATAATTAATCACCAGACCTGGAACAATTGATAGATTGATAGATAATTGGATTTTTCAAGTATTGTTGAGATTGTGGTGTGATTATATTATATTACTATTATATATTTACACCATCAAAAGAAAAGGTACCAATAGAATTAAGAATGATTATGTTAATACAGTATCAAATCCTAATACAATCATATCACAATCTCAATTGATATTTAATTAAGGGTTCGAATCATGACACTGTGTATGAAGAAAATCCATTAACACAAGATAATATTTATATATATATATATGAGCTTTATGTTTTGGTGGAATTAATCACTAATATCAATAGTAAATATCTTAGTTTATTTAAAAATAAAAATCACTTCAGTTCAAATGGCATGATCCTGGGTTAATGGCCAGTGATATTATTTAAATTGTGGTTATTTTTAGTGTGGGTATGTATTAAATAACGTCATAAAATGCAGTGAGGCAAAATTGCTCTAAGATTTTAACTCAAAGACAATATGGATTTTGCACATGGGAGCATTTAAATGCATGTGCATATATTCGATTAATCTACCGCTTCTATCTTCCATTCTTCGTTCTGGATGTTCTGGATAATGGTAATATATGGACTACGACTTGAATTCTTCATCTGTGTCACATATTTTCGTAGGCAACAAATTTACGTGTATTAAATTTGAATGATTCTATCACAAGCAAACAGTGGGTCAATTTTTAATATGCTCGCAACTAGCAATATTAATGAGTGGTTGGATCAGGTAAAAGTATGTAAACATTGATTTTGAATGGGTGCAGAATGTGACGTGCTAAGAAAAATAAGTGAAAGGTCGACTTGCAATTTCATGTTGATGTGGTCAATGTGAACTAGTTAATTGTGAATGTGTAGCAAGAATTTAATAACATTTGTTTTGCCAACTTCTATTATAAAAATTTTAATTTAGTTGTGTTATTGAACTGATGTGAAGATGGTAAACCTCAACTACTGGGATATACATTCACAGTTTCCTATTGCGAAAATTCTTATTTTTTTAATATGTTTTTTTATGCAAAAATATAAAATCATGTCTTTGAAGCAAATAGCTGTGTCTTCCAGAATACTAGGCCCATAATAATCTAGACCAAAATGAGTTATGCTGAAATTATAATTTAACAGGTATATTGATAAAATATATATTCTATTAAATGTTATTGAATGTGTAAGAATATAAGGTCTAATATCGGTGTCAATAGATCAATTCTATATAGATTATAATGATTTAATTTTGATGAATTGACAATACGAAAAAAATTTACATGATCATCTAATTATGTATTGCTATATTAATAAATATAGTTAACTTTCATCTCATTAGTTGAAAAGTAATGTAAATAGAGATATTTGATTGAATGTCAATGTAATTAGTTATGATAAATTGACAATATAAAATAATTTTTAAAGTTATCTAATAATATAATATCAAATCAGTAAATATGATTAACTTTCATCCCAACTACTTGAAAAGTCATGCGAAATAGCAGAAGGAGAAGTTTAATTCGATGATAATATAAAACTTTTTTACGCTCTCAATATATCAAAATTAAATACTATTACAAATATATAATTTGAAGAGGAAATTTAACAAAACTCTCAAAATGTATTCCAATAAAAAAAAATTGCCACAAAAAATATTACTTTTCATTTCAAGAGCCAAAGACACGATGCCATTTTAAAATTAAATTAACGATTAACGATATATTAAGTATTGTTTTTGTTGACGATGTATTTGAGTAATACAAATATTAATTAAAGTCCTCCAAGCCCAAAAAAAACATATATTAAAGCCTTGAACAAAGTTTAAAATTCAAAACTAATTGCCTATTGGAAAACTAACCATGACAAGTATGAAGTGTCATTTTCTAACTTTGAAATTAAAGTGAGATCGCTCACAGCAAAAAAAAAGAAAAAGAAGTGGGATTGCGTGTCGTCCAGTGACGCGTATGGGAGGCGGGAAGCGGCAAGTCAAAAGTAACCATCAGCCAGCTATATGTAAAGCTATTGCCTGTTGGCTTTATTGCCCATTTTTCTTCGGAAAAATAATTTATACATATATATATATATATATATATATATATATATATATATGGTGTTTGTATAGGTGATTTACACTAATATGATAAAATGGATAAATTTACTTGTATATGGTGTTTTAGAATCCGTCATTGGTGGATTCAATAAATATTATTTTGGTGAATTCTGAATTTGACTTTGGTGGTCGGACTTTATTTTAATATTATTTTATTAAATCCGCCAATGACGGATTCAATAAAATAATATTTTTTACACTGAATTTGATATAAATTCAGTACATAAATATTTTTTTATTGAATCCGCCTTTGACGGATTCAGTGTTGAATTCGCCTTTGGCGGATTTTATACTGCAAACATCATATTATATGAATTTTTTTCAAAACACTGTATTGATGTAAATACACCGCTCAAAAACCATATAAAAAAAAAACCCTTTTTCTTCTTCTCTTTTTTTTTTTCATTTTCTTATCTTTCTCTTGTTACGTTTTCACTTTTTCCTTTTTCTCAAAAAAAAAAAAAAAAGTGTTTGTGACATCAAGACCAAATTTTCAACTATATCAGATATTGCTCCAAATGGAACGATACTATATATATATATGTATATTAAGATAGATTGTTGGTGAAGAATCGCTCTTAATTGTATGAGAGTGACATGAGAGATTAGATTCTTGTCTATCAAATAAGAGAATAATTTGAGAAATAAAAAAGTAAGATCAAACAATACATAACATGATAAGTCTACCTAGAGATAATCAAATGACCATTATTCTCAATGGAAAATTTTAAAAGAAGAGAGATTTATTTATTCTAAGAATAAATATGCTATAATTATTCGATTGAATCATTTCTTATCTCTTATTGATTTTTCCAAACATTTATGAGGTAATTCTATTATAATAATATATATTGTTACTACCAAATTTTTGGGTTTTAAGTTCGTTGGGCCTTATTAACATAATTTGGATTGAGCTTATAAATTTGTTCTAGACAGCCATGGAACGAAATGTAGGAACAGTTGTTTGGGCTGACAAAATGGTGTGGAAGTTTCTAGGCGTGGTGTGCATACAGGAATGGTTATTTAATGAAGGGAGCTATGACAATTGTAAACTGCAAATAAGGCGAGAATGATTATTGTGGAGGCAAGTGTGATTTGAAGTACATGCATTCGTGTCAACAGTTTTATTTGAAGTTAAACTATTAGGAGCCTCAAAGACGGTTACTTTAGTCGTGAGAAGTTATGAGTGCATGTATGGTAGTTATCTATGGGAGTCTGATGAGGCCGTGGTAACCGTGTTTGCTTCACGTAGTTGTTGAGAGCCATAGTCGTTTCTGGAATTGATATAAAAGGAGATCCAAGAGTAATAGGCAGGGACGACAAGTGACCAATACACAAATTTTACATTTTTTTTGTCTTAGTTTTGTTCTTAGGTGTAGAGTTAGTGTAGTTTAACCTCTTTGTAATTCTGTTTCCATGTTTATCAGTATTGTTTGTTGATATTGTACTTTCAATCATCATTAATTAAATACACTTTCATTATCAATCATAGTCCAAAACTTATTGTTACTTTGCCGAACTAAATTTTACCACACATACATAGAGTGAAATTGTACTTGCATTTTATGTTAATGTGACCCCACAACCCATTTTCTCTATCTCAAACTTCCCCAGTCGAGACCAAAGAAAAGAAACCAGAGCATTTGTGTTTTAGATTTTGTTTAGTTTTATTTTGCATATATCTACCAAGACAATCACTGCTCCTCTTTCTCTCTTAAAACAAGGTTTAAATTCAATCTCTCCAAATGAGATTGTTACGTTCTTTTTTATTTTAATTTTACAGTGTGTACTCCTTTATTTTAAAAAAATAAGACAAATTATGATTAATTAACTTTCAGATTTTTTAAATTTTATATTCTCTCATGATTATTATTTATTTTTAACTGAAATATCAATTATTGATAAATACATATATACACATTCCATATAACTTTTAAATTATTATGATATTAGATAAAAATTAGTAATAGTCGCAATAATTTATAATTATTAATTTTAAAAATTATATTAAAAATATTAACATAGACTTGAGTCTATAGTAAATACTATATGTGGCATGATCTCAACCAGTGTTTTTATGATATTCATATATTTATAGTTTTATATTATATTTTAAATGATTGATATATTGTCATATGTAGAACTTATTATTTTATTCAAAAGTGTAGTACCATTACTTCTACCTCTAACGGGGATGACAAATGAGTTATTTTATTGTTTATTTGTTTTATTGTCACTTCTCTATTTCTTTTATTAATTGTTATATTCTATACGGATGGCCATAAAAAATGGGTGGGGAAATGTCCGGGATACAAATTCATAATAAAAGCAAAAAAATAAAAATAAAAATAATCATAATTTTCTAATAAATATTTTGACTATCATATTTAATATGAAATTTAAAATTAAATAATTAATAGAATTATCATGTAATTATAATTATTTCTTCAATAAAATATCATGAAAAATACTTAAAAAAACCCATAAATGCATAAGATTGTTAAGTATTCAATACTTCGTGTAAACAATAATAGTTTTAATTAATATTGACTATAAAATGAGTGTTTATGGAAAACCTAATACATATTTAGCAGCAAAAAAAGAACTAATACATATTTAAAATATTTGTAATTTAAATATCTTTACATACTTAGTTTCCAATTAATAATTAAATAATCAATAAAAATAATTGTTTTATTACAAACTTATCTTTTGTTAACATTTTACTTAGGATTACGATTAATTATTGTGACAAAAGGTCATAAAATTATATTATATTATGTTATATAACATAGTAGCTTATACAATATTATATAAAATACTATATAATTGTCACGACCCACCTAGAGAACGTGACCGGCACGTGAGGATTTGGGTCCCCACGGAAGCCTCAGTAACGTGGTACTAATATGCATAAATAACCCAAATTTATTTAAAATATGTCAAGTTCAACTAAAACTTGATAATATGGAATTATTTCTAAAACATAAATTCTGAACATAAATCTGCATAAAATCCATATTCTAGGCCAAAGCCAAACATAATAAAACAATTAACATAAATTTTGAAAATAATATCATGCATGTCCGGGGATCCTGCCTACACAATTTATTGGAACACTACTAGGCTGACATAATTGACAATAAGCTCCACTTCAAAGCGAAGCTCACCAAGGAAGCTGTAGCACTACTGCGGAGGATTCTGTGGTACAATCAACACTCAGATGTCTGTAGAGAAAGGAAAAGAGAGGGGTGAGTTCATCAAAACTCAGTGAGCGAACCTCCACTCACAACCCACATGGGACAATAACAAAATACATAACATATACATGCAATTGATGTGAAATATATTACATATATAATTACATATAAATTAACTGAATCTATAGCAACAATTAGTAGAAAAACATGAATTATTCTGTACATAATTATCTGAGCTGAATAGCTAAATCTGAGCCAATGGCTAATCTGATGGGCACCTAACTAGGTCCCATAAATGGACACCTCACTAGGTTCCTTATTGTGGGTGAGCTAGTCCTCTAGTGGACCACTTGGTACCAAGGTTAACGATCAATTCTGCAGCCGTTAACTCGCTGATCTGTTTCTCACTATTTATTGGCTAAAAAAAAATAGTAATAATTTCATACAAAACTGAGATTTAAAATATTTTCTAACTAATAAATAAATCTAAATAATTTATACAGCAAGCATGGTCCCATGAGTTTTCCAAAATAATTAGTTCTCATGATAATATTTCTAAAATTAACATAATTCATAACAACATGTTCTCTTGACATAAATTATTCTAAAATTTCATAAATAATTCATATAATTTGAAAATATATTAATAATGACCAAAAGTATGGTCATGAGCTTAAACCCACTCACGTTTGATAGTCAGGAGTGTGCTTCTACTAACAACTTGATTTTGAAAAATTGGAATGGTACAAGTAACCAAACTTGTCGATTAAAGGGAGGGAGCGTCACAACGTCTTAAGAGATGATTAGTTAGGTCCACTGAAGTTCGGCCACGAGGATTATGAGCTTGACAAGAGATGAATTCGGCCAAAAAGGGGTTTGGCTTAGAGGAGATTTGGCTTAGAGGAATTTTGGTTTAGAGGAAATTTGGTTTAGAGGAGATTTGGTTTAGAGAAATTTTGGTTTAGAGGAGGTGGAAGCAAAACTTAGCAAAATAAAACTAAACATTTCTTACACACACACACTCCTACACACATATATTTATACACAAATATAATAATCATAAATAATATTAGTGCTATATGTCTATACTTACTAATAATAATAAATAATATTAATGCCTACTACACTTAGTAATTATAATGTTAAATAATATTTGTGCTATTTACACTTTAATAATAATAATACTAATGCTAGCTACACTTAGTAATATTAATTATAATTAATGTTAGTGCCATATATCTAGATTTAATAATAATAATAACTAATATTAATGCTAGCTACACTTAATAATTATAATGTTAAATAATATTAATGTTAGGTGCACTAAATAATAATAATGTTAATGCTAGCTACACTTAGCAATATTAATTATAATTAATATTGGTGTCATATATCTAGACTTAATAATAATAATTAATATTAATGCTAACTACACTTAGTAATTTTAATTCATATTCTAACTATAATGCATTAACACTACTAACTATAATGTATATTTAAATTAAAATGCATGCAACACAACTAACTAAAATGAATATACTAACTATAATGCATATGTATGCTCATAGTTTACTATTAACTATAATAATAATAATTATTATTATTATTATTATTATTTCTTTATTTGGGATATCACAATAATATTAACAGTTTAGTAAGTCTTATACTATTATAGCCATATAGTTTTAAAAAAATTTGGAAGTTAGTATCAATTTTTGCTTAATGCATTGCTAAAGTCACTTAAATTTATTGCTACATGCTCTATAATTAACTTTAATATTTTTTTGTTTTGTAATTTAAGTTTTAAATTTTTAATATCATCTAGTTGATTTGTTATGCTTTAATATGTTGAAACATTTCACAAAATAATTGATGTCAACGGATACAAATATAATAGCACATGTGTAGTTTATGCTACATTTGTATACACAAAAGTTGTGTTGGCTTCTTGGAGAAATAGTTCAAGATTTTAGCCTTTAGATTTTCTATTAAAAAAAGAAAAAAAGAGAGGAAAAGATGAAATAAACAATTAATTTGATTTCTTCAAGTTAAAGTGATAGAAGTTCTCATATATCTAATATACATATTTGGAGAAAATTTATTTTCTTTATAGATTTATCATTTATGCTTATTTTTTGCAATGAACTTTGTTGAGTATAAACTAAGATTTGAATCTAAAAATTAGTAAATATTTATGATATAACTAAAATTAAAGTATTAAATATTCATTTTAGTTTTATATTAGAAAAATTAATAATTATTATTTTATTTACAATTTTAATTTTTAATTTTTAATATTTTTTAAAATACGTATGAAAACAAGAGGTAATATTACATTAAACAATATAAATATAATATATAGTACAAATATTTTATAACATTATACTAATTAAATATTATACAATATTAAAAGTTTAACAAGTGTTTTCCTAAATAAAAGGTTATCAAGTTTATAAATGAATGTATTGTTGATATCACTTAAATTTATAAACATGCTCTGTAGTTCCTATTTTTTTTTCGTTAGTTGTATTTTTTTCAAGTTTATCAATGTTATTCATTATAATTTCAATTGTTTAAATATATTACAAAATTATTGAAATCAAATAATTAGACAAAAATAATACCACCTTTGTAATTTGTATATATAAAAAATTCTTTTGTTCTCTATAGAATATATTTGAGTATTTTAACCCCATGTTGGAAAAAAGATATTATGAAAGAAGAAAAATGAATACTAGTAGAGACAAAGTTAACATAAGTTCTCATATATTTTATGTGGATAAGATAATATTATCTTTTTTGCATATACGAATTTAATCTTCATGTATTGAAAACATAAAACAGCTTTACATCCTCAGTAAAAATGATTTTATCAAAGTAATAAATCATCATATAAAGAACAACTATTCATTATTATCACCATCCATCATGATTTCTCATTTTGTGAAAATTCTATTAATTAATTGTGTAACACTATTTTACATTGTCAATATATAAAAATTAAACTCTATATATATTATATAATAATATTAACCTAATACTAATTATATATTACAATAATTATTAAATTATATTTTATTTTAATACTAACAATTGATAAATAACAACTAATAAATGAGTTAATTCTAATAATCATATCTATTTTTTTTTAAAAAAAAAGGAAGGAAAGAAACACCCTGTCCATAGGGCGGAGTGTATGACTAGCTAACAACATATTTTTGCAATCATCATTGAATCATGTGATATTAACTTGCTGATAAAACATATGAAATTTCAGAAAAATTAAACATTGATAGATATGTTATCCAATACTCAAGATTTCCAAATATTTTCAAAATTATGTTATATGTATAAACAAAAAGGGATAATAAAGTATCAAACTATTTTAAAATTTTATACATTTGAATTATACAGTGAAAACTTACATTTTAATGATTGGATTGATAAGATTTGATATCTATAAAAAATTATTCAGTGAAAAAGTATATCAAGACTTATTCCTGGAATAAATAGATCCCTCCTTATTTTTAAATGCGCAAGTAAAATAACTTGCCTTGTATAATTAATTAGTCTTTTAACATAAATATCAACTACATTTAAAAATGTAAGAATCAGAAAAGATAATAATAATTTGTAAAACTAATTTATCAAGTAATGAATGGTATATTAGTGGCGAAACTTAATGAAAGCCCCCCAATTTTTTTTTTAATATCCATATATACATATATAATTATGATACATAAAAAATATATCTATATAACTATTAGTCTTATTTTAAAATAATAATATGTTTAATTATATGAGAGGAAAAATCTATTAATATATAATATATTCACAATTTTTTTATTCTCTAATCTGAGAAAGAAAAAAAGCTTATTAAAACTTTTTATATTTTCTCTATACTGTCATCAAGACATTTCATTCGTATATTAGTGTATATAAAAATCATCTTAATTTAAATCTCTCTTAGTGTACTTATCAAATAGTTGTTAAATGTAGAGCTCATATCATTATGAGTGTAGTTTAAAATTTTTAAAAAATGATGATTATAAAAATATATCATATTTCGCATCCCTTAATTTAGTTGTCATCTTCCGCCACTAAATCAAAAATTTATCTATCCTCAAAATTCAAGCTTTTCTATAGGTATTATCTTATATAAGGCCTTGAATTCAAGCTTTTTACTCATACAACGAAAGTGGCAGAGAAAAAACTTCTCTGAAATACATCGACAGTGAGGATGAAAGTGAGAATTTTATTGGAAAGATGGCACATACTATAAAATCTCATATTACTTTATGGATTAATGATCGTCCCCACAAATCAATGCTGCTTTTGGATTGACGATTGTCCCTATAAACCAATACGGGTATTTTCAGCATGTTTTGTCCTCACTTAAACACTTCTTAAGAAAACTTTCCTCTCATTTTGGTGTTTAATCAATTCATTCATGTTGGATTTTTTTATTGCCTTGATTGGGTTTGCTTTTATTGAAGCCCATTTGAAATTTTAAAAAAAAAAAGATGTGAACCATTAAGTTATGTCTTCAAGTGGCACACACACACACACACATATATGTTGGCCTCTCATTGCTTTTGTGTGGGTGTTGCGTTGTTGTTTGCTTTTGGTTTTTCTTTAGAGTGTGTTTTTGTTTGAGTGGGATTTTATTAGGTGGAGAGAAATTATTTTGTGAGATTGGGTGTATTGGGGTTTTGAATTTGTGAGATATTATTAAATTGGTGATTATACTTTTCACATAGAGTTAGTAACTTATTTATTGAGTTGTAGACGTAGGCATTCTTACCCTAATTCTTTTACTCTATGTATTTGTTTGGTTTGTGTGGATTTGAGATTTTTTTTATCAATTGGTATTAGAGAAGGTTCTGATCCTGCTTCTAACCTTTTTTTTTTAATGGCAAGGATGCAAGGTTCAATGAACAAAGTCAAGGTGGAGCCTTTCGATGGAAAAAGCAATTTTAGTCTGTGGCAAAGTAATATTAAAGATATTCTGATGCAGCATGACTGGCTAAAGCTCTGAATGGAAAGGAGAAAAAGCCTGAAAATATATCAAATGAAAAATGGGAAAAGATGGAGATGAAAACTATTAGTACAATTCACTTGTGTCTAGCACCTGAGGTAAAGTACAATGTTCTGAATGAAACGTCTGTTATTGATTTATGGAAGAAGTTAGAAAATATGTATATGTCAAAGTCTCTCACAAATCGTTTATTTTTAAAGAAAGAATTATATCAGTTGAAAATGGATGTTGATGCTGATATTAGAGATCATGTGAATCATTTTACAAAATTGATTACACAGTTATCTAGTCTTGGTGTGAAAATTGATGATGAAGATAAAGCAATATTTTTATCATCATCTGTTCCAAATAATTATGATAGTTTAATCACTACATTGCTACTCGAAAAAGATAATTTGAAAGTTGATGATGTGATTATTAGGTTATCGGAGAATGAAAAATTAAAAAGATGAAATGGTCAATCAGAAGAAAGTGTTTTTGTTACTAGAACTAGTAGTGGTAAAAGCATGTCTCGTGACAAAAATTTTGACAGAGATAACTCAAGATCTCCGACGTCAAGACCGGACTATAAAGACAAGCAATATTATTATTGTCATGAGATGGGTCATACTAAACTTTATTGCAAGAAATTGAAAGTAGATATAAAAGAATTTGAAGGAAGTAAAAGAAAAGGAAAATAGAAATTTGAAGATGCTACTGTAGTTGTGGAAAAATACTCAAATTATGAAACTAATGTGTTAATGGTTAAAGAGAAAAATATTAATAGTGATTACTGGCTTTTAGATTCTGGCTATTCTAGTCATGTTTGTTGCAAAAAAGAATGGTTTGACACCTATGATACTTGTAATGATGGGGTTGTTGGATTGGCTAATGATAATTGCTTTGACATTGTTGGAAAGGGCACTGTTAAAATTAAAATGCATAATGGTTATGTGTGGACACTTGGTGATGTGAGATATGTACCTATACTTGGAAGAAATTTGATTTCTTTGGGCAGATTTGATATGTTGACCTATAAATATTTTGTAAGAGATGGAGTATTGCAAGTTAGTCAAGGTTCTTCGAAGATAATGAAGGGTAAGAAGACAAGTGGTAATTTGTATAAGTTGATGCGGGTCACTATGCCAAAGGAAAATGTAACATTTGCTAGAACTTTGATAAAGCCTTCTCATAGTTGCTATTGATATGTCCGATTTGTTCCAATCACAAGGCAATGTGGAGATTTATTGGGCTTTTTTATTGTCTTGGATTGGGTTTGCTTTATTGAAGCCCATTTAAAATAAAATAAAAAAAAAGAGGATGTGAACCAATAGGTTTTGTCTTCAAGTGGCATATATATATGTTGGCTTCTCATTGCTTTTGTGTAGGTGTTGCATTGCTGCTTGCTTTTGATTTTTCTTTAGTGTGTGTTTTTGTTTGAGTGAGTTTTTATTAGGTAGAGAAATTATTTTGTGAAATTGAGTGTATTGGGGTTTTGGGTTTGTGAGAGATTATTAAATTGGTAATTGTACTTTTCACAGAAAGTTAGTGATTTATTTGTTGAGTTGTGAACGCAGGTATTATTGGCCTAATTCTATTACTCTATTTATTTGTTTGGCTTGTATGGATTTGGGATTTTTTATCAACAATTCATATAACTATCCACTACATGCTTGCTAGCTTCTGTTTGGTTCATCCCTGAATTACACCGTATGAGGAGAGGTGCTGCTCTGATACCATTTGTAATATCTCATGTTACTTTATGGATTGACAACTGTTCCCACAAACCAACACGGGTTTTTTTAGCATGTTTTATCCTTAATCACACGCTTCCTGGGAAAACTTCCCATGATTTTACTCATCCCAAAATTTCTTCAAGTTAGGCATGCTTAACCGTAGAGTTCTTTAGTGATGTGTTACCGAAAAGAAGATGTATCTTGTTGGTATAGGTAATATTAATCAATTTATATAAGACATTCTTAACTGTATAGTCTTATACCTACACAGTCTCAGGATCTTTCTCATTCCGGTATTTAATTGGTCCATTCATAAACCCTTCCTCTTAGAAGCATGCCAGGAATTGCTCCTTGTCCGTGTCTTCTTGCACCAGCGATCACCTCCCACCCTTGTTAGCCCTAGGCATTACGTATACAATTAAAAATATAAATATATGATAAATGTTATTATTTTTATAGAAAATAATAATTATAAATAGTATATATAAATATACTTATTTTAATATAATTTCGTTATAATAATTTTAAAAATATAAATCTTACTTGATTTATACGATCATTATTTCATTTCATCACTTTTTTTTAATTATATTTAGAATATAATTAAATAGAAGGAAAACATGAGAATAATGATTTTAGGTAAAAGGAAAAAAAGTCGAGCATTGACATTACGGTAAATTTAATCGAAAACCTATCTTTAATGCATGATTTAATAGAATGTGAGGCATATGAATAATGATCATGTGTGTATGATGTAACGAGAAATGGATAATTAAGCAATGAGAGATCTTAATTGTCAAAATTCTAAAATGTGCTCTAATTACAAAATTTTAAAGTAAAAAACCCATCTAAAAATATACGAAAATTATAAGAACTAGTAAATTACAATTTGATTATTCTAAAGTTAATGTATTAGTAAGTGCAAAATTGATAAGTTGATAACCTTTACGTTAGATAATGAAACTCACAGATAATGAAAGTTATTTATCCAATAATAATTTAACTCCTCATTTTTATAGTTTATCAACTTCCTTACTTTAGTATAGTCAAATTCTGTAAATTAATTTAATCATTTTTTAATTGACATTTAGGATCTTAAATCTCTCGTTATTCAATCTGCTAACAGCTTGTTTGTTAGCGAAAATTTTCCCATTGCCTTAAATATAATTGTGTTGAACAAAAGTGGTACTGTATGGTTTGCAATTCAGTTGTAGCTAAAAATATTGTGCAGTGAAAAAAGCCAATTTCTTCTAAAGCATCTCAGATTAGCTTTTGTTTTTTGAATTTTAAATTAAAAACTACCATGACTGTTTTACCCAAATTTATATCTTCATTATTACCTCAAACCATTACTCACACCTATCTCATATCTTTTAGAAAAACCAATGTCCATTTTAGTAATTATATATTCAAAACTGTCATTTTTAAATAAAAATAATATTTTCAAACTGACTTTCTTAACTTTATTTCCAAACACTAATTGATTCTTTTAAAATTAATTCCTTCAATATTAATTATTTCAAAACCAAATGTACCAAAATCTAAACCAAATGAGCCTTGAAACAATTATATTGACATTGTTGGACATATATAGCAAGTGGCCAAGCCATTAATATTAACATTAAGGGTTTATTTAGTTAAATAGTAAAAATTGGAATGAAATTTATATGAATAAATTTCATATGTAAATTTGTACATAGAACTCATTCATATAAATTTTACCTTCACTTTTACTCTTTAACCAAATACACCCTAAGCATATGTTTGGTTGGGATAAAAGTGGGGGTAAATTTTATATGGATAAGATTTATATGTAATTTTACACACAGAGTTTATCCATGAAAATTTATATATCATTTTTATCTGTAACCAAACATACCCTAAGTAATTATAAAATACATATTGAGAATTAAATGTAATGCAAGCGGGATAAAATAAAAGATACATACAGCACCTTTTTTTGGTTCTTTTTGTACCAGAAAAAATACAGCACCGCTTTGGTTGTTTGTTGTTTGTATTTTTTTTTTTTTTGTACATGTTTGTTGTTTGTATTTTGCGAACAAACAAGCAAGGAAAGTTAGGGGTTATGACTATGGCAATGAAGACGCGTAATATACAGACAGCCAAGCATCACATGATTTTTTCCAAAACCGTGAGGGAAAGAAAAAATAATTAATGAGAATAACATGTTAAAATCTGGAAGTTGCAAGGAAAGACAAAAGTTGTTGCCTATGAAATATGTCTTGTTTCATTCCTATAATAGGTGGCTATTACATTGAGACCTCTCATGTGGGGCATCACTCTATATAATCTACTACAGTGCGGGTTCTCTATGTGGGTTTTCGGATGAGTATGAATCACCACTGTCGTATAGAGAATCCTCAAACTTTGGTTCAAGACTAGGGGCTTATGGCTAAGATGTGAATAGAAGCATATATGAATATGATATATATAATTAGCATGACTGGCACAAAAATCTTGTTGGATTTATTTAACTGCTGCATTATTGTTTGCTTCAATCATGCCAACCACCAGCTGCCGATCCATTAGACACACTTATTTTTTACGTAATTTGTTGCTGTCTTCTTTGTTTTCTTTTGTTTTATTTTTTCCATGGACCATGATTATGATCTGCTTTAGCATTCATTATTTAACTGGCTAACTAAATAATGGACAATAATGTACGTATAGCTGTAGAAAAAAAATGAGTATTGTCTTTTGCCTGGTGATAAAATAAAAAAAAGACAATGAATTATGTTTTTGCACCACTTTGGGAGAGGATAAAAAACCTACTTGATGTGAACACAGTACTAGTACTTTACATGTCTATATTTCATGATTAGGTTGATTTTGGGTGCCTTGAAATTAAAGATAAATAATTTAAGCATAGATGCTGTATAAAAGTAGTATGGAAAGTTAATTCTTCAATACTTAACGTCTAATTTCGATTAAGGGAGAAGTTTCTTTGAACTTAGTAGTTTGTTAAGTCGAAGTAGTGTATCATATAATCTAAGTTTTTGAGTTTTGATAATTTTGGCCACATCATGTAGCTTTACTTGGAAGATAGAGTAAGATACAGCACAAAGTTTTTTTTGGTGTACAGGTACAGCACAAAGTTTAGCACAAAGAACCAATAAGACAAATGAAATATGCTATCGGGTGACATGTCAGACAGGATCAATCGTGCTTTTCGATGTTGTGGGCTGGCTCGCACCCATGGCCTGTTCTTTATTGGCAAATGTCGTATTCGTGTACGAAAGGAAAGCCCACAAATCAAATTGTGCGTGAATTATATAGTTTTGGATCCACTAACCTAAGATGAGGGGGAAAAAAGTGGATCAGTTGGCAAGACAAGCCTATGCAAGTACGTTCACCGAGACGTGATATGGGATTGCATGCTCGACCGCTCAGGTGTATTTATGAGTTCAAATTTTGAAGAAGAATAATAATGGATTATAGTATAAGATTTTAAAATATTAAATTATAAATATTTTATTTCTCTAATAATTTTTCTTTTAAAATTTAAATTCAAACATACCCCAACTCATTCTGTTTCCCTAGTCTGGCCCAAAAAAAAAGGAAAAAGGAAAAGAGAAACAACATTTTTATTTAAAAAAATTATTGTTTTCTATCAGAATGAGAACATTTATATAAAACAAAAATGATACAAGTAAATCTAAATTTCAATTGTATTACATTTAATTAATTACTTTTTTTTTACCAAATTATAAAAAATCATCACATAAGTATAGAGTACGACATATGTATTTTATCCTATTAAGAGCTTATTTGTTTCAACCCTTGAAAGAGTCAAGAATACTTTGGGAAAAGTAAGAATATTTTTACGTCAAAGAAAAATACACAGCTGGGAATCCTTTTGTCATTTTATTGTTGGAAAAACGTGAACTAAATAGACTCTGAAATGGTTGAGGGATAAAACATATCACATACTGTATTACATAATCATATATCTATGTGTCAACATACTACTGTATTCTAATTTTATATGTCAACATACTGTATTACATAATCATATATCAAATAATAAGAATTTAATTTTGATATAAAATTTTACACGATTATCCAATCATATACAATTATATCAATAAATAAGGTTGATCCTCACTTATTACTTAAAAAAATTATACAAATAAAAATATTTGATTGAAGTGTAATCCATTAAAATTAATCTCATACAGTAACATATAATTAATAGGAAAAAATGCTAAGATTTTCATTAAAAAGATTGTTAAGATCTAGTGAGATAGATATAGGGAAACATCAAACACAAAAGATCGTCGTACAATCTGAATGAACAATTAAATATTTAAATCCATTTTCCTCCGACATAGAGCCACCTCCAGCGACGTCGACGTTGTTGCCCTCTGCTCTGTCGCGAGGCATTAGGGCCTGAGGTAGTTCAACATCGCCAGCGACGCGCTTGAAGCAATTGGGCTCTTGGGTTCCTTAATTCACTCTTGACCAAAAAGTTGGTTCTTAACATGGGTCTAGCAAGATAATCTATCAAGGTAAATATCCACATATGACTACGCAATGTGAGATTTCCATGTGAGAATTATCCACTCTCCTATTTTAACACACAAGTTTAGCTAAATGTTACGCCGGGTGTTTGGATGGAGGGCTATGAATGAGTGGAAAGAAAGAAAATGACTTATTAAGAATATGTTTGAGAATGATTTTAAAGTGGGGAGTGGGATGATAATGGAGGAGCACACTTTATCACATTGTGTTAGGTTTTTATTTTTTCATTTTTCTTTTTGAAAGGAAAAATATATTTGAGTAATTTAAAGTGAAAAATTGAGAGGTTAGCAACCCTTTATCATTTAATGTGATTCGTATATAATATTAGTTATTAATATGAGGGTGATTAACACATCACTTCTCATTTTTCAAATAAGAGGATTCTAATAGAAAGATGAAAGAAAAGATAAAATTACATTGACCTTCTAAAAATTTGATGAAATTCATATCAGCTTCTTTCTATTTGTTCTAGCGACATGATCTCCCCTTAACATACTATTGAATGTACAATGAAAAGGAGAATAATATATTGATTTGACAAACTTATGTGAGGTCAATATAATTATTTCATAAACTTAAGAATATCCTAATAGTGAATTTTATCGAAACTCAACACACATAAGTGAAATTTAATAAAAAAAAAAGGTATAAAACTAAGGGTCTATTTAATTTAGTTTCCAATTTTTAGTTTTTATGTACAAGTTCTCAATTTTTTAGATTTTATAAAGAAAATATTAAAAATTGTGAAAACTATAAAATCCAATTTTCACTTTCCATTTATAGTTTTCAGTTTTTCCTTTACAAAATTCTAAAAAACTGAAAATAAAAATCGAAAATTGAAACCAAACAAACTCTAAATACCCAAATTGATCCCTTAGAAATGGATCGAGGGACAAAGTAACCCCTTAAATGTTGAAAGTCTCAAATTAGTATCTCATATTTAAAAAAAAGGACAAATTCATCTTTGTGTCTAGTAACATGTGAGTGGCCAATTTAGCTATTTTGTCAAAGTGAAAAGGAAGGTAACATGGGCACTTTGCGTGCTAATCCAAACATTGTTATATATTTTTGTTGCAACAATATTATTTTAATATTAAATTTTCTCGAAAATCTAAACACTCTTCTTACAAAATATATACATTCCTCAATTTTTTTTTTTTTCCAACTTATTCTCTGGCCCGCATTTTTTTCCTTTCGTTTTTCGTTGTCACCCTGCCTCTGCATTCATTCTATGATAGTTGACTAGGTGCACAGAGGTTGCAGTTGCAGAAGCAACGTTGGAGGGCGGGAAACTCAACTAAACTGATTGGTTTAGCTAGTTCTACGATGAGAGCATTGAGAGTACTGCTGCTTCATCTCCACGCTTTCTCCATTCGGGTTCCCTCCTCTACTCGCCCCACTTCCCTCTTCCTCCACCTTCACACTCACAGTACTCTTCTCTCTCTCTCTCTCTCTCCATTTTCATTTTCACCACGTATTGTGTTGATTCCTTAACCAGAGACGTTTTCGACCCAGGGCATGCTTTTCCCAACAGAACCTTGTCGTTTGTGGCACCCTCGTTGGATGCCGCAACCGTAACCCTCTCCAATGCCAACAGGAAAATATCCACTTACCCTGTTGTTTGTATGGGCAGGCGCTCCAGCAAAATCGCTGGCAGAAAGGTAGGTCACTCCTTTTTTTCTCTCATTTACCTCGCTCATTGAGTTTATTTATTTATTTATTTTTTTCACTTCGTTGCCCATGCACGCCACCTGTTTGATGAAATTTCGATCACAGTTACGCATTACTTCAAATGCTATTTCTCAATATCACAACTTGTAATGAGTATCTTCCATGGCTTTAAATTGGGTTGTAGTTTGGTATGTACAAGTTTTATAATTGTTAAGATTCATATTTCTGTTGAGAAATTAAGTTTTCGTATGTATTTGCCTCGAATATAGGAAGCTCAAGATGCAAAGAAGGCGAAATTGTACTCAAGGATGGGAAAGGAGGTTGTGTCCGCGTAAGTCATTCTCTAACTAACTGGCAGTAGCTTTTAATAGGCCAAGGGTACGTGGGTATTTGGTAAATCACCCTCCCAATGCCCAGGCTTGAGTGACATGAATTTCATCATCTGTTCATTGTTTTGTCTTCTTCGGGTTTTTCTTTGATTGATTCTTGATTTTAACAAATTTAATCACAATCTGTTCTGCAATTTGTATCGATTCCATGATTCCAACTAGAGCAGCTAGTTAGATGTCTTGTTTTTCATTTTTGAGTAAGGAAACATACTATGCATGACTTTCAACATGCTGAATGACATTGACAGTGTAAAGAAAGGTGGTCCAAATGTAACATCAAATCCATTGTTGGCTGCTGTACTTGAGAAAGCCAAGGAACTTGATGTGCCTAAAGATATTGTTGAGCGCAACATCAAGAAAGCTTCTGAGAAGGGACAAGAGGCTTATATTGAGAAAATCTATGAGGTCAGTACAACAGTATTCTTGATTTGTTCGCTTGGATATCCTTGAATGAGGGATTAAGGAGATAATGAACATACCATGGCAAGGTAGCAGTGGGGTCTTAATAGCAATTCTTCTAGGTGGAAATTGGGTCCATTACAGAGGGCAGCCTAAGGATTCCCAACCCCATCCCCCAAACACCAAAAAAATACAAAACAAACAAACACACAAAAAAAAAAAACCAAAAAAAAAAAAAATCAATAGTGTATGATTGGTGTAACCCACTCAGTCTTAATGGAGCGTGTGGTCAGTGGTTTTCCGAATGAACCTCATCTGCATGGGTCTCCTTGTTAGTCTGGTATCCCAGTGTCCACATACTAGTCAGTTTCCTTGTTAGTCTGCTCTTCGCAGCCAGGTGCTGGTCCAGTCCACAATCCCATACTCATTTTAAATATTTAAAATGATTTTAAGATTTTTACATGTAATTTTACCTAATGGTATCTTACGAAAAGAAATCATTTTTACAAAATTATTGTTGGCTAACATTCAAAAGTTATCCTTCTAAAAGTAACTATTTAAATATTAATTCTTCCAAAATACATTCCATGGGAAATCAATTCATCCCAATTATCTAAACAAGCACTATGTTGGGCAGTTTGAGATGTTTAACTATTTTATGAACAATGTTCTCTACTATTGTTAGTTCAATTCTCAGCTACAAGCTTTAATCTAGTATTAGGTAAACAGGTTTGGGTGCAGGGTTTAGGGTTTAGAGTTTAGGGTGCAGGGGAAATCAGCCCTGTTTGGACTCAACCGGGTGGATGGGTCTAGGTTGCTAGATTGGGTATGGGCCTGAGCATGAGTGAATTTTTGCTTTGGGCCTTGCCTTGGGTATTATATTACCTAATACATACCCTACCAATGCCACCCCGTGGTGTTTATATCTTTTGGAATTTAGTACCTGGAACGTCATTTTAACTCAACCTTTTACATTTACCTTTCAGGTATATGGTTATGGAGGAGTTAGTATGGTAGTTGAGGTCTCAACAGATAAGGTAAATCGTTCTGTGGCGAAGATTAGAGAAGTGGTGAAGGACTATGGAGGAAAGATGGCAGATTCTGGATCTGTGATATTTAAGTTTAGACGTGTTCGGGCAGTAAATATAAAAGTCACTGATGCTGACAAAGATCAGCTACTTGGCATTGCATTAGATGCTGGAGCTGAGGATGTTATTGACCCTCCAACTTATGAAGATGACACTGAAGAGGATAGGTCAGAAAGGTAATCATCTGATTTTATATCTTTGTCAGTTATGATCAAATTTCTGGTATTTAGTGGAAAGAAGCGTAACACCTCAAACTATCTCTGCTGAAGCTGCTCCCCGTTTTATTCCTGTCTCTGTGCTCTGTCTATAAGGTAATAGCACCTTGGCATTGACTTGGTATTGGTGGAGGAAACCTGGAACCAGCTATGGTGAGGTCATACATTTGACTCATCAAAACC
This sequence comes from Dalbergia cultrata, assembly GCA_031216105.1. Taxonomy (NCBI): domain Eukaryota; kingdom Viridiplantae; phylum Streptophyta; class Magnoliopsida; order Fabales; family Fabaceae; genus Dalbergia; species Dalbergia cultrata. The sequence continues at coordinate 34,986,025 of CM062349.1, read as the reverse complement.
CTATTAAGAAAAAGATGTTTCCGGCTTCGTTATTTTTTCAACCAATTGCTGAAGAATACATTGGTTAGTCTGTGTAAAAGCAATGCTCTAAAATTGTACATAATTTGGATGGTTTATGAAAAATTGAACATGATTTAAGTAATTAGGTTTATGAATAAAAGCTGAAATTGATTATTTGCATCAAAATCCTAGATTCTAATATTTGAAGCAAAGATGTCTCTAGTACCCATGGTCATTTGTCAAGTGCCAACTGCAGGCATTCTCATCTTATAATTATGAGAGTGGAATGAATGCTGGTCTCTTATTTAAATAATATGTTTCTGCCTTTCTGGCAAATAAACTCAACATAGAAATAGTTTAACAGCTGGATTTATGAAAATTGGTTGCTATTAGGAACTATTGGATGGTATAAGCATATCAAATGTTCCGTTATTGTCAAATGTCAGATTGATCACCCTTCCAGATATGCTATTTATATAAGAAATTGACATATTCCATAATGGGATTGGTTGATTTTGTAGTCTCTCATACTTAAATTAGTCTGCTCACTCAGTGATAGAACATTGGGCCTTCATAATGGGCCTTCAATTAGTTAGGAGTTAGTAGGATTAGTATAAATAACATGGAAATAAAAGAGAGAGGGTGTCTAGGAATTGAGACATTTGAGTTTTAGGAGAGTTGAGAGGTCTCTCGAATACCCTCTCCATCTTGTAATATCTTTTAGGAATATCACAGTTTCTTTGGATTTTCTTGATAATCTAAACCAGTTCTCTCACTCAGTAGCTTTGATACTACAATAAATAATGGCTAAAATAAGTTCCAGCCTCTGCTGTTTTATTTGGTTGCACTTTCACAACAAAGAGATTTGGATCTTAGGCATTGATTTAAGTTCACTTTACCAGGTATTATAAAATTGTAGGTTCTTCAGAGACCTATTCAACTATACTGTCAAAGCTGCGAGAGGAAGGCATAAATTTTGAGCCTGATAATGGTTCTGAGCTTCTTCCAAATACCACAATTGAGGTTTGTTTCTATTGTCTAGTTGCATGTGCTTATTCATGTCGTTGTATTTCATTTTTCGTTTCTTCATTCTCCTTTTGATTTTACATAGCATAAAATGTTGACAGTCAAACAATCCTAAGGCATAAGTTTTATATGTGACATGGCAATATGCAATTTTACGAAATAGATGTGGGAATTGCTGTTTCCTGACTCACTATGCTGTCTGTATTGCATTTTCAAAGCTTTCCATTTGCAGAAAAACGTTTCCTTTTCAGGGAAGCCTTCTCAGAAAGTATAAGTAGGATTTGCTATATGTATACATGTATGTGTGTACACACACACACACACATATATATAGGAGGGAAAAGTGTACACTAGTAAGACTTGATGTGCTTACACCATCTCGTAACTTAGAAGTGTTATTTTTACTGTTTTTTGGGATATCTTTGAAATGACTCCTTCAGGTGTCTCTTAAACTTTAGTTGAGAATAGACCTCAACTTTTTCTCAATCAATATTTAAGAGACACATCAAGATGTCCCAAAAAATAGTACAAATAACATTACTCAACCTTTTATGTGACAACTTGCATCACCTGATTTCATGGCTACCAACATCATTTTCCTATTATGCCTTTCCTTTTTCGGTGTTATTAGTTCGACACAATTTTATTCTCTGGTCAAATGGAAGCCGTTTACCTTCTATGACTGTAGAAATTTTACATTCGCATTTTTTTCTCCATCATTTTTTAAAAATTCATTACTTGTAGCCTTCAATTATGTGAATAGACAAATCTCTATGCAACTTGATGCAGATATTGTTCATAATTTTAAGGATGATATTGTCCATCCTGTAAGCTCTTTGAACTTGTCGTTTTTGTATGTTGATGATTATTATAATGGTATTTAACGTCTACATTCTACTCTGGAAAGTAATTCTAAATTCTACCAGCAGTCTACTAATTTTAGTTGCCTATTCCTTTTGAACAAGAAAGCAATCAGGGAAAACTTGCTTGAGTTGGTTACTTGTTGATTTTTCAGGTTGATGATGAAGCTATGGACTTGAATAAGGAACTTATGAGCAATTTATTTGAGCTCGATGATGTTGATGCTGTTTATACAGACCAGAAATAATCGTTTTGTTATCTTTAAAAGCTCTTCAGCAGATGACTCAACTCAAGTTTGTTCTTCGACACTGGGAGTTCATGTAACATTGTGTGCCTGGTCTATTTGCAAATTAGGTTCTTAAATTTGTTCTCGATTCCTCAGATGAGAAGATCTGCAGGTCTGAGAAATTCATTTTCTAATCTGATCCTTTTCATTTTATTTCTTATTTTTTTAATCTTGCTGAGTTGTGATGCAGTCCAGAATCATGCTTTCTGGGAAGGGAGTTTCATTTTGAAAAAAAAAATCATTCAAAACTGATGATATTATATATTGTCCAAAATAACAAATTAATATAGTCCAATAGGAATAAAACAAGTTTAATCTTGATTCCTTCTGGTTAAGTTGATCCCAGAACGATTTCTTTGCAGCTGTCTCGTTGGATTTTTGTCTATCATTGGTCTTTAAGAAATATATTATGTATGAAGTTGCTACTCAAATGAACTTGTTTTTCAGTCATATAATATTAACATTCATATCTGTATGTAAATCAAGAATCTGAGATATATGATTATGTCCCTTCTAGTGACTTCATGCGAGAATAACCAAGCTGGGCATTGGTCGTTGAATCACGAATGTTCCTTCAGTAGAGTTGTTTTTTTCTCCTTGGGTCGTTGTAGAGTTGGTTTCTTATAGTACATTAACATATGGTGCGGCCCGCCTCGAGTGTTTCTTTGAACTGTTTCTACAGTGGCTTAAATGAGTCTGGAAAAAAAAAAAAACACTTCGGTTTCATGCCATGTATCTCCACATCATTCTCTACGTGAATGCACTGACTATCGGAACTATGAGTCAGATGATAGCGTATGCTTGCTTTCATTTATGTACTAATATACTTTTGGATTATGTGTAAGAGGATTTTATTCTGAGTAAGAGTTGGTAATCATAGAAAATTAAAAATTGAGATTTGTTCACAAATAATATATGGAGCGTACATATCGTAAAAGTGCTATGGGAAAAACGAATTCCCTAATTGCTACTTAAATTACACAAACACGTATAATGCACAACTCTCATTTTGCACTCATAACATAGTTTGTGAATATATGTAGGGGACTAATAAGGTGTAATGCATGCAAGTCGAAGCATTGTTTCTTCTTAACACATGTTCAAGTATACCGACAACACAAAATCGTTAACCATGCTGCTACTGTTTTGGAACCCAGCATCCATGCAGCCCATATGGAATTCCACCAGGGAACTTGGCCCTGGCAATCTCTTGAAAGCTGGAACCATCTAATAACAACGCATATGCACCTCCATTCTTCTCACTAACAACGGAGATTACCACGCCTGCCATATGAGAAAAAGAGGTTAGAAGTTCTAGGTCAATTGTAAATTTGTAATATACAGAGAACCAAAAAAGGGGCTGAAGAAGAGCACATGCTTGAATTATAGGACGGTATTCTTACCATCGTCTTCTTCTGTTGCACCTGGTCTAGCCACAAAGAATGGTTCTGAAGGCACGGTACCTTCTTCATACCAGTTCTTAGCCTCTTTCATCTCTAAATCAATCTGCACATGCATTAGGCATCAACGAACTATCATATTATGTAGGCAACCAAAGATGTTTGGGACGGAAGTTAAGAATTGAGGTGTAAATTAACTGAACCTTGGTGATGGTGTTTGGAAAGTTACAAGGGCGATGTGCTCCACAAGCATAGGCATATCTGTATTTCTTCCCCAGATAATTAGGGTTTATGCTGCACATGTCCATGCCTCTTCCATGTTCATTTGGGTCTAATGCTGCCTCTAATGTTCCATATGGACTCCCATCCAGTGGTATTCTGAACCGACCAACCCTATTAATCAATATTATTATGAGTTAGTAAGATGATTATATATATATATATATATATATACACACACACACGCAACAATCACGGAAGGCTAGGATCAAGTAAGTTTTACCTAGCATCTGGCAGAACATCTTCGCCATTAAATGAGCGAAGGTTGTGCAGACTAAGCTTCTCAAGAATGGTAGTGTCTGCATTGTGCTCACAACAGTCAGCAATAATTGCTGTCACCCTCCCATCTTCATCTTCCTCTTCATACGCATTTATGAAATGGAACGTAATATACAGAGGCACTTCCACACTTGCCACCTTCAAAACCATATACCCAATTAATCACACACACATATGCACTAATAATTAATAGAACAAAGCTGCACACTCATAAATAAGTAATATCATCTCATGTTACTCACCATGTTAATTATAAGATCAAGAGAAAGATATAATAATAAGATTGGAAAATTAATACTAAGTTGCCTACTGTAACAAAACTTGTTTTCTTTATACTGTTATGTTAATAAGTAACATGAGAGCATCCTAATCCTATATATACTCCAGTAGATAAGGATGATGCCTATATAGGCATGTATCAGTGAAACACATTATATATGACTTACAATGTTCCCACTAGCCTTGCACATGACATGCATATACCCTTTGGACTGAGGGTGCCACTGGAACTTGTACAAAGGCGTAGGCTCAGCCTTGAGCAAATTCTGAGCACAGTACCTCAAGGGCATTTCAGGCACAATAACATAATGTTGAGTAACTGGAAAAGAGTGAACCCAACCGGGTGAAGGCCCGCCCGTACAATTCACCCTTCCAATCACCTTCCTCTCATTGGTTCCAGGCTCCATCCTCACAACCAAGTACCCCGGTCTCACCAAGTCAGGCAAAAGCGTCAAAAACTCCTCATCCGTCACAATAGGGTGCGCAGAATGAATAAGACCCCCCAAAGAGTCACTGTACTCGAACTTCCCAACCGTGTCCAACGTCTCAGGGTCTATCACAATGGACCCTTTTTGTGTCTCCGTGATGCACACCACTCTTCCGTCTCCGAGCTTAACGACTCCGGTGTTGGCATTGTCGGTGAGTGACGCGCCGGAGAAGAGGCTCGCGAGTTCTCCGACGTAGGCCAGGAAGTTCTCGGCCTTTGGAACCTCGGAGAACTCGCGGTAGCATATCTTCTGGTTCTTCTTTGCGGCTTTGTAGGCCTGCGACTCGAGTTGCCGGTGGCCGGCGATTAACCGGCCGTTCTCGAAGTGGAGCTTGACGAGGGTGGCGTAGCCGTCGAAGAGGTGCCGGAAGTTGTAGTCTCCTATGTGCCATAGCCCCGGGCCGTTCCTTAGGTACGTTCCTTTCTGCATGTGATCGTCAATATATTAATTACATGGTTAGAGTATATATCATTAGACTTTATGAAGAATTAATTGAAAAGAGTGGCTGGATATGTGAAGATGCACAATCTCATATGTTAAAGGAACTAGTACAATAAAAAAAAAAAATCACAATATTCTTACACTTGTTACTATTAAATATGATGAGTAAATGAGATATGTGAAGATTACTATCACATCTAATAATTACAAAATAAGAAGCGTAAGAATGTTATATTTTTTTTTATTGTACAAGGATCATTATTCTAAAAAAAATAAAATCATTTATTCATCCGAAGATTAAAAATAGTTATCAATTATCTTGACGACAAAAATTCTAATTGTCAAATATATTTTGTACTAAAAAAAAAAACTTCGTGAATCGTAAGTTAAATAAAAAAAATTGAGAAAAACTGTTAAGTATTAGATGAACTAAAGTGAGTCAATAATTATGTTAGAATATTATCCTTGACGGAATTTTGAGACAATTCTTACATTTTTCAAAATTGAAATGGTCATTAGTTTGTTAATTAGTTTTCCCTTGTTATATAGCTAACCAAATCATTGATCTGTTGTACATATGCGTACACAGAATATGTGGATTCATGATGAGCTCACGAGCATACATAATTCAAGATCGATCCGTTAATGTCCTATAATAATTGATTATTAATATTTTGAATACTAAATTAATTATACGAGGAATATACTTTGGCTTCCCTTTATCTGACACGTTATACCTGTATGATTTAAGACTAATCTAATGCCTAACCCTATTTTGCGTGTGCGATCAGCAGCTTATGTTATTTATTTATTTATTTGTACTTGTTGTTTAGCTCCCAGAGAAAAGAAGCTTTTCTTTCGCGACATGAAGATTCCCTTTTTTCCCACTTTGTGTTTTCACTAGTTTATATGACACTTTAGTACTACAACTCAACTACTGAAGGCGGAAAATTTTAAGTAAATATTACATATTAATCTTTAATGATTACATACAGAGACTTGAACGGGTGATATATAAGTGAGGCTTTCATCCTTTTATGTAGTTTAGTGCTCTATTGATGAATTTATTTGCTAGAGAAAAAAGAGGGTTTTGGATATTAATTTTTACCTGAAAAACATCTAAAATGTTTGTGGAAGACATTTAGAAGCTAGAAGAAAGATTTTTTAAATTGAAATGTTTCTAAAAGAGAGAAAATGAAGAACACCTAGATTATTTAATAGATTATGATCTAATATATTTCACTTAATTTAAGATAATTATTCAACACTTTCTCACTTCATAATCAAATTCTAAAGTAGGGGGTCTTCTTCATTCATATCGTAAATTAATTGTGCTTAGAATTGACCTTTAATATTAAATTAAATATACCACATACTTACCAGCCAGAGTGGTATTTCTCCTTGAACAAGAAGCTCTCCTTCCCATCTCTCTTGCGGTATACTGGTCCATGCACCATGGTGTTTGCGGCCGCCGGTGGTCCTTGACCTCTCCTCTGGCGACAGCGGTGGTGGTGGCGGTGGTGGAGCGGTCAAAGGCAATGGACTAGCGACATTTGCAATGGTCGACTCTTGAAGAGTGCGTTGGGTTTTATAGATGCCCTTGTTCCGAGGTGAAAAGAACCCTTCCCTGGCGTTATCAGACATGTTATTAGAAACAACCATGCTTGGCCATGAAATGGACTTGCTGCTGATAGAGGGTAAGGCTATGAAATCCATAATAGAAAATGGAATAATAGTTGTGGATTATTAATTAAGGGGAAGCTAGAGCCTGTATAGTATGCAGGAGGGGAGTGGAATGATGGGGTTTTTTCTTCTGAGATTTCTGAGTGTGGAGAGGAGTGAGTGCGAGTGATGTATTTATAGGACGGTCTTGGGGTCATGAATTGATCATTGATCTGAGAACAATAGAACATGTAAGAAAAAAACTATATGCTTGCTTTGTGGGAATCTTGGATTGGTGGGAAATCCTTTGCACTACGAGACATGACTTGTTTTTTTCTTGGGCCCTTCCTTTGGTGATATTAAATTATAGCTATTTTTAGTTTATTTCAAGATTTAGTGATTTCACCAATATTGTAGCCAGAAAGACAGAAAGAAAAGGTAATATATTATACTTTTGAAATATTAATTAGAGACAATAATTCTAAAAAGTACTCCCTTTGTTTGTTGCATGTTATCTGTCCAAAAAAAAAAATAAGAAAGCAGTGAATGTATATTGATAATAGTGTAAAAAAGTGGCTAATTATCAAGATTGCTTATATTTAATTAGTAAAAATAATTAATACTTCATTAATAATAGTGTAAAATTGTAAATCATATTAAGGGTATAATTGGTGAAAAGAAATGAATGCCTCGTTGATTTGATAAATGGATAGATGGTGTGAAATAAAAAATTTTAAAAAAATAGACAGACAGCTTGCAATGGAGGGTGTAATCACTTATTTAGCAAGGTTGTTTATTTATACTAAGCATTTGCTTACTTACTAGTGAAACTAATTTTTTATTATTTAAATATTATTTCTTTTTCTATAAAATCTTATATTCATGCTAAGCATATTAACTTTCTACATATCAACATTGTGGTGTTTGAGGGCAAGATCTTTGGTGACATCAAAATTTTCTTCATAGATAAATTCTAGCAAGAAGACAAGTTAGATCACCAAACCTGATAATCCTTCCTCTCAAGCAGGATCTCATCCAATCTATGAGATGGGAAACAATAACCAACAAGTTGTTATTGGTTGGGAGTTATCATGGAGGGCATTAGTTGCTAGCATCTTGTAGTGGCAAGTTAACTGGGGCTTGACCTATTTGGTCTTGCCTCTTTTGTATGTTGTTCATTCTCTCGATTTTGGTTCAAGATGGCAGTTTCTATTTTTTCGGAGAAGCTCTATCAACCACACCATGTTAGCATCAAAGTGTTCCGATCCGATGAGGATATTGGCTGAGAACCAAAATCATTTTTTGGTGAATGGTGATGGTTGAAGTCTCTTTAGTTTGAGTGTGACCTGTAGGTAAAAGAGTGCACGAGAAGTGAGGTTGAATCGTGTTTTAATGCTTTCTTCAAATCTGAAACATTTCACAAGAATATACTATCAAGATTTAAGCTTGAAGTGCAACATAATCATGGTTAGCAGTTTCAGAAAGTAGATCTTAATTATTACTAATGATGCATCTCAAACAGTATGTTAGTAATAACTAAAATAAGAACTTTTAGTATAAAATTAAGAGATCAAGGAGAAGAAAGATGACACAAATATTTTTATATTAGTTCGGTCAAACCTGCTTACATTCAGTACTCAACACATGTTGAGATTCTACTAATAACAACTTTCTCAACTTGAGAAAGTAAACTGGATAGTCTTTACATTAGCCTTCTCAAGCTCTCAACAATGAATAGTAGATAACCACTACTATCACAAACTAAGTAGTTCTATACTAGCCTCTCCAAGCTAAACCATGATGACTGAAATGCCTCCATCATCAAGTTGCGAGTAGTTCTTTCACAGCCTCTTCAAACTAGACCGAGATGAACAGAACGCCTATGCCATCACGTTGCAAGTAGTTTTACCTTAGCCTATCCAAGCTATGTCTCACTCTGATAACTACTGGATCAATGTTACAAAGGTTATGTGTTTGGGTTGCCACTCAAACTAACTTACACTCAAATTTCCTTATAAATATTCAATAAAACATACCCGGAAAATATGAGCGACTTCTTTCCTACATCTCTTACAAAGAACAACATACACCACGCTAAGCATTTTGAAAAAAGATTTTTACATTTCCAGGAAACTGATTACATATTATGATGAACATCACAAGAAGTGTGGAGAGATTTTTCCAGAGTTTCCACTCTTATGTCTTCAATTCTTTCATTGGCTTTCAAGCATAACATTTCCTTTTATAGTGGTCCTTCTTCATGATTATTGCCATTGATTAGATCCGCAAGTGACACGCATAGATAATCTGATGTGTCTTGGAACATTAGTCTAGAAAGGTAGGTTGATAGACTTGTCATATAGGTTATAGAAGCCGCTGTATTGTAGAGGTTTTTGATGTCCCTCTTTATTTTTACTTTCTGATCGTGGTTTCTGAAGTGGTTGACCAATCAAGGAGAAGAGATGACATGCCAGTTATAAAACTAGGTTTGACTTGAGATTTGAAATTTGAATTTCAAATTTCTCTCCATTTCCTATAGCATTCTGCGCTTCATAGTTAAGTGATTTTTCTTACATGTGTAATCAGTCCCTTAATCATTCTTCGATTTTCCAGTCTTCAATCTTGGCTTTTTAATGATGAATGATTTGTGTCACAACGTACCCGGAGGGGGGGCACCGAGACTCGGATGGCGATCGTTTTTTGTTTTTTTTGAAAAATGTTTGGAGTCGCCACCAATTTTAATTCTGGAAAAATTGGAAAACCTTTGATTTTTGCAAACTGGTCTTTAAAATGAGATTTAAGGTCTGGGAGTCTGATTATGATTAGGGAAGGGTGGAAACTTAATCCCACTGCACCCCTAATACATCCGTATAAATACGGTTACCCTAGAGCTTATTATGCCAATTAATTATGACTTTAAAATATTTATTTTTTCCCAAAAGTTAGCAATTATGTAAAATATAAAGTAAAATAAAATAGAAAGAAATTAAATTAAAAGAAAACAATTTAATGAAAAATTAATTTTGGTTTGATAGTTGTAAGCTACGCCGACGTACCCTCTGGTGCAATGAGGAACTCAAAACCACGTTGTTCTGTAAAATATGCTTGTGTGTTTGATGGATTCTAGTTAAAAGAGAAAATAAAAGTGTGTTGATTGGTTTTAATTTTGAAAATGATTTTGATCGGACAGGAATTAAAAAGAAAACCCGTTTATGCACAAGATTCAAGGCCGCATGAGGTTGTTCAATAAATCTTTATGATTTGATAATGCATGAAGGAGGCATCTACCTCTCAGTCATGATTATTAACCATTGCACGGATCAAACATTTGTTATTTTTATTATTTTCATTTTTTGTTATTTATTATTTATTTATTTTATTCTATTCTGTTTTATATATATATATATTATCCTAGAATGTGATGGAGCAGAATTTTTCGACCCAAGGTACATGGCCCAAAAAATAAAGAGGCAGGCCCAAACTCCACCTAAATGAATCTGCCGAAAAAATGCCATCCCAACAACCCCAAATGTATACCCAAGCCCAAACATTAGTCTTGACAAAAAAAACAAAAATAACCTGACTCCTCCCAAAAGGATACACGGAATCTAAGTGTAAATGCACACAATTCCCACACTTCATCACAGCAAAAAGACAGGGTGCAAAGGAAACCAGAGACAACGGAGGGGAAATGGCGGCGAACCGAGGCAGCAAGGGAAGAGGGGCGATGCGATCAGTCGATGGGGGCTGTCACGTGCGCAACGGCTGGCGTGGCCGGAGCTAGCGAACGGCGATTGGGGGCGGTGGTCTGGGCTTCGATTGATGGCTTGGGCAGCACAGAAGAGTGCAATTCGGGAGCTGGGATGCGGTGGGACTCTTTAAGCTGGTGGTGCTAGCCGAGATGGGGGGATCGGTGTGCGATTGTGGACGGTGCAGTTCTCGCGGGCAGAGGTTTCGCGATTCTTGGTGGTGGCCGCGGCTAGGATGACCTCGGCTTGGCTGTGGCGGAGCTGGGAACCAAGGGCGTTTGCGGTGGGGTTTGCTGGAAGATGGTGAGGAGCCGCGGAAGGGCTTGGCTATGCTGAGTGGGGACGCGGTGGCTGAACCGGTGGTGGTAACAGCCACGTTTTCCCTCTGCTCTTCTTTCTCTTCCTTCTGTTTCTAGTTCATCATCATTTTCTCAGCTTGGTCTCGGTTAATTATAGTAGTTGCTGTGATGGTTAAGAGAGAAATGGTTATTGATGGTGAATGCTGATAGTGTGGAGATGCGGGTGTATTTTTGGGAGAAATAGTATTGGTGATAGAAACAGAGTTGAGAATAATGAAGACAATGGTTTTGATTGATTAGGATGAATTTTGGATGATGGTGATCGAGACTATCTTGCGATGATTCTGAGAGTGATGATATTGGACCCCCCCTCTTTTCACTTATGCTTCTGCTATTTATGCTGGGTGATTTAACATTTCCAATTGTCCTTGGGTTGCAGGTGAATTGCAGGAGAGCCGTGCGCGCTTGTTCCCCCACGCCTTTGACCTTCGCCCATCACTTCTGCAAAATGCCCCTCATTCCCGTTTCAGTGCTCTGGCGGAGTGAAGATTGAGGGAGTGGAGGGATGGAGATGGCAGTGTCTCCCTTTATTTTATATTTTTGTTTTCCAAAATTGACTGTTGTTGTCTGCCATATGTATTTTAATGAATATTGCCCATAAGCGCCCATCATATTTCATGTTTGTGTTCTGCTTTTGGTGCTTGTTTGTCGTTGTCTACTTTTCATGATGCTATGCACGCGGGGTGAGGGAGTGGGTCAGAGAAGACAGCCACCCATTTTATTCTTCCTTAATCGAAATTCAAGTAGGCCAAGGTAATCGGACCTCTCTTTTCCTTAAGGTGGGCTGTCATGGACGAATTGGGCCTTCCATGGACCAACAAGATGAATTTAACCTGTAATTGGGCTGAATATAAACTCCAGACAAGGCCCCGAAACAAAAACTCAAGAAATGGACTACGGGCCAGCATTGTTCTTATTTTTGGAATGAGAGTAACCCAAAACACTAGAGCTGGATCTAAGCAACTTTGAAAATTTTTGAATTTTTTGACTTAAAATAAAATAACATAAAAGAGACGCTTTTTAAATTTTTTTATATATTTTCTTTTATTTTTTTCAAAAGAAACGAACTAAAAGACCAAAAAAAAAAAACCTCTCTTTTTTTTTTCTGAGCAAACTCTAAGAGAAACTATAAAATATGCAGATTTTGAAATTTATATTTAAAGGACCGGGAAAAATCGGGTGTTCACAGTTGCCCCTCTTTACTTATTTCTTACTGAAAAATATAAAGTCTATGACTTTGATGTTTTGCTGTAAGGGACAAGTAAAGATATGAACACAGATTTTGGCCAAAAGCATGACGCGTGATGCATGATGGTGATGTTGATGATGATGAGTGTATGATGGAAGTGATGAATACTCAATGATGTTGCAGAAAGCATCTGATGGATGTCGTATGATGATGTCATGAAGAGGATGTATGCATGATGCTAGTGCTTTTGATGAATGATGTGAAATGACCGCATGGTTTCAATGAATTTCAACGCAACGCAGAATGCACGGTGACAATGTGGGATGCTCTGATTGGGTAGTGCTAAATAACTGATATGCACGGTGGCGAATGCATGATGACAGTGAATAATGCTAGACGATCTAATGATGAATGCACACTGCTAATGTCATATGGGGAATGAAATCAATGTGAGAACTAGATGCATGCCAACAACCTGAAAGAAACTTAAAAAGAGTGAGGGATTTAAAAGCTTGTGAATGTGAAATTCATGTGAGATGTCAAGCATGTGAAAACAAAGTCAGAGCATGTGGAATCAGAATTTGTGAAAATGGATGTGAACATGAGTTGTGAAAGTAAATGTGATGGCAAATAAAATGTGAAAGCAGGTAAACTGTGACAACTGTAAATTGAAGAAAGCGAAGAATTGGAGAAAGTCAGAATTGAAGAAAGTCAGTAAATTTGGAGAAAGTCAGAATTTGAGAAAGTCAGAATTGGTGAAAGCTGTAAATTGGTGAAAGCAGTAAATTTGGAGAAAGCAGTAAATTGTGAAAAAAGCTGTAAATTGTGAAAGCTGTAAATTGGAGAAAGCTGTAAATTTGGAGAAAGCTGTAAATTTGGAGAAAGCAGTAAATTGGAGAAAGCAGTAAATTGGTGAAAGCTGTAAATTTGGAGAAAGTCAGAATTGGAGAAAGTCAGAATTGTGAAAGTCAGAAATTGAAGAAAGTCAGTAAATTTGGAGAAAGTCAGAATTTGAGAAAGCAAGAATTGGAGAAAGTCAGAATTGGAAAAAGCTGTAAATTTGGAGAAAGCTGTAAATTGGTGAAAACTGTAAATTGGTAAAAGCAGTAAATTGGAAAAAAGTTGTAAATTGGTGAAAGCTGATAAATGGAGAAAGCTTGTAAATGTGAAATTAAAAAAGGACTTGTGAAATGTAAAGAACTGTGGGGTCCCGACTTGTGAAGGAGTCTGAAAGTTGTACACAGATGCATGGCTGGACACTCTGATGAAAAGGGGATTCAGGATTTGTGTAATGATGCTACAGATGATGCAAAATTAATGTCGTGATGACAGGAAAAATCTGACCGATGATGACATGATAGATTGATGCAACATTGATGTATTGATGATATGATAAAAGAAACTGTTGATGTGATGATGATATGATGAAAGAAACTGTTGATGTGATGATGATATGACGAATCGCTGTAGAACTGCTGTAATGATGACATTGTGAAAATTGCTTTCAAAACTAAAAATTGCCCCAGTTTGAGGTGTTTTCACATCGTCCTTCACGAAAGCTTTTGTTTGTCCCAAAATGAGTAATCTTTTTAGCTGCGTGGCTCTGTGAGCTTTTTCATTGTAGTTTTAAAGCACAGCTTTGGCTGATTGATGCTTCAATGTCTCTTTTCTGCCTTGTGTTTCACTGCTCTCGCTTTTACTTTGACCATCAGTTGGGGTCTTTGATCAAATGATCCATTTGGTCCACTGATGCCCACATTCAGGCTGTCACCTTTGAGTCTTAGCTAGTCAGGTTGTCTCTTTTCTTTTGACAATCAATCTTAAATCCTCTTTCTGACTTACTGTTCATGAGTTCTGTTAGCAAATTAGTCTCTTATTGTATTTCGGTTTTAATATCATGATCATGCATAGTTTAAGAAGGAATAAAGAGACAAAGATTTTGATGGGAAAGGAAAAAATAACCGAAAACAAATAGGATGGAAAAGACAATTTTATTGGATTTCAAACTGAGAAGTATTTACAGAATCTCAACGAATGTTAAAAGATGAGGAAAGAAGGAAGACAAGACTAATAATGCTGTTCTCATGCGATCAACCCATTTCTCTGATTCACTGGTTACACTGAACTTGAATTCTATGACAGCAAGTTCAATTCTTCATCATGTGCTCAACAATATGCCGCAATCCACCAACATTCAAATTGCCCCAGTGTCAACATCCTTCCTAGCTTCTCAACCTTTCCTCATTGCATAAGCCATACGTTTTAAGTTTTCAACCCAGTTCCTATCCCTTTAGTGCTCTAACTTTTGCCTAGGCCGCTCATCAGGGTTTTCAGCCTAGCGAGCATTTTCTTTTCTCTTTTCTCTTTCACGTGCTCTAATTTTTGCCTAGGTCGCCCTTTCAGGTTTTCAACCTAGCGAGCATTTTTATTTTTAAGTAAAATATTTCTTCACAGCATCCGAATTGATTGGCTTAGCAAGGACTTGGCCTTCCATATCAGTCAGGATCAAAGCTCCTCCAGAGAAAGCATCTTTGACAATGTAGGGGCCTTCATGTGTGGGTGCCCATTTGCCTCTATTATCTTCCTGATTTGGCGGAATTTTCTTCAGAACCAGATCACCTGGCTGAAATGTTCGAGGGCGAACGTTCTTATTGAATGCTTTAGCCATTCTTTTCTGGTACAACTGGCCATGGCAGACCGCACTTAGTCGTTTCTCTTCAAGCATGTTCAATTGCTCGTATCTCACTTTGACCCATTCAGCCTCCTCCAATTCAGTTTCCACCAAGACTCTCAACGAAGGTATCTCTACTTCTATAGGCGTGACTGCTTCCATCCTATACACCAATGAATACAGAGTTGCCCCAGTTGAGGATCTGACAGCAGTGCGATAAGCATGTAATGCATAAGGTAGCATATCACTCCAATCTTTGTACGTGACCACCATCTTCCCCAAGATCTTCTTGATGTTTTTATTTGCTGCTTCCACCGCCCTATTCATCTTTGGTCGATAAGGAATCGAGTTGTGATGCTTGATCTTGAATTGTTCACACAGTTTTCATACCTCTGCATTATTGAAATTAGTCGCATTGTCAGTGATGAGTCTTTCTGATAACCCGTATCTGCAGATGATGTTGTTTTTCAGAAACTTCACCACCACCTTCCGTGTTACATTAGCATAAGAAGCAGCCTCAACCTACTTGGTAAAGTAATCGATTGCTACCAGAATGAACCGGTGACCGTTAGAGGCTTCGGGGTTAATTGGCCCGATGACATCCATGCCCCACATTGAGAATGGCCATGGTGATGTAAGAGTGTGCAATGATACAGGAGGAGAATGAATTCGATCTGCATAAATTTGGCATTTGTGGCATCTTCTGACAAATTCTGTGCAATCTTTTTCCATTGTGAGCCAGTAGTATCCTTGCCTTAGAATCTGTCGGGATAGTGTGTATCCATTAGCATGGGTCCCACAAATACCCTCATGAACTTCTGATATGATGGATTTGGCTTCTGCAGCATCAACACATCTCAGCAAAACTCCATCGTGGCTTCTTTTGTACAACATTTCCCCTGACAGAAAGAATGACATGGATAGTCGTCTAAGTGTCTTTCTATCATTCTCAGTTGCTGCTAACGGATATTCCTTTTCCTTAATGAACTTCTTGATGTCATGGAACCATGGTCTACCATCCAGCTCTTCTTCAACGTTGGAACAGTATGCTGGTTCTCTCCTAACAGCTACTTGTAGAGGTCGCACTTCCACTTCTAGGTCGAGCTTGGTCATTACGGCCAAGGTAGCTAAGGCGTCTGCAAACTGATTCTGTTCTCGAGGTAGGTAATGGAAACTGATATCTTTGAACTCGTCTTTTAAGTTCATAAGATGTTCATAGTATGACAGCAACCTATGCTCTTTAACTCGCCATTCTCCATTGACCTGAAAAATAATCAGGGCTGAGTCTCCATCGACCTCCAGGTATTGTATTCCAAGGGATATCGCTACCTTCAAACCAATTATGCATGCTTCGTATTCAGCCATGTTGTTGGTACAATCAAAAGCTAATTTAACAGCGACCGGGAACTGTTTTCCTTCAGGGGATGTTATGACTGCTCCAACTCCATTTCCTCGAATGTTGACTGCACCGTCAAAGTACATCTTCCACATAATATCTTCACTTTCCTCGCCTTCCCCATCTTCTTCTATGGTTGCTAAGACACCTTCATTAGGAAGTTCGAGTTCTATTGGTTGATACTCTTCAAGTGGATTCTCAGCCAGGTGATCTGCAATCACACTTCCTTTTATAGACTTTCTGGTCACATACTTGATGTCAAATTCTGCTAGGGCCACTTGCCATTTGGACATTCTCATGGTGATATGTGGGCTTTCAAAGATGTATTTCATGGGGTCCACCCGTGATATGAGCAGAGTTGTATAGTGGAGCATGTACTGTCGTAACCTCTTCGCAGTCCATACAGTGCACAACAAGTCTTTTCAATAGCTAGACATCGAGATTCGCAATCATTGCACTTCTTGCTCAGGTAGTAAATGGCTTGCTCCTTCCGACCAGACTCATCATGTTGTCCTAACACTGCTTCCATAGACCCATGCAACACCGTGAGGTATAGTATCAATGGTCGCCCTGGTGTAGGTGGAACCAGGAGAGGTGGGTTTGATAGGTAATTCTTGATCTTGTCAAAGGCCTCTTGACATCTGTCATCCCACTTAACTGTCTTATCTTTCCTCAGCAGTTTGAATATCGGCTCGCAGGTGTGGGTCATATTGGAGATGAATCTCGCGATATAGTTCAGACGACCCAAGAAACCTCGAACCTCTTTCTCTGTTTTAGGTGTTGGCATATCTTGGATGGCTTTGATTTTGTCTGGATCAACCTCGATGCCCTTCTTGTTAACAATGAAACCTAACAGTTTTCCAGTGGATGGTCCAAAGGTACATTTTGCTGGATTCAATCGGAGTTTGTAAATTCTGAGTCATTCAAACAATTTCCTGAGCACGACGACATGACTTTCACCTTCCTGCGATTTCGCAACCATATCATCTACATACACTTCCAACTCCTTGTGAATCATGTCATGGAATAGTGTTACCATGGCTCGTTGGTAGGTTGCTCCAGCATTCTTCAGTCCGAACGGCATCACTCGATAGCAAAATACTCCCCACTGAGCGATGAATGATGTCTTCTCCTTGTCCTCTTCCGCCATCAGAATCTGATTGTACCCTGAGTAGCCATCCATGAAGGAGAATCGATGACTTCTTGCTGTGCTATCAACTAGGACATCTATATGGGGAAGGGGAAAATTGTCTTTTGGGCTTGCCTTATTCAAATCCCGATAGTCCACACACATTCTAACTTTTCCGTCTTTCTTCGGTACGGGTACTATGTTAGCTATCCATTTCGGGTATAGCGGAACTTCTAGAAAGCCTGCATCAAGTTGCTTCTTGACTTCCTCTTTGATTTTAAGAGACATTTCTGGACTCATCCTTCTCAACTTCTACCGTTTAGGTTCCATGCCCTCAATCAGTGGGATTTTATGCGACACTATCTCTGGATCTAAACCAGGCATATCTTTATAAGACCAGGCAAAAATGTCTGCGAATTCACAAAACAGTGCTATCATCTCTTCTCTTTCTGGATTGTCAACTATCTTTACTTCTTTCCTATCCTCATTGGTCCCCAGATTCACAATTTCAATGATCTCGTCATGAGGATTTATCCCCTTTTCCATTGAGTTTATGATTTTGGCAAATTGTTGGCACAATTCAGGATATTCATCTTGTTCATTTTCATTCAAGTTCGTTGTAACACAGTAATCAGTTAATGGGTTTTCATAATCCTTTGCACAAGATAGAGATTCTGAAGGAGTTGAGTCCCTGGAATTTAGATGAGACTTGAAATAAATAATACGAAGAAATATATGGGAAGAATGAAATGAAAGGACAAAAATTATGAAAAGGAAAAGAAACCATGCATAATCATTCAATTAAAGTTGAAGTACAGATAAGGTAACTAAAGCGTCCATTACTCAAGATACAATAAATCATCACAAGGCACAGAATCCCAATTGTCTAATGGTTCGCTACTCTGGTAGATCAGCCGAGACGTTTCCTTGACTCCTTCTTGAGTGCTAGCGGCTCCTGCTCTTTCTATCATTACCACTGCTGCTGGTGTAGGAAATGTGTCCCTGATGTGCGGAATCTTCTGCTTGATGGGTTCAAAATATGACAGCTCACCTGTGACTTCGTACCCCAGACCAAATTTCCCAGGATTGTCCTGGAGGGAGATTGGATCCTTGATTCCTTGCAATTGTCTTCCTAATCCTTTGCCTTCCTCGAATCCGCTCATCTGCATTATTCTAACGGCCACTGGAAGCGTGTCACCTCTTCCTTTTACTGGTTCAACTATTTCGAGGTTTTGAAATGAGACCTCGAGGACATCTTCAGCACAGTCAATGTATGACACTGCCACTGGTTTAGTCACCAGCAATTCTTCCTCCCTTTTTACAGTAATGAGCTTTCCACAATCTATGAATTTCACCTTCTGATGAAGAGTAGAGGGGACTGCACCTGCCTCATGCATCCAAGGTCTTCCCAACAGCATTGTGTACCCTGGCTCAATGTCCATCACTTGGAATTTAGTTAAAAACATGGTCAGACCAATTTCCAAATGAAGGTCAATAGTGCCCGTGATTTCCCTCAATGATCCATCAAATGCTTTGACGATTGTCTCGCTTGGTTCAATTGCGGAAGGATCGATTGGTAGTTGCTGCAGAGTGGAGTAGGGGAGCACATTGAAAGCTGATCCTCCATCAATCAGTACTTTGGCGATATTGCAACCTTGGCATTTTAAAGTGACGTGGAGCGCCTTCGGGCGTCCCACTGCATGAGGAAAAATTTCATCTTCTTTCAAAATTATGGCATTCGCGGTTTTGATTGCACCCACAATCCCTTCGACCCTATCCGGGGTTACATCTTTTGAGACGTATGCTTGATTCAACACTTTCTTAATCGCGTTGCGATGAGCTTCCGAAGATAAGATCAATGAATAAAGTGAGATCTTTGCCGGTGTTTTCTTCAGCTGATCCACCACATCATACTCACTTTGTTTCATTATTTTTAGAAATTCTTCTTCTTCATCTTTAGGGTCTTTTTCTTTGCTTTATGGTATTGCTTGAGGGTCTTCTAATAGCTTTCCGGGGGCATAACACCTACCACTCCGAGTGAATCCCCCTGTTCCCGTCACATTCGTTATGGACTCTGATGCAAGGGGTTTCGAGCATTCTTTACTATTGTGCTCTTCAATTGCTTTTGGTTGATCAGGCTTTGCATGGGTTGTAAGATGAAAAGGCAATCCGGACACTTTGAAGACAGGTACTGCCCCTTGTTTAGGGATTATCTCCCCAAATATCGCAGAACAAGGCTCTGTGACAGTGTCATATCTCCACGGAACAGTGTGATTGCTTTCATACGAAAATGGCGTAGGTACCTTGAGAGCAAGTGCCGGTTCGGGTTTATAAACCTTAAAAACAGGAGGAGCTTGGTTGATCATATTGATACTCTGTTTGATGCCCTTCGGTATCTCAAGCAACCCTAATTTGATCATCCTTTCAACGAAGATCTTCAGCTCTGGACACTCTTCAATGTGATGCTTCCTTCCGGAACACTCACAAAATAGATCACCTTCGTCTCCCTCCACTATTCTTCTACCTTTCTTTCCCTCAGCTTCCATCTCATAACCAGCCCTTTTTAAGGCTTCCAGGATCTGTTTCATTGGGAGTTTAACATTCTTTACTCCCTGACTTGCTTGCACCTCACAGATAGAATTCACTTGTCCTCCGCCATGATTGGGGAATGGGTTGTTTCTTATGTTTGGCCTCGGCTCTTCTTCCAGTTTAATGGCGCCGCGGTCGATCAAATGCCATACTGCGCTTTTAAACCCATAACAATCTTCGACGGAATGTCCAGGAGAATTTGAATGGTAATCGCATGTCTGGTTTGGATTGTACCACCGAGGATATGGTGGCATGAAAGTCTTCCCAGGACGGGGGGTTAGCAAGTTGTCTCTGCACAAGCATTTGAACAGTTCAGCATTGCTCATATGGAAATCAGGTAGTGGCCGATTTTCTGTGGGGGATCTGTTGTTGGTGGTTAATGGTGGGGTTGTTGTAAAGGGGTTGGTTGCCTGGCGAGCCGGAGGTAGTGTTTGGTGGGGTCTAGGTGCTATCGGAGTATAGGGTCGTGGATGGGAAACATGGTTGATTTGGTGTGGTTGAGGCATGTATGGTGCTTGGGTTTGGGTTGGAATAGTTTGAGGGGATGGGTATTGTTGGTAGGGGTAAGAGGGGTGTTGTGTATGCGGGTAAGGCGGGTAGTGGTTTTGGTAACGATTTGGCTGAGAAGTGGATTGACGAGGCTGGGGGTGGATGTAGTTGACGGTACCCTCTTTTCTCTTGAAATTGGAGCTCTTCTTTGATTCACTTGTTTCCCCTACTGCAAGTTCCATTTTCCCTTCCTGGATGTTGGTTTCTATCCTTTCTCCTATCTCAACCAGATCGACAAATTCCTTGACATGTGTCCCGAGCATGTTTTTGAAGAATGGGCCTTCCAGTGTGCGAATGAAGTAAGAACACATCTCCTGTTCCAGCATTGGTGGAATAACCCTTCCAGCTATTGCTCTCCATCTCTGAGCATATTCCTTGAAAGATTCATTTCCTTTCTTCCTCATCCCTTTCAGTTGATCTCTGGTAGGAGCAGCGTTCAGATTGAATTTGTATTGGTTGGTGAAAGCTTGAGCTAGGTCTTCCTAACATCTAATTTGTGCTCGGTCCATCTGCATATACCATTCCCACGCAGCGCCTTCCAAGCTCTCGAGGAAAAAGCTGATCAGGAAGTTCTCATCCTTGGACCACATTCCCATTTTCGTGCAATACATTCGTAAATGCATGAGAGGATTGGTGCTACCATTGAACTTGATGAGCTCGGGCATCTTGAAGTCTTTGGGAATGATCACGTTAGGAGCTAGACACAGATCGTTGATGCTCATTGAGCCATATGGGCTAGGCCCACGCAGCATTCGGAGCTGCTCTTGCATGCTTTCTTGCAGTTCTTGTTTGAGCTTCAATCGCTCAGCTTCCTTCTCCACGTTGTTATACGAGGCTGCATTGTTGTCATTGTTACGCGGGGTCCCATTGTTGTCATTCCCATCTGAGTCGTATCCTGGTCCCTCCTCATTCTCCTCGTTTTGTTTGGCGGCTTTCACCGTATCGACAATGAATTTCTTGAATTCTTGTCCGAATATGGACTTTATCATGTCTTTAAGCTCATTAATCTCTTGACTTAGGTTCCTTCCCTCATTATTGCCTTCTGCAGTCATACTCTGCTCCTTGTCTTTACCCCTTTCAGTCTTCTCCTTCTCAACTCTGGATCGAAGTTCGTACGGCTCTCTAGCCGGCACACTAATGCTAGACAAAGCTTTCTTTGAAGGAGCAATGTTTGACAGCCTCTAAACTGATAGAGATTCTTTCCCCTGCAAAATGGAGCATGATTTAGTTTTTCTTTTATAATTTTTTCTTTTCTCTTTTTCTTTTTTTTTTTTTAAAGTTCACGAAGGATATCATCAGCACTTGCGACGAATGGAAATATCATCCACACATATCATTACGGGCATCCTACCCTATAACTTAAGTATGGTTGATAGCGATCCTAAAGGGAATATTTATTTCCTCATCAGATGCCATTTAATAACACTAGCAATGCAATTTTGGAGCAGAATTTTGCTTCTTGTAAGAAGATCACATCGATTCATGAACACATAGATGGAAGACTTAAACATTTCATTCCTTGAATTAAAACGTAGTTCAATACATCATAAACTACTGAGCCTAGTACATCAAGAGTTTGGTTTTCTGTTTCTTGAATTTCCTAGCATAGCCTTCACATTTCTTCATGAACTTGGTTACCCCTTGTGGTAGGTCGAGAAATGGTGCTTCCTCTATCTCTTCTTTTGCTTCTTCAAAGCATTGTATGACCTCCTGACTGTGATCATTGACCTCCTTGATGATTCGGGCATGCTTCATCTTCCATTGTTCGGCTTCTTCCACATTATCCAACGCTTTATTTTTCCAAAACTTCCTATGTTCGGCTGCCGTGACATAGAGGTCTTTGGTATTGGTTTGCCGACTTAGTACCTGAGCATAATCATCCTTTGTTTGTGCTAAGACTTCCAACAGATTTTGGACTTTGCCTTCCAGTTCCTTCCTTGCTTGCCGTTCCATGTTGATTATCTTCTGCAACTCCCTATTCTTCTCTTTTTCATTCATATCCTTTACCCCTAGGTCTCGCAATACTTTCTCCTTCTTGTCGATCTCAGCTTCTAATTTTACTTTGGTCTTGTTTTGGACCTTGATTTCTCTTTCAAAGTTCTTATTTTCGTTTAAAAGGCCATGGAGCTCTCCTTCAAGTTCTCGGAGCCTTGCGGTTACTGCGCTTCCTCTTCCTCTTGGGACTTCAAGGGAGTCTACATTTTCATCCTTCAACGTCTCAATCTCTCTTGCCCTTTTGCGACACTGGTCTTGGAGAATGACTACTTGCACATCGGTTTCTTGTTTCTTTTCTTCTAGGAACCTCATTTGTGTCTTTAATACCTCAACATGAGAAATCATTTGGGACATTGCTTGAGATTGTTCTCCATCACCATGAAGCTTCCATCAAGGTCTGACCGCCCCACTCTTGCTTTTCTCCAATTTTCATATTCTGGGGTTAGGATTGGTAGTTGCTTTCCCAACCTTTGTCTTCCTACCATTTTGATGTCTTCCCAAGCTCTCTTAATTTCCAACTCTTGCTTCTTTGTATCCTGATGCTTTTGGTAGAGGAAATTAAATCCTTGCAATTGTTCTTCTTGAGGTTTAGTTTGTGTCCAGCGAAGCTGCCTTAGTACCAAAGCAGGAGAGTATGATGCGCAACCCCTCGGACCCATTAACGGAACATAAGGGAAAGCCCCACAGCTGTAGATAATGTTTTCACCATTGTACCATGGGCAAACCCATTTAAAAGTACTGGGCTCAATGGTAGAAAACTCTTGTATCCACTTATGTGCCGGTTGTTGAATTATTGGTACGCGATGAAAGTGTTTCAACGGGTCTGGCAAGTGTCCCATATAGTTTCCAGCATGCATGTGTGTCATTACCCACACGTATAGCAAGTGTGAGCAACATCGTAACCTCCCTCCTTTCTTTCGATGGCATATTTCCATAGAAAGGAAAGTGTCGGCTAGAATTGCAGGAATCGGATTTGCCTTATAAGTGCAGAATCTGAAGAAGACATCCATTGAGGCTTGATCAACAATGTCTGGTGTAAAGGGGAAGAGCACCAACCCATAAATTGTCAGTGCTAAAGTTCGGTTAAACAAGTCCCATCTTTTTTGTTGGGCTAACATTTCAAGGTGAGTCTCAAGGAAACCTTTGCTCAATCCTCGAATCAATCCCCTTTCTTCTATCACCATCTGGCCCACTTGGACCCCAATTATCTTGGCAATTTTCGCCTCTGTTACATGATTCCCTTGATAGAGGTACACACCTGCCTTTTCGCGGATAGGTAATCTTATCATCCTCGTGTATTCTTCTATTGTCGGAATTATGTCAATCTTCGGCAATTCAAAGCATTGTAGAGGAGACTTCCAAAATCGTGCGAGTGCACTAAGCACAGGTTCCTCGACAGTGATGTACAAGAGGTCAACTAGATGTCCATATGTGTTCTGAAAATCAAGTCTAGTTTCATGCGGCATCAACCGACATAGTTCTCCTATTTTTCGTAGCTCGCTTTGGACTACGGTAACCTTGATGTTTCTCTTTGCATTGCTAGTGTTATTTTGGGTCATTTCCATTGTCTTGAGTGATGATAAGCCTTGTTCCCTGTAAAAAAGAATATAAAATTAAATGACCTCGGCAATGTTAAATATGCATGAGTAACGGATGATGCATGCGATGCATGAAATGATCTTTTTATTATTATGCATTATGTGGGGAACTCCTGTCCTAAAATGAAAGTTATGCATGGCACTTCTATCCTTAAAATGTATGTTATGCATGTATGTTATGCATGCTATGTGTGCATGGGATTTTTTACTGAATGCCCTATGAATGATACACTTATAGAAACATAAAAGAATAAAATAAATGAATGATATGCTTATGGAAACATTTTTTTTTATATATTTTTTTTAGAATAAAAGAAATGAGTGATATGCTTATGGAAACATTTTTTATTATTTTTTTTGAAAATAAAAGGAATGAATGACATGCTTATGGAAACATCTTTTTTATTTTGAGAATAAAAGAAAAGAATGCATGGGCGCATGCTCAATGAGAATAAGAAGAGAAAATGGATACTCCTTCGTGTCCTAAAAGGGTTAATTCTAGAGGTGGAATTTCTAAGGTCCAAAACCTAATAGGATAGTCACTAGGTTCAAACTATTAGTGCACAGTTATTGGGACGGGTCTAGACATCTAAAAGCCATGGTCCTCAGATTGCCCCTATCTATAAGATAGAGACCCAGTTCATGAAGAGATCACAAGTAGGGATGAACCCTCTCAGTATGATCAACCCATGAGACCAGTGACAATCTGAGTGGTGTTCCGCCAAATGTCAAGTGAGCATGAAGCCCCTCAGTGACAATATTGGAACTCCTCCCTAATCCTCGGGTCGCACAAGCTAGGGTATAGAGCCCAAAAGTATCTGAGGTAGTGTGAATGTGCACAGTGTGTGAGGAGTATACCAACCTTGTAATCCTAAAACTACCCTTTCCTGCAAAAGAAAACCAAACAACATATATTCCAGAAGCACAATTGATTATCCAGAAAACAAACAAAGTCTTCTACCCTAAGGTTTCAAATATATACAAAAGTGGAAGTCTTCTATCCTAATGTTTGAATAAGGAATATTTACAAATAAAACATACCATTATTTGCAAAAAAAGGGAAATAAAATATTTACAAAAAGTAAAACAAATGTGTGATTTGGGGAAAAAATAAATATTTTAAAATCATATTATTTGCATAATTAACTCCAATAGGCTTGACTCTCTAGCTGTCCCCAGTGGAGTCGCCAAGCTGTCACAACGTACCCGGAGGGGGGGCGCCGAGACTCGGATGGCGATCGTTTTTGGTTTTTTTTTTAAAAATGTTTAGAGTCGCCACCAATTTTAATTCTGGA
Organism: Dalbergia cultrata; assembly: GCA_031216105.1. Classification (NCBI taxonomy): domain Eukaryota; kingdom Viridiplantae; phylum Streptophyta; class Magnoliopsida; order Fabales; family Fabaceae; genus Dalbergia; species Dalbergia cultrata. Next base: position 34,960,505 of record CM062349.1, on the reverse strand, counting down.
AAAATTGGAAAACCTTTGATTTTTGCAAGCTGGTCTTTAAAATGAGATTTAAGGTCCGGGAGTCTGATTATGATTAGGGAAGGGTGGAAACTTAATCCCACTGCACCCCTAATACATCCGTATAAATACGGTTACCCTAGAGCTTATTATGCCAATTAATTATGACTTTAAAATATTTATTTTTTCCCAAAAGTTAGCGATTATGTAAAATATAAAGTAAAATAAAATAGAAAGAAATTAAATTAAAAGAAAACAATTTAATGAAAAATTAATTTTGGTTTGATAGTTGTAAGCTACGCCGACGTACCCTCTGGTGCAATGAGGAACTCAAAACCACGTCGTTCTGTAAAATATGCTTGTGTGTTTGATGGATTCTAGTTAAAAGAGAAAATAAAAGTGTGTTGATTGGTTTTAATTTTGAAAATGATTTTGATCGGACAGGAATTAAAAAGAAAACCCGTTTATGCACAAGATTCAAGGCCGCACGAGGTTGTTCAATAAATCTTTATGATTTGATAATGCATGAAGGAGGCATCTACCTCTCAGTCATGATTATTAACCATTGCACGGATCAAACATTTTTTATTTTTATTATTTTCATTTTTTGTTATTTTTTGGTTTTTTATTATTTATTTATTTTATTCTATTCTGTTTTATATATATATATATTATCCTAGAATGTGATAGAGCAGAATTTTTCGACCCAAGGTACATGGCCCAAAAAATAAAGAGGCAGGCCCAAACTCCAAGGTAGAGGTTGTGTAAAGAGAGATTGTCGTCTATCTCCTCAAAATTAAAAAGTTATTTTAATGCTAAGTTGCACTAATAATGTAGTAGAGGACACAACCTAGGTCATCTTTCAAGGAGGTTTTATCACTTAGTTGGAAAGTTGGAGGTTTTGAGAATTAATATTAGAAGCAATTAAAATTAAATGATAATAGCAATGGTAAAGAGACACTAGTGCCAGGTATTCCTGGAATTAAAACCATCACAGACTAAATATTGAATCCATTAGTAGCTATTAGTAATTAATTACTGATAACTCTACTAGTAATCAATCGATCCCTAGAATTTGACCAATTCAAATAACCAATAAACAAAATCCCAATTTGTTTAGAAATTACAGTGATTTAATGTACCAATTACTACAGCCTAATTGTCAATTGAAAGGTTAATTCTAATATTCTCTCTCAAACATAAACCAATGGATCAATCAATTTATGCCCAAAGGGTTTTCCCAAATGACGATTGCCAATTTAGTCATTCCAATAAAAATTATAGCAATTACCACAATAATTATAAGAATAGAAATTGAAGACAATTGAGAAAACTAATGTATTCAATATAAACAAAGGTCTCAAATCTCACTCCAATCCATTTGAAAACCCTTATACTAGTAAGAAAATTTACTTCTCTATCTCTGGAGGATTACAACAGTGAAAATAAATAAAACCTAAAAATAATAACAATAATCTTTGCTACAATCTCCAAGACGAAGCATCTTCACTAATGTAATCCTTAAGAGAGAAAAGAATAGAGAAGAAGATGTATAGATTGAAAGAGAAAATTCTAAACTGCAGCCTAAAGTGGGTAAAAAAACTAGGGTAAAAATCTATTTCAATTCTTTAAATACTACTCTCTAAAATAGCCCAAAGTGAAGTCTAAAAACAGATTAATTTCTGCAATCCTCCTATTGCATGAGTGTTGTAGCTGTGAATGCTATTTTGTAGGTTTTGATGATGACAATGAGCAAGCAAATGACAACAAGAAGAGACGCAAAAATGACATAGCAATTCTTGAAGATGAACACTCAAGTGATCAAGGTTAAATGGTTAGAATAAGGATTTAGATCACTTTGTTAAAAGGTTTCTTTTGATAAGTTTAATTGGCCATCTTTCAAGTTAATCAAGTTTTAATTTAAGAAAAAGTTTTTGAACTCAATTCACCCCCCCTCTTGAGTTCATTGAGGCCACTTGAATAGCAAGTGGCCAGTTTCAAAAATTTGAACTGTGTAATCGATTACTGGTCCTTGTAATCAATTACCAGACCCCAAAATGCACCAGTATGTGTGTTTTGAAGAGACACATCTCTTGGGGTCAATCCTCAACGGCTCACATGATTTGTTTTCTATAAATACCCTTGTTTATCATTGTTTAACATATAGAAAACATATTACTAAGATTATTTGAACAATCACTCTTATTAATCATTCCTCTTGATCAATACTTGGCCAAATTGTCTTATTCTTGAGAAACCTTATAGGACTTCAATTTGTAACATCTACTCTATATAGAGAGTGAGTTGTTGTACTCTTTTCTTTTACTCGAGTTTGTGAACAAGGGTGGGGTATCCCTTGGAAGAACAAGAGTGTGGTATCTCTTGATTCTTGATAGACTCAAACACAAGGGTGAGGGATCCCAAGGTGTAAGAGTGCTCATCATTTGTAAAGACAAAAGTAATAATGGAACTCTCAAGTGGGTTACTTGAGAGAACTGGATGTAGGCCACAAGTGGTGACTGAACCAGTATAAATCAAGTTTGCAATCTCTTCCCTTGACTCTTTACGTTTATTGCAAATTCACTCTTCATTATATTGTTAATATTACTCACATATTTAATTAGTCCTTTATATCTCTTGCATGTGCATTCATTAATCTAAGTTTTTAAGTCAAATCTTTAAAATTCATTGAAAAAGTAATTTGAGTGTGAAATCTAAGAAAAAGTTTTTGAACTCAATTCAACCCCCCTCTTGAGTTCATTGAGGCTACTTGAATAACAGTAGCACTAAATCGAGTGATGTGGTGGTCCGCAGTGAGTTACACTCTTTAAAGTCATTTTTTAGGTGTTGTTGAGCGTTGCAACTCTGGATAGAATTGATGTTTTCACGTATTTAATCAGTTTTGGTCCCTTAAATAACCATATTTGTCCTTGACACTAGAAATAGAGATAGTAGCCCTTTGAATAAGCTTTCTAACGCCATAAAAATGACTTCAATTGGATATCTATAGCTCCAAACAATGGTAAAATACAAACTGGAAATTAGGCTAGATAACATCATAACATCAGCAGCCTTTAATCTTACAACTCGATTTTCATGACTAAGATGCTCTTAAACCAGGTTTTGACTGAACATGAAAGTTTTAGAGAACCCCTTGAGCTTTTCAAAATATTTTATTTGTCTCAATTTGATCCTTGTAGAGAGAGATACAGATTTTCATTACAATACTTTTTGCAAATGTGGTCAAACAAGCTCCAAAACTCTTCTATTTATCTCCCAAATTCTTCCAAATTGATTGCTGCTATAAGCTCTATGCAGAGAGTTCCCAGCCTTGTTATTGACAATTTGCACTTAATTCAAAGCTCCTACATGCAAAACCATACTCAAAGAGACATGTTAAACACAACAAACTCTAATATAATATTTATTCTAAAATTAATGCAATAGTCAATGATTCTATTAAAAATGCACAAAGAGGCACGAGTCAAAATCCTAATTAATTACATCCATAACAGAGTAAAGCTCATGTAAAAATCTAAAAATTAGAAGCAAAATAACTGGCATAAATGTCCCTCATCATTATGCTTGTTTGGTTTTGTGTGCACATTCAGAATTGTACGTGGATGTGAGTCAATGCACTTTTGCGAAAAGCATTATAGGTCATACATGTGTGGTGTCTGCTCCTAATTAAGGCTAGTTTTGCCTCTTTGGTATGCGTTCTTTCAGTTTTGGATGTGATGCTCTGTTGTTTTGTTTGTTTTCTTTATGTTGTTTCCGATTGTTTTGTTTTTCATATCATTGTGTTGATTTCAACACTCGATGTATTTATGCTTCTTTCCATGAGAGTCAAACATTTTTTACTTATCAAAAATAAAAATTAAGGTTTTGCTGCAATTAATATATGTGACAAATGATAATGGGCTAAAGGAGTTCATGTTAAAATAATAATTATAGTTTTTAATCTAACGGTAACCCATCAAAAGGTGAAGAGTTTGATTCAATTGTAAGCTAGGTAGAGAGGGATGTTGTTTTTAAACCAATATTTTGTTTTGGTAAGGTCAAGTTAGTCAGAGTTAAATTAGGTTTGGGGATATCATGCAATTCTTAAAAACATAATTGCCAAAAATAGATGTTTGGAGGGGATCATGTTTGTTATAGACTAGCATTCTAGCTTAGCAAGACTTAGATTAGACTTGGACTCTATGTATGATTTGTTTTTCCCTTTGATCACAACGTATTCTTTTATGTTTGACCAGTTCATATGTCTAACCCTCACTTAATCGCACATGAGAATATAAGGATTACACAGTCTTATTACAAGAGTTGCTTTTGCAATATTTGAATTGGAACAGATAAATTATATTAACATTTCCTAAAAGTTGGTGACATTTATTTGTAGGATTTAATTTGCAAAGAAGATTCTTGAACTAAATTTGTAAAATTATTACACTGATCTCTCTTGAATTTATAAAATCATTACACCACTCATCCCTTTATCGTACAATAAACAGTATATCCAAAGGAGGTCAATATTACACAAATAAATAGAGATGACTGAAGTAATTAAATTTCACTGAATTTCAATGGATACTAGAGTAATTTTCCCTTTGAATATAATTGACATTCTCCTGTCATAGTGTCAAGTTGCTTACCACCTTCGTAACACCGTAATATTATTTTTTAATAAAAAAAACTTAAGCAGAAATAATTATATCTCAAGTATTAGCTTCATAGTTTTTACTTCAGTGAGAAGTGTTTAAGTTTAATATATATATTAAAAAAATGTTATGAAAACAATAAAATTACACAACACATGCCTTATCATCATTAAATGTGATGAGTGGTCATATCTAACTATAATAAAGTGTGTTGTGTGTATTTATTGTGTAATTTTATTGTTCCCATAATATTACTATATATTAATACTCGATTTGTCCTAGAAATTGCTCATGCAAATTTGGGTTGGGAATTATAGTTAAGAAAAATTCTCTCTAATAGTTTGAACTCCTGATGCTACAAATTGCGGGATGCATCTGCGCTTGATTGTGTGGTTTTCTTGGGGAGATCACATCATCCATCTATGGATAGAGTGTGACTTAACCTTAGCCAAGGATCTCGCTTGTTGCAAGACAATGACCTAATTTATAGCCTTGTCCCGCGCTTATCCGTTATCTATCCAAGAGATAATATCAATAAACTGGGCAGTTAGAATTACGCACTTTGCTTGGATGTAAATCTTTTTGCCCGAATCCTGTTTAATTCTCTGTCTATCATTCGAATCTTGACAAATCATGAACGATGAGATAGAATTTGAAGATTTTCTTTTCTCATCCACTAACCCGTTTGGCAAATTGGCTCGCTAGCTTTGCCTATTCTCTAGCATTTGGCATTCATAAACATTGTTAGTGGAAGATCTTGCTTGGTAGAGCAGTGCTTTTTTTTTTTTTTTCCCTACTCTTCTTGTAACCAACTAATAATAATAACAATAAGTCAATACCAAAAAATAAAATAAAATAATGATAATAATAATAATAATAATAATAAGTCAGCAAATAATGATATGCATTAATTATGGCTAGTTATAGTGGGCGATGATACGTACTAAATCAACGAATCTTGTTAAGAGTTACTAGAATTGAAGGGATGCATAAAGTGGGCACATACTATTATATAGGGCTTGTGATTTTTTTGGCTGGCTAAAACATAATATAAAATTTGTATTGTGCAGGGGGGTAAAAAAGTGCCCCGAAGAGTAGTAGCAAGCACCTACTAAGAGTATTTTATAGGTAGAATGATTGAGAGGAGTTGAATATCAGAAATCAACGCTAGAAGCAGAGAAAAGGAAATGACCTAATTAATTGTAATACTTTTTTTATATTTAATTGCCACTTTTTGTTTCAGTAATCATTAAGTATGGTTTAAATAGTTACAATAAATAATAATAATTATGAAAAGTATTTTAAGTTTAAGATAAGAACCCTGCAGCCTTAGAAAATATTTATTGAACCAAATTCTTATTGGTTTACTGACAAAGTTTGCCTCAATAGCAGTATATCTCGTGGAGTGCGATTAATCATTCGCTATTCAGAGGTGTTAAATAAGTCCTAAAAAGCTTCGACACAGTGGGTTAGATGACTGAATCCTTTAAGTATGTGTCAAGGATTCAACTCCTATCGTGTGTATAGAAAGAAGTTTTGTTAGGAAAGACAAAATCCACTTTGATAATCTTCATGCCTCAAAGGGATTAGTCTTTAGATGCCAGTCAGGAGATACCCTTGAGCAATAATAATAAAAAAAAGTGCTAAATAAGAGAAACCTTAAACATTGCCTTTATTATCGTCCATTTTCAAAATTTCATTTTTCTATAATTATCTATATCAATTTAAAATTTTTGACAATATTAATTACTTTTTTCCCTTGTGTACCTTCATTAAATAAATTGTTGGTTATTATGTCTAAATAGAGGGATTAAGTATAAGAGAGAATGTTAAAAAAGAAAGGGGAATTAAGTGATAAAAATAGTAGTAGAATCATAAAATACATTTAAATTTGCCTACTAATATTCAAACCCATTTAATTATTTCTTTAATCTACGTGCATAAGTAAAAGAGAACACTTAGAGGATATTTATTTCAAGGTATATTTAGTTATTCTCGGGGATAACTACTTGGAAACGATGTGTTTCCATATTTGTTAATAAGATCTCATTCTCACAATAAAAGATAGGGATAAAAGATTCTCATAATTTGGGAATGACAATTATTGTTGAGTATAAATATGAAAATATCACTCAATTATTCGACTTTCCCCATAATTTTTATTTACATGCGTTCATCTTTTACCTGCATTCATCTGCACTTTATATGTCCATTACGCTCTCAATTTAAATTTTTTGTTTAATTGTTATATCGATCGAGATGAATAAATTTTAAAATATTAATTTTATATTTTTTCTAGAAATAATTTTTATTTTGGATGATAATAATAATAAATGTGTATGTGTATTTTGGAAAGTATGATATATATTTCCTGGAATATATATTATAAAATGAAAAAGTTTTAAATTTATTTTTAAGAATCTCAATAAATAATCTCAAGAATCTATAATGTTAAAAAAATTGTTTAAAATATCTAATAATAACATTTCAAGAATATTATTCCCTGTAATGTGCTTCTGGAATCATAATTTCACATTTTGAAACAAAAGTCCCATGGGGAATATTTTTATGCTTACAAAATATTAAATGTATTTGTTTTTTCATTTAATACCTTTTTATTAAATATTAAGAAAATTATTAAAGAAATATTTTAGGAGAGTGCAGCAAATCTTTTATATACATATGGTCAATGAAATTTCATGAACCATATATCATGTTTGGATTCGTAATTGAAAATGGGATTTTGTCATTGATAAAGAGCCAAAGCAAAAGACTTCAAAAAAATATATTTTTAGTTCTTTAATTAGTACTAGCAGTAGTACATGTTAGCAAAACCATTGAAATAATTAATAACCTATTTGCTCCAGGTTGAGAGAGGAGAAAACTTTAACTTGGACAGCATTTGAAAGCCAACTATTAAATTAAAGCGTGTATCAAATGTGGTCCAGAATATTTAATAATTTTTCACCTTTGATATGGTTATCCAATAAACACCAGAGGTTTTAGAGTAATTTTTTTGAGACTTACCGGTAACCATAAGGCCTAGCACAGTTAGTAGTTAGTTGGACTCCTTAAATATTTAATCAGGGATTTAATTTCTAATGGTGTGTATGGAGAATGTTTCATGGCCAGAGGCAAGACTCACATATGTAAGCCTTATGCCTCGAAAGGATTAGTCATTGCTTCCGGCGGTGAGTACCCTTGGTTCATCTAAATTTTTTTAGTCATTGCTAAATTTTTCTTCCCCCATAATCAAATCGATTAATTTGTGATCGTAGGATCGCATGTCGCCTTGAGAGGCGCAGGTCATGCATGATCCATCGATTCCCTCTTTGACCTGGAAGTTATATGATCGTACCAAAACCCACCAAGTTTGTCTTTATGCATAATTAATTTAGAATCAAACTCTCTTCAAATCAAATAGGTAATTATGTTTGTGCTATTAGCAATTGAAGAAAATTTGACGTTTACTCCGACTTCAAACTGCAGCGCGTTTGAAAATTAATATGATCCGTTACTGATATTCTTTATTGTTTCCTTTTCACTTTTCATTTTTCTTTTTAAAAATAATGGAAAACTTGCACCACATGTATAGTCATTGCCCATATCGTGGTTTCAGTCGGTCATACTTCGTGTATTTGATGCGTAAATAAAATTTTAATATAATGAAAATGAACAAGAGTCTTACATTATTATTCTATTATGTTATTATTAAGATAGTGGACCTAACTACACCTCAAAGATTAGCTTATAGAAAATGCTGTCCAATCTCTTACAATTGAATGCTATATTAGTCATATCTTTAAAAGATGTGGAACTCTTTAACAATATCATATTTACTACAAAATGTTTTACGATCTTGCTACTTTGATGAACAGAGATGTTAGCTAGGTTTGAATACCCACGTAAAAAAATATTTGTAAACTCATTTTGATTTGAATCGTATAAATTAAATTAGAGTAATTGAAACAAAAATGTGAAATCAAATTAGAAACGAGAAAATGAATTCACAACTAAACAAAGATAGGTAAAGAACTTAAATTACTATATGGCAACACGATGATCATGAAATGGGAAATGGAATATATATATTGCCGTCCAAAGTGGAGGTGAAAGAGGTGCACCCGTCATTGGGGGCATTTCAATAGCGCAGAAAATAATGATGTTTTCCATGAATTCAAGTATAATAGACACTACTTTTTCTCTTTATTTGAGTTTCCATTTTATTATTCAGCATGTAAATGACTAATGCTATTTTCTTACATAGTTCATACCCCTTTGGGAAAGTGGGAACGCTCATTTTTGCCACTTGCCATTTAGTACAAAATTAAATGGTTAGTTTATAGGTTGACCTGCATGGTTGTGCAATATGAATCTGGGTCCTTATGTTGGCCACTGAATCTCCTTTCATTTCAACAATCCTTAAATTAATTTGCACTTTGCATCGCACAAAGCAAACAAAAGTGCTTCTTTATCATGCCCTATTTCATCAACTCCTTAATTTTAATCATTACATTTGTGAGCTCAACGTTTTCAAAGGGGCACTTGTAGGCTCCTAGTGAAGTGTTCAACATAGTGATGTATCGGGCGGTATTTAATTTAATTTAATTTTTGATGTGGGGACAGTACTTTTGGAAATTATTGTTTTAACACCGTCATGTAAGATGAATGATGGAAAAAGAATAAGTTGAAAAAAAAATAATAAAATCTATATATTTTATTAATAGAGTATCTATGTGTTTAAAATATATAAGTATTGAAATGATATTATTGAGTATTATCCTCCTAATTATATTGTACATTTTACGAAATCTCTCAACTCAACCAACACACTCGTCTTGAAAGGTATGTTTGGCCGACAATAAAAATTATATAGATGAGTTTATGTATTATTTTATATATAAAATTTATTTAATATAATTTTTTATATTATCATTTTTACTCCTTAACACAGCCTAAAAAAAATCTCTTTCGACTAATTTAATATGTATGACCACTACAGTAGAGAAGACATTCAGTTAAATAAAGACGTGATGTTTCATTCCTAACATGTTCACTTGATCAAAATTATTACTAGTATATTTATTTTTTGTGATTTTCCGTGGAACTCAAGTGAAAATTTGGGTCCCAAAACCCATGCACATGTGAGTAATAAAATATAGATATGTTTAGTATTATAATAACGACATATAAATTTCTTTTATCATTAAATTTTACAGTACAAAATAGTAGTAGTACTTAAAAAATAAGTTTACAAAATGAATGTTACCCCTTTTTTTTTTGATGAAATATCACAATAGAGTGAAGTTGCTAGAAAGAATGTCAAGATACCAGTTTGACACGCAGGTGCAAATAACGGAACAAAATTATCAAACTAGGCTAACACTACACTATATCCGACTTTTAGTAATATTTAATATTAAGAAGTATTGTTCAAACTTTTTACTAACATTTAAAAGGTAGCACTAAAAATATAAAAAGTACTTTTAAAATATTTTAATAACACTTTTCCAAGTGTAACATATATTCTATTCTGCTAAAGAGTTTTACCAATATTATTATATGATTTAGTAACATTTTTCAAGTGTTAATAAAGCTCAATTATATTGTTGTGTAAATTAAAATGAAAAATTTTTTTGTCTCGATTTTCTTTTTCGGTAGAAAAATTCATTTTATTACATTCACATAAACATATAATGGGTGCATTCATTTATTACATTAAGAATCTATCGAATAACTTACTCAAATCCTTGATGGATAGACAAATACACTCGCATAGTACCAACAACTTGGCTTTATCCACTACAACATTAACCATAAGACTAAATTTCATAATGGGAAACTTTCTTTATTTAAAGAATTCAATCGAAAGAGAAAAGCTTATTACATAGCTAATATGTTATCAATAACTTTTTTGAGTTATTTTGCGATTTGTTTTTCTCATTCTCTTTTTGGATTGAAAAAGTTCCTATCCCAAGCTGCTTTTTGTACCAAAAAAACTCCAAACCCCAGAGATGTGATGAACACGAGGAATAAACGGAAAAAAAAGGAGAAAAATAGAAGTCTTAGAAAACCATCGCAACAAAGTTGGTTGTTGATTTATCACTTATCATAACTCAGTACACCGAGATTGTGTCCTCTAAAATTTACTTCATACTTTATAAGAATCAATCCTTTATTTACATAACAAGAACTTATGAAGTAATGGTAAATATGTAAAAGTTCAAGCCATAAAAAAAAAGTCATTTTATGGTAGATTTTTATGAAAGTTAAAACCTTTTTTTTATTTATAAAAATAGCTTATATTTGTACTGACTTCAAGTTGTCAACTAATATTCTTGATAACACTTTATATTTGTCATTGGTTTATCGAACAAGCGCATTAAAGATGCTGATTAAGAAAACAGAAATAAAAAGTTTTATATTGAAAGCATGTGTTTTTATATTTTTAAAGTGTGAGATCTATAAAAAAAAAATTAAAACTCACTTTTCTAGTATTATTAACTAATGGATATTGATTAGCATAATCCTTAATTTATATGTACTGTGAGTACAAAAAAATAAATTTACATAAATATTTAATCACCCATTGGTATATTTGTAAAGATGTTTAAATCAATCATTCATTATCTTAAATATCTTACAGATAAAACTATATAATTGGATTGCTGAGTAAAATTTAGTACATAAAAAATTCCCATATTACAAATGAAAAATTTCTTTTGAAACGATAAACGGTATGACAGCGGGAGGGCGCATAATTTTGTAGACAAATCAAAGAATAAAGAAATTTACTTGGGCTTGAATCCTGATATCCACTTTATGTAAACACTGAATGAAGTGGTCTTAATTATTTGGAGGTTTAAGCTAGTGGCTTGCTATTGGTGTATTATTACTCGTCCTTGTTTCAGTTGTTCGGCATAGAGACAAAAGCAGTGCCTCTCTCTTTATTTGGCTTGGGTCTCTTCATGCCCTGCTTGATCCCCACAAGTGTCGATCAAAGAATGTCCTATTTCGGCTCCAAGTGTGTATGTGGCAGACAAATTAGGGTTTTCCCACAACGTGGAACAGATAATTCGTATTAATTTGACCAATTAAGATTACTATAAAACCAACCTAATCAGTGGGTTTGTCTCCAAAACCAACAAATCTAATATGTGGGCGGTGCTGATGCGCACTGACGCGCGATGCACGTTGCGCAAGAAAATAAAATTGGACAAATGTTAGTCTGTGCACTCATAAAAAGCCTCATAAAATAGATTTAGTGCGCATGTACACCTTGTGAGTACATCACTTTTTTTTTTTTCCTAAGCTCGTTGCTTGTTTTTGTTTTTTTCTTTTACTATGTTTATGTATACCTATAATGAGTCTATTTTATAAAAGATGTGTGTTATTTGAATTTATTTTATTTAGAATTTAGAGTATCGTGTCAATTTATTTATTATCTATTATAGAAAATGATTATAAAATATTATAACACAGATTTATAATTTGAATGATGAATGATAGATAGATTGATATAGTCTCACATGTGAAATGAATACCATCAACATTTTTTTATAAAAATAAATTATTTCTACAAAAATATTAACGGTTTATAAAGTATGAAAACATGTGTTCTATTACTTTTGAATTTTGATACTCAACATTTAGTTTTATGCCCATTATTATCTCTTATTTGAATTTTTTTTTTTAATGTAATAGCTAAAGTAGTGATCAATAATTTAAAGTCTTTTACTGCTCTATAACACCTATAGTGGCCTCGTTGCATAATCTGATCCACTGATTTCTTTAATTATAGCCCTTCACAATATGGACTTTGCTAGTCAAATTCTCTCGATTTGTGATGTGAGTATAATTAATTGTCCAATCAGTTCGTTGTTTTTTTTTCCATTTTCGTAGGATTTTTTTAACTATGATAGTCCGGTCCTTCATTATTTCAAAGTATAAATTGTTTTTGAGTTACGGATAAGAGTTAAAATAATAATTTAATTTTGCTGGTTTTTTAAAAATAGGTGCAAAATAACTAATGATTCAATGAAATATAAAAATGACTTATATATAGAAATAAAAAAAAGATACTTAAACACGATTTATATATTGAAATAGAGGAAGTAGTTGACATATGTCACAACCTGACCCGGAAACATAACTGGCACATGAGGGAACGGGTTCTCATGTAAGCTTCATGGGTAACGTAACTTACTAAACACATAGATTGACATGATTTTCATATTTAAAACATAATTTCATCTAAATTATTATCAACTTTTTTATTTATAGCATAATATTCAAATTCATAAAACTAAAATGTTTCAACATTCATAACCATGAATTCATTAAATTTAACATGTGCTATTGCAATTCATGTAAACTTAATTATTTCATTTCATGATCGTAGTTATAATATGAAAATTGGTTCAATACTTGAAAACTAAATACATATGAAGGAACTCATAAATTCTAAAATTTAAATACACAATCTGAAATTAGAATACATGGTACGGATTTTACCTGTATATCGATTGTAGCACTATAATATAATATAATCCAGACTAAGTCTCACTGCAAAGTAAAGCTATCACTGAAACAATTGTGTCTAATGATATAGTGGCTAAGTAAAGCAACTAGCGACCTACAGTTGTAGTTATAAGGAGGAAGGGAGAGGGTTAAATCATTGGACTCTGTGAGTGAATTCTCACTCACCACCCCAATAGGACCACCAACAAGATATATATACATCATATACATGCAACAAGTGGAAAATCATTTTGATGTTTACTTGCATAACCACATAGGAAAACATTTCTAAATTCGAGGTACGGTAATTAATAGAGAAACAGGAATCTCTAAACATGATTAATATGTACATAATATTAATAATTACTCTAATATCTGAACTCTTAAAGTGCACCTAATGAGGTTCCATAAGGTGAACACCTAATTAGGTTTCATTCTTTGGATACTCTGAAGGGGTGAGATTGTTCTCTAATGGACAACTTGGTACCAAGGCTAACGATATTAAATCCGTTAACTTATTATCGAGTTCTCTGTAGTTATCGTCTAAAACTAATTTGCACATTAACTAAATAAATCTAAAAACTCTAAAAGCTTTGAATTCATATAATTCTAACATGCTGACTATCAAGCATAATTGAGTTTCTAAAACCATGCCCAAGGGATCACTAGCTTGCAAACATAGTGATTTTCAAAAGTCACAAAGTATGTGTTTGGTCAATATTTTGAATCATGCTTAATTAAATACTTTCAAAAAAACAAATAACTGAAGTTCTAAAGTAATATTTCAAGATAACATGATTTTATAAACACAATAATTCTAAAATTATAATAACATAACTAACAATGTAGATAAACATGCTCAACTCAACATTTTTAAAAAATCATAACTGGATTTCAAAGGGTGTGATCATGAAAACCAAAATCTTGAAAGCGTAGTAATTTTATCAATCCGTAATTTGTGTCTAACAATCTTGGTAAACTTGAAAAATCACATAGGTTCCAATAAGTCTTTTCATAAGCCAATAAAATATTTTCATGGTATACACTATAGCAATCATGATCCCATGGTTTTCTAAACTATAATTTTCATGCTATAATCAAAATCCATAATTTTGCTACACTTGGCACAACTTGTAAAATCATGCTTATATCACATTTTTGCTTCTAAATTCAAGCTTAGCAACCATACTACTTAGAACATACTCATAACAACTAAAAATAAGGTCATGAGTTCAAACACACTCACCTTTTAGAGCTTAGTGTGCACGCATGGGTACAATCCTATTGATCTTGGAAGCTAGGATGACACCAACAACTACGAAAGAATCACAAACAACTCATGAACATACCATAATCATACTAGGACAACTCTAAGGACATAAGGAGAGTAAACAAACATGAGCAAACCATGCATATTGATACCCTAACTCAGAAACATGGAAGAACAAAGGAGGAATTAAGCATATCATCAATAATCTCTTACCTTGGAACTTGGAGGAGGAAGGAAATTTAAGAGGAATAGGGGAAGGAGGTGGAAGAGAGATGGGAGAAGCTAGGGTTCGAAATTTTTTGAGTGAGAATCAGTTTGGAGAGTTTTTATGGGTTAAGGTCTCATTAAATAAAAGTGCATTGTTTTGGACTTGTCTCAGCATCAGGAGTCTTGTTATAACAAGTTAAAGTTGTTGCAACGAACTTGTTGTCCCTCCTCCTACTCACTACAATAAGAAAATCCCATTGTAGCAAACCTGCTTGACTTCCTACTCATTGTAGCGAACCTATCTGCACAAAAAAGTGCAGGCTTCAGTAGCAGCTTAGTGATTTTTAGCAAACTGGGGTTTTCGGGATATTTAAAGGATGTGCTAGGCTTAGTCAAAGACACGTGCGCCTAAGGCACCACAACATAAGAGTAATGCTACACATCTAAAAAAAAAATGTAAGAATCTTTTATAGAAACCATAGTGATTGTTGGATGAACTAAAATGGTATGACCCATCAATTCATCTAAATACTAATAATTACGACACATCATATCATTCTGGATAAGTTTATGGTTGTTTAGTATTTTCCAAAATAAATTAGCTAGCTAACAACTCGTTTGGTTCATCCCATTAAGGGGTGTTCATGGCCCTAGTGGGGTTTAGGTCATGCTCCGGGTTGGCCAAATTCAGCCTGAAGTCAAATAATCATTTTTAAAGTTATATTTTTTTATAATAATTAATAATAAATTATAAGATTTTATAATTAAATTAATACATTTTAAATAACTTTATAGCATTTTTTTAGTTATAAAGCTTATTTTGAAAGCCACTAGGATTGGTCTGCTACTGATGAGGAGTTTGGGTAATATGCATGAAATCCTAGATTCAAAATCTCATTGCAATTAATGTAATTTTAGAAATACAAAAAAAAACTTATTTTGAAATATATATTATGAAGTATCTTTAGAATTTTTTTACTTTATAGTGAAATTTTATAACTTTATTATGTATCATATCAAAACCTTTAAAGATTGTTAGTCAGGACCCGGTTTTGACCTTGATCATTAATCTAGTCGTCTTTGAATCGGATTCGGACTCCAAAAAATAACCCAGTATATAAATCGGGCCAGATTTGAATTTAATTCAACTCAGCTTGATCCATTATTTAATTTGTATACCCCAAATCTCATTATTCCGGAACAAATTAAGTGGGTAGAGATGCACATGATTAAACAAATTGTGGCTTTTATGTGTGTCTTTCGTTTTGATAGATTTCCAATTTTTCGTGGGACATGCCGTTTTTTTTCAAAGAGCAGCAACCTAAACGAGGAGATTCCACATCACATTCTCCAGGTATTCTTGGATGCTTTTGTAGTATTTTTCTGGTTGACACCTTATGTAGTCGACAACGACTGGTTGAACTTTTTCATTAAGTTAAAGCACCGTGCATGAAGAACTCTCGAGACACACTCAATTAATATTGATTAGTTTATTAAATGACGCCTGGATGAAATTTTTTTTAAATATGCACCCTTCATCATTGCTGCTAGGGAAGCCAGTGAAAGATATTATAAATTGGGTTTATCAATTTGTATATATGTTAAAAAATTTGTATGTGTTATTTTCTCATTTAGTTCTCTATTTTCTTTTTTGTCTGGGATGCGAATCGACTAAGCTATAAGGGGACAATATTACTTTGCACTGCCTAAAAACTAAATACCATAACTACAAAAGTAAAGAAATTATATATTTTTCATCTAAAAAGTATTTTCTATTCTATACTACGAAGTCAAATGATAGAAATTTTTAATATACTGCAATAGTAATAAGTCTTGATCTTCATAAACTTTTTTCTTCCTCTTTCCTTATTAAAAAATGTCATTGAAAAAATATACACGTTGTTTCTTATATATATATATATATATTCCGATCACTTTTAGAGGTTATATCCATTAAGTCCTTTCTTTTCTTTCGAGGCTACAAATGTTATTTTCACACTATTTTAGAGACAACCTATAGATCTCATTAATTTTTAAAATTGAAAGAGTTGGAAAAGTGTGACGTGGAGATGATAACATCCTCAAAACCAACTTTTTTTTTTTTTTTGGTGAATGTCTCTAAAATAGGCTGTATAAATACAAGGGAGATTCTTCCAATGTGAGGTTTGCGGTGAAACTTCACCAAAAAAGGTCCATGGTTGAGTTATGGGCTTATATTGTTAAGTTTGCAGTAACCATTAACGAAAAATACTGCTCTCTCCATTCCTTAATTATATAGTCATTTTTATATTAATTTTTATTTTAAAATTTTAATACGAAATTAATTATTTTATTTTTCATTAATAGTTGAAAAATAGAAAGAGAAAAAAAAATAATAGAACGTATATAGAGTAATTTAGTAATTTAAATCTCTTTTTCTCTAAAATTAATAGCATTTATGTGTCTTTTTAATACTCGTGCAAAAACTTTAAATGATCATAATTAAGGAATAGAGTGAGTGTTTAAAAAAAATTGAAAAAACAAATTAGAAAAGCACTAAATCCTGGAAGAAAAAAAAACAACAATCTTTCATCCGTTGCTTCTTTCTCTTTACAGAACAAGCAGCTATCCACCTACTCCACGATGGAGGAAGACCACAACTGGCCCACCCACTCGATCGCGCGAGCAAGGTGAAACGAGGTTTAATGGCCGAAGCAAGTAGGTGCTCCATTAGTATTATTGCAAAACATTAATGTGCTCCTATATATATACAGCAATATAATTAATCATTTGAAGTTTTGGACCGATAAAAATTAAACGCGCTTCTCAAAGATTCAAAAAACAAAAGCAAAGGGATGAGTTGCTTATATAGTGGGTCACTCGCTCCCCAACAATGGTGGTGGAAGCAAAGGGCGGATCACTCGCGAATGACTGGCGCATTCGATGGCTCACGGATGATGACTTGACCACAGCGGCTGTAGTAGCTAGCCGAGGCGTAGGCGAGATGACATACCCCAATGTCTAAGTTCTGTGAAGGGGAGCAAAAATGAGTTCTTTTTTGTTCATTTTTTTTAATCTAATGCTTCTTTAAATTTGTTTTCTTAATTTTAAAACACGATGAAAAAGTACAAAATTACAAACAAAACCCATGATTCGATCAAACCAAACACATAACTCCACATGTCCAAATACAATTTATCCAACTAGATAGCTTAGAGACTTCTTTGGCTCTGAATGCCCAGTACAACTAACATATCTCTTGTTTATTTTCTACCTCTTTCATCAAATTCTGTTGTGTTCTTGCCAGTTAGAAACTATGTTGCTACTGAATTAGAGATTCTTTTCCCCAACTCAGTGTTTACACTACAAAAAAAAATAAGCATTTTTAACGGTTTTCATCAATAAAAGTGTTATTAAGAAAAGAAATTTTAATATAAAGTGATTGTTAAAAATATTTATAAATTTTTATTGACAATTAGTACATATAAAAAAATCCAAAAGATATATTTTCGACATGTGCTAATTGTCAATAAAAATTTATAAGTATTTTCAATAGTCACTTTATGTTGAAATTATTTTTCTTGACAATACTTTTATCGACACTTTAATTGTTGAGCACCGTTGAAAATACTCATTTTTCTTGTAGTGTTATTGGGTTTAATATTTGGAGGAATTATTTTTAAAATAATGAAAAGTATACAGGTAAATTTGCAATTTCAGATGTTCATCAAGAATGAAAAGTAACTTCACGTTACTTTGGCTCAAAGTACATTTAAAGAACGAAAAATGAAAAGTAAAATTAAAAAAGTGTAACCAAACATGTTATGTTACTGTGCTTTTTCAGTTTTAGTCACTAAAGCACTTGGCTAATGATATAAGGACATAAATGTGGAGATACTGGAAATAGAAATCTGTTTAGTGGTGGAGACAGAAACAGGAAATAGAAAAATTTTTCATCCTTAAGATAAAAAAATACAAAATTTCTATACTTCAAAAACCTGAGGATAATAAGAACAAAATACAGAGACATAAATTTAATATTTTATTTCTCACAATAATAACCTCGTACATATTTAATATTTATGTTTCTATCTCTACTGTTCCTATTATCACTGTATTCATGTCTCTATTCCCTATCAAATGCTTCCTAAACGTAGGTTTAGGGCCTAACTCTAAACCAAATAGGTACTCATGAGGCGAGTCTTATAACTAGGAGTCAGGGATAAAATGGAATTTTTCTTCTAGCTTTAGCGTTTGAAACTTGGCTTGACGGGTGAAGAGCGAGGAATCGGGTTGGCTGGTAAGTTTTGTACGGTACGTTTATAAGTTTGAATTCTAAAATTAAATTATTTTTTGTGTAAGATTTTAGAATTTTTAGTTCCAACTCTTTACTCTCTTCTAAAATTTATATTTACCAACATACCCTCACTGCAATAAAAAATCCAGTATATTTTCACCTGATCACCTCTTCTGAATAAAGCCATCGCATAAAAAACAAAGCACTGGCACCCTCGGGTTTCGTCACTGCAAAGGAAATGTCAAAGGTTGTAACTAAGATTTACCTGGAAAAAAGAAAAAAAGTAAAAGAAAAAGGCATTGATAGGCTAATTAAACTCAAATGGAGGTTCGTTTTTTTTACATATGATTTTTTAGTGGTATATTTACATTAATATAGTGTTTTGAAAAAAATTCACTCAACATGATATTTTCAGTATAAAATCCGTCAAAGGCGAATTCAACACTTTTGTTTTAATATTATTTTATTGAATCCGCCTTTATATATTGAATTCAACACTTTATATACTGAATTTGGATCAAATTCAGTATAAAAAATATTATTTTATTAAATCTGTCAATGACGGGTTTAATAAAATAATATTAAAATAAAATCTCGTCATTAAAGTCAGTTTCATAATCTATCAAAATAATATTTTTTTCATTGAATTCGTTATTGGCGAATTCTAAAACACCATATACAAGTAAATTTATCCATTTTATCATATTAATGTAAACCACTTATACAAATCTCAATCCACCGAAATAAACCATTATTGTGGGCATAACCACATATATATATATATATATATAGATTGACTTTGACACTTTGGCAGTTTCCTTTGTGTCCAAGATCAATGTCTTTATGAATAATTACAAATTCCATTTCCATCACATCTTGTAAATTATTTTAGATGAACGATACTCCGATTACTTTGATTTAATGCCCTCCAGGAATCCAAAACTCATACGGCATAGCCAATGAAAGATTCTTAGATGCTCTTTCGGCTAATATGCATGATATTACTTGGCTATAGTCTGTGGAAAGGCAGCTAAAATAGTACTTGGCACCAGCCAGTTTTTGAAAGGTACTTGGCTATTTGTCTTCCGGCTACTGGACACTTAATAGGTTACAAATCATGTAAATAGATCAATGTTGAACATTTGTTCTTTCAAATACATACCTTAATGAACAACTCTATATTATGCCATAAAGTTTAGGCATATCTTTAATTTTCGTACTGAGCTGCCAGTAAATCTTAATCACAACTAGATACTTTAGGCTATGATAATTGAGCAAGTGGAAAAATGATTATCTACAGTTGCATAAAAATATAATGTATCTAAACTTATACAGTTTATTTTACCTTTCAAACCAAGATCAACTTAGTTTAGAATTAGCATGCAGGAGAGGGTCCAGCATATGCATTTACAAGTTGATAAAATGGAGCAAATATTGTTGTCGCAGCTGAAAATAATAGAGTCTAAGTGTCTAACTATAACCCAAAATGTTGTAACCTTGATGAGGTAAGACGTTCAGTCCTTCAAAATGTCAAGAAAACTGGGGATGATCAAAACTGAAGATAAAAATCAAATCAAAGTCGTAACTTAATGGAAAGAATGATGATCTAAATCGTGTCCTGAAATATCTCCCTGACTAATAAAGATTGTCACTGTTAGGATGCATAAAGTTGGTTTAGCAGTTCCATCAATTTAAATAGTGGCCCGGCCGGTATCATTGGTTTTGGTACACTTGGAGATCAATGTACAAATAATTAAAGATTTCATTTATGTTTATTATGATGAACGTCATATTTAGCTAGATGTGGTAAAAAATAATAGTTGACAACATCAACACAATGGAGTGACAAATGCTTCTCGATCTTAATCAATGGTCTTGGATGTGAACCCTGGGCAGAGTCTGGAGAGCTATGTCCCCCAAATATCTCAAATGTTCAAATGTTGGAGATATGTAACACAAGAGTATGATTTAATTTATGAATAGAAAAGTATATCTTGATTTTAGAGCTTTTATGATTACGAATTCTTTTATTCTAAAGTATGATATCAGAGTGTTCAGTTATGACAATATGTTAGTTAAGAAATGGATTTAGAACTTCAGTTTTATGGTACCAAGAGGTATGGATTTCTGTATGATTTTTAGCAACTGCCAGATACATATTCTGTGGGCTTGAATACGGAATGCCTACAAGTGGTGAACCCTTGGGCTCGATTTTCATTGTCACAGTTATGCTAAAGTCAGATTGTTAGAGTTATGTGAATCCAGAACTCTCAGTGTACTAAGAATTTAGGGGCTCTGCTTCACCAGGGATAGAGTACCCACTCTTCAGTTATGGTTTTTGACAAACTAGTTTAGTCGGTAGAGATAAAGAGACAGACCGTGAGTTAACGGCAGTTATTCCGTTAACCTTGGTATACCAAGGCCCACGAGGGGCATTTTATCTATATACTAGACTAGTCCACGAGGGACACGGTTCACGAGAAACCATTAGGGGCTCTAGTTCGCAAGGGACTGAGCACTGACTGCATAGTTTATGATTCTTTAACTTTTAATATTATATATGTATTTGTTATATTAAGCATAATGTTTCCTGATACTCTACCGCACCCTCAGTTAAAAAGGATTTCATGTTTGATTATGAGTTAGAAGTGATTGTTGAAAATGTATAGAATGAAAAGTGTTTTCCTAGTTAGCTAT
The DNA here is from genome assembly GCA_031216105.1 of Dalbergia cultrata. Classification (NCBI taxonomy): domain Eukaryota; kingdom Viridiplantae; phylum Streptophyta; class Magnoliopsida; order Fabales; family Fabaceae; genus Dalbergia; species Dalbergia cultrata. The sequence goes on along the minus strand of CM062349.1, from coordinate 34,938,880 downwards.
GTATTTAACTATTAAATGGTTTATGACTATTGCATGTATATCATTTATTGTATATTCTTGGTTGTCCCATGTGGGTGATGGGTAAGAGCTCACTCACTGAGTCCGTTGACTCATCCACTCTCCCTTCCTCTCATAGTTGCAGTGTGGCGTCATTCACCACCAGGTCCGATGGCTAGCTTATCCCTTGGTGAGCTTTGCATTGTTGTAAGGCTTAGTTTAGGATTTCTGCTAGTTTAGAGTGCTCCAGTAGTTTTGCAGGCAGGATCCGAGCCACGCATGTATTTTGAGATGTTACAGATAATTTAAGAGATTATATATTTCCCTATATGTTTTAGAGCTCTAGAATGTATTTTGAAATATGGGTTATGATTAGAGATTTATGTGACAGCCAATGAAAGTGAGTTTATGATTCAGTCTTCAAATATTAGATTTTAAAGCTTGACAAAAATGTTTTAGATTTATATATGTGAATACTTCAATTTTTATGGATTTGACTATTATATTTTAATTAGAGAAAATGATATAGATTTGCAAGAAAATTTCATTTTAAGTATGATATTACACTATTTTATGCATTTAGAGAAATAAGTCACCCAGAAAGCTTACGTGGAGATGGGATTCCCCATGTGCCGGTCACGCTCCCAAGTCGGGTCGTGACAACAGGGTAAGGCCTGTTTCAACTATGTGCCTATGCTTTTTTTCTATGCTTCCATTTTGTCGGTGTGTACAGGGGCAAGTTAATATATGTAAGATAGCTTGTCACTTTAGGAATTTGGTGAATGTGAGAAATTCTTTTGCATTGTCTATTTGTAAAGCTTTGAGCTTATGGCTAAGCTGAAGTTCAACCATGATTTTGAACTTAATAAAGGTTTCAAATGCTTAAGACTTTTGATTTAGAAAATATATCCATGTTTATTTGCTATGTGCATCTAGGAAACCCATGCATGTAATATCTAGCTCCACTAGTAGAATGCATAGCATATGGTTGAATTCTTGTTAACAGAAAATATAGGCTAGCTAAGCCCAATTCATTTTTTGGGTCAACAACCCAATATATTTTTACACTTTTCATATTCCTCTACAAGTCAAAACAAGATTATTGGACCAAAATTTTGGCATAGCTGCATGATGGCAATGATACCACAAGAATGGGGGATTTTGATCCAAGGGAGTGAGAAAAGAGGAATGCCAGATAATAAAGATCAAACGCAAGTCCTTCTTTTGATAACACACACATCCAAGAGAAGGGGATGGGAGCAAGTGGTTTGAGACCTCATCTAGCAAGTTCAAATCCATGCCCCCTTACAATCTGATTACTTTAGATAAGAGATCTTGTCATTATGCTACTAACCTCAATCACAGTTAAAACTTTGTCGTTTGCTTTGGGTCCACAGATCTATCACTAGTTGTCCTCTTGATTGGTTTGTTTTAGTTTTTTTTTTCAAAAAAAAATTATCAAGAAAAGTATGTATAGAAAAATTAAGATAAATCTTTTAGAAATGGTTAAATTTGATGCCTGATTTTTGCTTATGTTGAAAAAATATCCTTTATATTAAAAATATCAAATCTTTATAGAATTTGAAATTATTTTAAAATTTTAAAGAATTAATTAAAAGTAAATTACTTATTTGTTTTAGTAGCGAAAAAGATTACTTATTTATTTTTATAATAAGCAAGTAACAATTATTCCTAATGAAATCAATGCTATTTGGTGGTGGACTCTGACAACATAAGATGTAACTAATAGAGTATATATTAAAGATTAAGCCCCTCATTTCCAACTTTTATAAAGAATATATTGTAATAGGTTTTTTTAGTGCAAACTCGTCATAGCAGATAATATCATGTTTGTATGATGATTAATAGAAATTACATGGATTAATTATCGTCACTTCTTTCGATGGGGGATTAATTATTTTCACTTAACAAACTATTTCTAGATAAAATACATTACTTCAAAATATTAATTTTGGGATAAAATTAATTGAATGTATGGAGAGGAACAATTCTTGAAACTGCATTATTTGAAATTTATAAGTTTATATCCGTATTTCATTCAAGTAGTTTTACTAAAATATATAAATCGTTAAACACTATTGAAATTTTGAATTTAGTTTTAATTTATTAATAATATAAAATTTCTTATATTATTATTGAATCATACATCGCATTTACTTTTTCATAGGTGATCATATAAATAAAAATAATTAATTAGATATCAGTGTAAAACTTTATTAAATTATTATCAAAATTAATAATAACTGAGAATTTTAAATTAAATAATATTTAAATATAATTTTGTTCTTCCATTATGATTGAGTGTTTTATTTATTTAGGGAAAAAGAATTTTTTTTGCTCATTTTTTTGGGTACGGATTTGAACTCAAAATTTATTATAATATGAATTTTTCTGATTATTTATAAAAATATAGTGTTTTAATAAATAAATTTCATTAATAGTAGGATTTGAATAATAAAATATTCAAATTTTGTTAGTAGTAATACTTAATAATAAAATATTATTTTTTAAATTAAATCCAGTCAATATCAAGATTTAGGTAATAAAATATTATTTTTAAATTAAATTTTTCTCTCTAACTTTATATACGAGGAATTGTCAAATCAAAATTCTATATATAAAAAGAAAAACCCCATTTTGGTCCCTTTCTCCTTCGATCCTTGTGCTTGGCATTGCAAATCAAATATGCTGCTCAAAATTTTTCAGAAATGCGGGACCTTAAATTTATGTGAATTCGTACGAGCGAAACATGCGATCACATCAAGACAAGGGCGACCAATTAAAAGGGGCCACTACTTCACTACAGTAGTTGCTTCTGAATGCCAGGATACTGTTTTCGTGATCGGACGGATAATATTTGTCGCATCATACGGGCTACAGTATTTAGAGATCGACATGCACCATCACAATCATGAACCAGACCCCATCAGTGATGGAATCTGCACCCTCAATTCCCATGCTAGTCTCTTTCTCGAATAAAGTTACAAATAAAGTCCCATATCTTTCATCTAATAATCTATGATGCAGCAGCACTGGCGTGGTTGGTAGTTAATATGGTCCCTTAATAATGGGAGTAGGCCGGGTTCAAACCTCGTCCATGAGAACAGACTGTTCTATGGTCGGCAGTCTATCTACTTCAGCGAATTTTGAACTGAGAGAGGACTAATCACTGCCCTAGCAATTAACACCTTTTCAACAACCAAAAATATTTAGTATTGCATGGCTGTTTCTGGAATTTCACTCTTTTAAAGCGAAAAAGTTAATAAAATGAACAACCAAAAAATTAATTACCTTTAGATTATTTAATAAAATCTATACATGATGTATATATGATAGAAATTATTAACCCTCACTTGTATATTTTACTAATCTCTTTAGTTTAGAGGAGCTAAATTTATTTATTTATTTTTTGTATGAGAATATAATAAGTAATTAATTGTAACTTGTGAGTGTAAAATTTATATTAAAAAATGAAATTAAAATAAAAGCTTATATAAACTTTTAAATAATTATATAATTATTAAGTAATTTTAATCTTAATCATCTCTATATAATTTGATAGTTAAAATATATTCTTTTTACTTATTAAAAACAACTATTTTTATGATACAAAGAGTGTATTGTATTTTTTTTTCCTTCTAAAAATGCGTTTTGTATTAGTTTTTGCAGTTTATTAGATAAACTTAAACTTTTATAGAGAAAATAGAATTAAGAAGAAACTGGCTTGCTTGTTGAAAAGCCGGATAGAAAAACGTACACTTCTTGCTCCTGCCTTTTATCCGCCTTTTTTTTTTTTGGAAGAAGTTTATCTAGACATAATTTGATGATAACTTTTATGATAATAGTTTAAACATAAGAGCCCCATTTTTAATACTCCATATTCCTCTTGCATTTTGCACCTTTTGCGCGTGATAAAGGGAAGATATTCTTATATCCACGCTAAAAGTCACGTGGAAAAATTATATATACAATAATAAAATGATACTTTAACTGAAAATAAAAGTTAAAAGTGAATGATAACTTAAATATTATTTTATTATTGAATGCATGTTCGAATTTCTTGATAATGTGAGGTAGGAGAATTTCTTACATACTCCTAAAGTATATTTAATGTGTGATCCATAGATATTCATAATAATTTATTTTAAGTTTTTTTTATATAATTTTTAAATATTATTCTCTTTATTCTTGAATAATTATCTAATTATAAATGCCAATTAAAATTAAGAAATAATTGACAAAATATCAATATCGGTAAAAAGTAGAAATAATTTACTAAATTATCATTATTTTTTTTAATACTCCAACTTCCTCTCTCCACCTTTATTAATGAGTCAATAATATTTAATAGGACTATTATTGATAAAAAATAATTAATACTACCTAAACTTTTGAAATGAATAATTATTTAAGGATGGAGGGAGTGTAAGTTAAAACGAATCATTACTTATGTTGAATAAATACATTAAATGTGTTGCAAGAGAGAAATAAAAAATTTATCGTCACGTAGGTCGAATAATTACTCGAGAAATAATCACTAATGATTTTATTTTAGTCTACTCCTTTCAATCCATTTTATAAGTCTTTTTTTTTTAAAAAAAAAGGGTCATTTTCACATTTCAAAACAACATTAATTAATTTTTACCCATTTTATCCCTATATTCATTCCCATTTATATTGTCTAGTGTTAAATACATTTTATCTTATTGAATTTTAGGTCATGTGCAATTTACACCATAACTTTTCAAAACGTATATTATAATGCCTTGAACTTTTTAAACTATGAAAAAAAACTCATACTTTTCAAACAGTGCAAAACTTTAAGTCATAGCAGGCTGTCGGGTTACACACAATAAAAAAACAATGGGTTAACTACGCATAGTATTTATAGACAAGGTGTCTGGTTACACAAATTAGGAACATCAAGGGTGTTAAATGTATATAAATCTTACATTCACTAATTGTTAAAATTATACTGAGGGGCGTTTTGCACAGTTTGAAAAATTCACAATGTTGCGATATACATTTTGAAAAATTAATAAGTTAATTGTACATCACTAAAAATTCAGGAGGCAAAATTTTTTATAGCTATTACCTATGTCTTTGAAGACCGTGTACAATAACTGAAGATGCTTGTGTATATTCTCTCTCATCTCTTTGCTAGCATCAAATTTTTTACTTTTCAAATAACAATTCATTACATTCATGGTGCAAATGAAGCGTCAGTCTTCAAAGAAATGGAAATAAGAGTATGAACCGGGGAGATAAAACGCCATGACACAAGTGGTTATAAAATTGGAGAAAGTGCCGGTCGGTTGGAGGGAGTATACATAGATGGCCTTTGTTATTGCTTATTACACTATTTAATGGGGATTTAATGATAAAGGCTGCCATTATCTTTTATTTTTATTCTTTTATAAAATTAATAGTATCTAATCATCATCTTAATATTTATGCATCAGTTAAAAATGACTTACACTATACATCGGAGCGAGTAAATCATTAATGAAGTACTTTTGTTTGTTGTAACCATTAATGAATTTTGTACCGAAAACGATCATTTTTGTCAGAATTCATGAAATTTGACGTTTGGTTCCAAAGGGTTGTCGTGGGCTAAGTGGCTAATTAAGACGTAGGCCAGGCTGGGCATGCATGTACTCCTGGATCACGACTTTTGACCTACCCTAGGACTGGGGTCCATTGGGCTTGTAGCCCATTAACTTGATGTGATGCAAGTTTAGGTTAGATATGTTCGTTAACAAGAAAAAAAAGTGGATCGATATCTTCACTCATGCAAAATAAACTAGACCCTTTCCATGAGCAATAAATAAATAAACTAGACTTTTTAGAATTGAGTCAATTGCAATACTTTTAAAGAAATATAGTAATTTTTGACCCCAAAAAAAAGGGAAAGATAGTAATAATTAGTTTTTTGGTACAAAAGATGGCAATTATTTAGAATAAAGTTATAAAATTTTTAAATGAAATCACAAATATTTTAAAGCTTTATAAATATTTTGCTATATTGCCAAATGTGAATTATTTTTATAGTCATTACTTGAAAAGTCTTATAAATATAAGAATTTTATTAGGTAGCTGTATAATCTCTTTTTCATCACATTAGTAGTACACCAAAAATAAATTCAATCATTGAATTATAATAATTTTGTCTTAAAAAATTTGTGGAGTGATGTTCTCCTAACGAACCCCTAAGTTAATGATCAAGGCAAATGCGTTACGCAGAAACCTTCTGTTTGAATACATAGAAACCTTCTTTAATTTATCAACAGAGTTTTGTAACTTATAATCAAGCAATTTTTTTCCCAAAATAATGTTGTAACATGAGAAATACTTGGATTTATCAAGATTAAGAGAAAATATTTGCTCTGATCTATTTGTTAATTGACGCATAAGTTTTGCTAACAATTATTGTCTCGTACTTTGCCTACATTTTAAATATAATAGCTTATTTGTCAATCAATAAATGAAATAGAATAAATATTTTATCTTCTTTTAATAGTGCCTAAGAATTTCTCGTTGTGACATACCATAAATTAAATTACTTGATATATATAAGTGTTTGTTTTGATTAAAAGTTTGATATAGAGTTGGGGGACGAATGACTGGTCCTGATTAAGGATAGTGATTAAAGGGTTTGAAGTGAGAGGATTACTACCTTAATAAGAAGGGATAGGATTTTTTAAGCATGGGTTTAGTGATAACCTATGAAACACGGCTACTCATTTTTACAAAAGTACTAGGACCGGGTATTTTTTGGGCATGGATATGCCTAGATATATATCCAATGACTCGTTTTTTTTTTTTTTAAAAAAAAAAAAGGTATGGCAAGGCACACCTGGGATATGCGTACTCAAGCTTGAGTGCGTCATTTTAGTGAGTTTTTGTATTTTTTTAGTTATTTTTGCTTTTTTCCCTAATTCTATTAAGTTCTAATCTTTTCTCTACTTGAATTTATTTTTTAAAAAAAATTAGAATATAATATTGAATAATTTTGACTTGTTTTATATTAAAATTTTAATTTTAATTATATGAAATTTTAATATTATATATATATATATATATATATAGACATACTCGCACTCCATTTTTTCTAAAATTTCCATATCATATACCCATATCCATATTTGGTACTCGTACTGTATTTATGCAATATACGTGATAATCACATGGGCATTGGAAGGGAGGGCGACCAGGCTAAGGGGTTTAGAAGCTAGACAGGGGATTGGCCAACAGTTCATAAGTCCTCTAGCCCTCAGTATCTTTTAAAGTGAAAGGTTTAATTTGAAACTATTAACTGAGTAGAAGGATTGATCTACTGGTTCACCTGCTCTCTCGTCATGAGCTCTTCTAAGAGCAAATGGGCTAAATAAAGACTGGGTAGAGCGACAAACCTATCGATTTACAAGCCCTTCAATCCCGAGCATTTTTTAAGGACTAAGGGACGAAAGAGAGCTAGACCGGGTAGAAAGATTATTGAACTACCACTCCACCAACTAGTCTTCTAAGTTCTCATGTCGGCTCAGACTTAAAAAAAATTCTCATGTCGGCTTACAACTACAAGCAAGCCTCAGGAAAATATAATTAGGCACGTATAATGATTTTTTCTTTTTTTGGATAGTTCAAGAATCAATGCTAGACCACATAAGATGAAGCATAGTTAATAACAAGAGCAGGACCAGTCAATCTAAACCAAGCCCCAAATAAACAACACCTCTGGTGTCTGTGGTGGCGTTCGCATAGTCAACGAGAACAGCACCTAGATAAGAGAATAAAATTAGAAGAAAAAAAAAGAATATGGTAAAGTGTAATACAAAATTAGAAAACAAAAAAAAAAAAGATAAAACTGTCGAGAAAATGAATTAATAAGTTGAAATTATTTTCTTATTTTCCTCGAATACATCAACTGAAATTCTATGAGTTTTAGAACTATATTAGCCCTCTTTTTGTTAAGATTATATAAAAATGCTAACCAATGTTCTGTGTTGATGTTTGTCGTGTACCTATATAACAAACCATCTCATTGATATGATTCTTTCTGTTCCACTAATTGCATTGATTGCTACAAAATTATAGTATTCTAATCTTTTAACTAATTTAACATGCTTTAGTGGACGCCTTCCTTCAGCTGCTAGTTGTTATTATAGTAAGAATACTGTGTTTGTCGACATATCTGCATATGTCTATCCCTTTCTCAACTTTCTTCCAGCTCCCCGCCCAAATTGATTTTTATTTGTCTGCTAAGAAATAATTGCCACTACCCTAGTAACATCCCTTTTCGTTGGTCAATTGATGCATCAATCCTAACGGCTATGACACGGACTTGTGAAAATTACTTGGCTATCCTTTAATTATGGCTAAAGTGAATTATTTAAAATTTACTGCAAAAGCAATTTACACTGAGGGAGGGTTTGGTAATGAAAAAAATAGAATAAAATTTTTCATGAATAAAATTTATGTGTAATTTTATTTATAAAATTCATTCCTTAAAAAGAAATTTTCCATTTTATCCCTTAACCAAACATATTCTAAGGATATGTATGATTGAAAAGTAAAAAGAAGATAAAATTTTTATAAATGAGATCTATTTAATTATAATTTTATATATAAAATTTATCTATATAATTTTTATCCTATTTTTACCCTTTAAACATTTGATTAGAGAGCAAAAATAATTATAAAATAAAAATAGAGATAAATTTTTATATATAAAATTATACATAATAATTATTTATAGAATTTTTATTTTATTTTTATTCAAATCAAACACACCCTATGAATTAGCTATGTCTTCTAGAAAAAGTACCCTTCAAAGTCATAATTATTGATTGGTCACTTCGGGAGACAAACGTAGACTCCATAAGGAATAAGCCATTGTCCAAATAATGACTACTCACAATATTCATTCATCAACTATACATAAACCATGAAAGCCCAATCAACTATGCCAGTTACTAAGATACCAAATCATATCTCCTCCTTCCTGATATAGTCTTGTAAAAACCTCATATTACATCAAAGTTTATTATTATGTTAATTATGATCCTAAATTATGTTATTTATATTCACAATATATTAGATACTGTATCGATTCATATATTATCTATCGTTGAATGGAGTATAGACCTTATTCAATGATAGATAATATGTCAATTGATATAATATCTAATATATTATGAATATAAATAATATTTTTCTTTATGTTCCATGCAATGGATGCACCCGAGGGAGATAGTCTCCCTGAACTTCCTAGTTACCGCTGGTTAATGACTCCGCTTTGATTCCATCATCCACACAAATACTGCAGTATTAATGTATTATCACAATAAGGATTCGTATATGCATTATTATTTTGATAAAAGTAAAGAATTTGTTTATTTAAAAAATAATTTTTTATATATTGCTGCAATTTTTTAGTAAAAAAAATCATTATAAAAAGTTTAACTTCTTTTTTCGAAGAAAGTTATAATTTTCAACTTGTAGGAAAATACCTTTTCAAAATATAAAAAATATTAAGAATAAATAAAGATATTTTAATATAATATTAAAATATAAAATATATTTATATTTAAAAATAAAATAAATTTCACTTTTCCAAAATATTTTTTTTATAGAGTTTGATTCTGATAAATTGATAATATAAAATAGTTTTACATTACTATTTAATTAAATATATTTTTTGCATTTTTTTTTAATAATGGGATTAAAGTAACCATATTTATTAATGTAATATTATATAATTGAATGATTGTGTAAATTATTTTTACAAAGTTAGTGTAATAAAATTTAACCCTTTTTTTATAGACTCATTCAAGCAAGCCCTACATTTTATTGACATTTGATTTTTTTAAATATTTAATGCAATAAACATTTGAAAAATAATTTTCCAAATAATTCAATTATTTAATTTCTTAACAATTGCTACACTTTTTAACAAAACTTTGATCCATATAATCTTTCTATACTTGTATATTTTGTCTTTTGTAAAATATAAAATGAAAATCTAACATTTTTCAAAAATTTTCAAAATATATTAATTGAAAAAGAGGGAAAACACACACTAACATTCAAATCAAGAGATGTAAGAGTTTTAAACAGGTTAGAGTTAACCTTTATAAATACTTGAGCAATTGTCCTACCATAAATTAATTTTTAGGGTTGAGTTAGATTGTTTTTTTTTTTTCAGCGGTTTGCCTAGTTTTAAGATGATGACAATGTTTACTTAACTTTAATATTAAGTCACCCACAAAAATCATGGACAATCTTCCCTCCACAAACTAAAATTTTAAATTAGCTAAACACTTCAAAGAAAATAAACTACGCAATCATTGTGTGAACCTCATTTATTTTCTTGGAATGAGTTAAATTTAATTTTCTTCCTAAATGTTTTAGAACCCAGAGCTTTTCCTTATTTTGAATTAAAGAGATATCTTCTCACCTTAAATTTTTCTTTACTGAAAAACTTACATATTCATTATAGCACAACCGTTCTCATGCAATATTAACTTCGGCCCCAATGGCAGAGCTTCTTATAGATAATGGGGGGCCATGGGCCCCCAAGAATTTTTCAAAAAATTATATATATATATATAAATAAAACAAGTTTAAATGTAATAAAAATGTAAGAAACTTATCTAATGTCATCCAATTATATCATTCTTTATATGTATAATTTTTCAAATAATTGGTATGAGAGTTAAATATATATAATAAATAAGAAGTGTGATATGTTATCCTATATAGATTATGTGATTCTATATAAATGAATTTTTTTTAACTTAAAGTCTATTAACTTGTCTTTTAACTAAATGTAAAAGACCACATCATAATTAAGTATTGTTTTAGTTTTTTTTACATTAGATAAATAATTATAGGAACAGATTCAATATAAATATTAAATAATGAATTTGTTAACTTTGTGCTCTACTTTGATTCTTAAGGATGTTTATAAATTTTTTGACAATATTAGATGTATATTTGGAAATATAATGTAAAAAGAAAAAGTTTTTTTAATATAAATTTGAAATGACTTTGTATGTTTGGATAAAAAAGTTAATTTTCATTCTAAAAATCACTTCTAATTGAAAATAGATTTTTATTTTTTTTATTATAAGCAAAAATAAATTACTTTATTATTTTAATGCTTTTATTAAATGAATCATAAGTAACAAATATTATAAAATATAGAAAATCATTTGATAACTTTTTAGTAATTTATCATATAAAAGTCATTATTTTCATATAATTTAAACAAAAAATACCACTTAACAATTACTTTTGAGCTAGTACAATCAAATAAAAAATTGATTTTGAAATAATCAATTATAAAAAATTCAATTATAAATGGGTCCAATTATATATATATATATATAAACATGATTGGGGGTGATTATATATTAATAAATAGGATTATGGGTGAGTAACTACCTTTTGATGTCTCCTTACTCTAGGAAAATTATTTTCAAGTTCACCAACCACTATCTCATTTACCCTCCACTTCTCCTTTTTTTTTTTTTCTTTTTTCATCTAACCAGTCTCTTTGTTAGTGGAATAATAGAAATGTAAATTCAAAAATCTTTATTTTCTAATAACTGTAATATCAAATAATTTTATATAAAATCATATACTTCAAATGGGATTAACTAGGGCAAGCTAAAATTTTTCATTTTTTCTCATATTTCTCTCTTCATTTTCACGAATTAATACCAATGAAAAGGCGACCTGACAGGCATGACACGTGCCTGTCGAGTCCCTAGTTGAAATAATTTTAATATCAGAACTCATCCAAATATACATTAGATTTATTATGTTAGTTATTTGCTATAAAATTTAAGGTAAATTACGCTCACCTCTCCTGAAGTTTGTGAAAATGCAACTCAAACTTCCTTTAGTTATCCACTTGACACTGATTCCCTCTTTGCTTGTCAAATTTTAAGTATTTATATTACAGTCTCACTCCTTATTCACAAAGCACCATTAATAAACTTAACAAAATGACTTTTTTATGATATTAATTATTCCTAATTAATAAAATTATAAAAATACCCTAAATCTAACAAAGTGGACATAGGAATTTTTATAATTTTATTAATTAAAAACAGTTAATATCATAAAAATATCATTATGTTAAGTATATTAACAATGTTCTGTGAATAAGGTGTGATACTATAATATAAATACGTAAAATATGACACGCAGAGAGGGTGTCAGTATTAGATAAACAACTAAAAGGGATGTGAGTTACATTTCCACAAATCTCAGAAAAGATGAGTATAATTTACCCTAAAATTTATATATAGATATATAATTAATTTTGATTTGATTTATTTTTACAATTTAATTGTCTTGTGAATCTTTTTTACCTCCAAACTTTTTATTCAAGCTCCACCGATCGGCCCAAACATTTTCCTTTTCCATCCATTGCCTAGATACCGTACAACAATAACTGGTGAGTAATAGACCTCCCTCTTGTATCCAACCATAGAAAAAGGATCACATATAATAATTTCTGGACAGCGATATAAATGCACGAATAATTTGATAAAAGTGATACACAGCTAGCTAGCACAATATCGAAATGAACTTTGTATTGTTGTCGTTCTCTCTTTCATGAGCTTAGTATTTCATGCATGTCATTGTATATATATATGAAATAAATTTTCTAACACAAAATTAAACAATAAAACAATTATAATTTCTGCCATGAATTTCTTAATTAACCAATATAAAAAATGAATGATTTAATTAATTAACATATAAAAGTGATTTGAAACGTGTGAGAATTAAGTATATATGTATGAGATATGTTATTGTAAGGGTGAATACGTGTGGCTTCAGAAGAACGCCGACAGTCGCTATCAAAATGCAATTGTGGCCATACAGACAGCGACTGTGACCCGATGAGGATGACAATTTCGTCGCCGATGGCACTCATTAACCTTTCACTTTCTGAAATTTCGACGCATTTTCAACTTTTGCTATTCACCTTTTTAGTTTTCACCGAATGAAAATGGCAAGGGTTCGTCCCACGTCCAAATGTTGGCCAGCTCAACGAAACCCTACGCTTTAATCTGAATTCAATAAATTGACCAATCTCTGTCTCGAGGCTTCACCGCAAGCTGTATTTTGTCTCACTAATTTCAAAGATGTGTTGGTTTTATTTGTTAGAGTAAGAAATGTTATTTGTACTTATAAGATATTGGATATCGTATTGATTTATATTTCATCCACTATAAAATAAGATATAGATTCTATTTGAATAAGATCTACATCTCATTCAACGGTTGATGAAATATAAATTGGTACAATGTCTCATATATTGTGAGTATAAATAACATAACTCTAGATGTTTTGTCCTCTCCTTTGAGATATCTTGTATTGCTTCACTCTTTTAAGAGAGTTTAGAACCTATATATCATCAATTATGAAGAAAAAAAAAACACTAAAATGTGAGTACCCAAAAAATACAAAGAGCAAATTCCATTAATATTTGTCTTTTGAGATTTTATGAAATTCATTCCAACTCTTCTATGTATATAAAACTTACTTTAGAGATTTTTGAGCATTTAAACTTATTGCATCAATTTTTCTTGAATGTATAAATTATTACATCGTTTTTTTCTTTCTATTATGTATTGAACAGAAGGTTGAAAGACGAAAGATTAAATATAGATTCAATCAGATAAGATGCAATATGTCGGGGTCTATTCTAATAAATAAATGTGGATTCCTAGATTACCATTCAACATATAGCCACCAAAATTGACATTCTCTTGCAGTGCATATATGTATCATGTTCATGATAATGAGTCGGCATGCAGTCTATCGCAAGATGTAGATTATAAAGAATTTTTGTTTCTTTTTTTTTTCTTCCGGCACTGAAAGGATTTTGTAGAATTGCAGTTGAAATATGTGAGACCATAACATCTTTCAGAGTGATTTCAGAAGCAGAAATATATATTCGTATAACACTCTTTTTTATTATTAATTAATAATAAAATGTTATACTAATATATTGATTAATGATTTATATTTAACTTATTGACACGAATTAAAGTATGTACATTTGTTCCCATTTTTCATTAATACATTTGCGGTCAAACATTCATAGCCAATGATGAGGAAGAATTGGTGGCTGTCCCTTTGAGGATATTGGATGAAAGCATTTCGATGGAAACTAAACCCATGGATGGAAGCGGTGAAAGCAATAGCAGGCTTTTTTATGAAAATAAAATAAAAAAAAATATTTACAGAAATAAATGGAAAAAAGATTTGGTACCAAAATGGGCGAAATATAAGGGCGCGAATACGCAAGGGGCCCCTGCGTATTCATGCTCGATTGAAATACGCAGGGGTCCCTTACGTATTCATTCATTTATTGGTTACGTCCAAACTCCTTGCGTATTCTTTGTTTTTAGTATTCGCCTTAAACCCTTACGTATTCAATTGTCGTTTGTACATATAACCATCGCTCTGTCTTTCCATTAGTTTTGTGAGGCGCAATTTTGAGAGAAAATGACAGATTGTTTTATACTTGTACACTGTGATGGAAAAATTGAAGACACAACAAATGAAGGAGTGAGATTTTATAGTCAAAGAGATGGTGTCATTGTTAATCCATGTGTAACTTATTTGGAGTTACAAAGCAAAATACTGGAGCAAATAGGTCCTCACAAACGGATCAGTCAAATGTTTTACAGAGTTCCTATAGCATTTGGTGGTGGTGTGGTCAAGTATAACTGTTTCCCATATATAGCGACAATGAAACGAGCCTGATGTTTAGATTTCAAGCTCGATTTCCAGAGGTTCGAGTAATGGGAATGTTGGTCGTGCTTGAAGATTATGATGGGAGCTCTGCTAGGTCTACTCCTCATACATCCGTGAATGAAACCCCGGAGCAGCATGTGTCTACACAGCCTGAGGTAGCTCTTGATCGAGCAGTTCGTAGTCTTAGCTTTGCAGATATGGCATTACAAGATGCAAGGCCATCAAGTAGACATTTGACTGTTGCTGGTTTCGAATTTCAAGTTGATCACAGGGATGAAGAAGAAGATGCAGAAGAAGAGAAAGAAGAGCTGGGGTTATATGGACAGGAAGGAAATGGTGATAGTGATGAGGAAACACGTGATACCCATGCTCAATTTATAAGGTCACAGAGTCAATCTCAGTCCATATCACAAGAAAATCCAAGTCACTATTCTTCAATAAACTTGGATGTGCTGCCTGAAAATAGTTTTGCAGGACCTAATCCGAGAGTGGTTGGAGGTGAAGGGGAGTTTGAGGTTGGACAACAATTTCAAGATAAGGATGTTATGTTGTATGCAATCAAGAATTACAGTATCAGAAGAAAAGTGCAATTCAAGGTTTACGAGTCTGGTCAAACAAAATATTAGCGCAAGTGTGTGAAGTTTGGCAATGGATGTAATTGGAGCATACGTGTTACGTTTCGGCAGAAGAGACAAACATGGGAAGTTTGAAAGTATAATGGAAGTCACACGTGTGAGTATGATTCCGTTCTTGAACAACATCGGCAGTTGGATAATAATATTGTTTGTACCAGTATCTTTCCCATGGTTGAGGCGAATCCAACAGTCTCCATCAGAGAGGCATGTGGAGTCAGTTTTCAAGTTCAATATTTCATATAGGAAGGTTTGGATTGCAAAATAGAAAGCGATTGCTAAGATTTATGGGAACTGAGAGGAATCATACACTGATATGCCTAGGTGGTTATTAGGTGTGCAACATTATATGCCAGGTAATTCTTATAAACTAAACTTTTTTTGTAAATTATACTAAGTTCGATGATTATTAATTAGTAAGTGCATTGTCAATGAAATTATGATATATTTTTACATTAGCTTAGTTTAGTGATTGTTACTATAACTTTTAGGCTAGTCAATTACTTAAATTGTTAGGATGATAGTACTGTAACTGTTAGGTTACTGTTAAAATGATTACCATTTATTACTTAGGCCGTTATTTATTGTTAAATATTGTTGGACATTGTAGGTACACCGGTCCATTTATTGACAAAGCCATATCGTATTGGAGATATTGTTAATCAGAGTTGTTCAATGTTCCATCGTGTATTCTGGTCATTTCCACCGTGCATTGAGGCATTCAAATGGTGTAAACCGTTTATTTCAATTGATGGCTCTCATCTCTATGGGAAATATGGAGGTATATTGTTGATGGCTATTGCGCAGGATGATAACTCTAATATTTTGCCTATAGCATTTGTTGTGGTTGAGGGAGAGACAAAAGAAGCATGGTCGTTTTTCCTTACCAATATTCGACAACATGTGACAACCCAAGAAGGTATTCTTGTTGTTTCTGATAGGCATGTGTCTATTATATCTGCTATAGAGGCCGAGGGTAGTGGGTGGCATCCTCCAATGGCCTATCACGTATATTGCATTCGTCACATTGCCTCTAACTTTGCTAGACAGTTTAAGAGTAATGATATGGAAAGAATTCTTATAAATGCAGCATATTCAAAGACCCATTCGGACTTTGTGTATTATTATGGGCTATTGAAGGATGAGAAACATGAAATGATTGAGTGGGCCGATCAAATTCTGCGTGAAAAATGGGCCCAGTATGCTGATGAGGGTTGTCAATTAAGCCATATGACAACCAATCTGTCCGAGTGTATTAATGATGTCATGAAAGGTACCTGCAATCTTCCCATCACTGCCATAGTGAAGTCTACTTACTTTCGTCTTGCTAGATTGTTTGTTGAGAAGGGGGGTCCAGCATGGGCCCAAATTGCAGGGGGACAAAGATGGTCACAACATGTGTTGTGAGTGATTGATGAGAACAAGCAATACTTGGACAAAATGTCTGTTACCCCTTTCACACGAGATATGATGTCTTGTTTGGTTACAGAAAGGGAAGAACATATAACAAGATATTATAGGGTGCATTTGGGTGACCGACGCTGCGACTGTGGGTCCTTCCAGGCATTACATTACCCATGCCGTTATGCTATTGCTGTTTGTCATGTTGCACGAGTTGAGCGGGGGTCTTTCACACATCCTGTCTATAGTCTGGAATGGGTAGACAAGGTCTATAAGTTGGAGTTCACATCCATTGCAGATGAGCATCTCTGGCCTGCATAACAGGTCTCCCGATACATCCAGATCCAGCACTCAGAAGATCTAATAAGGGTCATCCAGTTTCGACAAGAATTCATAATGAAATGGATGAAGTGGAGAGCGGCCAACCAAAGCGATGTGGGTTATGTAGAAATGAAGGTCATACCAGAAGAAAGTGCCCAACCTTACAACCTTCATCCTCATCCCAACATGGCTAAATCTTACTGCGCTTATGTTTGTTCATGTGTTGGATTGTAGTTTGATGACTATGTTTTTTATTCCTTTATTATGTTAGTTTCATATGTATGCGCAACAATGTTTATGTTTGTTTCTGTAATCTCAATTTCATGGTCCTTTATTTCTGGTCACTTAACAAAAATCATTTATGATTCAGTTGTATTTTCAAGCGTCCAGTTTCAATGATGCTTGTACGTGTTCATCGAATGAAATGCTGATATAAAAGACGTAATTTAATCTATACAAATTGATTACATGCAACATCTATTACCCACCGGCATAGCAATAATATACAACAGCGATGAATTTGTAATACAATCTTAAATTTAAGAACAATACATTAAAAAACTATGCATATCTCATAACAATAAAAGTTTACAAGGAATGAATAAAATATATACATAAGCATAACTAAACTACGAAAAAAACTAAGTAGCCCCCTCATCCTTATCTCTCCTGGGTGCCGGGAGCTCTCATCCAAAATGACAATGTCTGGGCTGAACCTGTCGTGCAAGTCTCCACCTCGAGACATGTTTCAGCTGCTCCTCTGGCTCATCCTCCTCCTGGTGGGGGATGGCGACTATGGGTGTGGTCGATGCTGATGTCTGGCTACTCTGCTGCTGAGGCTTGACTATCTCAGGAGGGGCAAATGCAGATAGAGGCTCATCCCTGAACATGACGTAACTGGGCATGTTCAAATCCATGTCCTGTCGAGGTCCTGAACCTGAACCAGGTGCTGTGATCAGATGCGGGGGCGTGGGAGCATCGAGGAACGACTGCATGTCGTCAAACTCTTGCTGGCTAATGCTTGCCCCGAATAGGTCATCCATAGTGGAAGTGTAGCAATAGGAATCTTCCTCGTCACCAGCAGGGACGTACACTCCTCCCCCGGCAT
The DNA here is from genome assembly GCA_031216105.1 of Dalbergia cultrata. NCBI lineage: Eukaryota > Viridiplantae > Streptophyta > Magnoliopsida > Fabales > Fabaceae > Dalbergia > Dalbergia cultrata. Next base: position 34,920,616 of record CM062349.1, on the reverse strand, counting down.
CCCCAGCCTCCCCTCCACCTGTACTCCCTCCTCCACCTCCACTAGAACTTCCTCCACCTCCTCCACCACCTCTATCACAACTCCCCACACCCCTTCCGTGGACACCCCCACCACCACCTCCAGCACTTTCATCATCATCTCCGTCTCCACCCTCATCACCACCTCCACCGGAGCCTCTAGCATCTTCGAGGTCATGCGGTATCTATCGCTGGGAAGAGCGGGTACCAGCTCATGCACGATGCCATGCTCGTCAGCGATCAGGAGCATCTGTGGCTCGGGGGACAAAAGGTGTTGGGCCTGGATCGGGTGGGAGATCCCGTGGCACCTGCGATAGCCTAGGGTCCTGAAGGTGTGTGTCGGTGGATAAAAATCACCGGCCTATGCCCGAGTACCACCTGAGATACTCAGCAGATGGAAGCATATCTGTAGTGTGAGTCCCAGCAACAATGTGCTGCGCGTGAGCCATCCAATGCCCGTGGTACTCTGCATGCTTATTTGGCCACCAGACCTTGTCATTGCCGCGACCATCCATAGCATGCAGTCTGTCAATGTTCAACGGAGCATATGGACATGCATCGCATGCACTGAACCGCCAGATGACACGGTCTGGCTGGTGCCACTCCACTATCTCGAAGCATATGAGTACGGTAACCGAAGCCCACACACCAGCACCGCCATACACATGGGTCGGTGTGATAGCAATGACGCTCGCATCCTCATATGGAAGCCACTGAAACTGCAAATATTGATAATTTAAGTTAAACTTCTTTGTAACCATATAATATACAATTGAAATAATTAAATTACTTAGTATCACTTACCCCATTGATGGGAATGACATCAAGTCGTGCCCTAACGTCCACTAGCCTATGAGCATCCCCGTCTGATGGAAGCCTCAATCCGCACCACCTGATATACAAAAACCATTCGTAATCAATAAACCATAAACATAGAGACGTCAAACAAAATAAACAGGTAACTGATGGGGTTCAAAAAACTGTAAACCTCGAGGCTAGTGGAAATGTAAGGCCCTGGTCGTACCCTGGGTGTAGTGAAGGGATCCGGTAATAAGCCCATGACAGCAATAGGGCTGCACACCCTACAATGTCAGCAATTCTAGCATTCGCAGCCCGACAAAGGCTGCGATATAAACAAGCCAACACTGCTGATCCCCAACTGTATCGACCAGTAACTCTGAAATCACGAAGTAGGGGAAACCACTTGAGATGAACCCATGAGGATGACTTGTCTGGACACAAGAATCCTCCAATCAACACTAATAGGTATGCCCTCGTCCACCTCTGGACAACTACATCATCAGCATCCGAAGGAAATGCCTCAGCTCTGAAGGTCTCCTTCAGCCAAGTCAGCTTCACGTAAGACCCATGACGATCTGTTTGCTCGGGGACCTGACCTAATAGCTCCCAGCAGATATCCCAAATGCTCTGCTGGTGCCATCTCTCCCATGCCCCCATATTGCCATTAACGGCATCGCCGTCCACCCTCAATCCTAGTTGGATGGCAACGTCCTGCAACGTAATAGTGGACTCTCCGTATGGAAAGTGGAAAGTATGTGTCTCCGGACGCCACCTCTCTACCAATGCACTGATCAGCGCTGAGTCGTAGTGGAAGTTGCCAAAGTTGGCAACATCCCAGAAACCTGCCTGTCATAAATAGTACTCCATACGTGCATGGGGAGCCAGTGCTCCACAGCGCCTCGGCTGTAGTACTCGATGTGGCTGCACAAATGAAATGCAAATGTTTATAAATCTCAAACCATAATAAAAAAATTTTAAATTATTGAAATAACTTTAATAAAATAAACTAAACTACAATAACTTTAAATTAATAAAATAAACTAAACTAAAGTAACTTTCAAGTAATGAAATAAACTAAACTAAAGTAACTTTCAATTAATGAAATAAACTAAATTAAAATAACTTTAAATAAATTAAATTAATATAGGTTTAAATAACTAAACTAATCAAATAAACTAGACTAATTAAATAAAGTTAACTAAATTAATGAAATAAACTTAGCTAATTAATCTATACTAACTTAAACAAAAAAAAAATAACCAAACTAAATTAATGAAATAAAATAAACTGAAACTACTTTAAATAAATTAAAATAAACTAACATTAATTAACTAAATAAATCAAATAAACTACACTAATTAAAAAACCTTAACTAAATTAATTAAATAAACTTAACTAATTAAATTATACTAACTTAAACAAAACATAACCAAACTAACTAAATTAATAAAAAAAATAACTTTAAAAAATTTAAATTACACTAGCTTTAACTAACTTAATTAATTAAATAAACTTAACTAATTAATCTATACTAACTTATATATAAATAAAACTAAATTAGTGAAATAAACTAAACTAAAATAACTTTAAATAAATTAAATTAATCTAGGTTTAAATAACTAAACTAATCAAATAAACTACACTAATGAAATAAACTTAACTAAATTAATGCAATAAACTAAACTAAAACAACTTTAAATAAAATAAACTACACTAAAGCAAATTTAAATAAATTAAATTAAACTAAAGTAGCTTTAAATAACTTAATTAATCAAATAAACTACACTAATTAAATAAACTTACCTAAATTAGTAAAATAAACTTAACTAATTAATCTATACTAACTTAAACAAAAAAAAACTACATTAATGAAATAAACCAAATTAAAATAACTTTAAATATATTAAATTAAACTAGGTTTATAAATAACTAAATTAATCGAGTAAACTACATTAATTAAATAACATTAACTAAATTAATTAAACAAACTTAAACCAAACTATATTAATTAACTAAATTGAAATAAACTTAACTTCAAATATTTTAAATTCAAGTAACTTCAAATATTCTTAACTAAACTAACCTAATTTTAAATACATCATACTAATTGCAATAATACCTACTTGCGGTAATACCTAATAATTATTAAATTCGTAAACTAAAGTAAACTAGTTTCGCATTCAAAAACTAAAATAATAAATACCTGGTTATTAAGTTTTGCAGATATGTGAACATCATCCAAGCGATAAAGATTGTTTGCCATAATAAGAGAATAATACTGTGAGAAGGGAGAAGTGAATAATAAATACGCTTTAGGCTGAAGCATATTCGGGATATATATAGTCCCCATGAATATGCATGGGCTGGATGTGTATTCAGAACCATCATGAATACGCATCTAGCCCCTGTGTATTCATGCCCACCATTAACAGCTCATTTTGATAATTAAAGTTTTTTTTTTTCCGTTTATTTGCGTAATTATTGTTTTTTCCTATTTTATTTGAGTAAAAATTCCGCAATGGCACTCTATGAAGGTGTGTTTGTAACCTGTCTCGACCCATTAATCTGGCCAGGCCTAAAGTTTATTGAGATGAGTTTGGGTTTTGAAATTTGATCAAGTATATTTTTTTGGCCGAGTTTGAGTCATACACAATCCATCCAAAGTCAAATACTTCCTCAAGAAATATATATTTTTATAATAACTTATGAAAATTATAAGAATTAAAGTTTAATTAATATATTTTATATAACTTGATATTATTTTTATATTGATATGATTTATTTTGAAACCTATATCGAAAAATGTCTCTAAAATTTTATTTCTTGCTTATAAAACTTTATAACTTTACTATATATAATATCAAATTTTTCATATATTATTTGAATGTTGAGTTGATCTTATATGAACTACTAGCAACTTCTGGTTTCAAAAATTAATTTCATCTAAAAATCAAGATTAGATTTTATCCAACCTGGCCAGTACACCCCTAATTGTATGATCAGAGACTACGTCCTATTATTCATCCATGCTGCTGTTGGTGTGGTCGGTCATCCTAGAAGCAGATAAGTCAACTTGAATAGCTTTTCCCCGGGGAAATGCTTCCAGTATGAATAACTATGATCTAAAAAGCTGACAAAACTGAAATAGCTTTTGTCCCCGAAGAAGTTTCGCTTTCAAGTTTCAATTATTGAGATATATAAGATGATTCTTCTGTGTCTTTCCCCATATACACGAAAATATCATGGATCGATCGGATTAATTGATTAAGTGAGGCTGAAGCTACAATTTCTTAACCTGATCAAACTTAACAAGTGAAAAATCTGTCACCAATGAATTTAAGTAGCTAACTCAGGAGGCATCTGGATGAGATTCTATTGGCTTATTAAAATCACATTTTTCAAAAAAAAAAAAGAAATACTTTTCGAGTATTTAGATATCAATTTTTAATTTTTATAAAAATTAAAAGAATAACTTTATAAAATAAAAAATTCACTTTTTTATTTTTTTAATTAAATATAAAATTTAATTTTCATATTCACTTATTTTAAAATTTGAAACAAATGTATCTTTCAATAGACCTAGGTGAAATTTTTTACTCAAAGTTTAAGGCACTCATTCTTTCAATTAAATAATGTTTAGTTACCTACAATACCTTTATATATTAAATGGGAAATTTAAATGACAAGTTGTCGCAGACACGGCAGTGACATATATTAACCTCGGCATGTTTGTCGTAAACCTTTTTTTTTTTTTAATGAATTGTTGAAGCTAAGCTAACCAAGGAAAAATATTGGGCATCCGCGGTTAAAATGTCGGGAGAAATATTTATTTAGAAGCAGAAGTAGAAGTAGAAAATTTTTATATATTTAAATATAATTATAGAAGTATTTTTTTGGATAAAAACACAATTAAAAATATGATTTATAATTTGAATAGAGTTAGGGGTGAAAGTAATTTAGTAGAAGATTATTTTTTGTCTTTTTGTAAAATTTGTGAGAATAGATCAAATTTTTTATTCAAATAATTTTTAAAAAATAAATACCATTCTCTTTCTTTTATTGTTTCTACTCTACCAAATGCAGATTTCTACCCACTTCTTAAAAAGTAAAAATAAACTGATTACTTTCTACGTTTACTTTTTAAAATAAGTACAAATAAACATATAACTAAATCCTAGAAACACTTTAAAAAAATAATACTTTTCTCTCCTAAAAATATATTCAAGTGAGCTTATTATTAAGAGTGTATCGGTAAAGACGCGACCGATAATTACATTTTTGCTGGGCAAGGATGATGGATAAAATATAAGATTAAAATCCTATTTTAATATTTAAAAAAACAACCCATTTCGTTAATCTAGTTTTCAAAAATGAATTTAGTATGAATTCGGCTCCTATATTTTTTCATCTTTTCATTTCTTCATCCACTTAAATTTAACGGTGTCAACTATAGTGTAACATCAAATGCAAATCAAAAAGACGAGGGGGAAGAAAAAAAAAACATAGGGGAGAAAATGAAAGTCCAAGCGTATGGACTGCTTTATTAATGGCTGGTGCTTGCCTTTTCCATGGCAACTTCTTACTGTGCATTGTTGTTATGTCGGCATTCAGAGCCTCCTTCGATTTGATATGCTTTTAGACTGTGACAGGAGCGGCCCTGAACCATATATGCCAGGCTTTCAATATCCAAGGTAATTTTATTCATGGAGAAGAAGAAAAGAATCAAATGATGACGCCATAGTCTTGCGCAAAGAAACAGGTTGTGTTCAAATTTTTCCACAGTTCTATAGCGATGTGGATGACTATGATAATGCTTTTAATGAGAGAAGTTTGTGACCTTGAAGCTAATCCTTTTCTGGGATTGTTTACTGTATTACATTTGAAACGGACATCATTATCTGACTCGAAATTATATTTCTTTTTTTGTTCTGACAATTATTTACTGTGCTACAGAATATAAGTAATATATTTTTAACAACTAATGCAAATTTTAAATTTTTTGTTAAAATGATCGTTTTCCATGTGATTACAAATAATTGGTAAAATAGGGAAGTGACATGATTTGATGAAATTTGAATAGTATTTGTCTGTTGCCCCTTTCTTTGTCATATGCGCACATGCATTATTTAATTTGATTAGTAGTGTGATGTAACAAGTTTGCTTTTGTCTTGGAAAAATTGCGGTTGGCTTGGGGGATCCGGATGAAAACCATAGATTATTTGATTAGACATTTAAGTGGTAATGATAATCTTATATTGATAATTAAAGAATAGATTAAGCAGCCAACGTAGGAAGATACTTCGATCCCTAATCAAATATTTCGGGTTGAGTCTTGAAAATAGAAAATAATCCTCTTTAAAAAACCTAAAACCCCCTCAAATAAAACCTCTAGAGGTCCAGCCAAATTAGTTGTGTTCCTCATGATAAGGCCTAATGAATCAATGAACCTTTTAACCCAAAAAAAAAATTAATTAAAATTATGTAAATAAAAAATGCATTGACTTTTTATTTCACTTTTTTTCTCAAAATGAAAATACATATATAATATAAATACACTAACTTAAAATAAATATATGCTAGGAGTTTCTTAGTATATATATATATTAGTGAATTTATATAAATGAGGATTTGACAAGGCTCCATAAGATGGTCTTTTTAAGTTTTTGGATTTTAACCCATATGAATAAAGGCTTAATAAAGATGGATTAGCCCATTTGATGCCGTCTCTTTCCAAAATTTTCACCTCAATATCAGTCAGTTCACTGCTTGGAATGAATTAATGGAACACCTATAACACCGGTGGTGATGTATAAATTTCATTACTACTACTAGGAGATGCGAGTAATTAAAAGGATAGTGGAAAATTGTTACATTATATTATACTCGTGCATCAGTCTTAAACTAAATTTATGACAAATGTACGTCATGCTCCATTCCTATTCCGTTGTCTTTTGTTAATTTTACAAGCGGAGAATTCGCGTTAAAAAAAGGTGGACCGCTACGACTGAGGAGGGAAAGTGGGCTTCAAAGTGGGGCAGTAGCTAGGCAATATCTTTGGAAACTACAAACAATCTAAAAAGAAGATTCACTATAAAGTTTCCTTTTTAATTTTTCCTTCTTTCTTAATTAGTATTTATGGAGGGGCTAAATTATATTGGGCCAACTAACAGAGGGACCGTGACAAGGCCAACTAAGAGAGAGTTTTTTTTTTGGTGAACAACTAAGAGAGAGTTTAACATCCTTTATTTTACAGAGGGTTTTATAGAAATCACCTATGAAGATCTATATTTAGACTTGGTAATGAAATTGAAGAGTTAGAGGCATTTATTTTAAATATTTATTTTATAATATATATTCTTGAAAATATATATTATAATTTTTAAAATATTTCAAACACATTTAATATTATTATCATCCGAAATGAAAATTACACTTCCAACAAAAAAATTAAATTAGCAATAAATTTTTTAAAATTTGTCCATCTCGATCAATATAACAATTAACAAAGTAGTTTTAAATTAAGAGCGTAGAATGTATGAAGTGTAGATAGATGAGTGCGAGTAAATGAAAATTGTGGGGAGAAATCAAATAATTGAGAGATATTTTTATATTTGTGTTTAATAATTATCATTCCCAAGTCATGAAATTTTTTATTCCCATATTTTATTATGAGAATGAGATTTCACTAAATTATGGAAAAAAAATTTTCAAGAAATAATTGATGCACTGGAATAGTTTTACAAAACTTATAATAAATACAATAACACATCATTTCTAAATTATTATTCCAAAAAATAACTAAATATACCTTAAAATAAACGTTTTCATATCCCTCAATGTAATTCTGTCTCACATTCGTAAAGATTAAAACTTGTCCTGTGTGAAAAAAAGGAAGGAAAACTTGTCCTGTATTTGGAAAGAAAATATTAAAATTTACACTGCTCTTGTCTTGTATTTATACATATTATAAACTAAGTTTATACAATAGTCGATACTAAATTTAAAATTAAAATATTATTTCATATAAATTAAAGAAATTTTTTTAAATAATATACAAAAGTAAATTTAATATAAATCATCACTTCTTTAAAACAAATTAATATTAGTTTATAGACCAAAAGTATTTGTATAAAATTTACCTATTTAAATAACACAAAAATATACAATATATACACGAATATAATTCATTCAACTTTTTTACTTATTTTGTAATTTTTTTGGGACCTGATCAATACTCCAAATTGAAAAATGTTAAAAGGTACTTATGTTTACGGTAAATTGTATACGGAATATAATATTAATTAATAATCTTATAATATCTATATATTATAATTTAAAATTACATTTTAAATAATTAACATGATATTATGTGTGAACTTTATAAAAATTCAATATTATAATATTATTACTCCTTCAAATTTGGTATTGAAAAGCAAGACGAATACAAGCAAATACACAAAAAGAAGCAAATTACAAGCGACCATCTGTTTCACAAATTATTGCATATTTTTTTAGGGCCGCCATTGTATAGTGTAGAGAGAGAGAGAGAGAGAGAGAGAGGTTACCTCATTACCTTCTTATTTCGGATCTTTCTTGTGGGCGTCGTACACAATTGATAATGGTGGGGTACCTGCATGCAAGGACTCAATCTAAAGAATAAGGTTGTATTTTGGTAGGGTGTAAGTATGATGAAGAAGAACGTCCCCATATGGAGTCTTTGATGATATTTATAGGAGAACTAGTGGGGTGGTTACTGGAGACCTCAAGTGTTTTCACGTCTCGCTCCCACATCCTACGTTCATGGCGGAGTGGAAAGTGGGAGGGATGATCCCCGTGTTCACGGCTTCATGTCCTCGTGTTCATCTCCAGGTCCACCCATGTTGGGCCTCCGTAATAGGCCTTTTGAAGTTGATTGTTTGCTGGGCTTCGACCTAGGTTATTGTCTATAACATGTAGTATAGTTAAAAGATTAGTTTTTTAACGCACTGTTAATTGCCTACATTTTTCTTTTGGATAAAATAATATCTATATAACTGATAATACTCGTGCAAGAAATTATAATTTATCACTCCATTCCTTCCAATTAAATATTTGTGAACCTCTTTAGGTTAAATAATATTCGAAGGAGACATGTGCTTTATTCATTATGTTTATTATAAGGATAGAAGACAATGATGCCTGGTTTACTTGACAATTAAATTAAACTCCAGTGAACCTTGATTGAATAAACAAACGCCAAACCGCAAGATATCGGAAGTTGAACTTATTGCCCTTTTGGGTATATCGATGACACTTTATTTATTAAAATGACGAAACAGAATCATCTAAATTGGGTACGGGATAGCACAACTGACCCTTTCCACAAGATATATGTTTTTTCTTTGAAAAAAAAAAAAATTTGTACGACATTATAACTGTTGTGGTGGATGACATTATTCATATTAATTTTCTCCGCGTCAATCGATCATATCATCATCTTATTATAATAAAGGCTCACCCCCTTAAACTTTGGATAATGTATAATTTATATCCTGATTTTTTAAAATATATATTGTAAAACAGTGTAAAATACCTCTTCTATTAAGTTGATTTTCATTTCTTTCAAGACAGATAACATGTCAAGTTGCATAAAATGAAAACTTTAAGAAGGTTAAATATACACAACTGAAATATCAAAATGTCATATAATACAAAATAGACCATGAGAATGGATATAACTCACCCTCAATTACTGTGCACAGGCTCACCGTAATTTTGATATTTTACATTCAACGGGAAGGTTACGCATTCAAAGTTCAAGGCGGCTCACAAGTTCAAAGAGGCATTAATATCAACAAAGGACAATCACGGAACTAAATTACCTTATCAATGATGCTGCTTAATATTTCTTGTTGAGCCAATCTTCATTTGTATGTTAATCTTTAGACTTTAGATATAAGTTTCTATTTTATATTTTACTAGTGGATATTAATAGGTACTTACGTGCCTATCAATTTATATTTTTTTAATTTTGTAATTTTCTTCAATTTTTTAATTTATTTGATTTAGTTTTGTAATTTCCTTCAGCTCCCTATACATCAAGGGTATTTTAGGAAATAAGAATTTTGGATACCAAAGAGACTATTCCCTTTATATATAGTATAGATAACGACTAAGGCCTATTTGAATTAATTAATTATTCTTACATTAATATTCAAAGCAAAAGATGCTTACCTAAAAAACTAAACATCAATTAACTAATTCTTCTAAATGTATAAGGTCAATGTAGGTTATACACATTTTAAAAATGACTTTGACCGAATTAAGTGCACTATATTTAGTGTTGACTAATGTAAAAATTAGTCTAAAGTAAAATAAAATTATTTAAATACATGCTATTTTAAATAATGATTATATATTAAGGTTTAAACATATTTTTGTCATTGAAAAATACAAAGAAAATATTGGTTTTAATTGGTCGATGTATTTTTTCTGTTTGAGTCCAACATTTCTAAAACTTATTGGTTAGTGGTTTTAATTTTTATTGTTAGATTATTTATGTTAAATGTTAAATTAACTAACATAGGATTATATTATTCAATTCTATATAGCAGTCAGCATAGCAGAGACTAAAAGTAAATAATTTTAGAAATGTTTGAATTGAAATCAAATAATTTGTTTTATGAATCAAAGTCAAAGTTCATTTTTTTAGGGCTAAAAATATATTTAAACCTATATTAAATTTAATTTTGGCTAGTAATGTAAGTTTTATATTCTCATTTAATGATATATTGCAACATATATCTCAATAATATCACAACATTAGTTTATTTTTAAAACGGCTGGCAAGTTTTACTCTCATAGTCTCATATCAAAATACATGTAAATTTATTTACATGTATATATTCTTTAATGCTAACTTTTGATTGTAGTAGGATTACTTTAAAATTTCTCCTGAACTATATACCTTCTTTATTATTAAACAGCTGATGTTCCCTTTCGACTTTATTGGACGAAAGTGGAAAGGTCACCCTTCATCGCCATTGTGGATCACTTTGCATAAGAGAAAAACCCAACCCCTTCAGACCATTGGACTTTTTATTGGGAACTATTTGTGGTTATAATGGCATCTAAAGTCTATCTATGGCAAATTTTTCAATCTTCTTGATAGTTCAGTATACATTAAAATATTGTGTACCAAGAAATGTCCAGTATCTGGAGTACAATGCATTAAGAAAACTATCTTATTTATTTGATATTGGCATATACCAAATTGTATTTTGATCGTGCAATTAACCATACAACTGGCGTATGTGAGTTAAGTTAACCCACTGTCGATCGGTTAGTTCAAGTAGTTTAATACTTGCTTCTCATCTAGGCTCTAGCATTGTAATAGCTCAACTCCAAGAGACTACTAGCTAGTGTATGAGAATTAATTAATTAAGTGGAAGTGGAAGTTCAAAACCCTCTTTCTGACAAAAGTGGGGAGTAGAAGACATTGCACTTCCAAGAGTCCATTCCTTCAATCCCCTCTGCATTTTGAATTGAGCAGAGAGCTTTGCTTTCAGTGTGTTTGGTTACACGTTATAAGCCTTCAAAATCAATTTTCAGCCTTCAAAATTGATTGTGTGTTTTTTAACATGTTTCAAAACGTGTTTTGAACCTAATTTCAAAATCAATTAATGCTCTTGAATTGATTCTAGTAGAAGTGATAAATTATTGCTTTTAGAATTTTATTCTATAATTTTTTGACAAAATTTCTTTTCAGATCAAACTACTAAACGTAAACCATTTTATCAAAAAATCAATACTACAAATTCAGAACCGAACCCACATTTTAAGAAGGAAGTTGTAAACTTTGTATATTACTACACGTAAACTCGTGCATTCGATTTTAGAAGACAACTTTAAGTTTTCATTTTCTATTATCAAATTAGTTTTCTACTTCTGTAATTTTGTGAAAAAATAATAAAAATGAAAATAAAAAGCTAAAAGCTGAATTTTAGTTTTTCATTCTTTCTTTAACAAAACTATGAGAATTAAAAAAGTAACTAAAAATAGAAAATAAGAACTTAAGTACGTATTTTTTTGAGTAGTATTATTTGAATATCTAAAAGTGATATATTCATTTTATTATCCTTAAATATGATAGAAAAATGAGATGAGTAGGGATCACCACAATATTCAAGGGTGATAAAATAAATATCTTAATGAGACATCTATTTTTGGATATTCAAATACCATTTTTATTAATCATAAAATCTAACACAATTGATAGTTAGGGGTTCAAACTCTAACGTATTGTATTTACCATAGCTTTAAGAATTGAACCGAATTGGCCAGTTTGGACCGAAAACTGGCAAATCGACCACTAGACCTGCTTCTTTCGTTGATTAGACTAGTTAAGCACTTAAACCGATCAAACTAGTCAAAAATCAGAGCGAGCTGGTTAGGTCCCATTGAACCAGGCACATAACCAATGGGTGACCCACATATGAACCGGCCAATAATACTTTTCTCGAAATTGCTCCAAAAAATGTAATGGTGGGGTTCAAACTTAAGGCCTTCAAGGTGAGGATGTGCTTGTATTACCACCAGGCTAGCCTCAACTTCATATTATTGTTTCACTATTTATATATACATTACATACTTTGTTACGTAAAATTATATTTTTAAATGTGAATTTAATTAATTTTGGTTGAACCAATGATTCATGGGTTAAATTAGTGTCTTGGCCGAGTCAATTACTAAATCGATTCTGAAATCTATGGTATTTACTTATTTTATGACATGTGGAACTAATTTCTTGATGTACAAAACAATACGGTTAGTGGCGTTTTCAAAACTGGAACTTTCATCCTTGTTCATGGTAGCGCAATCCGGTCGGCACGCACCCCTCGCCGATGTGTGCCTGTCTTCTTTGCTCAAAGATAATGTGTCACTGTCAACACACGCATCCGTCGCTACCCACGCCAATCACCGTATCTACCATTTGCCAATACCACTCGAAACTTCTATTGTCAATTTGTCATTAACACTCACAACCGATAAGCGGATCGTAGAAGAGGATCCTGTGTCCCATTTTACGTGACCCCTCCTCCTTTTTAAGACCCCCCAAAAGAAATTATCCGTGCCAAAGAGAAGCCACTATTGGAAGACAGCGTACAATAATAGCATCACGAAATCAAGATTCCCATTTCCATTTCATTTTCACTCAGCAATTAAAGTTTCCCTCAAGCTAAGGACACGGGTAATTTCCAAATCTTAACAAACAAGTGTTTTAACTTTTAAGCTTAACTCTGCCCCCTATGTATGGTAAGCTTTATTGCAAACTTTGGCATAACCAAGTTCAAATCCGAATAAAACAAGAACTGAGTTCAAAATGAATGAAAATCGGGATAGTATTATGATACTAATGTATTGAGATTCCACACGTTAAATCAAGTTTAATTTCTATGTCATCCAAAGCTTTCCAAACTATTTTTAATGATACAACAATATAGGATCAAATGACAGTGTAAATTATATTATCAATGTACAGAAGAAGTAAATTGACGTGCATTATTTTTTCCTCTTGTTTTATTCACAACCATTTACAAGTTAAACCGAGGAAAGAGATTAACACAAACAAGACACTCGATCACAAGTAACAAAACCAGAAACCAGAAACCAAAAACCAAAAAAGAAAGACAGAGAAAAAAACAAAACACTTAAATTAATGATTACTACTAATTAATTCCAGAGCAAGCTCTGAAAAGCACTTACAACCCCATCATCATAGTCTAATTCTTCCGCTGTCTCCAGCCATGGTGGCTGATACATCCACCCATATTCCACGGAGTCCACGAACACGAACTCCTTCTCCAACTCACCAACAACGCTTTCCAATTTTGGGAGCTCGATGATCTCGCTTAACTCATCATCATCATCCTCATCATCATCGGAGCCTGTAGTAGTAGACGTTAACTCCATTGCAGAAACCAATGATGATGATGATGATGAGGACGATGGTGATGGGGTGATGAGGTGGTCGAAGTGGACCATTTGGGCGGCTTTAGCGGCGGCGGCTTGGACGTCGCGGGGGCAGAGGGAGGCGGGGCGGGGGAGGGAGGAAGCGAGGTGGGGGAAGTTAAGGATGGCGGAGGAGCCCTTAATGCTGAGGGCGGCGACGTCGTGTGCCCTGGCCGCCATTTCTGGCGTGGCGAATGTCCCCAGCCATATGCGGGACTTCTTCCTTGGCTCCCGGATTTCAGACACCCATTTGCCCCAGTTCCGCATCCGCACTCCCCGGTACACCGGGTGCTTATTGCTAGAGTCTCTAATGCGCTTTGTGGTGGCGGCGGCGGCGGCGGTGTTCTTCTTCTTCTTGGAGTTAAGGGAAGAAGAGGATGGTGATGTTGGTGGAGAAGAGTTTGGGTTTGAGTTTGAGTTTGAGGTGATGCTTTCGGTCTCTGATGATGATGATGATGATGAGTTTTGGGGTAGTTCAATGCTCATTGTTCGTTTTATTGCTGATTATAGGTTCAAGGATCAACAATGACTAATTTGTGGGAGGGCAAAAGCGTATTTAGGGAAGTGAATATGGGGTTATCATCACTTATCAGGGTGTGTGTTTGTGTGTTGTGTGTGTCCAAAGGCTGAGGAGGAATGAGAGGGGAGTGAAGAGTTTATATGGGTGGCCTAGAAAGTTTCTTTTATTTTGGGAAGTTAGAAAGGGGCGGTGGAAGGAAGGAAGAGGGTGTTAGCCTTGCCTAGGCAAAGGCAAAGGGAAGGCATGCAAGTGAATGAATTTGACTATTAGCAGCCAGTGACTGTTTTTTTGCTATCACTTAGCTTAGCTTTCCCGAAGGAGGCAGAGCAATGGGACATTTATAAATTAAGGTCGATAGAGGAGGAGATGAGTACAACAGGAAGGACCCACAAAGAGAAGAAAATCACTCGGACCCGGTTCCCGTTCAGACTTCAGGTCGGCTACTTTAATTACTATATAGTATAGTATAATATATATAAATTGATATGGAAAAATCTATGGCTATTAAGACTTTGTTCCCTTGGTTGAATTGCTCAAAAGAGGTGTGGGATTCTATTAATTCTTGAATGAATGGAATGGGTAGATTTTAGTGCTTCATTTCATTTATTCACTCTTTGTCAAGTATTTTATTAAAACTCTTTTTTGCCGAGTAATATTACTCTATTGAATTTAATTTATTTTAAATTGTTTTTTTGAGAGTTTTTGCCACGAAGAAACTACTACTGTTGTGCTTAAAATATGAGCAAAAGCGAATACAATCTCCCAGTATTCTACTCTGCACTCATTATTGTATCGTACTATTTTATGCAGAAAGTAATTCACTGAAAAATAACTGACGATTAAACGACATGATCATGAAATGAGCTAGCCAATCCCCCTGAAGGCCCTGTGGTGCGAAGCGAAGGGTCACGATCCTGGCTCAAATAAGTACTACTCACCCTGCAGGACCTGGTATCCGTGGTACAATGGGTCACCCTTGTTGTAATTTAGCACGCAACCTCCTTTAACTTTGCTGCATATGTATATATACCCAATCACTTCATCCTTGTCTTTTTAACTAGCCTCCAGTTATTTCACCCCATATGTTATACTGTTCATTTATTATGAATTGCTCCAAATACATTTCCAATCGCCATCACGAATTTGGCCTTTCTCTGGGTACGTACAATTATGTATTTTACGGTATAAATTAAAGTACAAAAATGGCAGCAGAAAGTTTGGTTGGTGGGATTAAATAACAAAAGTTGATGATGATGAGTTGGCAAGGACTTGCTAATAGTGTCATTAGGCCTCCCTTCATGTACTTTTAATTCTGAATTTTCTCAAAGATGGTACGTTTCTAGGATAAGTCTTCGTTGTGTTCTCCCTCTATTTCCTACCCTCCACCCCTTGTTTTTGCTTATAGAGATACTACACGTTAAAATGTCACCTCCAAGAACTTGACTGATAAGGCTCTCAATTTGTTTGGTGAGGACCATTGTACTATCTACATGATAACTTATTCATACTTTGCTGTTAAGCAATTGACGATTAGATTAATCAGAAATAGTTAATTTCTAGGAGAATAATGCTGCTGTGAATTAATAATTAACTCAGTACTTACCATGGATTGCAGATCTTTGTTAAGTTCATTGTCTCCATACTGCCTATTCTAGAGGTTATGTAGCCAACCAATGCATGTGATTGCTTTTAAAACAAAAGTCAGAGCCGGCAATGATTTAGGTTTTGGACCCTCTTTTGATATCTTCCACTTATACTATAGGTTATATATTATTTGCCACTTGTAAAAGATGCAATTGCTCTGCTTGTTTCTACTCCTTTATTTTTCGGCTTAATAGTATGTGATTGACCCCCCTTAAATTGAATCACCCAAAAATATGAGATCTCTTAAATTGATGGGTCATGCTAGTCTGCTAGCTACTTGTATATATCAAAATAAAAATTAGGAATGACACTCCCTTTCATCATTTTGTGCGTCAAAATCTGAGCGCAAAATGGTAAAAAGTACAATAAACCAAATTATAATAAAGTGGTAAAAATAAAATAGGATAATATTAATTTATATATATATATATATATAACAGCATTAATTAATATCAAATTTTATGGAGTGATTTCCTAATTAATAATTTGGAAGTAATAATAGTGTCGGGACTCACGTACATTTCAATTTATAGAGCAAATTGTACACTCTTACCCTTTTTTTTTAATTAAAAAACATGAGTTTGATCGATTTCTATATTTTTATCTTCCACCTATGAAACCAAAATTATAGTATGTGGATATTTTTTTCAACCTAATGATGTAATTTAACAAAATTCACATACCATATCATAATTTATGATCCAGATGACAAAGAATAAATTTTTTTTTATATTATTATTAAATCATATATTACTATATAAATAAATATAATTGACTTTTATACTCACAATTTAAAAGACCATGTAAACTAAAGAATTTAATTAAATACTACTGTAATTTTTTTTATATTACATCAAAATTCAACATTCTAGTGCTCATGTGGGACTCAAGTTTTCTTTCACACACAGATATATATATATATATATATATGATTTAATAATAATATAGAGAGAGAGAGAGAGAGATGCGATACTAAAATAATAGACAGAAAACGAAAGTTGTTGTTAGATTGAATAAATGATATAATAATTCGCTTGTTCATTCAACGACTCGATACGTACGTAGTATTATTACATCGTGACAAAAAAAACTCTCCAACATTTTATTAAATTTTGGCACGTGCAATTACGAACAGTGATTTAACTCTAATAAATGGACTAACCCCACGTATCAAAAGTGACAATACGGTGCCAAATTCATCAAAGGGCCCTTTTCCAATTAACATTCGACACGTTACAAATTAAATCCTTATGGTTTATAGCGCCAATTATTGTATTATTGTGCTAGTGATGCAAGGAGTATATCCCAGAAATTCCATGGTGATTATATTAGAGATGATAACTTCACTTCAGCTACTTTATGCTTTTACATCCATAACGACAAATTAGAAATGAGTCGTCCATGGATTGATGATTTTCATGTGCTTTTCCATATTTTGCAAAGCACAAGAAATTTTGAGAAGATGATAAGAGGAAATGGTGCCTCCAAAATTAGCTGTTGTCTGTTGATATGGACACCGTTTTTGGACACTCGTAAAATGATATTTTATTTTATTTTCAATATCTACGGAGGCTTAGTAACACACGTATCCATCTCTGCACAGTTTACAAGTACAAAGCAAAACTCCTTGGAAAGGATCTGCTGCCACACAATCTTTGGGAAAACTATCTGGGAACCTTAACATTGAGACATCTGTGCCACATTAAGGCATAGATCAGTCCAAGTGCCCGACAAGGCCACCCCAAAAATCCCCAATGAAAGATCTTTTGAAGTTTTTGAATGAAATGTGATTCTGTTCCACGATACCTATTGCTGTATTGGGAGGTGACTGCCATGAAGGTAAAGGAAAGAACTTTTAATCTTTAGACCAGGACACATTATTGCATTTTATCTTGAGGCTTGACAGAGGATATATACATTATTGTTTGGACTTTGGAGTTACCATTGTGATTCATTGATTGGTGAACAGATTATACATTCTATTCTGAATTGGGAAGGTTGAACACTTGAACCTGTGGCTAATCTACTGTCTGGCTTGGTGATGCATCAAGGAATGCTTATTGGGAATTGATGATGAAATATAAATTTTGAGAGCAACTTAAGCATGTAAATTAATCTTTAACGTGTCTAAAGTTGCATTAATAGAGAAATGTGTACTTTTAATATAATTCACATAATTTTACATATTTTAAAGATTAATTAACATACATATGTAAGGTAACAAGTTTTGACTCTAGAGTTTCTCGCTAGGAACATGGTTTTACTGCAGCTAGGGGGTTTCCATGCCTTGTCGACAAGGTTGGTGACCATTGTCTACCAGCCAAGAAAGAAAAGGTGTCGATCATTCCACGTAGGTAGGCTTTTCTGCAGCATTTATGTGTTGCAAGCCTGAACTCAACACCTTTTGGAGGTCTTTATGTGATAAATATAAGAATTGTGTTATTTGTACTTATTGTGTATGGAATATCATTTCGACTTATATTTCATCTATCATTAAATGAGTGTCAATCTCATTCAAAAAAAGTCCATATCTTATCAAATAATCAACAAAGTGTCTCAAACAGTGTACAGGTAAGATTTTTCTGTATGTGATAGAAAGTGACTGCAACATCTGTAACACTTTCCTCATACTGAACATGCGGCTTCACCGCTTGCTTGCTATAGTTTCACATGTATTGCCCATACATGGAATACGGAGCAGACACACCTTATGCCTCATTAATTGTCGGGTAGTGGGAACTACCAAATTAAAGGCAAGATGCTAAATAATATCTCATGTATAATATGGTCAATTAATGAGCTTGATGTTATCCCATGTTCCATTCAAATGCAATTCAGGTGATAGTGTTCAGCACCAATCGTTATGCAGATTTTACTTCTATCTGTATATGCTTGATCGCATGCATTCTGAGTGGAACCTGCAGGCAAAAATTTGGTTAATTAACATGGAGCATTGGTGACCTGTTCTAATGTACTAATTCATACTTGAAACAAAAAAATGTTGTACTAGTTCATGTTCATACAAACTAGCCATGGAGGCAAACATAAGGAAGTACGATTATTTTGTAGATTCGTGTCCGAATCATATGAATATGATTGATTGCTGCCGACCTGCCTTGTCTGACTTTTGTCTCCAGAAACTTATATATGCTGTTTTAAATTTTACTGGTGCTGTATCAAGCTGACAAGCTCTAGAACAACAGACGACAACTTCCTTTCAATCTTTCATGAAAAATTTCACCACATTTTTGTCCCCCAATCAAACACACCCTTACTATAGATTAGCTACACATATGTATGTGGTTTAACGAAAGAAAGTGATAGTCCTGATCATTTACAGGGGTCAAATTCTCCCTTTGTAAATAAGTGGAAAAGCTGCTACCTCTCCTTTCAGCCACTTGGTCAAATTCAGACCTCCATTGTTCCTTTTTGGCGAAAAACATGTATGAGATTGTGTATAAAATTAACTAATATTGGTTTTCTGTTTTCATCTTTTGAAAAAGCAAAGGAGGGACAAGACTGCCGATGGAAATTAGGAAGTTTAACCAGGCAATCACATACATGGAATTAGATATAAAACTATCCACGTTCCTCAATCGAACAACTTAAGCTTTTTAGCTAGATGATTTCTTGGCACAGTATCATAACCTTTGTGACCAAGAGGTCAATAGATTGATCCTTGCTGCCTTAATTCTTCAAAATAAAATAATTAAATAACATAAAATAAAGTGTGTCGGTGTATTGTTCACACTTTAAGTCCAAAAAAGACCTTTGGATGTATTAGATATAAAATTATTTATATGCCTCAACCTGCCACTTAAGCTTTTGGGAGATGGAGTTTTTCAACGCGTGGGAGAATTAAAATACAAATAAAGAATAGCTAGTCAAAGAAGGTTGAGATGGCGATGGAAATCTCAGGGCAATGAAGTAATATGGGAAAGCAGCTTCCATTGTCATCATTTAGCAGAGTGCACATAAGTTTCATGTCCATTATTGTAAGTTAGAAAAGTAAAAGAATGTCTGAATCTAACAATTGCTATGCTGTCTTACAACATATTTTCTTGTTTTATTCTCTCTCTCTTTTGCATTTCCCCTTCTTGAATGAACATTATGAGGGTTTCCTTCTTTTATGACTTAAGACGAAATCATCGTCGTCATCACTTTCATTGACAATTCTTTTCTTGGCTTTTATATCACCATTCCTTGATGGCTGTTGTTGCTTCTGTGAAGAATCGGTTTTAGTTGGTGGCTTTGATACCTTAACAGGAGTTCCTGTCCTTAGCTCCTTTTGCTTCCTCTGCTTCTTCTCAAATGCTCTCTTGGCCCTGTCAGGTGACAGCAACCCGTGCTCCATTAACCTGCACATAGAAGTATGTATGCCTTAGCAAGTAATTTATGAGTAAGGTTTAATACACACAAAATGCAGACAGTGACAACAAAAGAAGACTCCAAGTGAATACAAACATCAGCCAGGAGTCACACACTGGTCCTAACGCAAAAATCTTTGATGCTAAAAGATTCAAGGTGGCATCTCCAAGTACCACTATGAGAAGCAATTGAACAAATATTATCCCTGCCAATGCAACAAGCATTAAGATAAATGTTTCCCACGGAAGTCCACCTTTGGGGAAGACTGAGCCAGAGTATTTATTTATTTATTTTTCCTGTCAATGTTTTAGATTAGAGGAGAGCGGTATTCAGGCCATTGCTGAATCCTAAATATCCTTTACATTTTGTCTCGTGTGTAAATTTTTCAAAAATATATTTTCGAAAGATTATCATGACGACCAAAACTTGCCGTTTATACTCGGGGGAAGAGGAAAGGGGCCAGCGGGTACTATGATCCCCTAAATTTTGCAGTTTTATTATATAATTGTATATATATAAATTTTGTATTCTGGATCTATTGTCAAAAGTGGGTTTTTTACATATATGAAATAAAATAAAATAAATGTGATATTACATACATTCCCTGTTTGTAATCCGTTTACATATAGGTCCTAACTTTTATATAATAGAAGTCGATTATAAACAATTTCCGTACAAAATTCAAAATTTCATTGGTTATTATAAAGAAGTCCACTATAATCGACTTTCATACAAGCCTCCAACGGCCACACTGAGCAATGCTGCATGAGTCAGAATGGTGTGAAAAGTCGATTATAATCGACTTCTGAAACAACTCTGACATACTCTGACAGTGTATACCAAGTCGATTATAATTGACTTCTTTGCTAAAATTGGTTTTATGCAATTAGTTTGTTGTTATTGCTCCTTAAATGTTTCCTACTCAAAGTAATATTGTTAAGTTGAAGTTGTACGGATCTATTTGTCACCATAAATGTGTTAAGTTGTACTAGTCAATGTATATTTATGAAAATCTCTCTTAATGAAAATCTATTGTTTAATTATTTATTGTCTATTTTCGGGACACATATAACCATGCTAAACTCAAGTACATAAAATGAAACCCCGTACGACAGATCGTATATAGTTATTGTGTCACAAGTAGTCACATTGTTGGCCCTAGACACAACAAGTGTAGCGGGTAGTGCTTATGATGGGTAGGTATTTTAGACTTTTATTATGTACATAAGACTTTTAATGATTATATAGTGGTCATGTACTCTAAACTTTTATATTATGTACTTGGCATTAGTATTGATCATATTGTGGTTTGGTTCTTTGGACTTTTATAATATACTTGATATTAGGGTTTTCATTTTATGTAATTGAGTTTAGTATGGTTACATGTGTTCTAAAAATAGATAAGAAGTAAAAAACATATTTTCATTACGAAAGATTTTCATAAACGTACATTGACTATTACAACTTGATACATTTATGGTAACAAATAGACCCGTACAAATTCAACTTAACAATATTACTTTGAGTAGGAAACATTTAAGGAGCAATAACAACAAACTGATTGCATAAAACCAATTTTAGCAAAGAAGTCTATTATAATCGATTTGGTATACGCTGTCAGAGTATGTCAGAGTTGTTTCAGAAGTCGATTATAATCAACTTCCGTATAAAACAGAAGTTGATTATAATAGACTTCTGTTTTATACGAAAGTCGATTATGATCGACTTTTTACACTATTTTGACACATGCAGCATTGCTCAGTGTGACTGTTGGAGGCTTGTATGAAAGTCGATTATAGTCGATTTCTTTATAGTAGCCAATGAAATTTTGAATTTTGCACGGAAGTCGGTTATAATCGACTTCTATTATATAAAAATTAGGACATATATGTAAACGGATTACAACCGGGGGATGCATGTAATATCACATTTATTTTATTTTATATATGTAAAAAACCCTTGTAAAAGTTAGTTATCTCGACATATAGTATATATAATAAATAATGAAAGTCTCGTGGTATAGAAGTATATATGGTACGGTAGTATAAAACATATAAATATCTTAAGAATATATTTTTTAAGATTTTTTCTGATTAACTTTTTTTATTTATTTAGTAGAGTTATTATTTACTAATTAATTATTTATGATACTTTATTTCGATGTTAAATAATATATTGATACATATATTTTTTTTAGATTGAGCTTAAAAAATGTCTACACAAAAAACTATGGACTCATTTATTAAGAGGAAAAAGAGAATTGATGATAAAAAAATTTTAATTTACCAATAATTTGAATAGAAAAATATTGCTCATCTAAATTAGTAAGTAGTAACTTTCAAGGTTCCCATACGCCCCTAACAGTAATATTGTACGGAAACTTTTTCTTTTCGTAGTTGAACAGTTGAACAGAATGCTCGAAGAACTTGAAAATAATTGAAACTGTTTTGGTTTTTCAGGAAAGGCATAATATCTACAATGGATGTGATTTTGACTCTTAGGATTTGATCAATGAAAACCTAACTAGTTCTCTGAATGTAATAAGGGAATGAATGAATGAAAAATCAAACTAGCTCTCTGTATATAAATAACAGTAATACTGGTTCAATGATCAAATATAATATAGATAATACTCTCGCTATTCTGGGGTATGTCAGTGCAGGATTTCCTATTGGCCAGAGCATAAACAATTCTATTGACAAAGGAAAGATCCTTTCAACATCTTTAGATCCATGGAAACAAGTTTGTTAGGCCAACATTTACTTTTAGTTGTTCTTCTGCACCAGATGTCCATCTTTATGAAATGAAGGAGGAATGAAGTATTGGTAAATGCTCTAGCATACTTTATTATCAAGCACAAGTTGCCAATATTAGACATGAATGGGAAAGGAATAAAGAATTCTCCAGTGATACAAATGGAGACCATGGCAGCTATTGTAATCAAAACCACTTATCAAAAGCTGTACAAGTTTTTGATAAAACAGTTAAGGCAACTAATGTCAATGTTATGAAGTATTAAGTTTATGTATTAAAACAGTGCATTTGTGGTGGTCAGCCTAGCATACAGTTATCCCAGATGAAAGCTGGCATAGGATCATATCTAAACAACAGAGCAAACATCTTTAAGTGAACACAACTTGACTATGTTAATAATAGAACTCGTGTCCTTATAAATCTAGTGTGTATGACAAAAGTACTTTTATATATATTTAGAGTATTGCACCAGAATTGTCAAGAGAATCCAAGCAACATAGGCTCATAAAACATCAAAATATCAAATTATAAAACAGTACGAAATGAAGATGTCTTCAAAGTATCATGTTATATATCGCTATGCATGCTCAATTTGCAGAAGTCAAAATGAATGGTGAACAACTGCAAGAATGAAAGGAAACTCACCAAAATTCCGCCATCTCACTTGTTGGTATCTGTTTTGACAACGACTCATAGAAAATCCTCAGGGGTTCTTTCTGTCAACAAAAAGGCCAAACAAAACCACGATGGTGAGCAGAAGTTGAGTACCACATCTAGAAATTGGTTAAATTCCAGGAATCAATAGGTTCTGAACCTGCTCGGGAGGATCATGTTTCTGGCCAGGCAGACTGAAGACTTTCTTCTCTCTCACTTTGGTAGTTGTAGTAGTCTTCTTTGTTATTGTTTTGGATGACGATGATGATGGTGTCGGCTTCGATTTAACCTTCAAGTTTCACTCAAAAAAAAAAAAAAAAAAAAAGGAAAAATCAGTTGCATGACCGTCCTAACTGAAATCAACACATTTGATTTGAGATATAAAAACTATCAAAACACGCTATATGGTTCTCTATTTTCCATCAACAAATAAACTTCTCGAAGTGCACAATTGAAGGTGATCACAGATAATTATTGTAATCAACCACAGTTCATCAACACTTGTGAAAGTGTTAAGACAAACCAAACACAAGTTCCATTTTAGTAATTCACCAAGTATTTAATTTAATTTATTGGAACAATCCATGAACTCTGAGCTAATTACCACAGCCCACAGCAACAAGAAAAATTAACAATCTAATCTCCAGTTTGGTGTCAAATCCAGCAAACACAAATTTGGAGCCCCACAAATTGAAGCCATCCATATAAGAAATTTAATCCAATAACATCCCCCTTATCCCCCAAAAATGAGCTAAAAAATCCTAACAACATAAAAAAAGTCATGATTTTTATTTTATTCTGTGAGAATGATACCTCAGATTTTGTGACAGCGGTGACAGATTTCATCTTAAAATCAGTTGGGGTTCTGCTAGAACCATCGATCTTCTTCTTGAGAGCTAAAGAATCAGATGGGGGTCTGCTAGAGCCATCGATCTTCTTCTTGAGAGCTAAGGAATCAGTCTTTGGCCTGATTGGGCCATCTTGGGAAATTGGCTTGAGCCTTACCGTAGTGCTTTTGTTTTCTGTAGCCATAAACACAAACACGCCTTTTGCAAAGTTATCAGCGACACCCTATTTTGATTAGATCCGATTGATCCAATTGCTTGGTTTTCTCTCTACACTTCAGGTGTCTCATTCAGCAGAAACTTAACACCATCTTTTGGATTTGTCTTTTTTTCTCCTTTCTCTTCTTTGTGTTGTGAAGATACTCAGATGGAAAAAGATGGTAACTTTGGAAAGTAAAAAGTGAAAGCAGGTGAAGTGAGAGAGATCAGATCGGAAAAACGAAGAGAAGTGGATATGTCACGAATAACAAGAACACAGCGTAAGATAAGTCACGAGGTTGGAACTTGGAAGCTTGTTTGAGAGAGAGAGAGAGAGATGAAAGGAATTTTAGAAGTTGGTCAGAATTGGACGGCGAAGATTTCGAGGGAACAGAGATGTTAGCATGGGGACAAGACCCTTCTGATAAGTTTCTTCCTTCCTCGAACTCTGTTATTTCACTGAATTTCACGTACGTTAACGGTGGTCGGAACACGTGTCGCATACGTTCTTACTATGCTGCTTTTATTCTCAGGTTAAATTATAACTTTTTAAGTAGGTATCTAAATTTAGAAAACATTTGGAATCAACTTCCCAATTACAAACTTTCGTTAAAAGACGGTTACATGAGACAGAATATTTCAAGATTCTATTTATATGTCATTTGAGTTGATATAAGATCTCGTTATATTAATCCTAATCATCTTTCATTTTTTCTCTCCATTTCATTGTTTTATACATTTATATCGACTTCACGTTAACTTCACAATATTAGGTATATTTGGTTGAGGAGTAAAAATGGAGATAAAATTTTCCTAGATAAGTTTCATATATAAAATTACACAATGCTCATTTAGAAAATCTTTATCTCAATTTTTACTTTTTAACCAAACACACCCTATAATTTTAGGTAGAAATTAAAGTGAGATGCGCATAAGATTCATTCATCCTAAATTAGATTCATTCTTCACATACAGATACAATTAATTCTCATCAAAATTAAGTAAGTTGATCTTCGATCTCAATCCCAAATAAGTCACGCGCGTACCAAATAAACTCTTAATAATTTATTAACCTTTGCCATCACTTGTGATTAATATAGCAATCTACAAGCTGTTTCACAACCAAAAAAATTCGTTTAGCCACATTCGAATCTAGCAATTAACCACGTTTCTCAAGTGGGGGCTAAATGATCTTCCACCGCTTCCAAGTGGCATAACTGTTACATACATGGGGAAAAATAATATCAATTAGCAACATTTTATATTTACATTTAACTACATTCCTGAGTGTGGTTATGTTCTTTATTTAGCTACATCCTTTCTCATCTAGCCGTACTCTGTAAATGTGGGTATTTTCATCTTTATTTTTTTTTTTTCCTTGAAAAATCGGCCTCAAAACATCAGAAGGTCGTATACAAGCGGAAACAAAAAAAAAAAAAATGTAACCCCAAAAAACAAACAAAAACAAAAAAACCCAAACTCCAACAACCTCCTTGCGGCAAGTCCAATAGTTTGCAAGATCTATTCTACTCTAAGTACAATTAGCAATCACACCACAAAGTAATCGAAATATAAGAAATCATAAACAAATTGCTAAATATACAATTGTCCTCAAAATCAAATTGCTTCTTAATAAGCTAGATAACAATGTTACCAAGCAACAATGTCATCAAAAATCACTGGAGGTGTAAGAACAAAAAGAAACCAGCACAAACCAGCACGATAAACATTGGAAGTAACTCAAAATTAATTATAGAATAGAAAATCAAATTACCTTTGATCGTGTAGATTTAGCATAGAGTTTTGCACTGCCATGAACAAAGTTTCAAGTCCAACTTCTTCAAAATTCAAATTTAGTAGTTCCAACAAAAACTAAAATAAATAAAAAGAATAAATTTTATCGATACTAACAATACTACGAAATTCAAAGAAAGTGGAAGAAAATTCATTTCTGAAAAACAAAAAAGAAGGAAAATTGAAAGAGAATAAAAAAATTAATCGATTGATAATTAGAACAAGTATGAAACTATCACTTTTGCCCTTGGCCTCCTCCTCTTCTAGTACCAATGTAAAACATACTCCAAATGTTAAACAATCACAAGCTCAAAACTATATCAACTAGGAAATATATGAAAGCTCTATAGAGCTACCCTAACAACACATAAGAATCACCCCTCATTATATTACAAATTAAATATTTTTAAAAAATTAATAACCACCCATATATAGGTGCAAATGGCTCCAACCTTTGCAGCTTGGCCAATACACCCCTCTCAGATGGCTTCACAAAGATAGCACCAAATATCCTTCTCAACCCCATGCTATACAAGACCTTCCTAGTTCTTGTATACATGTCCTTTTTCCTAAAAGGAAAGGGAAGAAACATGTTACATAACTTGTTCAAATGACAAAATCAGCAAATGATTGAGAACAGAAACAAAAATACCTACTGCTGACTCCGAATAATTATCAAGGGCCTGGAGTTTGAGTTCAATTATGGTATTTTCCTCTTGGCCCTATATTTCATTCTAATAAGGTCCATCTCCTACACAACAAAGCATATATTATAAATAGAATGTATATTCTTAATTATTGATTGACTTTATGCCAAACCTCTTTGCTACTCTTATACAATATTAGTTTCCTACCACAATTTTGATCCTAACCTTTTGATTATGCACAAACAATGATGCAATTTTAGGATCCTAGATAATGAATAATATAAAACCCATCAGCCTAAATGATGCATCAATACAAAACTTGTTCAAAAGCAACTCAATGTGGAAAGTGTCTAAAAACATATATTGCAAGCATGTGTGTATGTGCATGTGTGCGCACACGCGCAGATAAATTCAATAGCATGTGTAGAAAAGGGGTGTCAATGGAAAGTAGTTATTGCACACTTCTGAAGTGTCACGTAGAATTGTGTTCATTTCATTTATTATGGGACATTTAAGCTACACATCATGATAGGGTACAACACTAACCTATGTACTAAAATCACCAAAGCTTTAAGACTCCTCCAATGCATATCAACCTCATCCAACAGAAACAATCAGGAGTGAAGTAATGTACTAAAAAAAATTGTGGTGAAGTAATTCTCTAGCTTTATACTAGTGAAGTAATGTACTTGTAGCTCTCCTCACCTCATAATGCATATCAACCTCTAGCTTTTTCTCTCTTTTACGAGATAATTTGCCTTAATGAGACTGAACATATAATTGGTGAATATTGACAAATACAACTTTATAGGAACACTTGAATTGATGGAAAGGACAAGTAAAACCACATTGCAAATGACAAATCAATATAACCAACTATGCATGACCACAATCCAATTCAATTCAATTAATAACAAAACGAGAAAAATCTAGAGGGATTTAGCTAAAAGGAATTGATACCCATTCCAGGTATTGAGAGCTCGACCTCATTATTTTGTTGTACATACCTTTGCGATAACAACAAAAATTGAACAAAAACAAGGGAAAAAAAATCAGAAGCTGCAAAGCAAACTATACCTCTAAGTAAAGTATTGAAAAGGAAAAAAAATACAATATAACTGGAAGCACAAACATTCAATGGAGGTTACCTTAATAAAGGAGACGCTATGACTGGATTAATCTTCTCTTTGAGGCCAAAAGCATATACATTAATCAAACTCTAGATCTGAGCTGTTTCATGATAAATTAAATTTAAAACCCTAGATTAGAGGTAACACTCATAAATCTAGAAATTGAAGATAATGATGATGAAAATTGTGAACAAATATTGATAGTAGAAAATGAATTAGAGGGGGAGAGGAGAGATGGAAGTACAATGTTGGAATCAAAGATAGTGGCGGCGGTGATGTCAACAACGGCAATGTTGGTAACAGGGCAGAACGAATTAGCGAGAGAGAGAGAGAGAGAGAGAGAGAGGAAATGGAAGCCATAGGTATGATATTGGAACCGAAAATGGTGGTGGTGGTGTTGTTGACGGCGATGACGCTGTTGGCAATAGTGTGTTAAGATCCAAAATGATTTTGAAGGAGAAGGTTTGACCAAGAAGAGAAGGAGATAGACGTGAGGGATGAAGAAAGTGGTGAAATGAGAAACTGTTGAAATTGGCACAATGATGGATTGTGAAAAACCAATGCACGGTAAACAAAAATGAGATTGCAAATAAGAGACATTTAGCCATGCCCCCATCAAGCGTGGTTGAATAAACATGGTATTTTACCAAATTTTTTGTAGTGGTTTTTCATAATATCATATGGTCTATTTTCAAATTAATTAATTGTTTTTCCACTTGCTACTCAGTATAATATTCTTGTATCCAGATGTATAGGGCATAGGCCTCTTGGATTTGAGTTTCCTCTTCGAGTGCATGTGCTTTCAGCTACAAGGAACAGAAAAGGGAAGAGAAGTTCACTAATCTCACCTTGATGACTAGAAGTAGCTAGTGATAAGACTTTATCCATTTGGAAATTGATGATATTGTATTAGTTGTGACCTTGTAGGCCCATACTTTGTGTATTATAGTCATATAGGCTTTGGTTATAACTTATAAAATGTCATTAAATAAGTCCAAATATATTCATATAAGATCCTAAAAAAATATAATGTACTTTTCTTCCCAAAAGCAACTTATGTTGAAGAATGAGAAAGAAAAAAGATGCAACTGGAAGAAATTAATAAAGATTGTTATGAAACGTTAGTGGCAATGAAGCCTGAACTTAGGACTAGTGAAAGGACAAATGTGTAGGAGAGTGGTGTGGAAATTATTAGGGTTAATATGATGAGATGATATACCAACTCAAATGACACATAAATGGCATATTAAAATATTTCATTTGTTTTTCAATAGTCCTTTAAGGGAAGTTTGTGGCTAGGGACTTAATTATAAATGTATGTTTTGAAAGTTTAGGGACCTATAGAATAATTTAACCATACTTTTACTACACTTTTACTTGAGATGTGCCTAATTACACGTACCCAAAGAGTTAGGGTTTTATTAGTAATTGACAAAAGAATATTGAAAAAAAATATAAATTTGGTTTTGATATTTTGTTAATCCAATCATATATTGTTATATAAGTAAATATTGCTAACTTTAAAACTCAGTTAAAAGATCATATAAATAAAAAAAATTAGTTAAATAATAGTGTAAAATACAAAAAAAAGACGAAAATAATGTAAAACTTTCATGTACAATGCTACCGGCGTATCAAGATTAAACTAAAAAACATAATATTAAAGTTATGTTTTTTATTTTTTTTATTTTTAACTAGTAATTTAAACATTTATTAGTATAATTTAGAAAACAGAAAAAATATTTACTCTTTATTTTAATTAATTTAAACAAGCATTAAATGCTTTTTGTATTTTTAAGAAATGCTTGTATATTTATTTAATGTTTTAATTGTTTTAGATTTCAATTATTTAATAGTTGTGTACAGTAATTAAATAGATTATTAAATGTCATTTATTCAGAAGAAAATATATATTTGATTAAATTACCTTCTCATTTATGCATCAAAAAATTTCCTTCTCATTTCGTTATTATTTTCTTATTTCACTTTGCAAATATAAGAAGAGACAATAATTTTCTTTCTTTAAAATGATTCGTGTTATAAATAGAGGAAGTAATTTATTTATCTTTTATTCCTTACTTATGCCCTGAACAAATCCTCCCGTTGTTTGTTGTCTATAAACAATATATATATATATATATATATATATATATATATATATATATCATAGTTATCAGACTCATATATATATATATATATCATAGTTATCAGACTCAACCTGGTTAAGGCACTAGGTCATTGGTTTAACCGATGGGTCACTGGTTCAATCGGTTGAACAGTTTATAATTAAATCAATTTCTAAAAAAATTTATTGAGAAAAATATATAATATATATATTATTCTTTGCACATGCTATATTAAAGAGAAAGCATGGCCTTGGCGGTCAAAGGTGCAGTGTGGTCAAAGGAAGCTGGTAGCCGGTCAAGGTGATTTGAAAACTGGTTCAATGGATCGATTTAACATAAAAACCGTCGATTGGATCCCAGTTTGATCCGGATTTGATCAGGTTTGACCAAGTTTGACCAGTTCACATGCAGAATCAGTTCGATCAATGAACCGAACCAGGCCAGTGACCGGTTCACCGATTTTTGGTCCGATCCGGTTTTTATAACTATGATATATAGAGTTTGAAAAAACGAAATACCAAATACCAAAACCAAATTCATCTTGTGCTTTTTTTTTTGGTTGGGCCTGGCCCTTTATTTAGTTAAATCGAATTTCAAGGCCAAAAAAGCAAAACAAAAAAAAGAACATTTTGATTTATTTCTAGAATAAAACTATTTTACTTAGATATCAATTATATACCAGTAGAGATATTTAACTCTCATGCTTATTATTTTAAAAAGTTTAAATATAGTAGTAAAAAACTTTCTTCCTCTGAGAATCATCAAATTAATGTGAAAAATACCCCCCCCCCCAACCAAAAAAAAAACAAAAACAAAAACAAAAGACCACCCCAACTCCTTTTTTTCCCCTATACATCTTCATGAATGATATCTGCAATCTATTTCTCGAGTTAATAAGAATTTGCATGTAGAAAACTGTCTCTATTCATTCAAGCTTGCTCAAGTTCTTAAGTTGCTTCTTCATATGACAAGCAGTTCATCATCTACATGTTTTATGTTTCCTCTTGTTTAATTATGGTACATCCTGTTTAGTTTTGCTACAATTTTTCCCCCAGAATCAATCCTTTTAAAACAATTTTAATTAAAAGACTATTTGTTACTTTTGCTTATGCTTGGGGAGGACCGATTTATTGCTTTCTTTTTTCTTCTTAACAAGTGATTGCTTGATTCTGCTGTCACACGATAAACACTTTATACAATGGCTACTATATATATATATATATTCATGTTGTTCTTGTTTCACCTGTTAACACGTGGAATGCCCAACATCAGGATTATCGCTTATCAATTCTACAAGTTTGAGTTTTCTACAAAATTGGTACATGATTAGGTGTGCCCTTAGCCTATTCGGAAAAGTCTATTGTACCAGATGGAATGAAGCAACATATGAAACAAATCATACTTTACAGGCTCAGCATGCCATATAAAATGCTTTTGCACATTTTTTACCCTCTTATGCATCTCTAAGTATGTCTCTTCCGAGATGGAAAGCAGTATGTTCCTCAAGTTAGGGATGTCTTTCTCCATGACAAACACAGCAAAGGATTCCCAGTTCAAAACCTCAAAGAAAGGAGGTATAAAATTGTCAGATATGATAACTGGAATGCACTCATGGAATATGGCCTCCACCACTCGGGGGCTATTAACCTCATGCCCTCTTGCACATATGCAGTACTTGCTGCTCTTCATGAGCTGGATGTAGTTTGCATTACCCTTGACATGTGGTAATGGACCGGTTATTTTCATGTCAGGCTCTTTGTTCTGCCAGTGCTTCAACAGAATAGGCCGAACATAACCATGCAATCCGCCTGCAAAAAAGGCCAGGATAGGCCTCTCAGAAGGAGGCTTGCCCCCTATGTTTTTGACAGGATTGTCAGCTGACCTTATGTATGTTTCTGGAAGAGAAACATCCTTGCCTATCTTGAATCCTACTTTAATGTCAGCATTGCAAAGGGCTCTGATGCAATTAAGCATTCGCCCTCTTGTTTCTGCAGGAGCCTGATGAGAAAGGGTGCTCGTTAAATATCCTTCCACTCAATTACTGGTCAAACTGCTTCAACAGAAATTTAATGATTCAATCATAATGTAGTAGGCATGCCATGCGGGAAAGAAATGATATACTCCATAATTGATAATTTATCAAGAGCAGAGATTGCTATTTGTCATAAGTTACTAATGCTAATATTTTAGAGGTTACATCTAAGGAGAATTCGCAGGAGTAGGAATACGAAAATGTTGCAAATTGCAATTTAAGAGGGAACACAAGCACACATCATATTGAATTGCATGAACAGAATTAGGAAATGTTGTACTTGTAGTAGAGCAGGAAACACATTAATCATAGTCTGCATAAGTATAAAGAAGCATACCCAATCATGGCAAGCAACAACAAAGTGATCTGCTCCATCAGCTCTGTTCCAGAAAGGATACTTTCCAGCAATCATGTTCACATAATTTTTCATGTACTCAATTAAGTTCGAACGACTGTGTGAATTGCGCACATAGATAGTTAACTGCAACAATCTTGAACTGAAAGGTATGTAAAACAGGTGAGCCTTTGCAGGATCTCCAGTGACAAACTGATTGTTTGCCTCCATTAGTTTCATGAACCATCCTTCGGATGCATATATTCCATCCAGCAAGGGCTCATGAAAGATTGGTCTGTCTCCATCCTTGTAGATGTAAACTTTGAGCATCTTCTCCATTAGTTCATAACTCCTGTAGTCATGGTTATTTTAATTTCTTTTAGGAATGGCATGGCATGCACAGCAACATACTCAATTTACAGGGCACCGAGAAATACATACAAAAACATAACCAATTAACCACATCTAAACAAAATCTTCCAGTGTAAGTTTAAATTTAGATGCTCTTTTCCACACAACCACATGATGAAACTCGATTGCTTATTTATGCCACATGTTCTATAAAGTAATTTTATTTGCTGAATTTGATATGAAAATACACATAGTTTGGTAATGACACATGGTCTTTAAAATAACCTTTCATCTGGAAGAAACAATATGCTACCAAGTGCAAATTGCAAATTGTTAATTATCGAAATCAGAAATATATACAGGTTACTAAACCCACTGGACATAGTGTGCTTAAACCACAATCATGCATTTAGACCAGATGCCTGCAGATCTAACTACTTTTAATACCAGTCTTTTCTTCAGTTCTATGAAACTCTTTTGTTGACATCTAATCATACTATTAGATTCAGTTCACTCTTCTGAAATAACAGTCGATTGGTTAGCATGACAATGTAGCTCAATCAGAATGTAGGCCATTTAACCACATTGCAGTGGTTTGGCTCCAGAGTAGGTTGTGAATTGAAACATGTTTATCTTACCTTTTGAACATGGAGACATTCCTGTATAGAGGCAAGTAAAGTCTTGAATCATTCACAATGATGGGTGCATTTTCAATCTCTAATCTTGCATGCAATATTTCCAGATCAACAGCAGACGACCTTTTTGGTTTCTAAAAACATCAACAAGAAGTCGAATTAGAAATCTACTGATATAATTCAATCCACTCTGACAGATTTTGCCCATCATCCAGTACATACCACTAGCCGGGATGAAGAATGACTACGTTGCAACATTAAGTTCATCTCAGAAATTGGAACTACTTTTGATGGCTTCCTTTTGGAACGCTTTGTGGTTGATGACTTATCATTACTGACTTTCAAATTTTTTCCCTGCAAGGAACCTGACTTTTCATCCACTGATGTTGAATTGGAAGTGACAGACATCATGGGACTTCCTGAATCTGTTTCTGAATCTACGGATGTTCTGTTGGGCAATGGCGCCATAGGCCGTGGCACAAGCGGGGAAGGTTCAGCCCCTTGTGATGTCAAATTATTGCCATCTCTAGATGTGAAATTGTTAAAGACAACAGTGTCAAGTCCTTTAGCTTGCTCTGGAACAGGACCAGAGGCAGGTGAGGTGGTTGAAGTCATTGAACCACTCCCATTGTGAACTACTGAACTTCTTCTATCTTGATCTAATTGGGAAGCAAGAGGACCACTTGCCACATCTTCAAATGCATGAGTTGAGCTTAAAGTTGAACCATCTGGGTGTGTATTGTCACCCTCTACTTCTTTAGAATTAACCAAAGATGTATCCATTGAGAAACTAGTAATCTTGCCAGCAAGAGAAGATAACAATGTACTATATGGAAGTTCAGAATACTGAACCACCAAAACTAGAGCTACTGTTACTCCTAACAATGAAACTAGCCTCTTTGTTTCTGCCTGACACAGGAATCTAAACCCCAGATCCATATTACAACTGCAGAATGTAGCGTACTCAAGAAAAGGAACCAATACTTAACTTGGGGAGTCAGAGACTGAAACTTCATTGAACACCACCCATCATCACATGCTTCAAAATTCCAATTTTCTGATCACAGTTGATATTTTTGTGCAGAAGATTCATGATCAAGTTTGAGTCTTTCTTAGAGGAAGTGGGCATAGTTTGGAAGAACGCCACGTGTGATCCAAATACAGCAGCTTTAATGAGTCAGCTCCACGGCTCTGGAGATGTCAGAAGAGAAATTGAAGCAAACCCCGTTGAGATTGAACAAGGAAAGCCAACAACTTTGGTGAGGATTTCAATGGGAAGGTAAAGGTAGTTGAAAATTGCACCCTGGGTTTGTTGTGTAGAAGGGAACACATTAAGTGGTTAATTTGGTTATGTGAATCATAGGACTAATGGACCGACAATGGACATAGCCATGGGTAACAGGATTTGTTTTCGTATCTCTGAAAAGTTAAGTGAAATAGGAGAAGGAAAAGATCCAACAAGATAAAGGGAACCGGTGGAGTGGAAGATTGGAGAAAAATACGGAATTAATGTAACATGTTGTAGCCAGCACGCGAAGAATAAGTCAAAGACTCTAACCTCGAAACGCGCAGAATAATGAGTTGATTTATTATACATATAAAAGAGAAATATTTTTTAAAGACAATATCAGATGAGACTCTGTGACAATAACAATTTTCTGAAATATAAAGTATTTTAACTGGGTCTTGCACCATTGAACCAGCACATGCTTTCAAGATAAGTATTCCACTTGATGCCTCGAACATCACTTCAAATACCAAGACCCACAAAACAAAATTCTCTTGTTTATGTGCGCACACATAAATAAGTTTATTACTAAACTTGGAATGAATTATATTATATTTTTATGAACAATACGTTGTCAATTTCTTCTGTAATTAATAAGTATCCAAGTATGATAAATAAATAATTTTGTGGGATTAATTGCCATAGTGAATAGTTATGGAGTTTCAAGACACAGCAAACTTCAACTGCTGATCAGAACAGGGAATAGATACACAGTTTTATTTACACAAAAAGAAAAAAATAAAAAATTTACACATGAAATGACCTTATCAATCAATACAAGGGTATCAAAATTTGTCAACTTGGGTCTCTAATCTCTCTGTTCAGTAAAAGAGAAAGAAAAAGAAAACTATCAATCAACCTCAGCCGTGTCCCTTTAGTTATCTGGCTTTTGCAGTGAAGACTCTATTGTACCAAATAGAATGAAGTATCATATGAAATATATCATACTTCACAGGGCTCCTATGCCAAAGGAAATGCTGCTGCACCTTTCTTACCCTCATCTGCATTTGAAGATACCTCCTTTCCGAGATGGAAAGAAGTATGTTCTTCAAATTTGGAATGTCCTTCTCCATAACAATAACAGTAAATGATTCCCAATTCAAGACCTCAAAAAAAGGAGGCACAAAATTGTCTGATATGATGACTGGAACACATTCATAGAACATGGCCTCTACAACTCTTGGACTATTGACTTCATAGCCCTTTGCACAAATGCAGTACTTGCTGGTCTTCATGTACTGGATATAGTTTCTATCACCCTTAGACTTTGGCAATATCCCAAAGATTTTCATGTCAGGGTCTTTGTTTTCCCAGTGCTGCAATAGGATTGGCCTAACATAACCATGCATGCCCCCAGCAAAAAAGGCTAGAGTTTTTCTCTTTGAAACTGACTTTCCACCAAGGTCTCTAGTGGGATTCTGAGCATTGCGGACATAAGTTTCGGGAAGAGATACGTCCTTACCTATGACAAAACCTTCTTTGACATCAGCATTGCATAGGGCTCTTATGCACTTGGCCATGTAACGTTTTGTTTCTGTAGGGGCCTGCATAGTGCAGATGTATCTTCTATGATAAGAAAATATGGAGGGAAATAAAGTAATGTGATAGAAAATTTTCAAATCATAGTTTTTCTTAGCATAATAAAGATGGTGGATAGCATTGAATGTGAAATGAAAAAAAGTTAGTGCCCCCAGGAAATTGATACGGAAAAAACATGAATTGAAGTAGGAAATGCATACCCAGTCATGGCAAGCAACAAGAAAATGATCAGCACCTCCTGTTCTGTTCCAGAAAGGGTGTTTCGCTGCAATCAGGTCTACATAATCATCCAGATACCGAATCAGGTTCCGATGATTATGTGAATTCTGTACATACAAAATTTCCTCTAGCCTCCGGGAACTGAAAGGTAGGTAGAACAGGTGGGCCTTCTTTGGATTCTTAGTAATAAATCTTTTGTTAGCTTCCATCTGCCTCATGAACCATCCCTCAGAAGCATAAATTCCCAAAAGATATGGTGAATGCATTATGGGCTTAGCTCCTTCTCTATACACGTACACTTTGAGAGTCTCTTCCATTAACTCATAGCTCCTAATAATTAGAAATTTATAGGATAATGAGGTGAAATGATCATGTCAGGGAACAAAATCACAAAACAGGAAGACCAAAAATGTTGCGCTTATTAGAATGGAAAGTAGAAAATCTCAATGTCCATAATAAATTTAGTTGACATGATCCTTGCAAAAAACCCACGTATTTGTGAAATGTTACTTCAAGGAGTTGCTTCTGAAACATATTTTGTTGAAAGAAAAAAAAAAAAAAAAGGGAAGAAGAAAAACAGAAAACAATATCACAATAACCAAATGATACCTCTTGAACATGGAAAGATTTCGATATAGGGGAGCATAAAGATTATCAAAATTGTTTACAATTGGTGCATTTTCAATCTCTGATCTAGCCTTCAGTAGCTCTTGATCAACAGCTGCGGACCACCTTGGCCTCTATAAACAAATTAGCAACATAAGAACAGAACACAAAGGATATGCTATAATCTGTTAGTCATAACACCAAACAAAATTCTGAATCTAGTCATTTACCATAGAGCGATACGTGGCATGGTTATGAAGGAATAACTTGTTCATTTCTGATATTGACATTACTCCTGGAACTGGTACATGAGAATCTTTATTCTCCTTAGGCATACTGATGATGGAAGAATTCTTGCCCAGCATATTGACATAATCTTGTAAAGGCCTGAGTCTCTCATCATTCTCTGGATCAATGTCGCCGGAATAATTGGATAACAATGGAGGTGTCACACTTGGGTTCACTATTGTTGGAGAACTTATAGGTGGGCTTAAATTTGTTGGTGCTATTGCATGAGAGGGTGACTGAGAATTAGCATATGAACTAATAGACTTATGTTCTAATTCGGATGTAATGTTAACCTCATTTGTCGAATTCATACCCATAGTATTATTAGAACTGCCCAGTCCAAGATTTCCTGCCTTCTCTGTTGTAGATCCATTAACTGATTTCCTAATATTGTCCACCATGGAACGTTCATCAGACTCACCAAATCCTAAAGATTTGTTTGATTCCCTTCCTGATTCTAAGATGAAACCAATTCTTGAAATAGCGTCCTTTTCCTCAGACTTGCTAGTTGTATTGACTCTCTCAAGGGCAGGTTCAGTAGTAGAGTTCGCTTGATCCAAATTTGGAACTTTGTTAAGTATTTCAGACTCAGTAGGTGGATCTGCGGGATGGAAACTACTACTTCCTAATGATGTTAAATATGGAAGCTCAAAATACTGAACTCCTGAAATCACTGCAAACGTAAAGCCAATAAGCAATAGCAATCTTTTTGCTTCCAGCTGAAACAAGGACCCAAATTCTTGACCCATTTTGGTTAAATTACTGACCAACTGTCCGCTGACTGCCAATTACCTCATCAACTGCAAACTATACCCCAAAAAAAAAAAAAAAGGAAAACCAGATCCAGTAAGAAATAAGGCAATTTCTTTACAACGGATAAAGAAAATGGTGTGAATTGGTGCCCTTTCACTCCTCAAATGTGCCCAACTGAATGCATTGCATCGAAGAAAAATTGAAATTAGCAAGAAGGCAATCATAGCCACAGAATGTTTTGCCTAATTCAGACATATCAGTAGAATAAACCACGATGCAGAATTCTACAAATGAATTAACTTCAGTGGAACACCTCACAATTACCAAAACAAATATAACTTTTGCACATTCATGGAAGAAGATGGCCTAAGAAATACATAGAAAGGAAAAATTGAAAAAAAAAAAAAAAGGAAGGGTAATTCATAAATCAACGGCCACAAAGTCTCAGGTCAACAATCCTAGTTTCCTGGTTTACAGCACGAGCGACCTCAAAACCCATCAAAATTTGGCCTTTACAAACTACTGAAACTAGTGTTCCACTCAGACATGCGACAAAAAGGCTCAATTCCGATGACACCCTCATTCCCCATTAAAATTAAAATTCAATCGACATAGTCAACTCGTCTGTTAGGCCAGGTCAAAATCACAGGTTCAATATCATTTGCTTCTCATTGCATGAAAATAAGCAACAAAAACCAAAGAACCAAGACAAAAAGGCAACATGAACAAACACAAAGGAACCAATAACTTTACCAGCAAACAAACAGCACTCAGCTACTCCGCTCCTCAGGTTGCTGGAGAACAGAACAGACAGCCACCCAAACCAGAATAAATTAAAAGATTCCTGAGAATTATTAATTACTTGATATTTCTTTAACTATTAGGTGGCAATCATAATTGGGTTCCGAGAATTTCTTTTATATCTCTTTCCCCGTTTTCCACGCAGAGCATCAGAAGCCCAAACACAAAACAAGGTAGCTTCTATATTGGTCTTTTCCCATTATTAATTATTAATAATATAATATTATTCTTCTGCTGGGGTGTCA
This sequence comes from Dalbergia cultrata, assembly GCA_031216105.1. NCBI lineage: Eukaryota > Viridiplantae > Streptophyta > Magnoliopsida > Fabales > Fabaceae > Dalbergia > Dalbergia cultrata. The sequence goes on along the minus strand of CM062349.1, from coordinate 34,881,037 downwards.
ATATCAATTATCTTCATCATAAGATAGACTTTCAAAAATATATACAAGGAACAAGTAAAATAATATGAATTACCTGGCACTGATTCCGACGCCAAAGCCTCTAACTAGGCCCCAAGGAGATCCATGTTGCAGAGGAATTGTCCTTCTGTTCTTTATTCAAGTGACGAATCAGAACAGAACGGAACAGAAGCTTAATCTTCTTTATGTTATGGTATGTTTTGTGTTGTGTGAATTGGGACATTGATCCCCGTGTTACGGTGAACGCTATCATCAGTGATCAGCAGCAGCCAAATTTGACAGTTTTCTTCTCTCTCTTCAACAAGCGGTAAAAGAGGAACTCTGCAGTTGTACTTTTACAGTTTTACTAGCTGTCTGTCACCCAAAAACCTCGTATCGCGTTATTCTCGTAATAAATAAATCCATTGTTCCTTATATATCAGATTTATCTAATTATTTTCTTCCTTTCATGACTGCGGTTTGAAAAAATAAATTGTGTTCAGTAAATAATATTATAATAGTATATATGATTAAATAATAATGTAAAAATATTTTACGATTGCAGTAAAATTTATTTCTCCGGAGTTTGCTCCCATATTCGCATCCGCGACTTGTTTTCCTCAATTTAGATTTTATTTTTTTCAAACTCAAGTTTATATTAAATGGTATGTTGTTATAATACTTTGTATAAAATTTAAAAATGAAAATAAAACTAAACATTTTTTTCCCTTTTGGTAAAACGAAGCCAACGAGGTTTTATTATTGGGTAGTTAATCAAAACTCAAATGAAGTTTGAAGTTTTAAACCGGTGAAGTTAACGACGAGGGAATATTGGATTTTATAAGATCATCATCTTCATGTATTTGGATCTCCTAAAATAAATAAAGTGGGAGTTTTATATTTAGATTAATAAAATAAAAAAGGATTTATTTTTTATTTTATTGATTTAAAGACAAATTCTATTATTCTACTTTAAAGATCCAAATTCCATCACTTTGTCCATTATTAAAGAGAAAAGAAAAAGCGTTTGTCAAAAGTAAAAGGTCTCAAGGCCAGATTCGAAGGAACGGGTAATGTGAAAATCATGTAAAAAAATTGGAAAAAACGATTTCTTTGTCCGTCTTGATCATGATCAGATGTTATGCTATCCTTGGCATGTTGTGACTGATGAAAATTGAAGTGCCATGATGTGTTTCACTTTCTTTTTGCATGCTCTTTGGTTTCTGTAGGTTCCAAAGAGGTGGGTCCTAACTCCATATCCTTTTTAATTGATTAACTTATCATGAAACCGATCTCTTTTTCGCATAAGAAAAATTCTCCTCGACACTTATAAAGTATGGACTCAAGTTCATGCCGAATTTTACATATGGTATAACCTTAAACAGTATTTTTATAAAATCTATATATTTACAAATTTGCATTAAGTTTTGAATGGTTAATATATACTCATATGCAAAATTTACTGTGAATTCGAAACTATATTATCATTATTTTTATTAAAATAGGGTTTTTTTTTTTTTTTGGTTTCGACGTTGCTTCGTCGTTTTTGGTCTAGAAGGTTTTCTTGTTTTCGGTCGAGGGTCTAGAGGGTCCGTTTCATAGTTATGGCATCCAAGTTGCCTTTGGGCCTCGGCACTCGTGTTCACGAAAACAAAATAAGAGACAATAATACAAAGGGGTGTTGGCCTTGGCCTAGCTTTAGTTTTTATTTTGTATTAGACCAAAAACACATCCCTTTTCAACCAAACGAAAAAAAACGTCTCTTTCACTTCTTCTTTTTAAATATAATTTTGCTATTTCAATACCCAACTTTTTTAAACACTCTGCTTACAAAATATAAACGTCTCAAAACTTACTTTTTCTCTCAATTTATAATTTCTTCATCATTCTTCGCACACCCATATATGTGAGTATATTGATATGGATGTTAAAATAGAATTTTCCTTTTAAATAACATTTTGAATCCGGAAATTTTCACATTTGTACCGTATTTAGGCTTCGCTAGATTTTTTTTTCTTAAAGCAAGAAATCGCTCTTAATTTGATTTATTAGTTACATGATTCATCAAATTTTATTTTCTTAAACTATCGATTTTTGTAGTTAACTTTTTTTAGCTTTAAATATGCTTTTAGTGCATTGATGAGCATTTGATCTAGTTTAGATGCTGATGATTGTCTCCTCCTCATCAAGTTAATATAATTTTTAACTTTTATCTTTGCTTTCTAAATTTAGATGTGTAAGTATTTAAAAATATAATTTAATCTTTATAAATATTAAAAAGAAATTCTTTATAAATATCACCAGTTAACAATGCTAGCTAACAATGGGGATCAGATACACATAATATTAAAAAAAAAAAACCAAAAGGCAAAGTACTTTTTTAGAGGGACTAAAATGAAAAATCTATATTTTTAAGGATCAAAAACATATTTAACTCTTTTATTTTAGCTATCACAAAGCTAATGTAGCATGAAATCAATGTATTAAAGTCAGAGCAATGACTCGCTCTCAAGACACATAAGAATTTATTCTGTATTAGTTGTCTTCTCTAAGGTATCTTGTAAACTTCAATTTTTTATTATTCTACTTTTAAATGATAATAATTTCTTTTTTGTGGTGTGTTTTTCTACTGTTTATATATTTGATTGTCAAGTGGGTTGTATACTAAATGACATTGAACGCTTAAGATATACGAATATAAGATAATTGGTAAAGAAGTTAATTCTATACTTGTCAATTTTTATAATTATTCTTTTTTATTTTGAAATCGTATTACATATCTTTTTTGTTTTTATACTGTTTTTTATGTTTGACTATGATATTCAATATTGGATGGTGGGTCGCATACCAAATAACATGGAACTCTAACAAGTGTATGCTAATATAAACAATTGGTTAAAAAGTTAAATTAATTAACAATAAAAGAAAAAACAAGTTGTTTAAACAGGCATATTCCAATGGGTTGCAAGCTCTAAATACGGCCAACAACAGCATTTTACCTTGTACACTTGGAATACTACGTATTAAAAATTATAGATGGTTTCGAATATCTAAAAATTAGTTTTTTTTTTAAGAAATTAACTAGAAATTATTATGAGTCCCTGTTAAGCAAATAAACGAATTTAATATGACGCTTAAACCATATATATATAAAGGAGTTGGAACCTGGCCAGTTCATGACCTCCCCAATCCAGCCATATATAACAACCGACTTTGCTTTGTTTTCTTTGTCATTTTCACTTACAACTATATGGTTTGATTTGAAGTTCTCTACTCCCTGCGATATAGACGCACCAAATTAATAAACTACGTCAACCCACACCACACCCACCCCCATGGCCACTTCATGTAATCATCAATTCCTGGTGAGTTGCTCCATTCAGAAAAGACTTTCACATGTCTCAGACATTTGTCATCACTTCAACATTCCACTATATATACACACACACTCTTTGTCATATATATTTTTCTCCTCACTTTGCTTGCAAGTGAAAGTATGCGGCTGAATGTATATGTGGTTAATTAAATACGTATAATATTAAAAAAAAAAACAAAAGGAAGAATATTTTTTTAGAGGGACTAAAATGAAAAACCTATATTTTTAAGGATAAAAAACATACTTAACTTTTTTATTTTAGCTATCACAAAGTTAATGTAGCATGAAATCAATGTATTAAGATCAGAGCAATGACTTAGCTTGCTCTCCAGGTACATAAGAATTTATTTTGTATTAGCTGTCTTCTCTATGGGATGTTGTAAACTTTAATTTTTCGTTATTCTACTTTTAAATGATAATAATTTCTTTTTTGTGGTGTGTTTTTCTACTGTTTATATGTTTGATTGTCAAGTGGGTTGTATACTAAATGACATAGAACGCTTAAGATAAACCAACATAATAGATAATTGGTAAAGAAGTTAATTCTATACTTTTCAATTTTTATAATTCTATTTTATTTTGAAATGGCAATACATATCTTTTTTGTTTTTATACTGTTTTTTATGTTTGACTATGATATTCAATATTGGATGGTGGGTCGCATACCAAATAACATGGAATTCTAACAAGTATTAATATAAACAATTGGTTAAGTTAAATTAATTAGCAATAAAAGGAAAAACAAGTTGTTTAAACAGGCATATTCCAATGGGTTGCAAGCTCTAAATACGGCCAACAGCAGCACTTTACCTTGCACACTTGGAATACTTCGAATTATAGATGATTTGGAATATCTAAAAGTTAGTTTTTTTTTTTTTAAGAAATTAACTAGAAACTATTATGAGTGCCTGTTAAGCAAATAAACGAATTTAATATGACGCTTAAACCATAAAAGTCGTTCACCTAACAGACTAATAGTTTAGATTAGACTCTCTTATTCATAGACTAATAATATAATCGATATTTATGGTAACATTTGATATAAAAGGATTAGTAAATTGTTTTAGTAATGGCATAGCCTGTATATATATTGTGTAAAAATGATATTGAAGTGTTGTAACAACACCTTTTATATTTTAGCAATAATTTTAAATGTAAAACAATTTTACTTAAGAGTTTAATTTAATTTTGATGAATTGATATTTTTACATTATTATTGAATCAAAATCTTTCATTTGTATAACTTTTTAAATAATAAATGAAAGAGTCAACTATTTAATTTATATGACAATACATAATTGAATAAGTGTATAAAAATTTATTACACTATCTGTATATAAAAATTTAACTTTTTATTAATAAATATTGCTAAAAATCAAATATGATGCAATATGAGTCGCAACAATTGATTATTTCAGAGTTGAACTACGGAAAGACGGAACATTGAAGTGTGGCACCATATGTGATATTTTTTATAGGCCAACCTTTTAGGTTGAATTCTCTTTTAGATATAATTTTTTTTTTCCAAATGACAACTCTAGAACTTATTAAAATCCTGTATCACAGATCATTTTTATTGTAGTCAATAATTATTTTATTATCTTTACTTAAAATAGGTTATATCACTTCAGGAACAAGAACTAAAATGTTAATTTCAATACTTTTAACTGAAATCAAATTAAATTTACTCATATTCAACTAAATTTAATTGGAATGTTATTTATTATTAATTAGAAGAAAATCATAATCAAATCAATCTACGAAGTACCTATTTGTACCCAAAAAACTCGTATACCCTATGGAAAATCCCATTCGAACTATAAATCTATAGGTAGACATTGTTTATCACATTTCTATCAGTTACCATCAAAGGAATTGACACGTATAAAACTGCTATATATATATATGGAGAGAGAGAGAGAGAGAGAGAGAGAGAGAGGTGTATCCTTATTATCTGGTCTCACACTTGATATTGAATGAATCAATTATGATATAAGCAGGCACTCTTTTCAGTTATTAAAGTTTACTCATACATGTAACCAACAGGAATATTTTTTTAGAATATCTAAGGACATAATCTTAAACATTTTATGAATTATAGGTGAGAAAGAAATAAAAGTAAAAAAAAATTAAAAGAAATTTTTTTAGCATTTTTAATCATCATAGGCATCATACATTGTTGAAAATTACTGTTAATAATAATGTTCAAATAATGCAGTTCATCACCAATATGCTAAACCATTACTTTACGCAAAAAAATAAAAATAAATAAACAAAATTGAATCCTCTAAAGTAAAAATAATTATAAAATAAAAAAGTGAAAAATTTATCAAATAATTATCATTATAAGTGGATCTCACCCCCACTTTATAAAACTTAAATTACTCGCTTCCCTACAAATAAATCCGGGAAAAGCTTGTTTCTCTATATATTAAATATTAATCAATAATAGAAGCTTATTATAACAATCGAATATAATGCACCTTACTTGCTATATATATATCCCGCCCTTGTAGTTGGAACCTGGCCAGTTCATGACCTCCCCAATCCAGCCATATATAACAATCGACTTTGCTTTGCTTTGTTTATCATTTTCACTTACAACTATATGGTTTGATTTGAAGTTCTCCTTCCAGCGGTATAGACGCACCAAATTAATAAACTACGTTAACCCGCACCACACCCACCCCTTATGGCCACTTCATATAATCATCAATTCCTGGTGAGTTGCTCCATTCAGAGAAGACCTTCACATGTCTCAGACATTTGTCACCACTTCAACATTCCACTTTCGTCCGTATTTAAGGTAAACATAAACATATATAGATATATATATACACACACTCTTTGTCATATATATTCTTCTCCTCACTTTGCTTGCAAGTGAAAGTATGTGGCTGAATATATATGTGGTTAATTTACTGAACAGCCAATCACGATAGCTTTGCCTCAAGTCCCCAAAACTTTGACAAATACTGCGGTTAAATTGCTTGAAGCTTTTGTGGACTCATTCTTTGAATTCATTGACCAGCCATTGCTTCCATCACAGGTACTAGATAATAATGGTGATTCATTATTTTAACATATATAGTGATTTAGACACCAACAAAATCGATATCGGATAATTAGCCATGCACATAAGTTTTAAATTGATATATAATAACGTTCTTATATATGTTCCTTTATATGAGTGTAGAGTAACTTTGGTCCGGTGGAGGAGTTGGGGGAAGCCATACTTGTGACCAGCATCCAAGGTCAAATTCCGGGTGATTTTCCAGAGGGTGTCTACATCAGAAATGGTAGGAGCTATTTTTTTTTCTTTTTATAATTTCCTTTAGATTAGTTGTCATTTTTTTACTGGCCTAATAAAGAAACTCAGTGCATTTTAAAATCCCATTATGCACCAGAGAAACCACCTTTTTTTCAGTTTAACGCAACGTCTATGTAGTTATATATAACAACATAAACCAACTTCCAATGCGACATCGTAAAGTTCAGAAGCATTGGTCCTTCCTTGTTGATATCACTGAAAGGTTGGTTAAAAATAATCACATATAGATGGGACAAAATTTATTACCGAGGACCTACAATATGAATTTTTATAGTATATTCTTTGCATTTTTATGTATCGCATTGCAGATAAAACAGTTGAAAAGACACGACTGGATTTTGTTTTGATCTGGTTACTAGTGATGTTCAGTATATTGGCTAAAAAATAATGATGATTAAATCACGAGGTCAAAAAAATAATAAATCACGAGGTCCGCGGACTAATCTCACATAAACACTGTTCAAGCCATAGTTGCAGGCTACAAGGTATATAATAATGTACAAAACAAAGGCCAAGTCTTAAGTATAGTATATGATTGATCACGGTTTCACCCGATTGGTCAATCTGAAGAAATAATAAATCCAAAAGAAAATGCTAGACAATTAGTAATTTTATATCTAGAATGATGTGTCATAATTGTTAATTTTTATTTCAGTTAAAGATTCTATATATATATATATATTTTGAATGTGTAATATTACTTGATCCAAAATACTTGGTATTCTCTTAATAAACCGAAATCTAGCAAGCTTATGTGATTGATCTAGGCAGCAAGTCGTTGAAGCCAAAGGGAAAACTGGAAATACCTTAAGATAAGTCTGCTAGCAATACTTATTATTTAATTAACATATATATATTATGTGCCCTCATTTTTATGCTGCTAATGTTTGAATATATTTTAGGACCAAATCCACTTTTTGGAGGACTGAAGTCAACAAATTCTATCTTCGGGAAGTCAAGTCACATTTGGGTGGAAGGAGAGGGAATGCTCCACGCATTGTATTTTGAAAAATCAAGCCATGGAAGCTGGACGGTCCTGTACAACAACAGACACGTTGAGACTGAAACGTACAAGCTTGAAAAACAAAGCAAGAAACCATTGTTTCTACCGGCCATAGAAGGCGATTCATCAGCCATTTTGTCTGCTTATCTGCTGAATTGGGTCAGCTTACTAATTAATCCCATGCATGCTGATGTAGTAACCAAAGTTATTTTGGACAATGATGTTGATGTAGATTTTAATAGGGCTTAATCCGGGCTAAGATTAGCAAAATACACCTTTAAAACTAAACAGGAGATAGACTGTTATTTCTTGTTTGAATCCTTGCATTTATATGGATAATAATCAAACTCACATGTTAGCCATCAAGTATATTTCATGAAATTTTGGACTTGAAATTCCTCATAGCTAGCTAAAGGTAGCATCATGGCTCACCTAGATGCATGTTAATTAAACAGTTGAGATTTGGCAAAGCAAACAAATACATTAGCAACACCAATGTGTTTGAGCACTCAGGGAAGTTTTATTCGGTTGCTGAAAGTCACATCCCACAAGAGATTGATATCTTTACCTTGAAAACGATAAAGAACTGGGATGTCAATGGAGCCTGGAATCGACCTTTTACCAGCCACCCGAAGGTTATTCTTTAATTACATGTACATAACCAATACTTACTTTCTTTTTTTAGCACTTCGCAATTATTGACTCTCATTGTCACAGAAAGCTCCAGATACAGGGGAACTGGTTACATTAGGAGTGGCTCCAACCAAGCCTTTTGTTGTGGTTGGAATTATTTCTGGTATGCTTAAATAAGTGTATTAATTACTTGGTTCCTGTGTCACATAATATCTGACATGCTTCTTTTTCCTTGCTTTTCAGCTGATGGAAAAAAATTGGTTCATATTGTTGATCTCAAACTAAACAGATGCAGTCTTTGCCATGACATAGGTGTTACACTGAGGTAGTATTGTTCACAATTATATTGGCTCGGGGTTATTAATTTATCATCAAAACTACTTTCCCGGGAGTGAAATTAAACTATGCATATTATGTTTATGGCTTTCGCTTTGCAGGTACAATGTGATCATGGATTTCCCACTAACCATTGATCTAAACAGACTTCTTAGTGGAGGCCCGTGAGTGCAGATCATTTGTCTGTGAGAATTGAATGCCTTCAATTTAAACTGTCATAAGGGTATACAAAAGTTATGTGTGACTGCATATATATTTTGTGTGCATGTAGATTAATAAAGTACAATAAGGAGGAATATGCAAGGATTGGAGTAATGCCACGTTGTGGTGATGCATACTCAATCAAGTGGTTTGAGGTGGAGCCTAATTGCACCTTTCACATTATCAACTCTTTTGAGGATGCTCACGAGGTAAGTTACCTAGAACTAGAAGTAATATCTAAGGACTGAGATTCTAGAAGATTTCTCAGATATATGAACAAAAGGGCTGCACCAAAATTTTGAAAGTATATGATGTGTATCAACAGGTTGTAGTGAGGGGCTGCAGATCCCTTGATTCGCTAATTCCTGGACCTGAACCGAGTTCTAATGAATTTGCTTCGCTATCTCGTTGTTATGAATGGCGATTGAATATGAAAACTGGGGAAGTTAGAGAAAAAGATCTCTGTGGAGCCAAAGTGGTTTATATGGATTTTCCTGTGGTCAATGAAAACTACATAGGTATTAAGAATAAATATGCATACACACAAGTAGTTGATCACATTGCAAGCTCTACTCAAGGTAACTATAGAGTATAGAAAACAAAGTTTCCTTTTTCTCTCAACAGTTATAAGCAGCCGTTCATATTTCATATATAAATATTGTATAATATGGTTTTGGCTTTGGGCTGTTTAGGCGTGCCAAAATATAGAGGTCTAGCGAAGCTCTACTTTGAAGAATCAAATGCAGAGTTATCCATGGTAATTGAAAGAATGCTCTGATAGTGCCTAATTCCCTTTTCTTGTTTTCTTAGCTGCAATGGTCATAACTTGAATTTTGTGTTAACCAGAGAGACAAAGAGCAACCTGAAATAAGGGTGGAATACCATATGTTTGAGAAGAATACATTTTGCAGTGGAGCTGCCTTTGTCCCCAGAGATGGTGGTCTAGAAGAAGATGACGGTTGGATAGTCACTTTTGTTCACAATGAAGATACTGGCACATCTCAAGTGGGTTATTAGCTATGTATAGCCTGTGATATAGAGATCTTGCTGAGAATTAATTACTAATTATGACACTATTACACTAAATAATTTTCTTGCATTCACTTTTCTTTCCAGGTTCATATAATTGACACAAAGAAGTTTTGTGATGAGACGGTTGCCAGAATAACTATGCCTCGAAGAGTTCCATACGGGTTTCATGGAGCTTTCATGCCAATCTCATTTCAGGCTCTGTAGCACTATTTATGTTGTTTGTAGCACCAACATATGTCTCAAAATTTTGTTCATGTTGATAGGTGAGAGCTGATGTATAGTGTAGTTGGGTGTAAATAAATGACTTCATCCCCTGCTGTTCATAATGAGTTGATTGATTTCAAGTGTAATCCCTAAGTTGCCAGAAACTGGCACACATATTCTCAGTTCTCACCCCAATTTGTTGACATCAATGATAAAAATAATCACTATGCTTAACATAAAATTTTTTGGCCTAAAGCACAAGTACCCTCCTAATGAAGACAATCCTGCTTAGGAAGGGTAAGATCACCAAGGTGGTAAAACTACTCTCCCTCCCAAATCTTAATGTAATTGCATATTCTAGACTTTAACTTGGGGCCCATGGTTAAACTAGTATGCTTAACATAAATTTGTACAATTATATCTTAATTTCAATTATATGGTTACATAGAACTGGCGAGAGGCCTTCCTAGGACTAGGGAAAATTGGAAAACTAGTGGAAAAAGGTTGAAAAGGGACTCTTTGATGGAGGGTGGATGGCGATCCATTAATGCCAAATAGAAGTCATGGCATTATGGATGGGATTAAGTGAGATATAGAGTATATTAGATTGAATTTTGATAGGGAGAGTAATGAGGATCCATGAGACAATGATGAGTAGGCTCGAGGAATAATTTCAATAATAAGTCAACTAAATGATCCACAACCATAACCCTTTTGAATGAAAAGGGAGATAAGATATATCGAACTTATTGTCTAGCCAAGAGAAGAAGTCAAAGTCTTTGCTGATACACAACCTTCCTGAGCCAATGGCACAAGATAGATCGGGTCATACTTCTTGACTAATTGACCAACACCATATATGTGAAACACACAATCAGGTGTAAAATAATTTTATAGAAACATTTAATCATGTATTATTATATCATTCAAAGTTTTTGATTCAATCACCTACTAACCAAAAAATCTTACAAATAGATACAGATAATTAATTGAAGTTTTATAGTGCATTAAAATTAAACTTGTACAACCTGTTGACAACATAATAAATACTTCAAACATAGTCGCAAAATTACACTTGCAATTTCCCCCCCTAAGACATGATACATTTTAACTACTTTGATTGGCTCACTCCATTTTTTTTTCATTTTTTTTATAGTTAATGATAGACTCTAAACTCTCATTGAAGAGATGAGCAATACAATATAGTGTATCTCAAACTACACAAATCAATTAGGACATCACAACACACAACATCAAAATAGCCCCAAAACACCCATAAAACATCACCACAAACAAACATAAAAAACTCAAACACCTATTGAGCCATCACCACTAACAACACAACCCACAAGCCAAAATAACAAATCGAAGAAAATCATAATTATCTAAAAACAAAACGAAACCACAGGCAAAAAAGAGTGCAGAAATACCGCTAGCTCTAAGGCTTTAAAGACATTAGAACACAAAAGAACCATTAAAAGCAAACCCTGGCTTAAACATAAAGGAGCACAAGGCCACCACCAAACACAGACTTGAAAATGAAACAGGCAAGAAGCGATGCCGAATATTTCGAAGGGAGTGCAATTATTATTATTCTATAAAATTATAATTAATCTTTCATGAGTTTCATTAAAATTACACTAACCTCGTATAAAAATATCAGTTGATTAATTTAAATGATTAAAAAATATATATATAATACATATATAATTTTAATAATAACATTATAATATTTTAGTAATATTTAATCTATTGATTAAATAAATTGTTTTTATTTTATTTTATTGAATAGAGATGAAATTTATAATTTTAACTAGCTACGAAGGCATTTTAAAGGTTCGTGTAAACAAATCTTATACCAATGTGCATTTAAGCTCAACAACCGAAAAAAGCATATTCCTATGCCGTGGGAAGATCAACATATAAAGAAAGGTATGGTCTTTCCTCAACCAGTTAATGTAAAGGATCACTTTTGTTTACAAATCAAGCAACAAGTGTTGCATCTAATCTGGATGAAACTAGTTACTGGGAACAAACACATATGGCAACTTTACACATTGCTCTTGCACCCAATTGCAACATTTAAAAATGACTCTTTACTATCCTTCGTGGGTTCAATCACTCCATGGCTGCAGGAGTACTCTCCTCCCTATTCAAGGTACCTACTACGTACAACTAAAGAGAAACGTTACATCACATGGATGGTGGACACACAAAGAGATACACAAGATCTTTCTCTTTCCACACACATCCCACTAAATTTGTGTTCAATGTTTAGTTGTTGACATCAAAATAACTAAATCTGTCATCTTGCCTCACAATTTTAAAGCCTGATGTTTTATATATTGGCTTATATTTATTAATGTTGTTCACTTCACGATGATCAGCCAATATTAAGATCATTGCCTCAAATTCCTTTGCAAATTGATACTTCTGAAACCATGATGAAAAGCATCATGACTAAATTCCTCGATGTTGTTGTGGATTCAATTTTTGAGTATGTTGACCAGCCATGACTTCCGTCTCAGGTGTGGTACCTAATGAAGTATTTTTCTTAATTTTTTTTTCTTCCAAGCTAGTATATGTTAATCAATCCCATTTGTAATTGACTAGAAGTGTTTTGCAGAGCAACTTTGCTCCAGTTGAGGAGATCGGGAAGGCCATACCTATCACCAATATCCAAAGCCAAATATCACAAGGCTTTCTAAAGGGTGTCTACTTTAGAAATGGTCCACCCTATGTACTTTCAACTTTATGCTTTGCATTGCTTAATATAACAGGAGATTGGAAGAATGAGTGAAAACTGAAATGGTCATTAATTTTTTTTTATTTTTTCACTTTTCACATCACATTTCTTTGAATTTGGCAATATGACATGAGTTTACCAATTTCATAACAAAATAATTGAAGAATTAATGGAGATGTACATTAGTGTATGTATTTGGTGCGGTTTACATTATATATAAAAGTATAACGGACTAAGTAAACTTTTTTCTTTTTCAAAGAAAAGGTTTTTCAATTTTTTTTCTTCTTTGAGTGAAGTAATTTGCACCAAATATAGTGATTATATCTACACTGGCAAACTGGGGCTTTGATTTTCATCAACAATGATCCAATAGTGTCAAACTTTGTGGCTTGATTTTTATTGCTCAGCCAATAGAGAAAAAGTCCAATTTCCTTTTCGGTGGAGCACATGAAAAAAGGTGATGAAGTACCTAAATTTTCAACAAACGATGCATGAAGGTAGGTAGCACCAAATTGAAAATTTTTTAATGGTCAAAAAGTTTGACTTGAATGGCTTTATAAATAGAGGATGTTTGCAGCACTACAAAACACACAACAAAAACAACAAATCCTCTCCTCCCTTTTAGTAATAGAGTAGAATTATTTGTTCCACATAAATTCTTCTCTTTTGTGAGTTGAGAGTATACACCAGTGAGAAAAATATTGTGAGGTATTCTGAGTGTATTTAGGATTTGGGTTGAGTGGAGTGTGTCCACCTTTTGTATCTCCATAATATTTCTATCGTGAAATATTTGGTTATCGTCTTTGCCCATGGACGTAGGCTTTAAGCTAAACCACATAAATTCCTGGTGTTATTTATTTTATGCTTCCACATATTTATTTTGGGCTACTTTGTTTGTGCCTTTGGGTCCGCCATTTCACAACAAAATTGATATTAGAGCTTTTATAGAGTTCTGGGCCAATTTGTTTAAAATGTCTATTGCAAAATTTGATATTCAATAATTTGATAGTTGCGTTAATTTTGGCATGTGTTAGGTCCGTATAATGGCTGTTCTTGTGCAGCAAGGTGTAAAAGTAACACTTTCTAATAAGGAAAAGAGGCTCAAGACAATGAAGGAATCTGAATGGGACGATGCCGATCAAAATGCTCTTTCTATTGTTCAGTTATGTATTACAGACGATATGCTACAGGAGGTCCTTTCGGAGAAAACAATAACATCACTATGGACCAAGTTGGAGTCATTATATATGACTATGACGGTAGCTTGTCTCGAAGTATTGTAACATCTATACATGCACTGTATGACAGAAGGGACATCAATGTCTATTGTTCACGTCACTCATCACAGATTTGAAAAATACGGGCGACACATTTTCAAGTGAGCAATAGGCAATGATGTTGCTTTGTTCCTTACCTCCTTCATACAAGCACTTCCGTAAAACACTCATATATGGTTGCGAAAGCCTCAAATTTGATGAGGTTAAATCTTCACTTTTAAGTCACAACAAAATGGAGCACGATACTAGAGTCATGATAATACTGCTTCTGACTTAGTTGCCATAGGGAGGTTAAAGGAGATGGGATCGAGTAGTAGTAAAGGAAGGTCTAGATATTGTAAAGGCAAGTGCCGATATTGCAAGAAGGAAGTGCATTGGAGAGCAAAATGTTTGAGGCTCAAAGACAAAAAGGATAAAGATTCAAGTGATGTAGCAAGTGTTGCAGAAAGTACTGATAATGTTCTCAAGGTATCAACCAGTTTAATTGGTGATACTTGGATGCTTGATTCTGGTTGCTCTTACCACATGTGTCGGAACTGGGATTGGTTTACAACTTACCAGTCAATAGATGGCCATGTGGTCGTTATGGGGAATGACATGCTTTGTAAGATCATTGGCTTTAGAACAGTCTAAATCAACATGCGTGATGGAGTTGTGAGAATATTGACTGATGTTCGGTACATACCAGACTTGAAGAAAAATCTTATATACATGGACATCTTCGATTCTCAAGGTCATAAGTATTCTTGTGAAGGTGAAATTTTAAAAATCTCCAAAGGTGCTTTATTATGATTACAGGTAAGTTAATTAACGGCCTTTATTTACTTCAAGGAAGTACAGTTGTTGGTGCTGTCTCGGTATCATCTTCATCTAATTATGATTCAGATACTAATTATTTGTGGCATATGCATCTACGACATATGAGTGAAATGGGAATGTCAATTTTGCGCAAGTGTAGTTTGCTAGGTGATCACAAAATTAGGAAGCTTAACTTTTGTTAATATTGTGTCTACGGGAAGCAGACCACAGTCAAGTTTAGCACTACTATCCATAAGACTAGGGGCACAGTGGATTACATCCACTCTGACTTGTGGGGCTCTATGTCTGTTCTATCAAAAGGTGGTGCTAGATATCCGTTGACTTTCATTGATGATTTCTCAAGGAAGGTATAAGTTTATTTTTTAAAACACAAGAATGATGTGTTTCATACTTTTAAGAAATGGAAAGCGCTTATTGAAAATCAAACTGGCAAGAAAATCAAGCGCCTCCGAACAGATAATGATTTGGAGTTTTGTGAAGGTCAGTTCAGCAAGTTCTATTACAATGAAGGCATAGTAAGACATCGTACTATGCAAAACACTCCGCAAAAAAATGGAGTAGCTGAACGTATGAATAGAACTCTTTTGGAGAGACCTCACTATATGCTCTTTAATGTTAGTTTGTCTAAAGAATTTTAGGCTGAAGCGATCAATATGGCTTGCTATTTGGTGAATTGGTCTTTATCAACTGTGATCGATTTGAAAACTCCTATTGAGGTATGGTCTGATGCTCCCACTGATTGTTCGAATATGAGAATTTTCAGCTATCCTGCATATGCTCATATTGATAATGGAAAGGTCGAGAAAAGGGCATTAAAATGCATATTTCTCGGAACTGGGACGAAAGGTTATAGATTGTGGTACACTGAACCTAAGTCATCCAAATTCATAATCGGCAGATATGTCAAGTTCAATGAATCATCCATGCTTCATCCAAAAAAAGAGGTTGACGATGCAGAAAAAGACCAAGATTTTTGCAAGCAAGTGGAGTTTGAAGCCGAACCACCAAGCAAATAGAAGAAGGTGCCTCTGATTAGTGCATTCAAGAAGAAAAACAAGATATTGTTAATGCCATAGATGCATGACAACAATTGTAGCATTATAGCCTTACTAGAGACAAAGAAAAGACGCAAATAAAGCCACTACAAAGGTATAATCATGCAAACATAGTCTCTTTTTCATTATCAATGGCAGAAGATGTGGATTAGAAGATCCTGCCACATATCATAAGGCTATCTTCAGTGAAGAGTCTACACAATAGATTGCTAAGATGAGTGAAGAGATAGAGTCTCTTCATAAAAACTAGACTTGGGAGTTGGTGAAACCACCTAAAGGACATAAAGTCGTTGATTGCAAATGGATCTTTAAGAAAAAGGAAGGATCCCCTGGAGTTGAACCAACTAGGTACAAAGCACACTTAGTTGCAAAAGGTTTTAGCCAAAGGGAAGGAATAGGCTTCAATGAAGTATTCTCTCCTATTGTGAGACATAGGTCCATTCGTATATTGTTCGCTATGGTTGCACTATTTGACTTAGAACTTGAACAGCTTGATGTCAAGACAGTTTTTCTTCAAGGTGAGCTTAAAGAACAGATTTACGGCTGCAGGTTTCATTGTTGAAGGCAAGGAAGATCATGTTTGTCTCTTAAAGAAGTTATTATATGGCATAAAGCAATCTCTCGCCAGTGGTATTAGAAATTTGACACTTTCGTGGTTACTCAAGTATTGACTATGACTGTTGGGTTTACCATAGGAAATTCTCGGATGGTTCATTTGTCTATTTATTGCTTTATGTTGATGACATTCTCATTGCTACTAAAAGCATGTTTGAGATCAAGAAGCTAAAGGAACAACTCAATGGTGAATTTGAAATGAAAGACTTTGGTGCAGTTAAGAAGTTTTTGGGCATGGAATTCATAGGGATCCACGTGCTGGCATATTATATTTGTTAAAGAAAAGCGCTTTCGAATGCAAGATGCAAAGCATATGGGTACTCCGTTGGCTATCCATTTAAGATTATCAGCCGCACATTTACCACAATCTACTGAACAGAAGGAACAGATGCCACATGTTCCCTATGCTAGTGTAGTTGGAAGCATAATGTATGCAATGCTGTACACTTGACTAGATATTTTATATGTTGTTAATGTTGTTAGTAGATATATGGAGTATCTTGGCAAGATACATTGGCAAGCAGTAAAATGGATACTTCAATATCTTCTAAGTACAACGGACATTGGCTTAGTATATGACAAGAGTTCTAGCATTGGTGGTAGTGCTATTGGTTACATTGACTTTGATTATGCTGGAGATATTGACAAAGGATATCTTTGATGGGATATGTCTTCATGCTCTTGGGTAATGCAATTAGTTGGAAAGAGACTTTACAGTCTACTATTGCGCTATCTACTCTGATGAATACATGGCGAAAGCGTATAGAAAAGAAGCCATTTTGGCTTAGAAGTTTGGTAGCCAATGTAGGCTTGAAACAAGATATTATAACTATTTATTGGGGTAGCCAAAGTGTCATAAATTTGATAAATCAAATGTATCATGAGAAAACCAAATATATTGACGTCAGATATTATTTTATTCGAAAGATTATTTCTCAAGGTGCCATTGCAATGAAAAAGATTGATACCTCAAACAATCCAACTGATATGTTGACAAAGGCAATTACTGATGCTAAGTTCAAGCATTGCTTGAACTTAATTGGTATTCGCAATATGTGAGTTTGTCCTTATAAGCATATTGGAGAAGGTGATTTCAGAAACTTAAAGATGGATAAAAAATCAAACCAAGGTGGAGATTTGTCAAACTTTGTGGCTTGATTTTTATTACTCAGCCAACAGACAAAAAGTACAATTTCCTTTTTGGTGGAGCACATGAAAAAAAGGTAATGAAGTGCCTAAATTTTCAACAAACAGTGTATAAAGGTAGGTAGCACTGAATTGAAAATTTTGTGATGGTTGAAAAGTTTGGCTTGAATGACTCTATAAATAGAGCACAATTGCAACACTTCAGAACACATAACAGCAACAAATCCTCTCTTCCCCTTTAGTAATAGAGTAGAATTATTTGTTCTATATAAATTCTTCTCTTTTATGAGTTGAGAGTATACATCAGTGAAAAAAAAAAAACTATGAGGTATTCTGGATATATTTGGGATTTGGGTTGAGTGGAGTATATCTACCTTTTGTATCTCTATCATATTTTCATAGTGAAATATGTAGTTGTTGTCTTTGCCTGTGGACGTAGACTTTAAGCTGAACCATGTAAATTCTTGGTGTTATTTATTTTATGCTTCCATATATTTATTTTGTGCTATTTTGTTTGTGCCTTTGGGCCCGCCATTTCACAACAAATAGTACATCTTACACTTCAGAAAAGTTATATTCAAATTCACTCTCTTACACTTGCAATCAGTGCACAAGTGATAGATATCTTGTGAAAGAATTGTTGAAACAACTTTACTGAGAAAATTGATACACTTCGTTGGAGAATTCATTCTTTTTACTTTTTACTCTTATCGTTTGGACTCCTGCCACACCACTATAGATTGAAAAATAGAAAAGACAAATATCACAACTCAGACATCAGTTATAAACAAACAAGTTCATTCAAGGATACTGTGATAAGTAGTTTTGTCTCCCTAGTAATTTATTTCAAAGGTTATGATCACACACAAGAAGATCTATGAGTATTGTGGAATGAAAAGTTAGGCATGTACTATGATTTTGAATTCAAGAAATATGTATGTATATGTACACTCATTTTGTGTCACTTTGTTTATAAAGCTTTTAATTTTATTTTATTTTATTTTTCACCTCATTTCATATGCATACAAAAGTTTTATAAGACTAGAGATAAGTCGAATTGGCTCTAGTGGTGTTGGATATGAAATGATGCATGTGTACGTCTTTATGCAATTGCTTAATCTTTTGAAAGAGATTATTTATTACATGGTATCAAACTTCTATATCTAAAAGTTAAAGTCTAGAGTTCAATCCTTACAATTCTTTATTCTCTAATTTTGTTAGTGTTTCAAGTTCAAAGGAGCCATTATATTTATGTGAGCTGGTACCAAACGTGTTTATGATTTATCATTTGCTTAGCTAAGTGCTTACAATCACTCCAAGGTGGGGAGTTAGAGAAAGAAAATAATTAATGTGGAACACATATCCATCTAATTATTCATTTTGCATTATACATTGAACACAATTAAAAATAATAAAAGTTGTCTCAACAGCATATTAATTTAATTAACCCTTCCAATATTTAACCGGGGAGCGAAAAGTAATAGAAACCTACTTGCTCTGTATTTGAGCAATATATATATATATATATATATATATATTAGAGAAGAATATTTTCGCCTAGGCACCTTAAGTAGCTTCAAGCAAACCTGATGAAATAACTACCTAACAATGGAGGTGTTCACCAAAGCCCCTTGAAATTTTGGTCACAGTTATCTAACTCAGTTCATTATTCAATAGATACAAATTCTATTACTCGTGGACAAAAGAGCCACCACTGATATGACGTGAAAATACAACACATAGGGAAAAAGAGGTGGGTTTCCTTCACGGTGAAGCATTTTTCCCACCCCATTGGCTTCTGTCACCTTTTCTATATAAATAAGAGAGAAATAGAAAGGTAGGGAGGAAATAATGAACCCTCCTCCTTCTTCCCCATTTTGGTTATTTCAGAGTGAGCTCTCTTGCCTTGTAGCGAAGTTCTGAACCCTCACCCCAAAACAATATGTATGTATGTATGTTGATGTAGTATTCATGTTTGAATATACGTATAAATCTATGACAGGATTAACCAAGTCTATGTTGGATTGGTCATATAATGCGTGGGTGGAAGGAGAAGGAATGCTTCATGCTTTGTATTTCAAAAGGCAAAGTGGCACTGGTAGGAGTTGCAACATTGTGTACAATAACAGACTCATTGAAACAGAAATATGCAAGCTTGAGAAACAAAGCAACAAGCCTTTGTTTCTCCCTTCAATGAAATGAGATTCACTGGCCGTTTTGTCTTCTCTTATGCTTAACAAGGTGTAATATCTTAGATATATTGTTTACCTAGAAAAGTGTAGAGCAGCACACGTGTCTGTAGATCAAACCGGGTCCTGAATTTTTCTAAGTCTGAGACCTTACACGCCATTGGAGAGCTATATGATAGAACCATAATTTTGGGATCAAAAGTCCCGGTAATGGTTCCTAAGAGGAAAATGAGTTGAAAGAGGATTTTTAATGAATTTTATGAAAGCTTTAAATAGTTCATTTTTAGCCCCCAAGTTTTAAAGTCATAAGAATTTCCAAGTTTGAACTAAAACTCAAAATTTAGATTTTGATTCCTTGGGATTTTGATTTTGTAGATATTTTATTTGAATCCATATGGGGGATAATCCTTATTTACATTTATGTTTAAAAGTTAATAGGAAATAAAGAAATGATTTAATAAGTGAGTCCTGGAGAATAGAAGACCATCCTGGAGGGTGACAACCCTTCTTGGTGGCCATTGCTGATCAGCAGTCACGAAGACCATCTTTTGTGCTCTCTGGTGAGCGCTGCAGCTCTCTAAGCACTGCAGCGCTCAACAGAACAGTAAGGCGGTGCGCGATATGCTCTGGTGGCCTTGCCAGCTAAAACCTTTAGCGCTTGATAGATGACTTAAAAACCCCACATTCACTCCCTCAAACACAACCCCACCCCATGTGAAACCCGAAAATTTTCGTCTCCAAACTCTCTCTCTCCCATTTTATCAATCTAACCTCAATTTTTCACTTTCAAGGCTTAAAAGTAAGAGATTTTACTAGATCTCCTTCCTATCTCA
This sequence comes from Dalbergia cultrata, assembly GCA_031216105.1. Lineage (NCBI taxonomy): Eukaryota > Viridiplantae > Streptophyta > Magnoliopsida > Fabales > Fabaceae > Dalbergia > Dalbergia cultrata. The sequence goes on along the minus strand of CM062349.1, from coordinate 34,860,244 downwards.
TCTATTCCTCTCTTGTTCTTAGAGTTAATCTTGGGTTCCCTCTTGTTCTATGGTCATGGTGCTCCTCCATATTGATTGGAGTGAGAATAGGATTCTTCCGAGATTGATTTAGAGTTTTATTGCTTTGCTGGCAGATAGTGGTGCCGTTTCTATCCCCCAGGGTCCCATTGGTTTCTCTCCTGTTCATTCTACCACTCCAGGTGAGTGGGTTCAAACCTGTAATCTCTATGTTGTGCATTAGAGCTATTTGCATGAAAATATGATTTATATGATGATTTTAGAGAATTCTATGGAAGGATTAATGGGTTTGTTGACTATTTAAGCTTTTAAGATTACGGTTTTCAAATAGCATGAACTATTGATTTGATGTGAAAACCATGGGACCATTGTTGCTGAAATGAGAATATGGACACTTGATTTATGATTTGAATATTGAAAGCTACTATTTTGACCTGATGATTTTTGATATACTGGATATTGTTGTTTGAGAAAACTAGAAACCCTAGGATAGAGGACTTTGTGTACTGTTGTGAAAAGATTGGTTTTGGAAACAGGAACTACTAAGAGAAATAGAGCTGTAAGTTAACGGCAGCTATTCTGTTAACCTTGGTATACCAAGGCCAGCCAGGGGCAAGCTTATCATTATCTAGATCAGTCCACCAGGGACACGGTTCACCAGGAACCGTTAAGATCTCAGTTATGGGCTCATGTTTGCCAGGGACTGAGCACCACCTCACAGTTCATGATAGTCTGTTCTCTTTTGTAGTTCTAGAAAGTTATGATTGTTTTGTTTAGTATGTTTGGTAAATGTATGGTTTTCTGCCTATTATGGATAAGGAATATAAATGTTTTACAATCATGCATGATATATCTCCTCTCTTGTCCCATGAAGGGGGTTTCAGGTGAGAATTCACTCACTGAGTTTTTGTATAAAAATTCACCCCTCTCTCTTCCTCTTATTTTTAGATACAGCAGCTGCTGCGGATTCTTCCCAGCCTCCTCCTTCCCAGCAGCAATAGAGAATTAGCTGGTGAGCTTCACTTGAGTGAAGCATTTTTTTTTTGTTCTATAGAGTGCTCCAGTGTTATTGCAGGCAGGAGTCCTGATTCATATAGAGCTCATTTCGCATTTTGTATATTTGACTATACTATGTTTTGTATTTAATGAAACTGGTTGGTTCCGGACAAAAGTAGTTTGATATGTGTATTTGTAAATTATGTATGGATGATGCTGCGATTTCAGACTTTTGGGATTGATAATGAGATTTTTGTTACCAGTATTCGATTTTAGCAACCAAGGGATTTATATGTTGAAAAAGAAATCCTGCTTTACTTGGATTTTCCTATTTAAACATGCATATAGAGTAATGCACAGGTTACGAGGCTTACGTGGGGACGGGATTCCTTATGTGCCGGTCATGTGCCCAGATCGGGTCATGACAAAGTTGGTATCAGAGCATTAGGTTTTCCTGCATATCACTGGAGCAAGTGTCCATGAGTAGCACGTCGTTTATGTAAATGGAAGTGCGCCCATTTGCATTAACGAAGGGTTGCTTGAGTCCTTTAGGTTGGTCAGTTATGTCTAGGTTCAGAGATAGAGTTTATCTTTCTTTATGAATAGTATCTCTTATCATATGTGCTCATGTCTTTCAGTTGGATCCAATATGCCTCCCTTACGTCCTTTTGCTTCACGCCGCCGCCATAGCAGCGATTCTTCTAATACTAGTGTTCGATTCAGAGTTTTAGAGCAGGCTCTAGCTACACTATCTGATGTGCTAGCTAGACAGACAGAGGCCGGAGTGCAGTCACCCCCTGTCCAGCCTCCAGTTAGAGACCCTGATGATTCAGCTTTAGAACGTTTTAGGAGGATGGATCCACCCACCTTCTAGGGCGTCTCACCACAGAGGACCCCCAAGCTTTTCTTAGAGAAATAGAGAAGATCACAAGAGTGATTCACTTTTCATCAGAGAGAGCAGCTGAGTTGGCTGGCTTCCAGCTGGGAGGCCAGGCAGGCATCTGGTATGATAAGTTTCTATAGGGGCGCAGTGATTCAGAGCCACCTTCATGGGAGGAGTTTAGGGCAGCATTTCTGAGGAGGTTCTTATCTGAGAGTCGGCGTGCTCAGATGGTGGAGGAGTTTCTGAGGCTCCGTATGGCCCCTGGGATGACAGTGGCAGAGTATGACGAGAGGTTCACATATTTGTCACAGGCAGCTGTAGGAATATTACAGTCTGAGACGGAGAAAGTTAGGCGATTTGTTCAAGGGTTGCCTAAGGACATGTTCCTCAACCTTCAGCCACACATGGGTATTATAGATTATGCTCAGGTAGTAGATACAGCTATTGGATTAGAGGCAGGATTGGCAGAGAGTAGAGCTGCTTTTGATTTTGGAAAGAGGGCCAGAATACATGGCTTATTTTCTGGAGGGGCAGGTAGTAGCAGAGCATCTGGTCAGCAGGGCCAGCAGCGGACCCAGTCAAACAGGGCTGCTTTTTCAGAGCCCACTCCGATACGACCTGCTATTTCTTTTAGCCGGAGCAGAGAAAGCAGTCAGCCTAGTTGGCAAAGTGCCCGATATTCTGCCCAAAGTGTCAATTGTGGGAAGAGGCATTCAGGCCAGTGCATGAGAGGGTCTTCCGGATGCTACAGTTGTGGCCAGCAGGGCCATATTAGGCGATACTGCCCATTGTTAGGGAGAGTGTCCAGTCAGGGGTCAACAAACCCCACATCTTCAGCTTAGTCCTTTCAGTCAGCAACCCAAGGTGGTTATACTGTTTCAGCTGGCAGAGGTGTTGGGGGCAGAGGCCCTGGAGGCAGAGGCTCAGGCAGTAGAGGCTTAGCAGGTAGAAGCCATGGCAGTAGGGGACAGCCCCAATTATATGCATTGACATGGCGGGATGTAGCAGCATCTAGTGATGTAGTAGCAGGTATTATCAGAATCTTTTCTTTTGAGGCCTTTGCTCTATTTGATTCAGGATCCTCGCATTCATATGTATCTCCTTTCTTTGCTACATGATTTGAGAGACCAATCACTAGTTTAGAGAAGCCTTTCTTAGTAAGAGTACCTACTGGAGGACCTCTCTTAGTTCAACTAGTTTACAAGGGGTGTGAGGTCAAAGTACGAGATATGGAGACTCTTGCAGACTTACATGTATTAGATATGTCAGATTTTGATGTCATTCTAGGTGTGGATTGGTTAGCTCCATACCATGCCTTGGTAGATTGTTATAGCAAATCAGTGAAGTTTGATATTCCAGGAGGCGAGCACCACGAGTTTAAGGGTACTAGTTGTTCAGTTCCAACCAGTTTGATCTCGGCCATGAGTGCTTTAAGGCTCATGGATAAAGGAAGTCAGTGTTTTCTTGCAGCAGTTATGGATGTGGATATGCCAGTGCCAAGTATAGAGTCTGTGCCTGTGGTCTGTGAATTTCCAGATGTGTTTCCAGATAAACTACCAAGGATGCCACCAGAAAGGAAAATAGAGTTCGGGATAGAGCTTGAGCCTGGAGTTAGGCCTATTTCTATTCCCCCATATCGTATGCCCCCAGCAGAATTAAAGGAGTTGAAAGAGCAGCTATAGGAATTGCTTGACAAGGGGTTTATCTGGCCGAGCACTTCACCTTGGGGTGCTCCAGTTTTATTTGTGAAAAAGAAGGATGGAACTATGAGGATGTGCATAGATTACCGGTAGCTGAATAAGGTGATAGTCAAGAATCGGTACCCTTTGCCTCGTATAGATGACCTGTTTGATCAGCTTCAGGGGGCTCAGTGTTTTTCTAAGATTGATCTCCGTTCAGGGTATCATCGGTTGAAGATAAAGGATGAAGATATACCTAAGATAGCCTTTAGGACACGCTATGGGCACTATGAGTTCCTAGTGATGTCTTTTGGGTTGACCAACGCCCCTGCAGCCTTCATGGATTTGATGAACAGGGTTTTCAAGCCGTTCTTAGATCACTTTGTCATTGTTTTCATAGATGACATCCTGGTGTATTCTAAGAGCATAGAGGAACATGAGCATCATCTTAGAATTGTTCTACAGACACTTAGAGAACACCAGCTGTATGCTAAGTTCTCGAAATGTGAGTTTTGGTTGGAGCAAGTGACATTCCTTGGACATATAGTGTCTAAGGATGGTATTAAAGTAGATCCAAAGAAGATTAAGGCAGTATTGCAGTGGCCTAGACCCTCTACAGTGTCAGAGATTCGTAGTTTCTTGGGCTTAGCAGGATACTATAGGCGATTTGTTAAGGATTTCTCCAAAATGGCAGCACCATTGACTAAACTGACACAGAAGAACGTGAAGTTTCAGTGGTCAGAGGCATGTGAGGAGAGTTTTCAGAAGTTGAAGACCTGTCTGACTACAGGCCCAGTTTTAGTATTACCCACAGGTACGAACGGTTTCTCAGTATATTGTGATGCTTCTAGAGTGGGACCTGGTTGTGTTCTTATGCAGCAGGGTCGAGTTGTAGCATATGCCTCACGGCAGCTCAAGAAGCATGAACAGAATTATCCTACCCATGATCTAGAGATGGCAGCAGTAATGTTTGCTTTAAAGATTTGGAGGCATTACCTATATGGAACTACTTGTGAAATCTTTACAGATCATAAAAGCTTGAAGTACATTTTCCAGCAAAAGGATCTGAATCTTAGGCAACATAGATGGTTGGAGTTGCTTAAGGACTATGATTGCACAATTTCCTACCATCCAGGTAAGGCTAATGTAGTTGCAGATGCTTTAAGTAGGAAGTCCATGGGTAGTTTGGCCCACATAGCACCTGTGAGACAATCTCTAATAGAAGATATTCATAAATTAGAGGCAGAAGGAGTTCAGTTTGGTATAGCTGATTCAGGAGCCTTTCTAGCTCACATTAAGGCTCAATCAACCTTAGTGGAGCAGATTAAGGCACAACAAGGTGAGGATCCTAAATTAGTTAAGATTATAGAGGATGTGTACAAAGGAGAAAATCATGAGTTCTCAGTGGATTCAGAGGGTGTATTACATTTTGGAGATAGACTGTGTGTACCTGATGTAGGTGAACTAAAGAGGAAGGTGATGGAAGAGTCTCATAGTGCAGCATACTCCGTGCACCCTGGGTCAGCTAAAATATATCATGATCTGCAGCAGTTGTACTGGTGGGAAGGCATGAAAAGGGATATAGGTGATTTTGTGGCACGGTGTTTAGTGTGTCAGCAAGTTAAGGCTGAACACCAGAGACCTGCAGGATTGCTCCAGCAGATAGAGATTCCAGAGTGGAAGTGGGAAAGGATAACCATGGACTTTGTAGTCGGGTTACCTCAAACCACTAAAGGTTTTGACTCCATCTGGGTGATTGTTGATAGGATGACCAAGTCAGCCCACTTCTTACCAGTTAAAATGACATTTAGTGCAACCCGATATGCCCAGTTATATACAAATGAGATTGTTAGGCTTCATGAGGTGCCAGTATCTATTATATCTGATAGAGGGTCCCAGTTTACTTCGAGATTCTAGAGAGCATTTCAAGAGGCTCTTGGCACTCGGGTAGACTTGACCACAGCTTTTCATCCGCAGACCGATGGCCAATCAGAGAGAACAATCTAGACTTTAGAGGATATGCTCAGGGCATGTGTGTTAGATTTCGGTGGGAGTTAGTGTGACCACTTGCCACTGATAGAGTTTTCATATAATAATAGCTATCAAGCGAGTATCCAGATGGCACCATTTGAGGCATTGTATGGGAGACGTTGCAGATCTCCTATTGGATGGTTTGAGCTTGGAGAAGCTGAGGCCTTAGGCCCAGATCTAGTTCAAGAAACTTTAGAGAAAGTTCAGTTGATCAGAGAACGATTGTTAGCAGCTCAGTCCAGGCAGAAGGCTTATGCTAACAACCGAAGATGAGAGCTAGAGTTTGCTGTGGGTGACCACGTGTTTCTGAGAGTGTCTCCCATGAAAGGAGTGGTGAGGTTCGGTAAACGGGGAAAGCTAAGTCCTCGTTATATCGGACCATTTGAGATTCTAGAGAGAGTTGGAGCAGTGACCTATAGATTGGCGTTGCCTCCTAACTTGTCAGCTATCCACCCAGTTTTTCATGTCAGCATGCTCTGGAAATACATGCCAGACCAGTCTCATGTGCTCACACCACAAGCGGTTCAGGTAGATGAAAGTGTATCCTATGAAGAGGAGCCAATTGCTATTGTGGATAGACAGATTAAGAAACTTTGCTCAAAGGATGTGGCCTCAGTGAAAGTCATTTAGAGGAACCACTCTGGCGAGGAAGTCACGTGGGAAGCCGAAGAAGCCATGAAGGCCAAGTACCCGCATCTTTTCCCTTCCTCAGGTATGTTTCAAGATTTGGGGACCAAATCTTTTTAAGGGGGAAGTATGTAATATCTTAGATATACTGTTTACCTAGAAAAGTGTAGAGCAGTACACGTGTCTGTAGATCAAACCGGGTCCTGAATTTTTATAAGTCTGAGACCCTACATGCCATTGGAGAGCTATATGATAGAACCATAATTTTGGGATCAAAAGTCCCGGTAATGGTTCCTAAGAGGAAAATGAGTTGAAAGAGGATTTTTAATGAATTTTATGAAAGCTTTAAATAGTTCATTTTTAGCCCCAAGTTTTAAAAGTCGTAAGAATTTTCGGGTTTGAACTAAAACTCAAAATTTAGATTTTGATTCCTTAAGATTTTGATTTTGTAGATATTTTATTTGAATCCATATGGGGGATAATCCTTATTTACATTTATATTTAAAAGTTAATATTTAACTTTAATAAGGAAATGTAAATAAGTGAGTCCTGGAGAATAGGAGACCATCCTGGAGGGTGACAACCCTTACTGGTGAGCGCTGCAGCGCTCAACAGAACAGTAAGGCGGTGCACAATATGCTCTCTGGTGAGCGCCGTAGCCCTAAGAGCGCTGCAGAACCTTCACTCCCTCAAACACAACCCCACACCCTGTGAAACCCAAAAATTTTTGTCTCCAAACTCTCTCTCTCCCATTTTATCAATCTAACCTCAATTTTTCACTTTCAAGCCTTAAAGGTAAGAGATTTTACTAGATCTCCTTCCTATCTCATCTATTCCTCTCTTGTTCTTAGAGTTAATCTTGGGTTCCCTCTTGTTCTATGGTCATGGTGCTCCTCCATATTGATTGGAGTGAGAATAGGATTCTTCTGAGATTGATTTAGAGTTTTATTGCTTTACTGGCAGATAGTGGTGCCGTTTCTACCTCCCAGGGTCCTATTGGTTTCTCTCCTATTCATTCTACCACTCCAGGTGAATGGGTTCAAACCTGTAGTCTCTATGTTGTGCATTAGAGCTATTTGGATGAAAATATGGTTTATATGATGATTTTAGAGAATTCTATGGAAGGATTAATGGTTTTGTTGACTATTTAAGCTTTTAAGATTACGGTTTTCAAATAGCATAAACTATTGATTTGATGTGAAAACCATGGGACCATTGTTGCTGAAATGAGAATATGGACACTTGATTTATGATTTGACTATTGAAAGCTACTATTTTGACCTAATGATTTCTGATATATTGGATATTGTTGTTTGAGAAAACTAGAAACCCTAGGATAGAGGACTTTGTGTACTGTTGTGAAAAGATTGGTTTTGGAAACAGGAACTACTAAGAGAAACAGAGCTGTAAGTTAACGGTAGCTATTCCGTTAACCTTGGTATACCAAGGCCCGCCAGGAGCAAGCTTATCATTATCTAGATCAGTCCGCCAGGGACGCGGTTCGCCAGGGACCGTTAAGATCTCAGTTATGGGCTCATGTTTGCCAGGGACTGAGCACCACCTCACAATTCATGATAGTCTGTTCTCTTTTGTAGTTCTAGAAAGTTATGATTGTTTTGTTTAGTATGTTTGGTAAATGTATGGTTTTCTACCTATTATGTATAAGGAATATAAATGTTTTACAATCATGCATTATGTATCTCCTCTCTTGTCCCATGAAGGGGGTTTCAGGTGAGAATTCACTCACTGAGTTTTTGTATAAAAACTCACCTCTCTCTTTTCCTCTTATTTTCAGATACAGCAACTGCTGCGGATTCTTCCCAGCCTCCTCCTTCCCAGCAGCAATAGAGGATTAGCTGGTGAGCTTCACTTGAGTGAAGCATTTTTTTTTTGTTCTGTAGAGTGCTCCAGTGTTATTGCAGGCAGGAGTCCTGATTCATATAGAGCTCATTTCGCATTTTGTATATTTGACTATACTATGTTTTGTATTTAATGAAACCGGTTGGTTCCGGACAACAGTAGTTTGATATGTGTGTTTGTAAATTATGTATGGATGATGCTGCGATTTCAGACTTTTGGGATTGATAATGAGATTTTTGTTACTAGTATTCGATTTTAGCAACCAGGGGATTTATATGTTGAAAAAGAAATCCTGTTTTACTTGGATTTTCCCATTTAAACATGCATATAGAGTAATGCACAGGTTACGAGGCTTACGTGGGGACGAGATTCCTTATGTGCCGGTCATGTGCCCAGATCGGGTCGTGACACAAGGTCAACATCCTTTAATTTTGCACATACAAAGTAATTAGCCCTTCTTCCACTTCCAAGCACTAACAAACACACTTCTAGTTTAATTTGAGAATATGTATGTCCAGATTACACAAGAATTAGCAAACAACACCAACTAGAGTTCCAAAGGTTTTGATGATCCTATTAATTAGGATCATCTCATTTTTTTTAGCATGATAGTCAAGAAGAAGTTGCATGCCAGAGAAACGTTATGTGTACTTATTTCACCTGAAATAATGTGGACTCATCTATTACTGATAAGTGAAATGATAAGTTTTTATTTTAAATATTTTACAATTGTTTTTCAATAATGCAAATTAATAAATAAGTCAGTACAGTGTCTTAGGTGAAATAAATTTAAATAACTCAGCTCCACTTTAAATATATAAAAGTCTCCTAAATATAAGGACTCAATTTAATATTTGTGTCTGTTTCTCTTTTTCACTAGAGTAGATAAAAAAAAACAAAAATTCAGTAACCTTTAACATGTTATAGTTAAGTGAATTCTCCTCGAATCAATTATCTTCAATTGTTAACCCTAAGGTATAGGTTTTCTCAGAGTTGTAGGATAAAATTACAAATCTTAATAACACCCAAGATCAAGATACATAATGAATTTAGAATACTAAATAGGAAACAACAGTTTGTACCTTTTAAGGCACTTAATACAAAGAAGAATCCACTCAAAGAATTTGCTAAAGTAGTACACGTTTTCTCAGAGTTGTAGGATAAAATTACAAATTTTAATAACACCCAAGATCAAGATACATAATGAATTTAGAATACTAAATAGGAAACAACAGTTTGTACCTTTTAAGGCATTTAATACAAGGAAGAATCCACTCAAAGAATTTGCTAAAGTAGTACACGTGTGTATATATGTTAGAAACGAAATCTTCCTTATTATCTCCCTTAAGTATTTGATAGGGCAATATATAAGGTAAAAGTGACTCTAAGATGTTCAAGAAGGTTCTGTCTCAATAAGAAACACACATGTATATAGAGGGAGTAGTGAGGGGACCTGCCACTTCATGGAAGATTATATTATCCATCAGAGACCAAGCAACCGAGCCAACACATATATACAAGCATACTAACATATTTGGGTATAATTATATAACAATGGATTTCAAGAACCATCAAATTACCATTTAATCAGTTTTGTAGACAAAGTAATGGAAGTCCAATAATTTCCAACAAGAGTCACACATACTTTCAATCCAATTGCCATACAGATTTCCAAAGCTAAATACGTCAATTGAAATCCTTGGCTGAAGCTATTTTTGTTGAATAACCTTTGTATATGCTTTGATGGTTCAGCTTCAAACTTTACCTGCTTGTTAGCATCTTGATCTTTTTCTGCATATCTAACCTCCTTTTTCGGATGAAGCATGGATGATTCATTGAACTTGATATCCCTGTTGATTATGAATTTGGATGACTTAGGTTCAGTACACCACAATCTATAACATTTCACCCCAGTTGCATATCCAAGAAATATGCATTTTAATACCCTTCACTCGAGCTTTCCATCATCAATATGAGTGTATGCAGGACAATTGAAAATTGTCATATTCGAATAATTAGCAGGAACACCAGATCATACTTCAGTAAGAGTCTTCAAATCGATCATAGTTAATGGAGACCGATTCACCAAAGAGCAAGACATATTGACAGCTTCAGCCCAAAATTCTTTTGACAAACCAGCATTAGAGAGCAAATAGCGAGCCCTCTCCAAAAGAGTTCTGTTCATACAATCTGCTACTCTATTTTATTGTGGAGTCTTTCACACAATATGATATCTTACTATGCCCTTATTATCACAGAACTCATTGAACTGACCTTCACAAAACTCCAAACTATTATCTGTTTAGAGGCGCTTGATTTTCATGCTAGTCTGGTTCTCAATAAGCACTTTCCATTTCTTAAAAGTATGAAACACATCATTGTTGTGTTTCAGAAAATAAACCCATACCTTCCTTAAGAAATCATCAATGAACGCTAATAGGTATCTAGCACCACCTTTTGGTGGAACAAGTGCAAGGCCCCGTAAGTCAGAGTGGATGTAATCCACTATGCCCTTAGTCCTGTGGATAGCAGTGCTGAACTTAACTCTGGTCTGCTTCCCGTAGACACAGTGTTCACAAAAGTCAAGTTTTCCAATTTTGTGATCACCAAGCAAGCTGCGCATGCTCAAAATTGACATTCTTATTTCACTCGTATGCCCTAGACGCATATGCCACAAGCGAGTAGTAGTTGAATATGAATCTGATGAGGATGATACTGAGGTAGCACCAACAACTGTATTTCCTTGAAGTAGATAAAAGTCGTTGACTAGCTTGCATTTAATCACAATACGAGCATCTCTGAAGATTTTTAAAACTCCACCTTTACCAACATACTTATAACCTTGAGAATCGAAGACACCCAGGGATATAAGATTTTTCTTCAAGTCTGATATGTATCGAACATCAGTCAGTGTTCTCACAACTCTATTATGCATCTTGATTTAGACTGTTCCAATGGCAATGACCTTACAAGGCATATCATTCCTACAAGGACAACACCACCATTTATTGACTAGTAATTTGTAAACCAATCCTAGTTCCAACACATGTGGTAGGAGCAACCAAGATCAAGCATCCAAGTATCACCAATTGAACTAGTTGATACTGTGAGAATATTATCAGTACCTTCAGAAACACTTGCTATATTACTTGAATTTTTGTCCTTTTTGTCTTTAAGCCTTGGACATTCTGCTCTCCAGTGTCATTCCTTTTTGCAATATCAACACCTGCATTTATGATGTCTAGACTTAGATGTAGACTTTCCTTTGCTACTACTCGATCCAATCTCCTTAGACCTCCCCCTGGTAGCCAAGCCAGATGCAGTATCATCACGACTACTAGTATCATGCTCCATTTTGTCACGACTTAAAAGTGTAGATTTAACCTCATCAATTTTGAGGCTTTCGCGACTATATATGAGCGTTTCACGAAAGTGCTTGTAGAAAGGAGGTAAAGAACAAAGAAACATCATTGCCTGTTGCTCATTTGAAAATGTCTCGTCCATATTTTTCAAATCTGTGACTAGTGATGTGAACTCAGCTATAGATGTTGCAATACACTAAGACGATTGGCCACCGTCTTAGTCATATATAATGACTCCAACTTGGTCCACAATGATTTTATTGTTTTCTCCGAAAGGACTTCCTACAGCACATCGTCTGTAATACATAACTGAGTAATAGAAAAAGCATTTTGATCAGCATCTTCCAACTCAGATTCTTTCATTGTCTCGGGCCTCTTTTCCTTATCAAAAAATGCTACCTTTACACCTTGCTGTATAAGAACAGCCATCATACGAACCTTCCACATGCCAAAATTAATGTGCCCATCAAAGTACTGAATATCAAATTTTACAGTAGATATTTTTTTAACAAATTTGGCCAGAACTCTATAAGAGCTCTGATACCAATTTGTTGTGAAATGAAGGGTCCAAAAGGTAGAAATAGAGTGGCATAAAATAAATATGTGGAAGTGTAAAATAAATTACACCAGGAATTTACATTATTTGACTTAAAGCCTACATCCTCGGGCAAAGGCAACAACTAAATATTTTATTACAGAAATATGATGGAGATTAGGGGTGGGAACAGGTCAGGCGGCCTGTCAGGGGCTTGTGTCCTAGCCTGCATTGGGCCTGGCTTGTTTAAAAATTAGAACCAGGCTCAGGCATTTTTAAAAGCCTGTTTACCTTAATAGGTCAGGCTTGGACTTTGTGTGAAGCCTATTAAGCTTGTTAGGCTAGCCTGAACAGTTCAATTTATATAGATAAATATGTTTCACTATTTAAAATTGTTTGGAATGGGGTTCGAACAAAGGCTGTCCAGCTTACCAGCATCCATCTCACCATTATGCCACCATTTGTTTTTGTTATCTTTACTGAACTTATAATTATTGTATAGTTGGTGCTTACTTTCATTTACATTTTGAATGAATTATATTTAAGTATATATTTGACATTCGAGAACCGAGAACACTCTTTTGTTTAAGATCTCCGATTCTTTGCAATTTTAGAAACTTCTCCTTCAAGTTCCATCACAGTGTCTCACATTCACAGATCTGCCCAGATCTAGATTTTCCCAACCCATAGGCCATAGCCCCCAATTGTTACAATTTCTTTTTTGTCGTGATTACAAAGAAATTTGAATTTCCATAATCCTCCAACCTCTATTTTGCCTGCAAAGAAAGCATAGGCCTTGGTGAGAGACAACCTTCCTGAATTAGAGTCTGTCATCCCCTCTGCTGTGCAGATCCGTGCTTAGTCGTCCCTTTCGTCGTGTACCCACTTGATCATGCGGATTCGTGCTCCATCGTCCCCTTGTGGAGATCTTTGTTCTACTGTCGCGCACCCACTCAGCCGCACAGCCTTGAAAGATCGCGCAGATCCATGCTCCACCGTCCACTTATGCAGATCTGTGTTGGAGGAAGAGTAATTTATGAGTTTCTTTCGAGATTGAATGAAGCATCTATTATAGCCCTCATTTGTGGCGAGGATTAGCTATGCAACAAGTATAATCTGAAGAAGAAGCAAATGGTATGAATATTATATACTACAATGTTATCTTTTATAGTAGTAGTTAATTTATGGCAAAATCTAACTATAAATAATTTTTTATTTTCAAGGTACTTGAATTTGAAGAAGAGGAGGAGATCATATTGAAGATTTGATTTTTTATTAGTTTATTAGGTTTATTTGAAGATTATGTTTTATTTAGTTATATAATATTAAACTAAGCCTATTTAAGCCTACATGAAGACTTAGGCCTTAAAGCCTATTATGTAAACTGCAACGGATTTTTTATTTGTTTGTATGAATATTAGAAACAGGCTTTGTAGACAGGCTTAAGGCCAGATCAGACCTCTTAAGCAGGTCAGGCCAGGCCGAAAATAAAGCCTATAACAGGTAATAGGCTAGGTTCAGGCCTAGTGCTTTTGTTATAGGCCTGGCCTGTTTAGGGTCTGGCCTTGCCAGACCTGACTGACTTATTCCCACCCCTAATGGGGATATAAAAGATGGACAAACTTCACTCAACCCAAATCTCAAGTACACCCAGAATACCTCACAATATTTTTCTCACTAGTTTATACTCACAACTCACAAAAGAGAAGAATTTATGGGGAATAAATAATTCTACTCTATTACAAAAATGAGAAGATGATGGATTAGATTGTTATTCTCCATCTTGTGTTGTTCTCAAATAATGCAAAGCTTAGCTTTATTTATAGGGCCATCTGAATGAAATTTTCTACTGAGCATTTAATGGTTTTGTGCCACCTTTTTGACTAATTGTACCATATCATTAGCTCCATAAATGCATTCGAAAAATGACACGTGAATATCAAAACAATGTTTACACCATACACTTACAGTGAAAAGAAGAAAAGGACAAAAACAATGTTTTGTTTTGGTTTACAAGTTTACATAAATAGTTTACAAGCTTTTTACACTATGTTTATAAGTTTTTAAGGACGGGTTTACAAATTTTTTACACTGTGTTTACAAGTTTCAGTACGGGTTTATAAGTTTCAGTAGGGGTTTATAAGTTTTTAGTACAGGTTTACAAGTTTTTTACCCTTGGTTTACAAACTTAGTTTTACAAGTTTTGTAAAGTTGGTTTACTTGGTTTAAAAAACTTGTAAAACTAAGTTTGTAAACAAAGTGTAAAAAACTTATAAACCCATGCTGAAACTTGTAAACTCATATTGAAACTTGTAAATATAGTGTAAAAAACTTATAAATCTGTCCTTAAAACTTGTAAACATAGTGTAAAAAACTTATAAATCATTTATGTAAACTTGTAAACTAAAACAGACGAGAGAAAAAGAGCGGAAGTTGAGCGGAAAATGAAAGAGAGTGAGAGTGAGAGAGAGAGAAAAAAACATTGTTTTTTCCTTTTCTTCTTTTTCACTATAGATGTATGTGTAAACACTATTTTGGTATGTAAATAACAGCACTCAATGCATTCCGTTTGTGATATTGACTTTTGTGGCAAAAGATTGAAAAGCAAGAAACACAAGTCACATCTCATATCATAAATTCGCAGTTGAGATTCGGAAAAAACTATAAATATTATAGCAACACCAATGTGTTCAAGCATTCAGGAAAGTTCTACTCGGCTGCTGAAAGTCACATCACGCAAGAGATTGGCATCTTTACATTGAATATTTTACAAGACTAGGATATCAACGGAGCCTAGAATCGTGCCCTTGGCAACCACCCCAAGGTTAATCTCTCTCTTGCTTTCTCTCTATATATATTGTCATTTAAAAATGTTACTTATGATTATTATTTTAGTTATATGGCCTTATATTAAGGGAAATTTTTTTTATAATGATCTTTGCATTTGTGTTTTGGTGTAATATGGTGTTTAGGTGAGATTTGGACTGCTATGGTGTTTTTTACACTCAAATCGTTAATTAGCAATTTGTTAGACACAAACCGATACTGACTTGAAGTGACAAGGCTCGCAGCAATCCCGCAGCACTCAAATCGCAAGTTAGCGATTTAATTTGTGCATGATGACAAAAAACTGACAAGTGAGCATGCATGGTTAACAAGTGACAACTTTTTTTCAATCACAAATCATTATGTAGCGATTTGTGTATTTCTAATATACACAAATCGCTACATAGTGATTTGTAATTGAAAAAATACAAATTTTTTAATCACCGACGGTAACTTGCTGCTGCGACCCACTAAAGTCCCACGTCGGTGAGTGTATCACTCAATGAAGTGAAATAAGTTATTTTGTTTAATTGTAGAATTATATTATGTTATAAAAAAATAAACGTTTATTTTTTTTATTGTTATCATTATTATTATTATTATTATTATTATTATGTTAACATTTATTTTTATTTTTTCTAATTGTAGAATTATATTATGTTATAAAAAATAAACATTTATTTTTATTTTTTATCATGTTAAAATTTATTTTTATTACTGTGTTAAGATTCGGGAAAGCTATTATATGTTAACATTTATTTTTATTTTGTATAATTGTAGAATTATATTATGTTATAAAAAATACATGTTTATTTTTTTTATTGTTTTTGTTGATGTTGTTATTATTATTATTATTATTATTATTATTATTATTATGATGTTAACATTTATTTTTGTTATTATGTTAACATCCAGGAAAGCTATTATATGTTAACATTTATTTTTATTTTTTCTAATTGTAGAATTATATTATGCTATAAAAAAAACATTTTATTATTATTATTATTATTATGCTATCATTCGGGAAAGCTATTATATGTTAACATTTATTTTTATTAGCAAGTAATTTCCATTGATTATTAATTTTTTCATTAACTAGCTAAATCTAAATATAAAAATAACATCATGAATCACAACATGAGTTATACAATAACGAAAACTATTAAAGCCAACACTTAATTGAAAAGTAATAAAACCAATATGAGGCATCAGTAATAAAATACAATAACAACGTCAAATATAACAACATAAGACAAGCAATAAAACCAACATGAGTCATCACTATCTGCTTGAGCCTGAAATATGTGGACAGCAGCTGCGACTGTGACCCTTACCTTGGCAAAGATTGCACCACCGTGGTCTTCGCATCTCGCGCGCATCCATCTCATTCAGATAACGAGTTGATTTGGATCGCCTTTTCATTGTGCGCTTTAAAATGGGGTTTGGACGAATCACTGAACCTCTATAAATGGGCCATGTACTCTGGTGCCCCACAACCCCAAACTCCCTCTTGTACACTTTGCAAATCTTGCTCATCTTATACACATCATCAACATACCCTCGCTAGTCAAAGTTTCGACTATTAAGAGCAGCCATCACATGACGACAAGGATATCGATCTATATGAAAATAACCACAATCACAATATATGTGCCTCAGATCAACCCTATATTCTTGTCTACTAGATTCTTCTCTGACAATGCGGGAGCTCTTCATAAGAATGTTCCCAATTATCGAAAACTTTTTCTATTGCCTTTTGCTTTGCCGCTCATGCTTTTTAGTATGTTGTCATGTACCCATACCGAGACAGAACCTTTGCAATCACTGTTTTTATCTTAAGAGACGAGTCATACTTTACCAAGGGCTCTATAAATTATGCAATCATGTTTGAATCCAATTTTGAGTGGTCTGGTGGAATCCTTTCTAAGCTACAAGTGTGCGGTCCATTATACTTTCTGATTTCCCAAAAACCTTTATTCTTTCTCAAGCTGGCCCTAACAAGCCATTTGCAACCACTTTCATGGTATACACACTTGCAATAAAATGTCTTTGGTTCTGACTCCCATACTTCACAATCTACTACTTTATCTATGCTATATGCCTTAATTGCTCCTATAACAACCTCCCTATCATTAAAAATCATTCCAACAAAGAACTCACCATTCGAAAAAGATGCACCTTCGAAAAACCATAATAAAAATTGACAAAAATAGTAAAAAAAATTTCAGTGTTTATATAATACAAATTTATAATGACCCAATATATGTTTCTCTAATTTATCTAATAAAAACTAAATTAAAAATTTCTTAACTACTGCTACACACCTGTATTTGCATACTCTGGGAACTCAGGTGTATCCATAGCTTCCAAATCTAAAGCACGCATAAAAGATGGCTCCTTATTCAGATGATGCTGGACAACCATTGTGTTTGATATGACATTGATATTCACATCATTATCACTGCTTTCATATTCATTTTCATACTTTCCTTCATCACTTTCTTCCCATTCTACATTTTCTTCATTTTGACAAGAGTGGTTTCTTTAAAATCAACATACTCAACAGTAGGAATGCGTGGTTGATGCAGCTGATGTATCCTGAACATTTGCTGAAGGTCATCATCGTTCCTTATCGGAGTTGCTTGGTATTGTATGAAATTGCCGAAAAGTGAGATAGGACACCTGTATCTAATTGCCACAACTGTCTTTGGAGTCTCACTATTTATAGAGTGACAAAGTGCATCTTCTAGCTGCACATATGAAAAAGTAAAGGGAATATAGAAACAAACTGGCCTCTCACACACAAACGTGACACCCTCAGTTGTATTTGTGAACACATTACCATCAAAATAAACTACTACATTAACAGTGCTATTCATTTTTTCCCTCTTTTTGAGCACTATTTTTTCTTTTTCACATACTCTACTCTAACAAAACAAAACCGTGTGTAACAAACTGTGCCCTAACAAAACAAAACTGTGCTTGAAAATGAGTGTGGAAGAGAGTTTATATAGGCAAAAAAATTATTTTTTTAATCGAATATCAACACAAATTGCTACCTAGTGATTTAGGATATTATTTTTTTATACAAATCGCTACCCAGTGATTTAGCACCGTCAGCGATTAAAAAGTTAGTATTTTTTCAATCACAAATCGCTATGTAGCGATTTGTGTATTTCTAAGATGCACAACTCGCTGTATAGTGATTTGTGATTGAAAAAATACTAACTTTTTAATCGCCGACGGTGCTAAATCGCTAGGTAGTGATTTATATTAAAAAAAAACCCATATTTTTCTTAAACTTTGAAAATTCCAATAAAACACTTAAATCACAACCTTTTATCCATGTCCAAAATAATGCTCCTCATATTAAACCCTGCACATTTTTTTTCTGGCCTCAACGTCCAGGTAAAGGAGAGTTGGTTATCTCTGGGGTAGATGCAATAAAGCCTTCTCTTGAAGTTGGAATAGTTTCTGGTATGATTTTAGATGACAATGCTGCACATATTTACACATATTTCCATAATTCTTATTATATGATTATTATTATTTTAATTTTGTCACACAAACAGATGTGAAACACATACAGTAATATTTATTTGGCATTTATACATGTGCTCTAAATTCTTGGAAATATTGAAGAATAATTGGTGCACTAATAATTGATTCTGGAAAAATTATCTCTGTATAAATACAAGCATAACACTTCATATTAATTAGATACATATCTAGAATTGTATTTGTGCACAAACTCTCTTAATTTGTGCTGATGTGTGTAACATTGATAACATGCCCTTTCATTTAACCATTTTCAGCTGATGGAAAGGAGTTGGTTCATAAAATAGACATAGAACTAGAGAGGTGCTGTCTTTGCCGTGAGATAGGTGTCACTCGCAGGTAAGATTTGTCGTCAAGCCACCAACTGGAACTATAATAATATCAACAACAATGAAACCTCACATGTGTCTTGAATATTTTCGTGTTTCTGATATATGCAGCTGCATTGCTATATTGGATTTTCCACTGATCATAGATTTAAACAGACTACTTACAAGAGGCCCGTAAGTACACACACCCTTCAATTTCCATCGAAGAACTTAAGGCCACCGAGAATGTAAATGAATGAGCAAGTTTTCCATGTTTTAACTTGTAGATTAATCAAATATGAGAAGGAGAAATATGCCAGGATTGGGATAATGCCATTCTATGGTGATGCAGACTCAATCAAATGGTTTGAGGTGGAACCTAATTGCGCATTTCATGTCATCAATTCTTTTGAAGATGGTCATGAGGTAAATTAATTATCTTCCTATATAGCAATATTAAAACTGTGAAACTGGCCAAGTAACTAAGAAATTTTGCACATGCATGTTTTGTAGTGTGCGTGTATATATATATATATATAGGTCGTGTTGTGGGGTTGCAGAGCACTAGATTCAATAATTCCAGGACCTGTAGAAGGTCTGAATAATGACTCAAAGTGGTTCTCTCGTTGTTATGAATGGAGACTGAACATGAAAACTGGGCAAGTTAAGGAGAAATACCTCACTGGTCCAGGTCTGTTTGTGGATTTTCCCGTAATCAATGAAAGTTTTACAGGAATTAAGAATAGATACGCATACACCCAAGTGGTTGATCCCGCTGCTAGCTGTGATGCAGGTAACAAAATATTATATATATAAACACCCAAAACTTGAAACAAACTTTTACTATTCTATTTAGCAATTATACTAGCCATTCTTAATTTTTTGAAAAATACTATTTGTACTCACAAGACATAAGACACCGTGATGACTCACATCTTATCCATCATTAGATGGGATGTGGACCCTACTTGAATGAGGTCCACATCCAATCCAATGATAGATAAGATGTGAGTCGGCACGGTATCCCATATATTGTACGTACAAATAACATGACTCTAATTATTTATATCGTGAACCTAGATTTAGATTTAGACTCATAATGATAATGATTATTTATTTCCTGTTTGACTTTTAAGACTTGCCTAAATACGGAGCTCTAGCCAAGTTATACTTCGGAGAACAATTTTCAGAGGTAAACTTGGCACTGAGTATACGTGACTTATTTTATATGTTTTTCCTGAAAGTATTACAACTTTGAATGTGTAAATCAGGGAGACACAGAACAAGAAGAGTCTGTAAGGGTGGAGATCCATAAATTTGAGAGGAATGTTTTTTGCACGGGATCTGCCTTTGTCCCTAAAGAAGGTGGCCTTGAAGAGGATGATGGTTGGATCATATCTTCTGTTCACAATGAAGACACTGACATACCACAAGTAGGTTAATAAATTCTATGACCTATATATGTACAAATTAATTGATTCTGCTTAGAATATATATAGTACAGGTTAATTAATTGATTTTGCATGAACCGCCACCTTCATCCCTGCAACCGCTCTCCACCGTGCCAATAACTTCGCGGGTCCCCCGCTGCGAGTCCACTCTCCTTCGCATCACCATTGTATCTGCCTAGAGAGCACCGTCTCGTCTGCCGTGCGCTCACCGCCTTGCTGTCGGCGAGGTTGAGAAGGGAGCAGAGGTGGCTATGGGGGTGGCGGCCATGAAAGACAAACAGAGAGTGGGTAGCACCGCCTCTTTCGAAGGAGACCAGATAAAGGGAGCATCCGCTGTACTGGAGATGAGGGGGAGGGGGCGCCATCGTTGATCCGCCGAGGGATATGGCAACTCGAACGAGGAGCATGCGCAACCTGATTCCGTCGACCTCTGCGTCTAGGTGCCGGATTTTGACAGCTACATCGGAAACCATGAGGACTACGTCGACGCAGCGGAGAGTAAACATATCAAAGTGTATTTTCTTTCCCTATATTAACTCCTCTGCAATCGAGCATATTTCAGATTTCTAATTTTACTTCTCTATTTGCATTCCTTCCATTATAAGCTTTGTGAAGGAAACTCCCAAGATGAAGAATTCAAGTATGAATACCATAACGACCCAATGCTTGTCAACGAGAAGATTTGGAGATTTTAAGGGTATATTTGTGAGTTTAGATTTTGGAGGGAAAGGAAGGGAAGGAGATGACTTGTAGTGTAAAATTATATTACAAGTTCTTTTCTCCCCTTCCTGCTCCTCCAAAACCTAAACTTACAAATATACTTTTTGCATGATGAGTGCAAGATAATTTCACATTAAATTAAAAGATATAGCAAAAAGGATTTTTTTTTTGGGGGGAGGGGGGGGAGGGGGTCAAGTACCATGGAGACTATATTGTACCTTGGGTTGGGTTTGAGAAATTCGTGTCATGGGTTGGGTTTGAGAAATTCGTGTCGTGTTTGCTTGTTTGAGCTTTCTACTGATAATAAGGGTTGAGAAGATGAACATGTCAATTTTTGGATGATGAATCCTTACCAAGGAAGAATGAGGTTTGGGGAAGGAGCTGTCTTTGAGAAGGAAGAAGATTGGGATGTTAGGGATTTTCTAGTAAGGGTAAATTTGGAATTTAATAAATTATGTAAATAAAAATTAACAACATTAACTCTAAAAGAGGAATGTACAATTTTAAAATCTAGGAAAAGATAAGTGTATTATCAGCTAATCTCGAGGGAGGTTGTTGTAATCTCCCCCTAATTTAATTTCAAGGTTTTGTCATTAGCTAAGTAACCGTTGTTAAAAACATTAGCCTAAAGAAGAAGATAATGGAGGAAGAAATGAATAATTGACGAAGGCCAAGAAAAGTGATGAGAAATATCAGCATAATATGATTTTAATGTGATCGCACTTGATGATTTAGTTTTAGGCAGCTTAATTGTGGGCCACGGCGGGCCTGGCAGAGTTAGTGACCAAGTTGGTCACTAAATCGTACCCGTTGAAAATTAGAAAAAAAAAAGTTGAGAATTTAAGAAGGATTTAATTTTGATATTTGATCATGTAAAAAAATTTTATTTTATTATCTAGTTATATGTTATTACATAAATAAATATGCATGGTTAACTCTCTATTTAAAAATTCAAGTAAATGGAGTCAATTAATTACATGGCAATATAATTAAAGGCCTTTTATCAGAAAAAAAAAATACAGATTTTCACAACTTTTACTATTATTTACCGATATACACTTTTCTTTTATAATAGGAATATGTTTAATAATCAAGCAAAATAACAGTGCACAAAACATTGCACAGTCAAACATATTGTACACACTGCATGGTGTTGACATAGGGACTTCCGAGGCCCCAACGCACTAACAAAGCAAGTTTTAAGACTGGATTTTTGCTGCACAGCTAAACGTATTGTGGCTGAAATGAATCCATGTAATACAGCTAGCTATTGAACGTTTTATATGTATTCTTTTCACACATAATACACTTAGTTGTGTAGCGAAAATCTAACCTCAAAACTCTACAAAAGGGAAATGTTCAACACGCAAAGGAACCAAAAACGAATTATCTTGATTTTTAGAGAGAGATTTTAGTGAGAAGTAAAGAGAAAATTAGTGAGAAGAGAGGGGAATAGTAAAGAAAAGTAGTAAAAGAGCAAGATGGCTGGTCACAACATTTACCGCTTGAATCAGTGCGGACATGTCTTAATAAATCTCAATATATAGATAATTTCTTAGTCTAGTGAACTTGAACATTTTAATTTTTTTTTAGTTTAAAAACTTAGTATATAAATTGAATGTGAAGAGATCTAGTAATTTAATTATTTTAGTTTATGCAGATTTAATTAAAAGTTTAGTGCATGTATTCTATTTTTGTTTATTTTTAAAATATAGACTTTACTATAATCCAATTAATTCACCTCACTTTAGAAATTTAAATTCAATGCAAATATAAATTTGTAATTTACTTTACTTACATTGTTTTTTAGTTTATAAATCAGTTTAGTTGATGTTAGGGAATTTATGTTAGAAATTTTAATATTAAAATTTTACCTGAAAAATAGATTGGCTGGAAATATATTAATTTAGTTTAGTTTAAATTATTCATGTTTATTTTTATAGTTTATAACTTTAGTTTTGTGTAGGTTAGGAACTACTTTCTACGTACGCTATAATAAGTAGATTTGTTAGGAATTTAGTAGTAAAATAGTTTAGTTTATAATGTACATGTTAATGTTTAGTTTATAACTTTATTTTAGTTTATAAGCAAGTTTATACATTTTAAAATTTTATAATTTAGACATTTTAAGATACAAATTTTATTTGATATAGACTTAGGAATTTAGTTATTTGCTAATTTATTTGGTATATACATTTAGGAATTTATACATGTTTATTTTTTGTTTAATGTTTTATATTTGTTTTATATTATCCATTTTGAACTTTTTTAAGTTTACAAATTGAAATATAATTTAGTAAATTTGTTTAATTATGGATAATGGCCCACCTGTTGACTTTCGGATTGCATGAGCGATCATGTCAAAGGTTGGCTTTGGGTAGAAGGCACTATCTTATCATGTGACACCGAAGAATTTCAAGTAAAATTAAAATAACAAAATATTAAATGTAAATAATCAGTATTATCGAATAATAAGTTAACCACATTCTTCATAATAAAAATAATAACATAATTCATAAACAAGACTTTACAAGACTTTCAACAATATTAAAAAAAATAAGTTAACCACATTCTTTACAAAAAAAAATAATATAATAATTCATGGACAAGAATTTAAACCATACATTACCCACTAATAATATTGTAGCAATTCATAAATAAGAATTTAAATAATATTAAATAATAAGTTAACCACAAACATCATTAAAAAAATAACAAATTATTTCACAACTAACACTACAAAAAAAAATTATCATTATTCGACTCTTCTTTAGAAACGACCTCATTAAAAGGCTCATAGATGACAATTGGACTACCTAATGGAAGTTCTATACTAATCTCAACCACAAGGTGTCTCAAGATCAGGCCACTCAAATCTTCCTCATTTATTTCTCGAAGTCTTCATTGTGCGTTGGACTTGGCATCAAAATTATTTGAAAAAGCTTAGCTAGTGACAATCCATCAAACACTTAAACAAGAGTAGATCTATCATAGCTCAACCGCAACTCTCCTAAAGCTATGAATACCTCCATAACACAAAGGTCGGAAAACTAGTTATGACAATCAAACATCACTCTTAAATCATCATCAGTATCAATGCTACAACTTCTATACGATACTGCATATTGAGCAATCAACATGGGTAGTCAACACACCATTTGGATTATTTAATTTGCTTATTTTGTTCGCATAATAACTTGTAAAGAATTTTGGCATGAAGTTCGGAAAAACTCATAGATGAATAAACACTAACATGTACTAGATTTTGACAGCAAAACTAGACTATGTCTTGTGAGTTTTGAATGATCTCATGATTATAATGAGCAGACATATAATATCTCTCAGCCTTCTTTTTTTTTTTTTTTTTTTTTTCAGAATCACTCACCAAGAAAAACTAAAATCTACTCATACATACTCAAAAATTACTCTTCAATATCTACTTCAGTTAGTTCTAAGTAGTGTACATATAGATCTTTTATGTGTGCAAAATATCAGGCTAGTGGACCTTTTTGTGTATAATATGGCTAACCGTTAGCCATTTTTTCCCTTTTTTCTTCTTCTTTTAATATGGCTAACAGTCAGCCAACAATTCATCTAAAACCTGTCATAAACCAATACATTAAAAGTGTAACATGTTACATGGAATTGGACCTCCAATTTTGGCTTGGCTACGCAGCGTATTGCTATTAAAAAAGAAAAGCTAGTGATTATTGGTAAATAATGTTCAAAGTGGTACAAATCCGTAAATAATTATTTTTTATTTTTATTTTTGTAAAAACACCTATAATTACATGGCAATATAAAAAAAATTGTATGTTGTTGGTATATTTAGTTTGTTTTTAAATATCAAATAGTTCGAGAATATGATATCGCTTTACTACGTTCAATATTCTAACTTACAATGACCTATTTAACAAAAAAAAAATATTTTAATTTGGGGACTTGGTGATGGAACCAAAATCCATATTTATATTTATATTCTTATAGTTAGTAACAAGCAAGCATTATTATACACATATTTTAGTATATAACTATTTTAGAGGAATGGAGTGTTGAATAAACTCTTATATTTATCACTTGATAGGTTAATTTCTTTGAAAAATTTTATGCTTTATGACATTCAATTAGGGAAAGAGCAAGAATTGTGCGAATGTGACCAACGATAAATTTAAGCTTGCGTTTTTGCTCCAATAGATCACCAAACAAAAAGAAGAAAAAATTAATAACCATATAATTATCAACAAACCTAAAAATATAGGAAATGAAAAAAAAATACATATTACAATTAGGAGGTCTTTATTAATGAATATAAAAATATTATATATGGAAAAGACAATGTTTTGAGACACATAACATCAAAATTTAAATTAATATACTTGAACTGAAAACCATAATTTTTTTTGAAAAATATGTGTATACACAAAAATATAATCTCTAACACGTAAAGCCTATGGAAAATAGTTACTATTAGTAGTGATTTAGTATATGTATTTAAAGTTTTACTATAAACAAATATAAAAGAATAAATTTTTATATAAATGAATCATATTGTACTTATACTTTGATTTAAAATAAAATTATTTTACACATGCCACAAAATTATTTTAAAGTACATATAATTTCTATACAATGTAAAAATATTTTTATTTATTTGTAAAGTGTGTTGATTATTAAGAACGAAACAAATAAGAATTTGATACAAACTAATCTACATATAATTTTAAAATCATAAAAATCAATTTACATTGTTTACAGATATGAAACAATTAATGCAATTTTTATTTGATTAAGTGAGACAAGTTTTAAAACCAAATAAAATAATTTATATTTAAATATTTGTTTTGAGCGATGAAAATTACTAAATTCAGATAAGGCATATGATGAGAAAGTGTGTGTGTGTGTATAATATAATATCAAATTAAAATTTTAGTTTACGATATTGCCGTGAGTAGCATGGGTAAAAGGCCAGTATTCTTTTTATTTTTCATAAAAACATAAGGCTAGTATTATATTCTAGATACATATAAAGTGCCTAGTGGCTTATATATCATTGAACGAAACAGCAATAAAATATTCATTTGGTTGGGAACGGAGCTTTTGCTTGGGAGAGTAGCCCCATAATTGGGCCTCTGTAGACTTCAATGGGAGTAGTCACTAGGCTCGCTCCTGTGGATACCCAGATCATGGACCCTAAAAAAAAAACATATTCATTTGATTACACCGCAAGTCAGTCGGCCGAGAGAAAGCAACTTCCCAATCAAACTAGTTGTTTTAAAACTAGTCATATAACTTACATTATTCTGTGGTAATTTCTTTTAAAATAAAATAAAAAAAAAGTTGACGATAACATTTTATATGTTTTAGTCGGTATATTCTATCAATATGATGCTTGTAACTAAATAAAGAAGTACATATATACTAATCTATTATCAATCAACAGCCAGCCCCATAATTTACATTTGATAACTTTGATTTTATAATAGATTACGGATAATATACACTGCAAGAAATTTATGCCTAAAAGAACACTTAGTTTTAGGTACATTTAAAAAATATTGTTTATACACACTTAGGCAACACTTTTTCAAAATATGTTACTTTTGATATAGCAAAGGCTACACTTTTTAAAGTTAAGGTATCACTTTTTGAAGAGTTACTATATCACACGTGGACAATTATCAAAACAACATTTTTTAACCTAAGGCTACATTTTTAAGCTAATGCATCACTTTTTATATTGTTGCTATATCAAGTGTGGCCAATTGTTTAAGGCAACACCTTTGTGTAGAAAAAATAATATTTTTTAAATATCAAAGGCAACGCATTTAAAAAAAGTGTTATCTATATATATAAAAAGCAACACTTTTCAAATGTTCTAAAAAATAAATGTTATTTTAGGTCAAATTTCTTGTAGTGATATAAGACACTTAGCAATGCAACTAGTTAGTCATGTGTTTTCATTTAATGATGAAATTTAATTTTAATATATCATCATCATTATATAAGTTTTATATATATTCATTTAATTATGTATGATTATATTATTTATTTTCCTTATAATTAATTAAAAATTACACATATAATAACATATAAATAATTTATATATAAAAATATTTGGATTTAATTAAGATATAATGTAAATATAAAAATGTTTTACGTAAATACTCGATTGTGTATGATTACAGTAATAAAAGAATTTGACTACTCTCACACTCATCACATTATATCATATTTAATTTTTAACCCAATAAGTGTTGTTAAAACCTTCAGGTAACATTTTAAAAATGTTGTTGAAAATATAAAAAAATATATATAATATATATATTAAGGAAAATAATATATATATATATATATATTCAGGCAACCCATCCGTTGCAGATTAACTGTCAAAATCAAATAATATATATATTAAGGAAAATAAAAATATCTTAAAAAATATAGAAAATTATATGGGTTGATAAAATTATTCTTATATAACCATTGTTACTCACCTTGATAAATGTATTAATTACTTAACTAATATATTTATATTAAGGGTATAAATAGAGGA
The DNA here is from genome assembly GCA_031216105.1 of Dalbergia cultrata. Lineage (NCBI taxonomy): Eukaryota > Viridiplantae > Streptophyta > Magnoliopsida > Fabales > Fabaceae > Dalbergia > Dalbergia cultrata. The sequence continues at coordinate 34,832,840 of CM062349.1, read as the reverse complement.
AAAAATTAATGATATTTAGATATTATAAACTGACAGAAATTCTAAAATATGAAAATGTGAAGAAAAAAAACAGTTATTCTGAAACAAAGAAAGTACTCTTGACACTACTAATCAATAAAAATTCAAGAAAATCAAATGTTAAATCAAAATGAGCAACTAACTACCTATTGTAATAACTATCCGTCATGAATTGATACTTGTTTGAATTTTTATTGATTGATATATAGTGTGAATTGTCAATGATAGAAATTAAATTCATAAAATATTTTTTTATCAAAAAAAAGTATTGCTAAAAGTCTTTAATAATATCTTTGGGTTTTGTATATAAATTGTGTTATTAAAGAGTTTAAATTAAGAATTTAATCTCTATATGTACTAATATTATAAATAATTTTTACACAGTTATCCAATCAATGTAACTACTATTATATCAAATATAATAGATGATAACTTTTACATATACCATTTGAAAAGTCATACAAATCAAAAAATTTGATTAGATGACACAACATAAATAACTTTTACACTTTCAGTATATCAAAATAAAACTCCTCAGTTAATAACACTTTTATGTAATTTGGTAACATTTTTTTAAATATTGCTAAATATAAATTATAGTCACTACCTAAAAGCCTCCAATATAATAACATACGATTGAAATTGAATAATATAAAACTCTTATATCCGTATAATGTATTAAGATTAATATCCGGCAACGGTGATGAGTTACCCAAACTCAACACGTCACTGAACTACGCACGTATTTATAATAACTCAACCGTGCATTTAAGAGTGTTAGTCGTCATCGATCCTCTAAAGATCATTAAAAACATAGTACTACCCGAATGGACTAGCTAGGTTACATAAGCCAACAAATACAAACTGGTCCCTGTGTGTAACATGTGAATAGCAGTTTGCGGACAACTTAAAAAAGTTTTTTGTTCGCATACATATCGGATATTAGCATGCCTTCAGCAGATATATGCTTAATTAGGGAGCATGCATGCTTAATCTGAGATGCCACTGATATCCGCAAAAGCCAAAAGGGAATCGGTGGCAACTTGGAGGGCGCAGAACTTAGCAAGATCCTTTTCACACATCCTCACACTAATATAATCAAACTATCACTCTTAAAAAAATCACTGAATTCATATGATATTCAATACTTTTCTCAGTTTTATTATTATTATTATTTTTTTACGTTCATCATTCTTTTAACACTTCAGATAATCAATATGATTTTGTGTTGCAGAAGCTTATCATCGTTAATGGCCGAGCTTGTAGTAATATTTTAGGGGCGAACATATAAATTAAATGATATGACAAATAAATTAAAAATAACTGCACATCACATGTATAAATTTTAAAACAAATAACTAAAACGATAAATGCTGCTGGGTACTTAAATTACTTGAGATTAAAATCTAGTTCAGTAATTAATTATAAGTCTAATTATTTTTTATAATTAATTATTTGAAAATTATTTTATATTTGAATTAATAAACTTAAAAACTATTTTCTTCTGATTTTTAGGATATCCATCACTAGACGTAGTGATTAATTCATATATTAATATACTATAGACCCATTTAAGTGGTAGACAATGGACAGGAATTTTAAAACTGCTCTGTTATCAAGATGAGGATTGAATTCTCTCGACATTGATTAAGGAAGAAGAAGACCTTTATCGGCCACTTCACATCATATCGCAAGTCACATAGTTTAAGTATTTTGGTCTACGAGCATTGCCAAAATAATGGTGAAAAAAAGAAGAGACGTGAATCATAGAATTCAAACTAGATTTCATTGGAAAGAAAGCTATGGTAGCCACAGTCAATGAAAACGATAATAACTCATCTTAAACAATTTGGGCATACGTAGAGAAGGCGTTTTCAAACTATACAGAAAGAAAAATATAGTACAATACAATTAGAGGTTGAAAGGGATAAAGAAAATTAAAACTACGGACAAAATTACAGAACAATATACTATATTAATTTGGTGGAAGTTGTTAATCTTTTAAACTAATTAAGAAAAATATCGAATAGTTGGAATATTTATCGAAACTCATTTGCTATAATTTTGTCACATTCTTTATTAATTCTCAACGACCGTACCGTTCTACTCTTCTTTAAAATAATTTTAGAAAAAAAGCCACCAGCAATACTCGTAACCACGATGTGGCTCACTGCTTACTCCTTAACTAATATAAATATCAAACTAATTATTCGATAGGATTCACCTTCAAAACGACTAAAAAATGATGACATCTTATCGATATTATGTCATTTGTGTGAAAATTAATATATGGAAAATTATGAAAACATCATCTGTATATGCAGTTAACTAGAAGGATCAAAATCAGATTTTAATAAAATTAAATTAATTGGAAGTGCAATAAAGTTAATAACTTTGTTCTATTCCTTTTTGATAAACCATGCACGTACGTACGTTGAGAATGTGCAAGGCAAATATATTGAATTTTATAATCAGTTAGTGAGAACATATGTTTAATTAATTTAAAATTAATAACAAATCATAACATAAGATTTGTCCTAAAATTTCTGTACCAAAATATAAAGAGGTAAGAACGTACGTGTGAGTTCGCTTTAAAATAATGAACTACTACTAGTAGTTTGTACTGCACTGGGTGTTTACTGAAAAAAGTAATATTATTAATTTGGAGAGGAATATTCTCCCCCAGTGGGAAAGCTCTGTATGAAATCGGAAATGTACATGCTTCAACAACCAACCAGCGAATATAAAAGGTTTACTTTCGCTTCGTATTTATCAAGAAGCAAAAATTTAATTACGTGTTGCATGTACTCTAATTAAGCGCAATTAATCACTCCAAACACATACATATGGCAACTTCACACCTGGTTCTTGCACCCAACTGCTCCATTAAGAAACGTCCCATTATCGTCCCACACAAATTTAAGCACTCCATGGCTGCAGGACTCTCCGCCGTATTCGAGGTATACGTATATATTTGAATCTGTCCCTCGTTTTAGTGGCTTAATTAATTAATTAATTGAATTGAATTGCCGTTCATACTTCATGTTGTATACAAGCAGCCAATCTTAAGATCGTTGCCTCAAATGCCGCTGAAAATTGATGCGTCGAAAACTGTGACAAAAATTAGAACTAAATTCCTTGATGCTTTTGTGGATTCGGTATTTGAGTTTGTCGTCGACGAGCCAGTGCTTCCATCTCATCAGGTGGGGGGGTCACTGATCGAACTGTTTTGTTAATTTCCTTAGCTAATAAGGTGATATCCAATAACTAATCCATATATCATTTGGTTAATTAATTTGTATATAGAGTAACTTTGCTCCGGTGGAGGAGATAGGGCAAGCCATGGCTATCAGCAACATCCAAGGCAAAATACCAGAGAACTTTCCAGAGGGTGCCTACATTAGAAATGGTCTAAACCTATTTATTTTTGAACCTTTTTTACGTGCTTATAACTAAAGGAGCAGTGTACATGCAATTTTTTTATTACACTCAGCACACATTTATTTGGTAAAATTTAATTTAATTACATTACGTACACATTTATTTTTTTTAATAAAATTATCACTGACTTCCTTTTAGGTTTATTAAAATTACATTGATCTCCTTTATAATTATTAATTTATTAATTTAAGTGACAACAAAGACAACACCTGGCATATACATTATTATTAATAAGAAGATTATAATATTTTAATAATATTTAATATGTATATTAACTAGAATACATCATTTTTATCATAAGTTATAATTATAAGTTTTATTTTCATGTAATAAAAAAGTATTTTAAATATTATCAAAATATTATAATTTTATTATTAATAATTATGTATAGATCTTATGTTATATTTTTGTCACTTATATTAACTAACTAGTATTTGCAAGATGTCAGTGTGATTTTAACAAATCTCAGGGGAGATTAATGATAGTTTTACAAAATAAAAAAGGTATAAAGTGTAATTATACTTAATCTTCATATAGGTTACATTAGTGTAATTTCCTCTTTTATTAATATAGAAACGTTACTAGTAGATCTAGACTAGAGTGAATGATTAATGTGGTCCTTGAAATTGTGTACACAAGTAACTTTGGTTCCTAAAATTTAGAAATAGAATTTTCAGATTTAAAAATTATAAAATGTGAGTCATGTTAGTTTCTGATTTCAATCTTATTACTATATTATCACATTTTTCCTAACGTTTCATGTTAAACAATATATTGATGATGATAAAATATTATGGTTATTAATTATTCAACTTTAATTTTAAAAATATGTATCATTATTACTTTTTTATTAGTTATATTATATTTATTATAAGGATTCATTGATTTTTACTACCTAAAATTTTAAATTTTTTAAAATATTATTTATTATTTATTTAAATAGTTTAAAAACGTTCATCATGTCAATCAATTATAAAAAATTTAAATACCTTTTTTTTATATATTTTAATTTTCATTTACTTTTATCATAATTATTTAAATTTTAAATCACAATAATATTAAATTCAAATATTTTATTATTAATAGTTAATTTTATATATTATATATTGATTTATTATTTATTGATATTTTTACTAGTTAACAATTTATACTTTATTGTCAGATTAGATATTAGAGTATACCTCTAATTTGGTTCTCCATAAAATTAATGTCGAAAAATTAGTCTCTCAAAAAAAGAAATAACCTTCTTGGTCCCTCATGATTAAAATAAGACAAATTAATTCCTAATGATTTGTAAAAATATATGTCAAATTGGTCCTAGATAAAAATATAAATAAGACAAATAAGCCCATCAAAATACTGAGAAGAGATTAATTTGTCCTATATTTTTAATTATAAGAGACCAGAGAGGGTATTTCGTTTCTATTGATGGACTAATTAGTCCAAAAATATTTTTATAGAGAACCAACTTGGAAGTTCACTCTAAATATTATTTATTATTTATTTAAAACATTTATTTATTAATAAATAATTTATTATTTTATATCATCATTTAGTTAGTTTAATTTTTATGTGAAATATTTATTATTTTATTTTATTTTATTTATTATTATTCATTATAATTTACTTAAAAAGGTAAAATAGATATTATACATTAAAATCTAACTAGGTTTTATCATATCTCTCTATACTTGATTAAGTTATTTATCACTTTAATGTATAGTAGAGATTTGATGAATAATAAACTTATACAATATGTTATTTGCACCAAATAACAAACTAAGTAATTACGTATGCCAACTAGGCCCATATAAACACACTAGACATCTATAAATAGTGTCCATTAGTATCCCATTTTTTGTGAACTTTTCTTTTTGTTGATCAGGCAATGTTTGTGAATATGAATTCTCTTTTCTTTTTAAATCAGGCCCATTATAGACATTGAATTAGGCCCAACACATCTACTTTTCGATGAATCTGAATTGTGATGTTGTGGAAATTTCATTTGTTGGGTGACTTGCTATTGAATTTTATTTTATTTTTTTGTTGCTGCACTTGAACTCTAACACTAGCCAAAATTCATGATCTGTTTTGTTTTTGTTGGAATATTGATTTTCATGCCCCACAATTATGCTAGTTGCTTGATATATACATACATTTCAATCCATTGATTTATTGATTTCTCTTGTTATGTGATTTGTCATTAATTTTTTAATTTCTCCTACCATTTGAGTTGTCTCTGCAATTTCTTTTTTTCGGTGTAGAGGCTGTCAATCAACCATTGGTGTAAGGTCTTTTATATATATATATATATATATGGCAGGATCAAACCCACTCTTTGGAGGAGGAATATCAACAAGATCTATATTGGGGAGGACAACTCATGCTTGGGTGGAAGGAGAAGGAATGCTTCATGCTTTGTACTTCAAAAAGCAAAATGATGATGAGACTTGCTCCCTCCTTTACGACAACAGATATGTTGAAACTCTATCATACAAGCTTGAGAAACAAAGCAACAAGCCTTTGTTTCTCCCTGCCCTAGTAGGAGATTCAACTGCCATCTTATCTTCTCTTCTGCTGAACAAGGTCATCACTTTCTAAGTTCTAACCTTAATTATTCAAAACAAGTAGCCTTTAATTTGTTCCAACGCTGACAAACAAAAACTTAGCTAGTTTAATGTAATTATTATATTACATAAGGCAAAGTATTAAGAAAAAATAAACTCAATTACCCAAGAAGAAAAAGCATATTTCCAAAGATAACTATAAAATTGGAAGTTGAAACCATGGCTCCAGCAATTTCCGCTGCATAATTAATTTATGAATTTTTTTTTTTTTCCTGCTGGTTAACAAAGGTCATCATCTCACATGAGCCTTGGATTTTCTTGATGTGGATTTTGCAGTTGAGATTTGGAGAAAATAATAAACATTATGGCAACACCAATGTGTTCGAGCATTCAGGCAAGTTCTACGCGATTGCTGATAATCACATCCCACTAGAGATTGACATCTTCACACTGAGTACTTCAAAGTACTGGGATATCAATGGAACCTGGAAGCGTCCTTTTAGCAGCCACCCCAAGGTTTCTCTTTTCTATATATAAACATATATATACAAGTACCATTTCAAGTTTTAAGTGCTCCACAGTCCACTTTGGTTACTACACAAACTTCTTGTGATATGTTTAATGCAGAAAGTTCCAGGTACAGGAGAACTGCTCATTTTTGGTGTAGATGCAACAAAACCTTTCCTAGAAGTTGGAATAGTTTCTAGTATGTTAGCTCTAAATTCCTTCCAATCAGGAAGAAATATTAATTGGTGCATTGATAATTGATTCTGATTGATGAGTGTGATTGTGGCAATATGTATTAACATTAACATGCCCTTCATCACCATTTTCAGCTGATGGAAAGGAACTGGTTCATAGGGCGGATATAAAACTAGACCGGTGCAGTTTTTGCCATGAGATGGCTGTCACACGCAGGTAACATTCTTTTTCAAACTAACAAATGAAGTTAATTATATATACACCAAACTATACCAATAAGAATGAGGCCTCACATGTGCAAATTAATGCATTTTTTTTTCTGGTTTTTTGGTTTACACTTTGCAGATACATTGCAATATTGGATTTTCCACTGACCATAGATTTAAACAGACTACATAGAAGAGGCCCGTAAGTACACATACCCTTTCTATTAAACACCATGTGCCTTCAAATAATATATGCTTAATAATAAGCTTTCCAACTTGTTTACACGTAGATTAATCAAATATGAGAAGGAAGAATATGCGAGGATTGGGATAATGCCACTCTATGGTGATGCAGACTCAATCAAATGGTTTGAGGTGGAACCTAATTGCACATTCCATATTATCAATTCTTTTGAGGATGGTCATGAGGTAACTCATCATCCACCAAGTGAAATTGTCCAAGGACTTGTATAAATTCAGATAAGCATCAACTTGACTAGTTGGGTCCATAATTAAGAAATTTTGTACATGTTTTGCACTACATATAGGTGGTATTGTGGGGTTGCAGAGCACCAGATGCATTAATTCCGGGACCTGAACGTGGTAATATGAATGACACCAAGTGGTTCTCTCGTTGTTATGAATGGAGGTTAAACATGGAAACTGGGGAAGTTGAGGAGAGATATCTCACTGGTCCAGATCAGTTTATGGATTTTCCAGTAATAAATGGAAGTTTTACAGGAATTAAGAATAAATATGGATACACTCAAGTGGTTGATCCAGTTGCTAGTTTTGCTGCAGGTGATTAATTAATTTAATCAAAGGTTTTTTCTATTCTATTATACAATATAACAACCCTTAATTACCGTAACCGTAGATTTACATTTTGAAAATTTCTTATAATATGGCTGTTTTCCTGTTTGACGAATTAGATGCTCCAAAATACGGAGCTCTGGCAAAGCTACACTTTGGAGAACAATGCTCACAGGTAAAATAAAATACAACACTGAAAATCTATTTTCTTCATTTCTTTTCTAATTAATTTTTTTTCCTGAAATCATTATAACCAGTTTGAGTGTGTAAATCGAATCAGGGGGACACAGAACAAGAAGAGCCTATAAGGTTGGAATACCATAAGTTTGAAGGGAATACATTTTGCACTGGAATTGCCTTTGTCCCTAAAGAAGGTGGTCTTGAAGAAGATGACGGTTGGATAGTCACTTTCGTTCACAATGAAGACACTGGCGTATCTCAAGTAGGTTTATTATATTCTGTGACATGTACAAGTTAATTGGTCTTGCTTATATATAATCATAATAGTTTATGCCCTTTATGTTTTCTTTTTAATTTTTTTTTTCCATTACAGGTTCATATAATTGATGCAAATAAGTTTTCTGGGGAAGCAGTTGCCAAAATTACCTTGCCTTGCAGAGTTCCTTATGGATTTCATGGAGCCTTCATGCCGCTCTCATTTTAGGCTCCAATAGCAATGTGTCTGTGTTGTTTATTAGTTAGGATTAATTAGCATGCAACTCTGATCTAGGGAGTTGCCTATCCTAGATGTACTTCATGTGATTTTCCTCGGTTGTTCATTGAGTTGCAAGACTATGTCATTATATACGTAATCTGTAATAATTAAATAAAAGATTGGAGGCTTTACCTACCTAAAAAGAAATAATTGGCTTTGAGAGGAATAAGTGTATATAATTGACGCAGGGCCACAAAAATAGCTAAAAAAGTCAACAATATCTGAAAATGACCAAAAAAAAGGAATTCAGAATCGAGTAATTTCATTTTGTATATTAAAAGTGGATATAATGAGAGAATTATGAGATAATTAGAATATAATGAGAGAATTAGTGTGGTTAGACTTTTTACCGCTTGAATTCTTGGATGAAAATGGATAAAATTCAGTAATTTCAATTTAAAATACAATAATCAATCTTATGACCTTTGCAAAAAGCTAGAAACCCTCTACAATACAAACATCCAAGAGAAGATTGCAAATTTCCCCCAAGTAATGTAAGGCTTAAGAAGAGAGTTATAAACCATCCACAATACAACTCTTCTTTTGTACGATGAAAATTGCAAACCCTCTGTTATGATAAAATTTGCAGAGAAAGTTGTAAATCTTCTACAATGCAAAATCGTGTACCACCATTATTCATGAAATATATTACATGCTCTCCAAATTGTTATAAAGACTTTCACCAAAAGGGACTCCACATGTATTCAGGGTGTGCCTCGGAGTATGCCAGAAAAGGGAGTGAAATGGGATGGTATAGGTAAAAATTTTAGTAAAACTTGTTTGAGAGCAATTTAAAAAGAAGGATTAGAGAATCACCAAGGAGGGATACTCCGTCCCTTGTTACTAAAAATCCCCCAAATTTTGTCCCTCCAGATTGGAGGATCAAGAGAGAATTATCTCTTTCATTTCTAGTTAAACTCAAAAAATATCCAAACATGAGGATAGTATTATGTGTTTCACTCTACTCTATATATTTTTATCCTATCCTATTATCAACTATTCCCTTCCATCATTTATAAAACTCTTGAATATTACCTTACATATCAAACCTAGACTATGAACAAATAATTTAAGAGAGAGAGATTAAAGATTAAAGTTTATTTTAACCCTACTCAATTATTATAAAATATTTCTATATCGGGTTCAATTCTTTTAAAAGAGAAGTATTATCATCTTAACATCTAAAAAGTGAACACTATTTTTTAACCATTAGATATAATGAATGGATGGAAGGAGAGAGAATCACTATCACATCCAATAATTAAAAAATGAATGTTCCAACACATGCTTTTAAATATTAAATTAATATTTCTGCTTTTAAAATGAGAAAGGGAAGGTGTCTACATCATTATTAGATTGTTTAATTAGTGAAACCTACATATGATATAATTTATTAATCTAAAAATGAAAACTCCCTACCCCTCGGCCTTTTTTTCCTCACTTTAGAAAAAATCTCATTTAGAATATCTTAATCCTTTTGATTGTCTCTCTACGTTATCCCTATTATTGATGTTCCCTTATAGTGCATGAAAAACATTACCTTTTAAGGCATTTAATACAAGGAAGAATCCACTCAAAGAATTTGCTGAAGTAGTACACGTGTGTATGTTAGAAATGGAATCTTCCTCATTATCTCCCTTTAGCATTTGATGGGGCAATATATGAGGCAAAAGTGACTCTAAGATGTTCAAGAAGGTTGTGTCACAATCAGAGAGACACATGTATATAGAGGGAGCAGTGAGGGGACCTGCCGTTTCATGAACGGTTGTCTTGTTCCACCCATCAGAGACCAAGCAACCGAGCCAACACATATACAAGTATACTAAAATATTTGGGTATAATTATATAACAAGAGTTTAATTTTGATACACTAACAATGTAAAAATATTTTATGCTACCATCCAATCAAAATATATCGTTTAGATGATTTTTTAAGTGATGAGTGTAAAAGTTAACTATCATGACTTATATAATAATATATGATTGAATGACTGCGTAAATTTAGCAAGTAAATCCATATAACAATGGATTTCAAGATCAAAACCATCATATTACCATTCAAACAATTCTGTAGATAAAGCAATGGAATAATTTCCAACAAGAGTTACACATACTTTTCAATCCAACTGCCATATGGATTTCCAAAGCTAAATACGTCAATTGAAATCCTTGGCCGAAACTCTTTTCGTTGAATAACCTTTGCATATAAATGCTTAAAGTTTTGGTTTGAGAGGTTAGTTAAAGCCATCTCACATGAGTCACGGGATATATTTTTGTTTTTACTTGTGTATAAATTCGCAGTTGAGATTCGGAAAAAACTATAAATATTATAGCAAAACCAATGAATTGGAGCATTCAGGAAAGTTCTACTCGGTTGCTGCAAGTCACATCGCGCAAGAGATTGATATCTTTACATTGATTGTTTTCCATTACAGGTTCATATATAATTAATTGATGCAAAGAAGTTTTCTGGGGAGGCAGCTGCCAAAATTACCTTGCCTTGCAGAGTTCCTTATGGATTTCATGGGGCTTTCATGCTACTCTCATTTTACGCTCTAATAACAATGTGCTTGTGTTGTTTATTAGTTAGGATTAATTGGCATGCAACTCTGATCTAAGGAGTTGCCTATCCTAGATGTACTTCATGTGATTACCCTCTTCCTCAGTTGTTCATTGAGTTGCAAGACTATGTCATTATATACCTAATCCGTAATAATTAAATAAATGATTGGAGGCTTTACCTACCACGAAAGAAATAATTGTCTTTGAGAGGAAGAAATGTATATAATTGACGCTGGGCCACAAATATAGGTAAAAAGGTCCACAAGATCTGAAAATGACCAAAAGAAAAAAAAATTCAGAATGGAGCAATTTCATTTTGCATATTAAAAGTGGGTATAATGAGAGAATTAGCGTGGAGCTGCTTGAATTATTGGATGAAAACGGATAAAATTCAGTAATTTCAATTTGAAATACAATAATCCATCTTATGACCTTTGCAAAAAGCTAGAAACCATCTACAATACAAATTTCCAAGACAAGATTGCAAATTTCCCCCAATTAACGTAAGGCTTAAGAAGAGAGTTATAAACCATCCACACTACTAAACTTTTTTTTGTCCGATGAAAATTGCAAACCCTCTGTAATGATGAAATTTGTGGAGAAAGTTGTAAGTCTTCTACAATGCAAAATCGTGTAACACCATTATTCATGAAACGTATTACATGCCCTCCAAATTGTTATTATAAAGACGTTCACCAGAAGGGACTCCATATGTATTCAGGATGTGTCTAGGTGTATGGCAAGAAAGGGAGTGAAATCGGATGGTAAAGGTAAATTTTGGTAAACCTTGTTTGAGGGCAATTTAAAAAGAAGGATTAGAGAATGACCGAGGAGGGATACCCTGTCTCTCGTCACTAAAAACCCCAAATTTTGTCCCTCCAAATTGGAGGATGAAGAGAAAATTGTCTCTTTCATTCCTAGTTAAACTTATATAATATCCAAACATAAGGATGGTATTATGTGTTTCACTATACTCTATGTCTTTTTATTCTATTCCATTATCAATCACTCCCTTCCATCATTGATAGACCTCTCAAATATCACCTTACATATCAAACCTAGAGTATGAACAAATAATTTAGAGAGAGAGAAAGAGATTGAAGATTAAAGTTTTTACCCACTAAATTATTATAAAATATTTCTATGTTAAGTTCAAGTCTTTTAAACAAGTAGTGTTATTTTAACACCTAAAAAATAGACATCACTTTTTAACCACTAGATATAATGGATAGATGGAGGTAGTGATGACCATTATCGCATCCAATAGTTAAAAAATTGGTGTCCGAATAAACACCTACTTTTTAAAAGTTAAATTAACATTTCTGTTTTAAAATGAGGAAGTAAAGTTGTCTACACCGTTATTAGATTGTTTAATTAGTGAAACCTATAGATAATATAATTTATTGATCCAAAAATGAACACTCCCTATCCCTCGACCTTTTTTTTCCTCACTTTAGAAAAAATCTCATTTAGAAATCTTGATCCTTTTGGTTGTCTCTCTACGTTATCCCTATTATTGATGTTCCCTTTTAAAACATTACCTTTTATAATTACCATAATAAAATGGATTTTCTTTTTTTTGAAGAGGAAGTATACAACGCTGGAAAGTCAAATTCATATTACAATCCTCAGTTTATTACTTGGTGGCTAATAATTTGCTCCACTCCAATTCTAGAGCTTCACCGGCTCCCCACCAAAATTTCAATAAGAATAATATTTAATTTGGTGTATAATTAAATTACACAACAAATACACACCACACACCTTATCACTATTCGAGGTGATGTATGGTTCCCACTCATCTCACTCATTCATCAAATCCAATGGTAATAAGGTATGTGGTGTGTATTTATTGTACAATTTAGTTATACACTTAACATCACTCTTTCAATAAAATTCTTAAAACAACCCTGTTTAAATTTTTTAATTTCTTCAACAACCATTGACCCTATTTTCCCTCTCCAGTGTTTCTCTTAGCCACCATTGTTATCACCGACAGCAGCACTACCCCTGCTGCCCTAGCTTGCGTTGCTAGCCTTGGCACCCTGCTAGTGAAACCAAACCTAACCAACATCCCGTTTTCACAAATTGAAGATTCTCGTAAGAGAAGCATTATGGTTTATGTGCCCTTGGCCTCCACTGTTGAAAAGCTTGACCACAACAGGAGCTTGATACAACAAAGCCACTGGATTTCTCATCCATCTTAATTGTTGAAAAACACTCAAAATGATCGCCACACTCAATTAGTGCACCTTGCATTTTCGCAGCCAACATAAGCAGCTAGCATAACACAAGTTATTTTTTTCCAATAATTTCATATTCCCTTATACACAATTTATGAGATCCAAAATGATTATCAACCTTAAAAAAAAAAAAAAGAAAAAAGAATCCACCTCTGTACAAAAAGCATGTGATAAAATAGAAAAATAAAACAAAGAAAGAAGCAACGGAAAATAAAAGGTTGTTTCAAGAGGTTGAGGTCATAAAATTGAAACATGGAAGAGTCATTCGTTATGGGTTCATGGTTTTAAATTGTGATAGTCCAGGATTTAGTCTGTTTTTGTTTTAATTGTGTTGTTCATGGGGTAGCTGCCAAAGTTGAAGATGAGACGGGGATGAAGGGAGAGAGGGAAAGCATATCTGGAAGGAAGATTAAAAATCCAGAAGAGGTTAGTTTTGTAATTTGAGAAGATATTATTTTATTTTGTAATTTTATTTAACTTTTATAGTATTATTATAATTTTAAATCTGATCGTCCAAATAAAATCTAGCGATGATAAATGATGGATCACTTGAATGTCTAAGATTATGATAGAATAAATTATCAAGCAACTTGGTAATTATGACATCTTTATGAAATACCACTAATTGAAATTAAACATAAGACTTTTAGTAAACACATTTGTGAAAATGATCCTTATTAATAATCAATAGTATGAATCACTTTTTATAATAATTGAATTAGTAATCTTGTGTGAATTTTTTTTTTTCCGGCCTTTAATAGTTACATTCAGAATTTTGGTCATCCATATATCATCATCTTTTACTGAACTGATTATGATCCATTACAAACAACTTTAATTAAATGTTATGTTGTACTAATATAGCAATATCATTTCATTATAAAATGTTTTTGGTGATCCCCGCTATTACGTATGGGGGTCCAAGTACGTCCATGCTCATGCGCAACTCGACGGACACAGGCCCATCAAGGCATCAATATAATAATAAGCCTAAGCTGGCTTGACTTGCCTGCCCACTTGAGGCTTCTTAACATGAGAATTAGTTACATATAGATAGTTTTAATTGTTACAATGTCAGTTAGTAGACTACACTACACAAAACCTAACTAATGTGAAAGCAATCACGGCACGTTATCCTCCAATGGTTGTAGCATGAATATATGAAACTACAGGGGCTTTGTCTAAAACTCATTAGAGGTGAGAAAATCTATACAACAAAGCTGTTTGTTTCACCAGGATGAACAGCAATTTCCAATTTATCGAAACAAAGCTTGTTCCTCTTACTAGGAAAAATTTTATAAAGTCTATAAAAAAGAGTTTATGTTTTCAGGTTCTACAGTTCTACTTGATCCATTAAGTAGATAGAAGTGACATGTAAGTAATTAAAACAAGAGAAAAGCTATTTTAACATCTAAAAGTGAGTGTCTGAAACATACACCCACTTTATAATCATTGGATGTGATGGATGTACCCACTTATTCTTAACATCCATCACTGGTTATAAAGTGGGTGTAAGTATTAAGATAGCATTTCTCTTAAAATAAAAGAAAAAGTAAACAATACAGATTCAACAAGTGTTATCTGGGATAGTCGTTAATAGAAAGGAACTGTGATGAATTGATAATTGATATGTATCTAGTACAATTATGGCAATTGCAGAAGTATACATGTCAATCATGAATTGAGCAACGTTTTATGGTCCGAGGACAGAGGTCCCAGCTGATGCAGGATTTTGTCGTCATCGACGAGAAGATATTCTTAATTAATTCCCCCGATGACAAACACTACAAAAGCCGACAAATACATAAAGCTCCAAGGGTGGGGGCTGCTACACTAGTAAATTAAAAGACAAGATTGAAATTGAAACCTTTTGAAATTGTCTGCATTCGTTGGAAAGACAGCACTTGAAGATGCCAATGCTAAGTACACATTTCCAATTTCAATACCCCCATAAATGTTTACTCTGCAAGAATCCACAGAGAAAATCAGTCAGTATTCAGTATTCAGTAATCTTGCTGGCTAGTTGCAACATCTTCACAAGATGTGCAATATCATCATCATCCACCCCTTTAAAAACCTTTTGCTAATTTTCATGATGGTTCTTCTTTCTCTCCTCTTCAATGTCCAAGCCCAAAGAAGTGATGAGGAAAACATGCCAGATTTCCCTCAAACTGCGCATCCAAGCAACGCGCTTGTGATATCAGTCCTCTCCATAATGTTCGCCGTGACATTCCTCTTACTAGCCTATGTCAAATTCTGCCGAATTAGCCCTATTGAGGCTGTGACTATGAACCCAAATCACAACAACGACAGCCTTCAAAACTTTCATGGACTAACTCGATCATGGTCTAGATTTTCCGGGATAGACAAACAGGTAATTGAGGCACTCCCATTCTTCAAGTTCTCTTCCCTTAAAGGGTCCAAAGAAGGCCTAGAATGCACCGTTTGCTTGTCCAAATTCGAGGACTCCGAGATTCTCAGATTGCTTCCAAAGTGCCAGCACGCTTTCCACATGAGTTGCATTGACATGTGGCTCGAGAGCCACTCCACGTGTCCTCTTTGCAGGTACAGGGTTGAACCAGGGGACATCAAGAACTTCAACCTCTCACTCAGCTCAAGGCTCCTCCGAGTCCCTTCGAACCTAAACGAGGACCCAAACGTTGAAATCTATGTCCAGAGGGAGCCATCGCATCGAGGGTCGTCGAGATTCAGCGTTGCAAGTATAAGCAAGATACAAGAACCACTGATTGATGATCAAGAAGGTGGTGACAGCAGTGCTGGTGGTGGCAGAAAGTGGGAACAGGTGCACAAGCTTAACCATAGAATAGTTATATCTGATGTCGTTACAAGGAGTAGGTGGAGTGATCTTAACTCTTCGGATTTGATATCTTTGAGCTTTGAGATGCTCAATGATGTGTCGAGCGCGAGATTCTTATCTCCTTTGAATCAATCCAACAACAATAGTGATCAGAAGCAGCTTCATGCTTCTAGTTCCAATAACATTGATGATGAGGAAGAGAATTCATTTACGGCACTGAATCCTGTTCCTAGTGAGAAGAGGTCTATGTCTGAGATTGCCAATGTTCCAAGGTTTGCAGGGATCATCAGAAAGCAGCACAAATGGGTCAGAGAATATTCTGGTGGTGGGGACGGTGGTGGGAGGGAAGAGAGGCTGTGGAGGATTTGGATGCCAATTGCTCAAAGAACAATTCGATGGTTTGCAAGACGAGAAAGAAATAACTCTGATGAATTAAAACACAAACCTCTAGGTTCAAACGTTTGATCATTGACTCATTGTAATTGCAATAGGACTAAATAGTAGTAATAGAACTGTATGCTAAGCTGTGTTTGTGCACAAGTTTGATTTTGTCGGTGTAATCAGATTTAGAATATATTACTTTTTGCGTCCATATATACAGATTTTATAATGTATTAAATTTTTGTTGATTTCCTTCAAAGGACAAGTGTACGGAGGCATAGTATTAAGGGATTGCAATCCCAGAAAGCATATAGAAAAGTGGGGTTTGAGAGCACAAGGAAAGATAATGTTACTCCTTTATTAACTGCTTTTTATGTTTTTTTTAATTATTATTCTTGGTAGTTGATAAATGTAAGAAAAGTAAATAAAGGAAAACACTTTATCTGTAATCATCATTTCATTATAGTGATATGATGCTTTGGCAGTTTGGCTTGCGGAAAACATGAAAATTTGGGGAATTAATTACTAAAAGGAAAATGTTATGTAACAGAACATATTTACAGTCACCATGTAATGTAAAGCACACATGATTAGATTACCATTCCATCTACAACTCCTAAGTTAAGGTTTAGGTAAAAGTGATATAGTATATTTTTCCGAAACTATAATTGAGTTTTGCAAACATAAATTCAAACATATAGAATCAGCTTGGAGAAATATTTACTCACTTGATTCATGTTTATTATCACAATTTATAGTGATCTCCTTGAGATTTTAGGGAAATTCATTCCAATTTTTTCTATTTATAATTTGTTTTAAAATATTCTTGAATTTATAAAATCATACATCATCTTTCTTTAAATTTTTTAAATTATAACAATGTTTTCCCTTCTAGTAAACATTGCATTGCATATATAGTACCTCCAAAGGAGTATAACCCAAATAAATAGAGGACGATCACAATAAATTTTATCAAATCTCATGAAATATGAATATAATTTGTTCTTTTTATTAAATCTACTGTTTTTCATGCTCTACATCTCTAACCTCTTAGGCTATTGTTTGGTTGGAGGGTAAGAATGAGAATAAAATTTTTTATGGATGAACTCCAGCTATGATTTTATCCATGAACTTTATTCATATAAATTTTATTCCCACTTTTATGCCCTAACTGAACACACCCTTAGTGAGAAGAAATTTTACCATATTTTACATAATATAATAAATCAATTAAAATTATGGCCTGGCCATCTACTTCAGCACTATCTTTATAAAAGAAGATAGCGAGCTACGACATTTAATTTAAAATTGCAACCATAAATATATAGATGGATTACAAATACAATATAAGAATGAAGTTAATGCAACCACGTGAAGTGAGTCTTACCACTCACTTTTCCAAAAAGAAAAATCTCACAACACTTTTTAATATACAAATATTTTAAATGTCATAACTTTTTATTTCGAATTTTAATATTTCTATCCGAAACTACAATTTTTTTAAAAAAAATTATTGAATTCTATTATTAAAATAAGAAGCACAAAGGTCATCGGGGCCTAAAAATGGCATGTAACATAATATTTGTGTAGTCGATGATTTCTTGTAACTCAATTGAAACTCATATCAAAAACTGAATTTATAGTGATAACTTATTATGAAATTTTGGTTGTTCGAGGTATTGCTTTCAAAATTCGAAAGAATTTGTATTTAAGGAATTGTAAAGAAGCGATATAAGAGCCAATTAATTAGTGCTCCAGCGCGCGCATCAAATGCAGCGAACTGTCACTGTTGGACGCCATCACCACAGTTGCAGCCGAACAACCTAATTAACTCTGGCAATGCTCTGCAGAAAACAATTTTTGAGGAATGTTACACCGTACAAAAAATTGCAGACCTACAGAACAGGAGAAACTATATATTATTAAATGAAATAAATTATATGAATTATTTATCTATCTAAAATTATATGAATCATATTGTCACAACGTACCCGGAGGGTTATTGCGACGAGGATGACAATTGATTTAAAAATAAATGTGGGAGTCGCCACCAATTTTAATTCTGGAAAACTTGGAAAACCTTTTGATTTGTAAAACTGGTCTTGTAAGAGTTTTGAGGTTCGGGAGTCTGATTACGATTAAGGAAGGGTGGAAACTTAATCCCACTGCACCCCTAATACGTTCGTATAAATACGGTTACCTTAGAGTTTATTATGCAAATTAATTATAATTTTAATATATTTATTTTTTCCCAAAAAATGTAATTATATATTTACAAAAATAAAACTAAAATTAGTAATTATATATCTACAAAAATAAAGATGAAATTGATAATTACATATTTACAAAAATAAAGCTAAGATTAATAATTATATATTTATAAAAATAAAGCTAAACTTAAAAATTATATATTTATAGAAATAAAGCTAAACTTAAAACAGAAATTAAGGAACTAATTTTATGAAAAAGAGATTTTGGTTTGATAGTTGTTAGCTACGCCGACGTATCCTCTAATGCAATGAGGAACTCAAAACCACGTCGTTCTGTAGAAAATGAATCTATGTTGAAGGATTTTAATTAAGAAAATGTGTTAGTTGATTGCTTTTCCTTTTTCTGAAAATGAGATTTTTGATTAACGATTAAAAGAGAAATGTAAATTTACTTTTAGTTTTTTTTATTCTTTTAACACATTAAAAAAAAATTTTAGACCCAAAAGAATTGAAATACTAAATACTCTTAAAAATAAACACATCGTACTTTTATTTTTATTGTTTGTCTTTAACACATACTCTTTTTTGTTTTTGAGAGATCTTAAAGAAGTTAAAATACTAAATACTCTTAGAATAAACACATTACCTACAATAATGAAGGATAAGTCTAGCCCAAAATTGTCCTAATTCATAATAGTCCTAAAATAAAATTAGCCCATGAAATTTAACAAGAAACAGGACCTGACAAAAAGCAAAGGGGTTGTAAAGGAGAAGAAACAATGTTAGTGGAATATAATGAAGCCCAAATAAGAGCCTGAGAGCACAGCCCTTAACCTTGATCTCTCCCATTTAGTTCACATAAAAAGAAAACACAGAGACCAAAGCTTAGGGACACAGCTAAGGGCAGAGTGCGCACCAGCACAAATCTCACAGTTGCGAGCTCGGGCAGGTAGTGGAGGTGGGGGCTTGCGATCTGGCACAGAGTGAAGGTTGCTGTCTGGCGGTTTACGATTCGTGCGCGGGAAAGGTTCTGGTTCGCGATTCACGGTGGAGGCGACGGGGCTGAAGCAAGGTGGAGGGACTCCACGCTGAGGTGTGTAACGAGGACTGGTGCACGCAGACGAAGCCGGAAATGCAGAGGCGCGAACTCAGCTGTGCGCGCGAAAGGGAGGTTCGCGGCGGCATTCCGTGGCGCGGTGGGTGGCGCGATCTGGACGGTGGGACAGAGGGCGTATGCAAATGCTCCAAAAGAAAGGGGCGATCTCAACGGTGTTGGGTCCTGGCACCGTGTGGAGGTGAGTGGCGCGACCGGTACTTGGAGGAAGACTGTTGTCTTCACGACAGCAAGTGTGTGGCCGGCTTCTCTCTCTTTTTTTACTTCCTTTTTATGTGCTGAAAGTGGTTGATGGTTCTAATTGGTTTTGGGGTTAGATGGATTGTGGGTTTTCTTTTGTTTGTTGGTTTTGAATGTGATAAGTGATGGTCTATGGTGTTGGGTGAAGGTGATTGATGAAGGTTAATGGTGAGAATTGAGGTGATGGTTAGTTTGAGAGGAGTGGTTGCGACAACCAAGAGGGGTTGGCTTAAAGACAACGATATATGATGGGATAAAAAATGAAGTGGTATTGGTAATGGAGGCAGTGATAATGGTGAGGGCTGAATGATGATGATGGAGATAAAAAGTGATGGCTTGGTTGTAATGAAAGGTGAAGGATAATAGCTTGGAAGGATGGCAGAGAAAGTTGCTATCTTTGAGAATAAAATTGTTGCCCTTTCCGATTGAATTTCTCTCTGTTCTCTCTCTGTGTTTGCTGGAAATTGGCTCCTTCTCTGTGTGCCTCTTCTCAATGTCTCCGTCCCTTTTCTCTCGAAAAATTCCCTTCAGTTCTCTCTGTGCTTGCTCATTTATACCTTGCAATCCTTGATCCTGTCAACTGAGGAATTAATGTTCTGAATCTTAGCTACTGAGATTGTCCACTTGATCTGACTCAGGCATTAAATGCAGCGATTTCTTTTACTGTTGGAGCTTTGAATAAGATGATCAACATTAAATGTTTTGATCCGTAATCAAAGAATTATTGTCCCTTCAGTATTGGAATGTTGAATTTGTCAACTTTGACGTGCTTGAGGTATTAAGTGCACTGCTAGGGAATTAATTGCACTGATCTGTGTGCCTTTTTGCCTTTTTTTTTTAATTTGACCACAATCCGCCACGGAGAGACTTTGAATTAAGTTTTTAACGGGCTAACACTAACATGAGCTGAGAAACTAGAATGGGCTGGTTTGGGTTTTTTTTGTTTTTACAATTGGGCCAAAAGCAACAAACGGGCTAAGGACCTAAACTAAAAAAGAAAAAATAAAAAAAATAAAAAAATTTGGCTATAAAAAAAATGAAGAAAACAAAATAAGGAAATGAAATTAAAAATGAGAATAAAATGTTTGGACAAAATGTGGTGTTCACAGTTGCCCCTCTTTACTTGTTTCTTACTGGAGAATATTGAAAACGTTGGCTTTTGATATTTTCTTTGTAAGGAACAAGTAAATATATGAACATATATTTTGTCCGATCATACATGATACATAATAGTGATGAATGCATAGTGACAATGTAAAAAGCTCCAATGGATACTACTGGAGACTAATACACAGTGACAATGAATGCATAATGACACAATAAATGTATGATGATAATGTGAAATGTTCTGATTGAATGATGCTAGATGACCAATGTACATAATAGGGATGCATGATGACCATGTGGGATATTCTGATTGGATGATATTAAATGACTAATGCACATGATGGTAAATACACGATGTGTGATGAATGATGATCAGATATGAATGCATAGTGATAATGTGAAGAAAATCCGATGGATGTTGCATGAAGACTTAATGCATTATTATAATTAGACAATGAATGCATGATGATCGTGTGAGATGTTTTGATTGGATGATGTTGAACGACTAATAATGATGAATGCATGATGGTAAAGTGTAATGAATGATGTCGGATGATCTCATGATGAATACACATTGTCAATGTCAAGTGGTGAACGAAATCTATGTGGAAGATTAGATGCATACAAAATTTGACAGAAACTGGGAGAGAATGAGGAATTCAAAAGCTTGCGAATGTGGAATGCGTATAAGATGTGAAGTACGTGAAAATGAGAAAATGAATGTGAAGGTAATGAAAGTGAATGTGAAAGCAATGATAGCCTGTAAAATGTGAAAATTTAAAATATGTGAAAATCTGTGAATGTGAAAGCTTGTAAATGTCAAAGCATGTAAATGTGAAAGCATATAAATGTGAAAGCATATAAATGTCTGTGAAGGCTGTAAGTGTGAAAGCAGTAAATGAAAGCAAGTAAAAATCTATGAAAGCAATTAAATGTCTGTGAAAGCATGTAAAAGTCTGTGAAAACATGTAAAGGTCTGTAAAAGCAAGTAAATGTCTATGAAAGCTGTAAATACCTGTGAAAGCAAATGAATATCTGTGAAAGCGATAAATATTTGTGAAAGCATGTAAAAGTCTGTGAAAACAATAAATGTGTGTGAAAGTAATAAATATCTGTGAAAGCATGTAAAAGTTTTTGAAAACAGTAAATGTCTGTGAAAACAAGTAAATGTCAGTGAAAACAGTGAATGTTTGTGAAAGCAATCAATATCTGTGAAAGCATGTAAAAGTCTGTGAAAGCAATAAATGTTTGTGAAAGCAATAAATATTTGTGAAAGCATGTAAAAGTCTGTGAAAGCAGTAAATGTTTGTGAAAGCAATAAATATCTGTGAAAGCATGTAAAAGTCTGTGAAAGCAATAAAAGTTTGTGAGAGTAAGTAAATGTGAAAACCTATAGAATACACAGCTTGTAAAATTGTAAAATTTAAAAGACTTGTGAGACTGAATAATGCCAATGATTGATAGTGCAAGATTGATGTGATGATGTTGTGATGCAAAGCTGATATGATTGTAACACCCTAATAGAACCCCACTGTGCTTAAGTTCACATTTGGATTCTATTAGTTGTCACTTATGCCTTGTATTAATTTTTCTTTTGAAATTAACTTAGAAAAATAATGGAAGTTTTTTTTTCTTTAAATAAATTAATTTTTTTTAAAACTTAAGCCTGTAACAAGAAGTGAAATACATAGCGCTTTTATAGATAATAATCAAGTTACATTGCGCACTTAATTAAATAAGCAAAATAAAAGACTAAGTGTAGAACAATTATCACATAAACTGGAATATAATCACTTAATACATAAGTCACAACAGGGCATATATCATACTGATAAGTTATTACAAATAACAATATAAGTTGTACTATTACTAATTGTTTCTCACAAACTATAATGTAACTAAAGCTCGGAATGCTCCTACTTGAACGGTTTGAAATCTTCACGTGCTACCTCCTTCCTCAGCTACGGCCTCGTTGCTTTAGATGGACACATCTGTCTCTGGTAACGACAACGGAAAATAAACATAGGAGTGAGAAATACATGATTTCTCAGTAGGAGTTCCTACTTGTACTAAAAGTGTCATCGTTGTCGTCCCAGTCACTTCGGGTTTATTATAAAAAGGTGAACAGGTAAGGATTCAATTATCAAACTTTCACAAACATGATTAGCCGAAGTGCAGTTACTCTTAAACTAATCTTGAACATTAGCGTAAATATTCATTCAAGATTTCATCAAGCATACATATAAGCATATCATGTAAAACCACTAATAAGCAGTAATCATTTAGGAGCTGCATGCATTTCATGATTACTCATCCTCAATATTCACTTGTTTAGTGATCATCATCTTTCATTTATTTCATCAACATATTTCTTAATTACTCACGGGATGAATGCATCAATGCCTTAGACCACCCTAAAAGGGTAATGAGCTCATACCATGGCCGCCGCCATAACCTCCTTGGTTTTCATTCCGTTCTTTGTGATCTCAACGGTTTAGGGGTTAAGCCGTGAGTTTAGCTCAAGTCCACTTTTCCAGACTTTCATTGCTACTTTTTCAAACTTTACTTTTATTATTTCCTTTGAAAATGAATGTATGCATATCATCATGTAATCACAATAAATCATGGGCAATCAATCATTCATCTTCATCATTTCATAACTCATCACCATACATTCACTTTACTATAATTCACTTCATGAAACATGGATAATATCATGTAAATCTCATAGTAAACATTTTCATAAATGATTCATTTTAAGCAACCAAAGTTATCAAGTTGAGTTCCTAGTGTTCCTAAGAGGTAATGGATGTCTTAGTATTATCTTTTTCTCTTAGTGTTCTTTGTACTCTTAGAATTCCATTAATACATTAATGCATTTCAAAATATTATTATAGGTTCTTTATATATTCTTATTATGGTTTTCGTATAACTCTTGAAGATTATTATTCTACTTAAATTCTTAAAATTTTCTTTTTACAAGACTTGATTCTTTTATTTATAGTTTTGACATCTTTTAGAAGAAAGTTTATAATTCTCTGTATACTTGTTATCTCAGCTTAGTAAAGGTAGTTCCAAATTCCTAACTCATCAAATTTTAGCATTTACATCTTTGGAATAGTGTAAATCCATTGTAAACCATGCATAGGAGGGTTCCCAGGAAAGAGAGGTGGGTCACAATGGACATGCTTAAATACCAAGTCTTTCCTTAGCCAAAACCTTTCCAAACTGCACTTTCACAGTACACTATCCCGAAATTTATTTCTCATTCTGTATTTACGTGGTACAAAGCTTTATACATAACATACATGGGTGTATTCCTATATGTGTTAGCTCTCCAACAAAGTTGAAATCAGTCCATTTGCATTTTTCTAGAGTGAGTTACACCTATTTTACTACTACAAGGTCAGATTTAAAGTTTCAGTCTTAGGCTCTACTTTAAAAATTTATATCTTGAGCTAGAAAACTCCGTTTTGGGTGATTCTTTTTGGAGAGTGTTCTATAATGAGTCTAGTTTATAGTAAAATTATTTTAATTTCAAGATACTTGATATTTTATGAACAGTAGCTTTCGAAGTACCTGCTGCCAGAAACAACTAGAAATTCCAGCACCTACCATTTTCATGTCTTAAGTTATCTTTATTAAATCAGGTTTCACATACAATCTTTTCAAGTTATATTTGAGTTTGATAACATCATAAGGGTACTTATAACAAAATAGAACATGTCATATTTCTAAAAATATATTTTTCAAATAATCATTTAAAACTTTTGACAATAACTCAAACTTGAGGCATTCTATCAAGGTTAGAAGCCAACAATACTTGAACAATTAAAGATGAAGCTCCTACCTCTTGTGTAGGGTCTAAAAAGGGTCCTTCTCTTCTTCCTTAAGCTTTGAACAAGAGTCTTTAGAGTGGATGACCCTCCTTGAATCTTGGCTCTAGAACTTGAATGCCTTGAATCTTGGCTCTAGAACTTGAATGCTTAAGAAAATATTTCTCACTAGAGTTAAAGATTGTAACTCTTGTGAGGGCTAGTGAAAGTTTGGACTTAGGATTTAAGTGTTTGGATGAAGTTTAGAGGATCAAGAGAAGTCTTTGAAGAACATAAGAAGAATGATAGAATAAGAAAGAAAGAACACTTAGGGAGTTTTTGAATTGAAGAGAGTTTAAGGAGTATTTATAGTGGAAAGATTAGAGAAAAAACAGAAGAAGGAAAGCACTTGGAGCATGATTTATGGAAACATGTTGGCTGAATTTTGGGATGAAAATGCTCCATGTTTTGTGCAAACACGTTTCCATGTTTTGTGCAAACACGTTTCCATGTTTTGTGCAAACACGTTTCCATGTTTTATGCAAACATGTTTCCATGTTTTGTGCAAACATGTTTCCATGTTTTGTGCAAAGATGTTAGTGGATATTTTTGTAATTAGACAATGATAGTGGTATTCTTGTAATTCCATTCATAGAGTAAGGGTATCTTTGTCATTTAATAAGGCAAGGGTAGTTTGGTAATTTCCTTTACATAGCAAGGGCATTTTCGTAATTTCCACTAAGTGATGGCATTTTCGTAATTCTTTGCATTTTTCTCTAGACATACTTAAGTAGACTATTTGTTGTGTTTCATAACATTTGTCCCGATTCTCTTGGTTTTGCTATCGCTAATTAATATTTATCTTAGTTATAAATTTGGGGATGTTACAATGATCATATGATGAATGATGCCTAAATAGTGAAGGACTTGCTATAAAACTAATGTAATGATGAAAATATTACTTAAAACTAAAATTGTCCCAGTTTGAGGTGTGTTCACATTGTCCTTCAAGAAAGCTTTTGTCTCTCAAAATAAGTCATCTACTAAGATGGGTTGTTTGGTGAACCTCTTCATTGTAGTTTTCAAACATCTTCACTTGAAGACAGTTCAACGACTCCTTATTGCCCTAGTTTTCTTTGTTAGTCCATCTGTTGTTCTGACCTTTCCTTATTGCCCCAGTTTTCTTCATTACTCCATCTATTGTTCTGACCTCTCCTTATTGCCCCAGTTTTCTTCATTACTCCATCTGTTGTTCTGACCTCTATTACTTTTCCTTTGTGAGCCTATCTTAATCCTCAAGCTCCTTATTTGACTTATCAATCATGAGTTTTGTTAGCAGACTAGTCCCTTGACTGTACTTCAATTATAATATCATGATTATGCATGGTAATAAAAGAAAATATGAGATAAACAGAGACATAGAGGAAGAGAAAGATAATTTTATTGGACTTGAAACTAGAGAGTACTTATAGTATTTCAACAATTGTCAAGAGATACGGAAGAAATAAAGAAAAGAATGACAGTGCTATTTTCATGTGATCAACCCATTTTACTGATTCATTGGCTACATCAATCTCAAAATCCATGATCGTGAGTATAATCCTTTGTTGTGCTCAACAAAAATACCATGACCCACCAATCTCGAATTGCCCCAGTCTCAGTATCCAACATAATTTCTTGCTTATTGGTCCGATTTCCACTATTGCGATAGGCTGCCCTTTCGGGTTTTCAACCTAACAATTAAAAGTTGCTCTAACTTTTGCCTAAGTTGCCCTTTCTGGGTTTTCAACCTAGCGAGCATTTTCTTTTCTCTTTTTTTTTTCCCTAGGTTGCCTTTCCGGGTTTTCAACCTAGCGAACATTTTTAATCTTTAAGCAAAATATTTTTTCACAGCATCTGAATTGACCGGCTTAGCAAGTACTTGGCCCTCCATATCAGTCAAGATCAAAGCTCCTCTAGAAAAAGCATCTTTGACAATGTAAGGCCCTTCATGTGTGGGTGCCCATTTGCCTCTATTATCTACTTGATTTGGCAAAATCTTCTTCAAAACAAGATCCCCAGGTTGAAAAATTCGAGGACGAACATTCTTATTGAATGCTTTAGCCATCCTTTTCTGGTATAACTGACCATGGCAAACTGCAGTTAACCATTTTTCTTCAAGCATGTTCAATTGTTCGTATCTCATCTTGACCCACTCAGCTTCATCTAATTCTGCTTCCAACAAGACCCTTAAAGATGGTATTTCTACTTCTATAGGTGTGACTGCCTCCATTCCATACACCAGTGAATACGGAGTTACCCCAGTTGAGGATCTAACAGAAGTACAGTAGGCGTGTAATGCATAAGGCAGCATATCACTCCAATCCTTATACGTGACCACCATTTTCCTCAAGATCTTCTTGATGTTTTTATTTGCTGCTTCCACAACCCCGTTCATCTTTGGTCGATAAGGAGCTGAGTTGTGATGCTTGATCTTGAATTGCTCACACAGTTTTTGGACTTCTGTATTGTTGAAATTAGTTGCATTATCTGTGATGAGCCTTTCTGGTAACCCATATCTACAAATGATGTTGTTCTTCAGGAATTTCACCACAACCTTCCGCGTCACATTGGCGTAAGATGCAGCCTCCACCCATTTAGTGAAGTAATCGATGGTGACCAGAATAAATCGATGCCCATTAGAAGCTTTAGGACTAATTGGTCCTATGACATCCATGCCCCACATTGCAAACGGCCAAGGTGATGTCAGAGTATGCAGTGGCACAGGAGGAGAATGGATTCGATCAGCATAGATTTGACATTTGTGGCACTTTCTGATGAAATCTATGCAATCTTTCTCCATAATGAGCCAATAGTATCCTTGTCTGAGGATTTGTTGGGATAATGTGTGTCCATTAGCATGGGTTCCACAAACACCCTCATGGACTTCTGATATGATGGAGTTAGCTTCCACAGCATCAACACACCTTAATAAGACTCCGTCATAGTTTCTTTTATACAACACATTACCCGAAAGGAAGAAGGACATTGATAGTCGTCGAGTGTCTTTCTGTCATTCTCATGTGCTGATACTGGATATTCTTTCTCCTTAATGAACCTTTTGATGTCATAGAACCATGGTCGGCCGTCAGGCTCTTCTTCAATGTTAGAACAGTATGCTGGTTCTTTTCTGACAACCACTTGCAAAGGTCGCATTTCTACTTCCAGATCGAGCTTGGTCATTACAGCCAAGGTAGCTAAAGCATCTTCAAATTGATTCTGTTCACGGGGTAAGTAATGGAAATTAACATCCTTGAATTTATCTTTTAAGCTCAAGAGATGTTCATAATATGACAACAATCTGTGCTCCTTGACTCGCCATTCTCCATTAACCTGAAAGATGATTAGAGCTGAGTCCCCGTAGACTTCTAGATATTCTACACCAAGGGCTATTTCCGCCTTCAGACCTGTTATGCACGCTTCATATTCAGTCGTGTTGTTATTGCAATCAAATGCTAGTTTGACAGAATCAAAGTACATTCAAGGACTTTCTATATTCAGTCGTGTTGTTATTGCAATCCAATGCTAGTTTGACAGAATCAAAGTACATTCAGGAACTATTTTCCACTGGGGGACATTAGTACTGCTCCAACTCCATTCCCGTGAATGTTGACGGCACCATCAAAGTACATTTTCCACATTAGGTCTCCTTCTTCCTCGCTTTCATTATCCCCTTCTACAGCTGCTAGGACTTCTTCATTAGGAAATTTGAACTCTATTGGCTGATATTCTTCTAGTGGATTCTTAGCCAAGTGGTCTGCTATCATGCTTCCTTTTATGGACTTTCTGGTCACATACTTAATGTCAAATTCTGCTAAAGCCACTTTCCATTTGGACATTCTTATGGAAATATGTGGGCATTCAAAAATGTATTTCCTGGGGTCCATTCGTGATATAAGTAGAGTTGTGTAATGGAGAATGTATTGTCGTAACCTCTTTGTCGTCCATACTAGTGAACAATAGGTCTTTTCAATAGCCAGATACCTAGATTCGCAATCGTTGAACTTCTTGCTCAAGTAGTAAATGGCTTGTTCCTTTCGACCGGACTCATCATGCTGTCCTAACACCGCTCCCATTGACCCGTGCAACACCGTAAGGTAGAGTATCAAAGGTCGTCCTGATGTGGGTGGAACCAGGAGAGGTGGATTTGACAAGTAGTTCTTGATTTTGTCAAAGGCTTCTTGACACCTGTTGTCCCATCTACTCAGATTATCCTTCCTCAATAGTTTAACTATCAGGTCACAAGTATTGGTCAAATTGGAGATGAATCTTGCTATGTAATTCAAACGACCTAAGAAACCTCGAACTTCCTTTTCTGTCTTGGGCACTGACATGCCTTGGATGGCTTTAATCTTGTCTAGGTCAACCTCAATACCTTTCTTACTAAAGATGAACCCCAACAACTTTCCAGTCGATGCTCCGAATATGCATTTTGCTGGATTCAATCGAAGCTTGTAAATCCTCAACCTCTCAAACAATTTTCTAAGCACAACAACATGACTTTCTCCTTCTCGTGACTTTGCTACCATATCATCCACATACACCTCTAGTTCCTTGTGGATCATGTCATGGAAAAGGGTCACCATTGCTCGCTGATATGTTGCTCCAAAGATTCTTCAAACTCGGCATCACTCGATAGCAAAATACTCCCCACTAAGTGATGAATGATGTCTTCTCCTTATCTTCTTCTGCCATCAAGATCTGATTGTAGCCTGAATAACCATCCATGAAGGAGAATTGGTGACTTCTTGCTGTGTTATCGACTAGGACATCTATATGGGGAAGGGGAAAATTGTCTTTTGGGCTAGCTTTGTTTAAATCCCGATAGTCCACACACATTCTGACTTTTCCATCTTTCTTTGGCACCGGTACTATATTGGCTATCCATTTTGGATATAGCGGGACCTCTAGGAAGCCTGCGTCAAGTTGCTTCTTGACTTCCTCCTTGATCTTGAGTGACATTTCTGGACTCATCATCCGCAACTTCTGTTGCTTAGGTTCTATCCCCTCAATTAATGGGATTTTATGAGCTACTATCTCTGGGTCTAAACCAGGCATATATTTGTAAGACCAGGCAAAAACATCTATGAATTCATGGAACAATGCAATCATCTCTTCTCTTTCTGGGTTGTCAACTATTTTCACCTCTTTCTTATCCATGGATTTATCCCTTTTTCCATTGAATCTATGATTTGGGCAAATTGTTGGTACAACTCAGGGTCTTCATCTTGTTCATTTTCATTCAAGTCCGTTGTAACACAATAATCAGTTAATGGATTTTCACATTCATTTGCACAAGATAGAGATTCTGAAAGAGATGAGTCCCTAAAATTGAGACGAGACTCGAAATAAATAAGAGGAAAAAAATAAAAAAATAAAATAAAAAATGAAAAGAAAAAAATTACGAAAAGAGAATGGAAAAGGAAAAACCCATGCATAATTATTTAATTAAAATTGAAGTACAACAAAGGTGACTAAAATGTTCATTACTCAAGATACAACAAATCATCTAAGGGCT
Source organism: Dalbergia cultrata (assembly GCA_031216105.1). Classification (NCBI taxonomy): domain Eukaryota; kingdom Viridiplantae; phylum Streptophyta; class Magnoliopsida; order Fabales; family Fabaceae; genus Dalbergia; species Dalbergia cultrata. Next base: position 34,802,331 of record CM062349.1, on the reverse strand, counting down.
CAGAATCCCAATTATTCAATGGCTCGCTGCTTGGGTATACTAGCAGAGGCATTTCCTTGGCTCCTTCGAGAGTGCGAATGGTTTCAGATGCTTCTATCATCACCACTGCTGCAGGCGCAGGAAATGTGTCCCTGATATGTGAAATTTTCTTCTTGGCAGATTCAACAGATTGGAGTTCTCCTGTAGCTTCATATCCAAGGCCGAACTTCCCAGGATTGTCAGGGAGGAAAATTGGATCCTTGATTCCCTGTAACTGACTTCCTAGTCCTTTTCCTTCTTTGAATCCACTCTTTTGCATGATTCGTGCGGCCACTGGAAGTGTGTCACCTTTTTGTTTCTCCGGTTCAGCTATTTCGAGATTCTAAAATGAAACCTCGAGAGCGTCTTCAGCGCAATCAATATACGGCACCGCCACTGGTTTGGTCACCAACAACTCCTCTTCTCCTTTTATTATAATGAGCTTTCTGCAATCTATGAATTTCACCCTCTGATGAAGAGTAGAAGGAACTGCACCTGCCTCATGAATCCAGAGTCTTCCTAACAGCATTGTATACCCTGATTCGATATCCATCACCTGAAATCTGGTCAGGAATGTGATTGGCCCAATTTCCAACTGAAGGTCAATGGTACCCGTGATTTCCCGCAATGATCCATCAAATGCCTTGACAATTGTCTCGCTTGATGCAATTGTGGAAAGATCGATTGGTAGTTGCTGCAGAGTGGAGTAAGGAAGCACGTTGAAAGCTGACCCCCCATCAATCAATACTTTCGTAATGTTGCAACCCTGGCATTTTAGGGTAAGTGGAGCGCCTTCGGGCGTCCCACTGCATGAGCACAAACTTCTTCCTCCTTGAAGATGATGGTATTTGTGATTCTGATTGCACCCACAATCCCTTCAATTTTATCCGGAGTCACATCTTTAGGTACATATGCCTGATCCAATACTCTCTTTATCGCATTGCGATGAGCCTCTGAAGATAAGATCAATGAATAAAGTGAGATCTTTGCTGGTGTTTTCTTCAGTTGATCCACCACATCATACTCACTCTGTTTCATTATTTTTAGAAATTCTTCTTCTTCGTCGTCATGGCATTTTCCTTTGCTTTCAGGTATCACTTGAGGGTCTTTTAATAGTTTCCCGGGAGTATAACACCTACCACTCCGAGTGATCCCTCCTATTCCTATGACATTTGTTATGGATTCTGATGCAAATGGTTCTAAGCATACTTCACCATTAGGCTTTTCAATTATTTCTGGTTGATCAGGCTTTGCATGGATTGCGAGATGAGAAGGCAATCTAGACACTTTGAAGACAAGAACTGCCCCTTGTTTAGGGGTTATTTCTCCGGACATAGCAGAATGGGATTCTATGACAGTTTCATATTTCCTCGGAACTGTGTGATTGCTCTCATAGGAAAATGGCTTAGTTATCTTGAAAACAAGTGCCGGCTCAGGTTTATAAACCTTAAAAATAGGGGGAGCTTGATGGACCATATTGATGCTCTGTTTGATGCCTTTTGGTATCTCGAGCACCCCTAGTTTGACCATTCTTTCAACAAAAAACTTTAGCTCTGGACCCTCTTCTATGTGATGCTTCTTTCCGGAACACTCACAAAATAAATCACTTTCATCTATCTTCACTGTTCTTTTTCCTTTCCTTCCTTCGACTTCCATCTCATAGCCCGCTTTCCTCAGGGCTTCCAGGATCTCATTCATTGGGAGTTTAACATTCTCCACTCTTTGATTTGCACGATTCTCATTGCAAATGGAATTTACCTGTCCTCCACTATGATTAGGGAATAGATTATTCCTTATGTGTGGCCTTGGTTCTTCTTCCAGCTTAATGGCACTGCGATTAATTAAGTGCCATACTGCACTCCTGAAACCATAACAATCTTCAACAGAATGTCCAGGAGAGTTGGAATGGTAATCGCATGTTTGATTTGGATTGTACCACCGAGGATATGGCGGCACCAAGGTTTTTCCAGGATGTGGAGCTAGCAGGTTGTCTCCACACAAATGCTTGAACAACTTAGCATTACTCATGTGGAAATCAGGTAATGGTCTATTTTCCATTGGAGGTCTATTATTGGTGTTGAATAGTGGGGTTGTTGTGGAAGAGTTGGTTTTCTGGTGGGTCAGGGGTACTGTTTGGTGGGGTCTAGGTGTTATTGGTGTATAAGGTCGTGGTTGGGAGACATGGTTAATCTGGTGCGGTTGATGTGTATATTGTGTTTGGGCTTGAGTTGGGATGATTCTTGGAGGTGGATATTATTGGTGTGAGTAAGATGGGTAATGGTTTGGCCGAGGAGTGGATTGATAAGGTTGGAGATAGATGTAATTGACAGCATTTTCTTTCTTCTTAAAATGGGAGCCTTTTTTTGATTCACTTGTTTCTCTTGTTGCTAGCTCCACCTTCCCTTCTTGGATATTGGTTTCGATTCTTTCTCCTATCTCGACTAAATCCACGAATTCTTTCACATGAGTCCCAAGCATGTTCTTGAAAAAAGGACCTTCCAAAGTACGGATGAAGTAAGAGCATATTTCTTGCTCTAACATCGGTGGAACAACCCTTCCAGCCATAGCCCTCCATCTTTTAGCATATTCCTTGAAAGACTCGTTCTCTTTCTTCCTCATTCCTTTCAGCTGATCTCTGGTAAGTGCAGCATTCAAATTAAACTTGTATTGGTTAGTGAAAGCTTGAGCTAAATCTTCCCAACACCGAATTTGTGTTCAGTCCATCTGCATATACCACTCCCATGCAGCGCCTTCTAAGCTCTCAGGGAAAAAGCTGATCAAGAAGTTCTCATCCTTAGACCACATTCCCATCTTTGTGCAGTACATCCGTAAATGCATAAGGGGATTGGTGCTTCCATCAAACTTGATGAGTTCGGGCATCTTGAAGTCTTTAGGAATAATTACGCTTGGCGCTAAACACAGATCACTGATACTCATTGAACCATATGGGCTAGGTCTACGTAGCATTCGAAGCTGCTCTTGCATGCTTTCTTGCAGTTCCTGTTTAAGTTTCAATCGTTTTGCTTCTTTATCCACATTGTTATGGGAGGTTGCATTGTTGGCATCGTTGTGCGGGGTTCCATTGTTGTCATTCCCATCCGAGTCATATCCAGGTCGCTCAACATTTTCCTCGTTTTCTTTGGCCATATTCATAGTGTCCACAATGAACTTTTTGGATTCTGGTCCGAACATGGATTTCATCATGGCCTTAAGCTCATCAATTTCTTGATTTAGATTCCTTGCTTGGTTATTATCTTCTGCAGCCATGGTTTGTTCCTTATCTTTGGCCTTTTTCTCTCAACCCTAGATCGAAGTTCGTACGGCTCTCTAGCCGACGCACTACTGTCAGACAAAGCTTTCTTTGAAAGAGCAATGTTTGATGACCTGGCTCACAAAAACAGATGGTGAGTAAATGAAAAGTAAAACTAAAAAAATTCTTTGATAGCAAGAAATAAAATCTATATTTTATGGTAACAAACTTGACTCATATCCTGTTCAGAGGACGTGTTTGTCCATAAGATAGGGTATGTGATGGACCAAAGTACAGGGGGCTATTAATCCACAATATACTTTGTTAGGAGCATACTAGCAATGTAAAGCTTGATCTTCTTTCTTACATTCTACACAGAAGGAAAATTTTCCTATAAGGTAGAAATGTAATTGACAAAATATCCAAAGGAGATTTTACTTCACAATGGATATAGTCTTGCACATTTATTTGAAGAGAAGTGGAGGAAAGTCAAAGGACGAATTCATTTCATTCATTCATTCAAAGGGTACAATTACATCATAGTTGAGTCAAGAATGGACAATTTCTTTCTTTTAAAACCCCTAGCTATACCCTTGCTCATATCCATGAAGTCATTCATTTCCTTAGGTAAGTGAAGCTTGAGATTGTGTAGAACTTCCTTCTCTGCCTTTTCAAAATGATAGATAAACTTTGGAATATGATGACCCAATTCCTCAGTTAATCTTACATGTTTTTCTTTCCACATCTCAGCCTTCATTGCCCAGTCACCAGCTTGTTTCTTCCAGAATCTACCTGCATCTTCTGTATGGAGAAGCCGATTTCGACATTGCATGAAACGGGCCCATTCCTGGTCACATTCATCTTTAGCCTGTGCTAGACTTGCATTTAACTTTTCTATCTTTAGTTCCAATTCTTCTTTTTGCTTTTGCATTTCATCTTCCAATTCTTCTTTCATTTGTCTTTGTTGGCTAAGCTTCGTCTTCAATCCTTCATTTGCTTTATTCAATTGGCTAATATGCTTCAAAAACCTATTCTTTTCAATAGCCATCATTCAGACCTCCTTTTCAAGATCATGGATCATCTGTCTTTCTCTTTCTTGACTAAGGACATCAGCAAGTTCATCTTTCAATTGCTCAATCAGCTTTTCTTTCTTTTCACATTGACTTCGTGTAATAACAACTTCTAGTTCCACTGCTTGTTTTTGCTGTTCTAGGAGCTCATCTGTGCTTTCATGACTTCTATCTGTTCAACCAACTGAGGATCATTCCCTTTTTCAATAGAAAAGCTAGGACTACTTTGATGTACCTTTCTTGCTTCTCTCCATGTGACATACTCATGAGTACTAATCACAAGTGGTTTTCCTAACTCATTTCTTCCTACCATGTGAACATTTCTCCATGCTTCTTTGACTTCTTGTGATAACATCTTAGTGTGTTCGCCTTCCTTATACCAGAAATAAAGTCCTCCAAGTTGCTCTTCCTGTGGTTTCTTTTGTGTCCAACAAAGTTGTCTGAGTACTATTGCCAGTGTGTATGATATGCAACCTCTAGGACCCATCAATGGTACATTATGAAATTTTCCACAACTAAGAATGATGTCACCTCTTTCATGTTCATACCATGGACAAACCCATTTAAATGACTGTTCCTTTATACTATCAAATTCCGTCTTCCATTCATGGGCTCTGTCACGACCCAACTTAGGCCATGACCGGTGCATAGGGAACACCTTCCCTAGCAAGCCTTAAAACACCAAATTTTCCAGAAAAACGGACAGAGTTTCCTCTGTTTTTCAGACATTTCCCAAATAAAATACAACCTACAATATTTACAGTTTAAATTCCAACAAATGAGCATCAAGCATTCTCAGAATGTGCCCTTTCAGCATAACACAATATTTCAACTATGTTTCAAACATAATACCAAATTAGTTTTACCATTCTATTAAACATAATGCATTATATAATCCAATCATAAACTAAATTAAGTTTACAAATCCCTTTTTATAACATAATTTAAATATCTAATTCATAGATTCTCAACCTACACGTAACATAAATCCGAGGACCCTGCCTATAACACATGGAGCAACTGACAAACTAGACAAAATAAGATTCTAACAATAAGGCCTTCTCAAGAAGGCTCACCAGCTTGAAATACACTTATGGCTGAGCTGGAGGAATAGAACTAGAACCAGCACCAGCACCTGTATCTGGAAAAAAAAAATGGATAACAACGGGGTGAGTTTTGCAACTCAGCGAGAGATAGGATATCTATAGTTTACTAAATACAATCATAAAACAATATAAACACAATAATGTATATGTGCTCATAAAAATATACATATAGCAATAACATGAGATTTCGCGGAAACATAACTTTACATAATCACATAATTTCAAGTTGAATGGGGAGTTATCCAAGCAGAACAATAATAAGTTCATACATGATTGGCCCATAGCCATACAAATTCAGACATGACAAAAGTCATGTACGGGTTAGCATCCCTCCTGCTAACTAGAGTTGGCCCATAGCCATATACAAATTCAGACATAGCTGCAGCTACGTGTGGGTTAGCATCCCTCCTGCTAACTATAGTTTCTCACGGTGCACCGAGGCTAACGTCCCTGCTGTAACTACAGGTTCTAACTAGGAATTTTCCCCCAATTTAACTCAAAATCATGCACATTCCACTTTCAGAATACTTTCCAACACAAAATCCATTCTCATGTTATATGAAATACATTGAACATAAAATATACTCAAATTTGATAATTAATATAAAATGTTCTAAAATTCAATATTTATTACATTTCAACCAAAAATATTTTAATAAGACTAACAATCACATAATGGCCTCCAATTAAATATTTTTCACTTCAAACATAAAGCCTCATTTTCAATAAATAAATTATTTTCTTCTATATCAACATACTTTCAGCTCTTTATATAATTTTATATTGTTTATCATGCATAAAGTAACCTACAGATACACTATCTACTCACAAATACTGGTTCAAAGAACCGAAGAACAACGTCTTTGATGCCACCAACTCAAGTATTGTCGTCCGATTGCTCTATCGCTCTAGGAATAAGACAATATTAATATTTGTGAGCTAATTACAGTATCAATTAATATCAATTAACTCCAATTCACTAAAATCCCCAAATTCATGGGTTTAAGAAACCTAACAATATCCTAAAATAATTAGAAATTTCAATAATTTAAATGGAGTATGGTATAAACTTACTTACCACTTGGAGAGTATAATTGGTGAAGAAAATCACTCCCAAAGCTTCTAAAATCTTCAACTCTCTAATGGAGGCTAGAGAGAGAAAGTGAGGTAGAGGAGAGGGAGAGAGAGAAAGTGATGGAGAGGATGAAGAGATGATGATGATGGAGGTGGTGATGATATTTATTAGTGAAGTTAAGAAGAAGAAGTAAGAAAGGAGTGGAGGGAGAAGAGAATAGAGAAGAGAAGAAGAAGGGACGAAGGAGGGGAGGGGGTTCAGGAGTTTCTGTCAGAGGAAGGGAAGAAGAGAAGATAAATAAAAAGAGAGGATTCTACGGTGGTCTATACCACTTAAGGTGCACTGTGGTCTATACCACTTAAGGTGCACGGTGGTCCTCACTCAAATTTTTTTTTTTTTTTTGGTCATCACAGGCTCCTCTTGGCTTGGTTGGGATACGATGAAAGCTTCTTAGTGGGTCTGAGATATTTCTGATGTGATTCCTTGCATACATGTGTGTAATAATCCACACATATAAGAGATGTAGACAACATCGAAGCTTCCCTTTTTGTTTCTGTTGGCAGAAGTTTAAGGTCAAGAATGTTTCAGCTAACACAGCAGGAACTGGATTTCTTCGTTTATTTTCTACAGCAAAGAAAACATCCATAGCAGCTTGATCAATTATATCTGGAGCAGAAGGAAATAATACCAGCCCATAGATAGTAAATGCCAATACTCTTGAAAAAGTAACCCATTCTTTTTTATGCCCCAAGTCTTTTAAATGATCTTCCATGAATGTTTTAGTCACCCTTTTTGAATCTGTGTGCCCTGTTAGCTTCACTCGAGTCATCGGTACCCCTAGTAATTCTCCAAATTGCTCTACTATCTTTACATCTGAAGAGGGTTGTTCCAGATGAAAATAAATAGAGGTGTTTTTCTTCATTGGTAATTTTAGCAAGCAGACATACTCTTCAATAGTAGGAGTGATATCAATGTTTGGCAATTCAAAACATCTCAAGGTGGGACTCTAATATTGAGCCAGAATATTGAGGACAGAAGTTTCCACTGATATGAGTAACAGATCTAGAATAGACCCATACTTATTTGAGAAAACTCTTCTATCTTCATTAGGTAACAATTGACTCAACTGATACAACTTCTCTGGTATTTCCCATCACATTGAAGTGCTTCTTTAAGCTGGATATATTGCTAGTGTGTTGTGCTCCTTCCATCATCTATTGTCAAATATGATGTTATTCCTCTGCCACCAACAGATTTTTTTTAAGAAAAAAGAAAAATGAATGAGATGCATGTCATGAATAAAAATAAATATGCATGTTGGATGAAGAGAATGCATGTGACATGAATATGTGCAATTAAAATGTGATTGTTTTTTTTCATGTTTGAAGAGTAAATATGCTTGAAGAGAAAAAATGCATGTGCTATGCATGGTTATAATATGCATTATTTATGTAAAAGAAAAAAAAAATATGCATGTTATAATGTCTATGTTGAAAGTTGCAAGATATCTACAATGCATGATGCATGATGCATGATAAAAAAGGGGGAAAAAAAAATACATATGCTCCCTTGTGTCCTAACAGGGTGGTACTTAATGTTTAATGGTTCTATGGTCGACCCTATTTCAGGTTAGCCAACTAAGGTCTCTAGTAATGCACAGCTTTTGGATGGATCGAGACCCCTAAAAGATTATGGTCCCTAGGTTGCCTTTATCAATAAGATAAAGACCTAATTCTATGAGTCAAACCACAGGGACATAAAAGTCACAATATTGCAAGTTCTAGTAACAACCTGAGCGGTGAGTCAATGACTGTCAGGGAAGCATAAGCCTCACAATAACAACGTCAAAACCCCTTCTTGCTTTATGGTTTTCCAAGGCTCGGGTATAGAGCCCAAATAGTGTGTGAGGACAGTGTTAGTGAGAGTGTGTGTAGGGAGCATACCGACCTTTTAGACCCTATATACTATACACAGCCCTGCAAAATAAAACCAAAACAGCATATATATACAAAAGTCATCTATCCTAAGGTTCCAAATATATACAGAAATAAAAGTCTTCTATCCTAATGTTTGAATAATAAATATTTACAAGCAAACCAAAATTAAATAAATCAATATTTATGAAAAACAAAATAAAATATTTACAAAAGTAAAACAAATGCAAATAAACCGATATTTATAAAAAGGAAAGTAAAATATTTTAAAAACAAAACAAATGTAAATAAACCAATATTTACAAAAAGGTTTTGAATATTTACTAGTAAAATAAATCATTATTTAAAAAAAATTAAATAGCTAACTAAGATAAAATATTCAAAAAAGTACAACAAATATAAATAAGTCAACATTTACAGAAAGGAAAAATAAAATATTTATAACAATAAAACAAATATCTCACAAGGGGAAAAATAAACATAATAAAATTATAATCAATTGCATAATTAACTCTAACAGGCTTGACTCTCTAGCGTCCCCAGTGGAGTCGCCAAGCTATCACAACGTACCCGGAGGGTTATTGCGACGAGGATGACAATCGATTTAAAAATAAATGTGGGAGTCGCCACCAATTTTAATTCTGGAAAAATTGGAAAACCTTTTGATTTGTAAAACTGGTCTTGTAAGAGTTTTGAGGTTCGGGAGTCTGATTACGATTAAGGAATGGTGAAAACTTAATCCCACTACACCCCTAATACGTCCGTATAAATACGGTTACCTTAGAGTTTATTATGCAAATTAATTATAATTTTAATATATTTATTTTTCCCCAAAAAATGTAATTATATATTTACAAAAATAAAACTAAAATTAGTAATTATATATCTACAAAAATAAAGATGAAATTGATAATTACATATTTACAAAAATAAAGATAAAATTAATAATTATATATTTATAAAAATAAAGCTAAGATTAATAATTATATATTTATAAAAATAAAGCTAAGATTAGTAATCATATATTTATAAAAATAAAGCTAAACTTAAAAATTATATATTTATAGAAATAAAGCTAAACTTAAAACAGAAATTAAGGAACTAATTTTATGAAAAAGAGATTTTGGTTTGATAGTTGTTAGCTACGCCGACGTATCCTCTAATGCAATGAGGAACTCAAAACCACGTCGTTCTGTAGAAAATGAATCTGTGTTGAAGGATTTTAATAAAGAAAATGTGTTGGTTGATTGCTTTTCCTTTTTTTGAAAATGAGATTTTTGATTAACGATTAAAAGAGAAATGTAAATTTACTTTTAGTTTTTTTATTCTTTTAACACATTAAAAAAAAAATTTAGACCCAAAAGAATTGAAATACTAAATACTCTTAAAAATAAACACATCGTACTTTTATTTTTATTGTTTGTCTTTAACACATACTCTTTTTTGTTTTTGAGAGATCTTAAAGAAGTTAAAATACTAAATACTCTTTGAATAAACTCATTACCTACACTAATGAAGGATAAGTCTAGCCCAAAATTGTCCTAATTCATAATAGTCCTAAAATAAAATTAGCCCACGAAATTTAACAAGAAACAGGACCTGACAAAAAGCAAAGGGGTTGTAAAGGAGAAGAAATAATGTTAGTGGAATATAATGAAGCCCAAATAAGAGTCTGAGAGCACAGCCCTTAACCTTGATCTCTCCCATTTAGTTCACATAAAAAGAAAACACAGAGACCAAAGCTTAGGGACACAGCTAAGGGCAGAGTGCGCACCAGCACAAATCTCACAGTTGCGAGCTTGGGCAGGTAGTGGAGGTGGGGGCTCGCAATCTGGCACAGAGTGAAGGTTGCTGTCTGGCAGTTTGCGATCCGTGCGCGGGAGAAGTTCTGGTTTGCGATTCACGGTGGAGGCGACAGGGCTGAAGCAAGGTGGAGGGACTCCACGCTGAGGTGTGTAACGAGGACTGGTGCACGCGGACGAAGCCGGAAATGCAGAGGCGCGAACTCAGCTGTTCGCGTGAAAGGGAGGTTCGCGGCGGCGTTCCCTGGCGCGGTGGGTGGCGCGATCTGGACGGTGGGACAGAGGGCAGCGCGCAGCTGCTCCAGCAAAGGGGCGATCTCAGTGGTGTTGGGTCCTGGCACCGTGTGGAGGTGAGTGGCGCGACCGGTACTTGGAGGAAGACTGTTGTCTTCACGACAGCAAGTGTGTGGCCGGCTTCTCTCTCTTTTTTTACTTCCTTTTTATGTGCTGAAAGTGGTCCATGGTTCTAATTGGTTTTGGGGTTAGATGGATTGTGGGTTTTCTTTTGTTTGTTGGTTTTGAATGTGATAAGTGATGGTCTATGGTGTTGGGTGAAGGTGATTGATGAAGGTTAATGGTGAGAATTGAGGTGATGGTTAGTTTGAGAGGAGTGGTTGCGACAACCAAGAGGGGTTGGCTTAAAGACAATGATATATGATGGGATAAAAAATGAAGTGGTATTGGTAATGGAGGCAGTGATAATGGTGAGGGCTGAATGATGATGATGGAGATAAAAAGTGATGGCTTGGTTGTAATGAAAGGTGAAGGATAATAGCTTGGAAGGATGGCAGAGAGAGTTGCTATCTTTGAGAATAAAATTGTTGCCCTTTCCGATTGAATTTCTCTCCGTTCGCTCTCTGTGTTTGCTGGAAATTGGCTCCTTCTCTGTGTGCCTCTTCTCAATGTCTCCGTCCCTTTTCTCTCGAAAAATTCCCTTCAGTTCTCTCTGTGCTTGCTCATTTATACCTTGCAATCCTTGATCCTGTCAACTGAGGAATTCATGTTCTGAATCTTAGCTACTGAGATTGTCCACTTGATCTGACTCAGGCATTAAATGCAGCGATTCCTTTTATTGTTGGAGCTTTGAATAAGATAATCAACAGTAAATGTTTTGATCCGTAATCAAAGAATTATTGTCCCTTCAGTATTGGAATGTTGAATTTGTCAACTTTGACGTGCTTGAGGTATTAAGTGCACTGCTAGGGAATTAATTGCACTGATCTGTGTGCCTTTTTGCCTTTTTTTTTTTTTAATTTGACCACAATCTGCCCGGAGAGACTTTGAATTAAGTTTTTAACGGGCTAACACTAACATGAGCTGAGAAACTAGAATGGGCTGGTTTGGGTTTTTTTTGTTTTTACAATTGGGCCAAAAGCAACAAACGGGCTAAGGACCTAAACTAAAAAATAAAAAAAATAAAAAAATTTGGCTATAAAAAAAAAGAAGAAAACAAAATAAGGAAATGAAATTAAAAATGAGAATAAAATGTGGTGTTCACACATATATTCTCCTGCAGCCGCACTTGGGCTTCAATTTTTAAAACGATAATGTGATGTTGTCTAGATTAAACTTATCTGCTACTAACTAATCCTGGCAGAGTTCTTCCACAAATTACTCTATAGAAACTTTCGACCCTTTTAATTTGCTGCTGAAAAATTGTATCCCAAGGTAACACTATCGCAGTAGTAATCATTTTGACCTGGACTAAAAGGGGACAAGAAGTTACAGTCACCCAACAAAAATATCTGGAAAATTAGTGAATATTTAAGATTCTACCAGCCATATTAATAGGAATTAGAAGGCTTCTTCCTAAGTTTGGCCGGTTGGTGACAATGACCGGAACAACCGTATTGATACTTTGAGTAAAGTCTTGGCATGCCAAACAACCAAGTGGATGGGTAGCAGAACAGCTGAACAGACCAATGAAGGCATCAAATTTAAAATACGGTCCCCTCCTACGTCCCCATACGCACATGCATACTGGCGCCATGTAAAATAAAAGTAATTAATATATATATATATATATATATATATATATATATATATATATATATATATATATATATATATATATATATATATATATATCTGTGTGTGTGTGTGTGTGTGTGTGTGTGTGTTAGTGTTTTTTGGTACAGAAATATATTTGCTAATTAGTTGCTATTTTTGTTCAATTTACGCTCAACTAAAAAAATTAATTTAATTTTTATACTTATAATGCATTTCCAATGTTGTTCATTCACTCTGTTATAAATGATCATTTTGTATAAAGTATATTGACCAAATTAACAAAGAAAATTATGACATAGAGAGAGAGAGAGAGAGAGAGAGAGATTACAAAGTTGATTTTACGCAAAAGTAGATATCTAATATAACGATAAAAAGTAAATTTTTAATTTCTATACATAATAATTAATTTTAACGTAATTTATATATTTTATGGTAACTGCAACCTGATGATTTGATGATATTATAATAAATAACAGAAATTGTATTAGAAATAATTATACATATAGGGTAAATTTAAAAAATATATTGATTAATTTTGAAGCTACCAGTGTTAAAAAGTTCTATACTATTATCTAATTATAGACTTCTCTTTATAAAATTTTTGAAATAGGGAGTAACTAAATCAAACATTTTTATCCATGTGACAATATATAATTAGATGTTTATTTAACGTTTTTTATAGTCACATATAAAAGTTAAATTCAAAAACATATATCAAAGTCAGATTCAACGTGATGGTCACATATTGAGCCTAAAAAAAAAAAAAAAAATCATATTTTAGCATTATATCAAAAAGAATCTCAGTGTTCAAACCCATAGCTGAAGATATCAAAGATACACTCTCAAAGAATGTACAAAATTCAATAGCGTTGGTCCAATACATGAAATTTATAAAACCTTAATTAATTTTCTGGTCCCGTATAATCTTAACTTTTTTATGATCATAAAAAAAAAAAGGTGTGTTTCTCATATTAAAAACAAGCCAAAGGCTGGTCACTTGTTAGAGGGAACTAGGAGGACAGCAATACGAGAAATTTTTTCATGCTTTTAATGTGCATTTGATGTATGTTCTACAAGTATACATAATCCCTAATTTATATAACTTTTAAATGTCGCAAATTAAAATGAGTAGCTGCGTATTGTGGATCACACATAAACTATATTCTATAAACAATTGTTTCTCCAACACTATACTGAAGCGCTCACCGGTCACTCCACTACCGTACAGTTGAGAAACATTTATACCTTAATAAATACACCACCCGTCGGGCAAACCCTTTTTATAATCTTATAGTCACCCCCAACTGCCCAATATAAAGTCCCACCCATTCCCAGTTTCTATTTTAACCACCAATTATTATTCCCTTCCTTATGCCAATTGCGCAACATGGATCATCATTTCTATGGCAACACATCTCTTGATCGTCATCGTCATAGCTCAATGGACACCGAAAAAACGGATCAACACCACCAATCCCCCAACATCATTCAACACCTTCGTGTCCAAACCCACAGAGACACAGTAATAAGTGATCAACGACAAGAAGATAGTACTAATAGTGTTGTTAACAACAATGTTCAGTTTAGCCCTCCAAGGCCTTCAAGTTCCGATGGCACAACATTATGGGTTCCACCATCAACACCATGTCCAGATTCACCATGGACACTTTCCACCACTCTCCCAAACCCTTCTTCTTCCCCTTCTCTTCTCTACCACTGCATAGCCTCACTCCACCGCCACGAAGGTAACATCTACGCCATCGCGGCTTCCAAGGGCTTGGTCTTCACCGGCTGCAACAGCACAAGAATCCGCGTGTGGAAGCAACCAGATTGCATGGACAAAGGGTACCTTAAAGCAAGCTCTGGCGAGGTAAGAGCCGTTTTGGCTCACAGCAACACGCTCTTCTCAACACACAAGGACCACAAAATAAGGATATGGAACTTCACTGTCTCTGAAAACTTCAAGTCCAAGAAAATAGGTACCCTCCCTAGGAAAACCTCGTTTCTCATGTTCCCAACAAGAGGGAATAATAACAAACACCACACGCAAAAACACAAGGAGTTGGTTTCTTGCATGGCTTATTACCATTCAGAAGGGCTATTATACACTGGCTCTCATGATAAAACAGTGAAGGCTTGGAGGGTCTCGGATAGAAGATGCGTTGACTCATTCGTGGCACATGAAGATTGCATAAACTCCATGTTGGTGAACCAAGACGATGGTTCCCTTTTCACTTCATCTTCAGATGGGACAGTGAAGATATGGAGAAGGGTTTACACCGAAGACTCTCACACACTCACAATGACACTCAGATTCCAACCTTCACCAGTGAATGCACTGGCAATAAGCTCCTCGTTCAACGATTGTTTCCTCTATTCGGGTTCCTCGGATGGAATGATAAATTTCTGGGAGAAGGAGAGGCTGTGTTACAGGTTCAACCATGGAGGGTTCTTGCAGGGTCACCGTTTTGCGGTTCTTTGCTTGGCCACGGTTGGGAGCTTGGTGTTCAGCGGGTCGGAGGACACGACGATAAGGGTGTGGAGGAGGGAGGAAGGGAGCTGCTACCACGAGTGTTTGGCGGTTCTTGATGGGCATAGAGGGCCTGTGAGATGCTTGGCTGCGTGCCTTGAGATGGAGAAAGTGGTGAAGGGGTTCTTGGTGTATAGTGCTAGCTTGGACCAGACGTTTAAGGTTTGGAGGATTAAGGTTGCGCCTGATGAATATGGTAGTGATCAGAGGGAATTAGGAAGAGGGAAGGTTATTACGGAGTATGATATGAGCCCCGTTTTGTCGCCTTCTTGGGTCGAGAAGAAGCTACAAGGTAGCTACTTTCAGTGACAACATTAGAAGTTTAGAAGGTAACTAGTTCCTATTGATATTATTATTATTATTATTAGCTTAATGTTATTTTGACATCTAGAAAGTGTGTGTCCCATTTATCACTATTGGATGAGTTTGTTAAATCAAATAAGTGGAGATTATGTTTTTATCCGAGAGTGATAAAGAGGATATCTAATATAATACCTACTTTTTTTAATGTCAAAATAATATTTTCCTTAGTATTAATAAGTTTTCGTTGTCAATCACGATGCATGTGGCAATGTTGGTGTTGTTCTCACTTAGCTAGGGTATGGAAGGGAAGGATATCCAGAAGCCCAGAAGCATGTGAATTGTGTTTGTAATCTCTTCTGTTTCTTATCCAGATATAGGAAATTAATATACGGAACTTGTTAGTCCAGCCAGAACAAGGTTTTACTCTAATTAGCTTGATAACCACATTTCATGATAAAAAAAAAGTGCGTTATGATGAAATTTGCTGCTATATTGATGTGCATGAATTTTTTAAGGATCTCATCTAGTAACTTTTGCCAAAACTATAATTTTGGAGTTCTTAATGAGAAACCAAATATGCTATAAACCCGTTACACACTTCGACTAATAATGAAAGCAAACCGTAAATCTTAACATGCTTTCCAGTTCTTCCTCGACTGGTTGGGGAAAGTCTTTACTCTTGCATCCTTGAATGGGTGGAGCTAGAGGCTGCGGTTTCGGTAGAACCATTAATTATATGACCACATGCTGACGAACATATCCTGTCATATATACAACTACAATAATAAATAACGAGCCAAGGAAAATACAGCCAATCAGCCATCGCACAAATTAAACATTGAAGCAGTTCATTATAATTTATAGTCCGCTCTCTAGTTCCACCATGGCTATGTTGAATATGAGTAGGTGAAATTTTAATGTGTTCTCAGACTAAAAGAAGTTATAGCTCTGTTACACTTTCACATTGTTTAATTTGCTAATACACTTTCATTGTTTAATTTGCTATGTTAAGTAATATATTTAAATAATGGATTATCATTAGTGGAAACACCAAATGTTAGACCTTCCTCTTTGAGTCGGGTAAAAAGACTCCAAAATGAACCAATTTCATTTACAATAATTAACAATTCCTTATGAATTATCTATAGTCCTGATCAACTAACTAATTTCTATGAGCCTAATTAGTGGGCCTATCTAGTAATGGGTCATAACAAAGACCATAAATTTGATTCTAAGTCTCAATTATAGAACTCGGGTTAATTGGATACTAAATATTGGAGGATATATTATTTAGCCAAATTTTGTGTTTCATATCGGTATATCAAGCGCTTAATGATGTAAAAAGATATGAAATGAGTTCGATTTGTAGACCTTGCTATAAAGGGTGACTTGATCCAAAGGAAAGACCCCTTCTTCTAACCCTATTATAGGTATTTATTGCCGCATTGAGATAGTATGTACATTCGGTTATACGGAAATAGAAAATCTTTTTCCTCTTTAATTTATGTCCTCTAGTCTATCTAACATACATTCATATCCAAAGAAACAAATAAAAAATAACTATGGATTTTTCATCTTCCTCAATCATTTTGGGTAATCTTCCAACTCAATATTACTCATGATTTCAGTTAATTATTCATGCCTTATTTATTTTCAAGTTCAATTATCAGTGAAGGAGATCTATATATCCGAGTTACATGGTGAAAGAGAGGTGCCACTACTATGGATAGAGGGAAGAGAATTTGAGCTATATGTCGGGTAGTCCACTGCCCCAATCTTGCTTGACTAAAGTGACTTGGGGTTCAGAGGATCTAACTACTGGTGCCCTAACCATGACATGATGGAGGAGGCAATCTTCTGAGCATGTGCGACCTAGTTAGTTATGTACACTCAAGGTTATTAAACTTAACAGTTTAGATAAACATGTATTTATGTGATAAAATCATAAATTCATAAGAGTTTGAAAGTCACCCAAAAAGTTTAATAACCATTATGCCTTGCGAGGTTATCAAACTTGAGAGTTCAAATAAAATCATTTTTTTATGGTAAGATCATAAACTCATGATAAGAGTTTAAGAGTTAACACGAGAATTTAATAATCATGCATACAATGTTGACTTCTAATACTTGTAAGTTGTAACCAAGAATATGATTTTGGTATGTCAGAATGTACCAGCAGTTATGTTTCTGACCCAAAAAAAACTAGTTTTAAAACCTAAAAAAAATAGAAGAAAGGATTGGGATTGATGGGTTGCATTCATGCACCTCTTTTCCTTTATAATTCTAGGCCTATTGTATCATTTCGTGTGCTAGAATGATTGAATGAGTTTTGGTTGTAGCAAAGACAAGACCGTTATAGCAGTCACTAGCGTGGCGTTCTGATAGTGTAGCAAGTGAGACCATTTTAGCGGTCTTGGACCACTATAGTAGTCATGCAAGGCTCAGTTTGTGAGCGTCAACGAGTCACTTATTAACAAATAGGCCTTAATTTTTGGCATGTAATCCAAACACAATAAATAGTCTTTTAGGTTAGAATATTGAAGACTTCTTTCATACTAAGTTTAAGGTTGCCTCCTCTCTCTCTACCTTTTCTCTATTCTCTCTCTAAGGTTTTTAGCTATTCAAATCTCTATTTTTATTCCCGTTTGGGATTTGATTGCACTTTTCATAATTTTGGCTGTAATCCTTTATCCATGGAAGAGTAATTTTTCTAGCTAGTGCAAAAATTCCAAAGGATCCAAAGATTGTGCTTTGAGACTTCCATTAATTTAATACAATTTACTATTTTGACTTTCCAATCTTCCTCTTTTTTCTCGTTTATATTTTTGTGTTGTTTGATACAATTGTATTTTTGAGAGCCAATTTTGATTATTTGTGCATTTGCGATTGTGAATATCATGCATGATTAGGGTTCTAATTAGGCATATTTTAACTAGTAATTTATACTATGTTTAATTGGTAAAGGGGATTAAAATTAATTCTTATAGAGAATTAGATTGTCATGGTTGGCATTCAAGTTAACATAGGCATATGGGGATTGCGATAGTGATTTTCTAGTGTCCATGTTAATCAAACTCTTGGTTAATTATGCAATTGTAAGATTAATGAAAACAACAACCTACATAAATTATCATTTTGAGCCAATGATGAATAGCCCTTGTTCCATGGGACTCCTTGTGTAGGTAACTTTCATTTATTGAATTTCTTTAATTAATTAATATAATTTTCATTATTGTTAAACCAAACCCCTAATATCTTGATTAACTAGTAACATAAACTTCCTTGTGAGGTGGCTTAAATTGTATAATTTACTACATATTTTGTGTAACTTGACATTACATAAATTTTAATTTATTCATGAATCAGGATAACTTGCATTAGGGGACCATCTCAAGTTCTTTCTTTAGCTGCAAAAATCTTAACCCTTTAAATTTTTTTTGAAGTTTGGTTTGATATTGATTATTAGAAAATGTACGTGATAAATAATGATTCTGGTTTTGGAGATAACCTGCACTTGCACTACACCATATTCCACTTCTAGTAACATTTGTTATTAAGAATTGTAACTTTTTTAATAACATTTAAAAAGTGTTACTAGAAATATAAAAATTATTGTTAAAATTCTTTAATAACACTTTTTTCAAGGGTAGTATGTAGTCTATGCTGCTAAAGAGTTTTATTAACATTATTATATGATTTACTAACACTTTTCAAGTGTTAATAAAACTCAATTATATTGTAATGTTGCGCCAATTATTTTTGAATGAATGGTTGGGTACTTAAATCAGGCATAACCATGATCTAGCAATTTACCTCATTAAAAAAAATTACATTTAATTGAAGTATAAGAGTGAAAATACATTTAATAATAAAATATTATAATATTTAAAGTTAAGTGTCATAATTCAATTATATTGAACTTAAAATCCCTTAATTTTAATTCCTTTTCTCATTATACAACATAACTAGTTGAGTTTTTTTAACCTTATTGTCTGAAAAATATTTACAAGTCAATTTTCTAAAATGTATACAACATTTTTTTTCTATGGTCTTGGAAATCTGTACAACTTTAACGTTCCAATATGGGAGCATGTCAATTTTTTTGGGTTATTAGCTCTTTTGTTCAGAGAATCCAATATTAAAGGCCCAACACAACTGACCTAATATTGAAAGCTAAAAGGCTTTAACTGTTGACTAAAAAGATCCTTAATTACATATGGTCGGCCAAAATTTATTTTAACCATTGTAGATAAACAATGCCAATCGTCAATACGGCATAAATCTATTAATAACTTATCATCCACAACCTCCCCATCCTCTCATCACCTTCAAACCTCCATTTTCAGCTGGGAAATGTAACTGGTCCAACTCCATTCTTCTCACTGTTTCATTTCTGTCCTTTATGATGATGTTTGCTTCTTTCTATTTATTGTTCACTTTCACTGTAAATGGATAGATGATTTATGATTTTGAAATTTTATACAAATATGACCAAATGAAATGCGCGGAAATCAAATCGAAGTCTAATTTAGCCAAAGGATTTGAACAAACATTTCTAAAAGAAATTACGTAATTGAATTTATGTCTTGGTTTTAAAATGAAGGGAATATAATAATAAATTAATTATAGAAAAGGTTGGAGTAATTCATTGAATTAAACTTACTTTTTGGTTAGGTCAGGACCTTACGGAAAATAAATTCGGTCATTTTCTAATGAGCCAATAGATAGCCGACATTAAATTTGGAGAGTACTACCTCCATCTATGAATAAGGGAAAAATAATTTGCATATGATGTTTTGATAGCTGATTTATACTAATTGAAATAATAATAAAATTTATTTATATATAGTATTTATAGAATCCGCCACAAGTAAATTTTGTGTGGGTGGAGTGTATTTTTGTTTTATATTGAATATGCTTTTGACGAATTTAGTGTTAATTTTTTTACAATGAATCTGTCTTTGGTGAATTTAGTGTTAAATCTATATTTGGTGGATTTTATACTGAAAATATCATATTATATGATTTTTTCTCAAAACACTATATTGATGTAAATACACCACCCAAATCCCATATGTAAAAAATAAAAAACCCTATGAATAAGTATCTTTTAAGGTTTAGGCACATAGATTAGGAATTCTTTTAAAAAGCACAACTATCAAAATAAATTAGTTAATGTTGATAAAACTGTCCTTTTATTTTATTTGTGCAGTGATTATTGTGAGAAGTATGAGAGAATCTATTCAAGGATAAATATGAAAAAAATAATTAATTCTTTCTTAAAAATATCAAAAAATAGATAATATTGAATAAATTTTGTTTAGAAAGATATTTATTCATGGACAGAGGGAGTAATATTATTCATTTACGATTATTTGCTTTTAAAGTATACTAGTACATCATGCGTCATATACACCGGAACGTACTGCTGTTGCAACAGGGTATACTGGTTCGAATCGAGGGAGTGGAACATGGGCACGGTCAATGAAGAAATGCTCGTAGATGAAACCTGCAAGGCCACCACCAATGAGAGGCCCAACCCAATAGACCCAGTGATTGGTCCAGTTTCCAGAAGCCAAGGCAGGCCCAAAAGATCTTGCTGGGTTCATTGAAGCCCCGGAGAATGCCCCACCAGCAAGGATGTTAGCCCCAACTACAAACCCAACAAGTGTGGGCCCAATTCCAGCGAGTTCTCCTTTCTTGGGGTCCACCATGGTAGCATATACCGTGAACAACAAAGAGAAGGTCAACACTATCTCCCAAATTACTCCTTGTGTGTACCCCACTCCCCTTGCCAGTGTATGAACTGGAGTTGTCTGCGCATGCAAAAATTATTAATTGGATACAAAATCCCTTTTATTTATAAGTAACAATTTTAATGTTTCCTAACTGCAAAGATTATTATTAATTATGTAATATTATGTTATTGAAAATAGTTAATTCTTACAATAATTATGAAAAATTTATGTTGATAATGAATGAAAACTGATGTCTCTACGTATGTAAAGTAAGGAAATACTTTGGATGATTATTATTATTAGTACCTGTCCTCCGGAGAGGTAGTAAAGGAGGCAAGAAGCTGCTGCAGATGCTAGTAATTGATCGATCCAATAAAAGATGGAGCGGTAAACGGTGATGTGGCCACCGGCGAGGAGGCCAATGGTGACGGCGGGGTTGAGGTGGCCACCTGAAATGTGGGCGGCGGATATCATTACGGCCACCACAAGTGCATGGGCCACGGCCACGGCAAACAAGCCCACTAGTGCATCTCCACCCAGCTTGTCTAAAGTATGGTATAGTCACAAATTAAAACAATAAATTAATTATTTACATGCCCCATTGGTCTTATTATACATACATATTACTAATAGTATTGTATTGGTTAAAATTTAGTGACATTTTCTTGAGGGAAATGAAATGAAGAAATCAACACGAATTAAAAGATGGTGTTGAAATTAAGGAGTAATAATTGTGATGATCATATATATGTGTGTGTGTGTGTGTGTGTGTACCAGCAACCATGGCAGAACCAACGCCAGCAAAGACAAAGAGGAAAGTGGCTATGAACTCAACGACGAGGGCCTGAATGCAGTCTGGCTGGGTGGCCTCTAGAGCGGTTCCGAGAGCGATTCTGGGCATGACTTATGACATAAGCTAGCTAGCTTTAATTTGATCAATTCAATTCGCTAATTGCTTGCTAGTTCTGAATTTTGCAGAATCAGTTAAGTCACAACTCACAAGTAAGCAAAGCACGGTGCCAGCTATATGTATATATACGTGAAGAAAAGCATGTTAATAATCGCGTCCGTCTGAAGAAAAGCATGCTAATAATTGCGTCCATCTGAAGAAAAGCATGT
This sequence comes from Dalbergia cultrata, assembly GCA_031216105.1. NCBI lineage: Eukaryota > Viridiplantae > Streptophyta > Magnoliopsida > Fabales > Fabaceae > Dalbergia > Dalbergia cultrata. The sequence goes on along the minus strand of CM062349.1, from coordinate 34,780,376 downwards.
TGATAGTTGCGTCCATCTTTTCACAGATGCAAGTTTGTGGACCACATTCCGGGCCGAGGCGAGGCGTGCTAGATGGTGCTGCCCTTGTTTACCTATTGCTCCCCGTTGACAAATACCAGTGTAATATTATTTATTACCACTACTTATTATTATTTTTACTAGATTTTAAGTCTTTAACTTTTTAGTTTGACACTTCTATTTATATCTCTTATTTGAATAAAATTAATTCACTTAGCTAAATTTTGATGCATTAGCTTTAAGTTCACATTGTCATATGATTATATACTTTAGTTTATATTAACTTTCTATATAGTTGCATGTGAGAGTTTATCATATTAACCAAAGTAATAACAAATGGTTGCATGTCAAAAATGAAAATCGTTTTTATTATTAATATATCAAAATTAAATATATTTTTGTTTGGTGATTAAATATATTTTTGATATTATATTGGACTAGAATTATTGGTCGATCGGACTCCTTGGCCTAAACCACAAGAGCTTGGACACAAGTTCCAAAGATAGATCATGTGGCGCCCAGGTCTTCCACAGATTTATCCCAAATGTAGTTGAGAATATCTCCTAAATCCCATAAATGATTTCTTTATATCTCTTATTATCTCCTAATATCTTTTATATTGGATCATATTTTCTACTGATACAAAAAATATATATAGCACTAACTAAATTGCAGCAGTATCTACCTCATTCAAGGAAGATTACTTAGATTTAGCACAGGGTAACCTCACATTATATAAGGGGGACTAATGCCCTCCAGGTAAAACACAATTTTATCATCACACTTATACATTCTACCATTCCGTTTCTCATTCACCTGCTAACTTAAGCGTTAGAGTGTCTTTGCAAGTATTCCACCCACCCACTTGCACAGACATTAGAGCTACTTGCATCCTTACCTCCACTTCTAGGTAAGAACATTGGCGCCCACCATGGGACCCGGTAAACAAGCCTTCCCACAACCTCAAACAACCACCCACGGCTGACGCTTCAAGCCAAAACATACCCCCCGAAAATCGACCTCCTCCTAACCCTGACAAGCTCCAGGAGGGAAACTGGGGCATGGCCGACCGAATCCGAAACTTCAAGAGGAGAACCAACACCTAAAAGTCGACAACTGCAAGTACTCTTCGACAGAAACCACTAGTGTAGGAAACACTGAACATGCCAGCTACGATTTAGGCGATGGTAACCCTCATCCTCTAGACGTTCTACGTACCATGCCGAGTCCGACGACAAACCCGAGCTAATAGATTGTGGCCCATTCTTGAACAAACTCATGGCCACCAAACTGCCCGTTAACTTCAGACTCCCTCCACCTCTATGACAGGACTGAAGATCCCTAATCATCATCACAATGTTCAGATCCATGATGTTGATTAATGGGGCAGCAGACAGAGTCCCTTACCGAACTTTCCCAACCTTCCTAGAGAAATTGGTGCTGCTCTAGTTCTTCTTCCTCCCCCCCTAATTCCATCCATAAGTTTGACGACCTCATCGAGGCCTTCAATAACAGGTTTGTATCCTCCAATATCTACATTAAGACTTCGAACTCCTTGAAGCACATCAGACAAGGGTCCAACGAGTCCCTAAGAAACCACCTCACCAGATTCCAAGAAAAGGCGACTCTATCCTCCAATATCTACATTAAGACTTCGAACTCCTTAAAGCACATCAGAAAAGGGTCCGACGAGTCCCTAAGAAACTACATCACCAGATTCAAAGAAAAGGCGCCTCAAATCCCAAACCTCGACCCAGCAGTCAAACTCCACCAGATTAGAATCGGCCAAAAAACCTAGCCATCAACAGTGTAAGACCTAAAAAATTATTTAAAAATTAATTTAAACTTTATGAGTGAGAATTTCAAAAATCTGACAGTTTTAGTAATGATAAGGTTGGCCCAATGGACATGTTAAAGAAAAATTGGACCGAGCATTAATAGTGACCTTGCAGGACCCACAAGCTTGTCGAGATAACCGAAACCTTAGATTTGGGGTCAGGAGATGCTTAGGACTAAGAAAAGATAGGGTTAAGGTTAGAAATAGTTATGAATGAAGTTTTTATAATTGAAATTTAATTTCGGGCAATATCTTATTACTCAGGTATTGTGTTTCACCCGTCGGTAAAATTTTGATATGTGATTTCTAACATTAAAAGATAGTTTAATCCTTGCAAAAGGATAATGTCTATCCTTCAAGCCAAAAGGATAGAAGAACCAGCCACCATTTTTTGGCCAAATACAGGACCAAACAACCTTATCACTCCAAGACACAAATTTCGACCAAAGAGAAGAAGACCAGCCACCATTTTTCCTTTCTCAAGAACTTCAAATATTGATTTCAAACCATCAAAACCCTAGCTCAAAGTCACTAAAACATCAAGATCCTTTCACCAAACCTATTCTACTCCTCATAATCTATCAAATAAACTGATTGGAATTTCAATTTATCACCATTTCTCACTTTCATATCTCATATTTCACTATTTAAGGAAAGGCTTAGAAGCTGTTTGAAAGGCTTGAAGCAAGGAAAACCATATTTGAAAGAATCTTTGGAGTTAGAAGCCCTAAAGCCTCATAAGTAGGGCTTTTCAACTTTTTCTGTTTAATTTGATTTTTTGCAAGTTTGTCACTAGTTAAATTTCATATTTTTAGTTGTATTGGTTGATAATATATAGATATTGATGTGCCTGATTTAGGGGGGTGTTTGGATGATGTTAGAAAACTCTTTTGGAAAAATAAGTTTTGAACCATGATACTGGAATTTTCAGATTAAGCAGACAGCCCAATTTGTATGATTTTATTCACATAGTTGGAGAATATATTTTGAGCCAAAATTTTTATCTAATAAAGATAATATATGAAGGTGTCTCCAGGAATTTGTCTGAGACTTTAAAAGTACTTTTGCTATGTTTAAAAATCCAGAAATCGAGAGGGTTAGGGTTTCTACCTAAATAATAAATTCTTGAGCACTAAATTTGTCTTATTTTACTACTATATCAAACGATTGAATTTTGAATTAAAAAGTTTACAGAATGTTGAGAACGTGTTGAAGTCCAACTTTGAATTTTTGTAAGAATTTAGATGTTTATTTGATATGATAAAAAAAATTAGAAACTCTAATTGTTGGCTGTAATGAAGGAATTTCTAACCTTCGAATTTGTATAATTTTGTTAAAATAGTTAAAAAGTTTTTTTTTCCTCTAAAAATTTTTCAAGACCTTGGGGACATATTGAAATGTTATGGATAATTTTTGTAGCCATGGATTTGGTTGTTTGGTATGCAAACTAATGTTTTGCCATATGAGGGTGAAATCTGCCAAAGAATTGCACCAATGCCTTGATTTAATGATATAATAGCATTTTGGGTCTAGTATAACATTAATACTTAAATGTGAATATTTGAGCATGCAACTTGTGATATGTAAATGCATGCTATAAAAAGCAAAGATTAGTTTATGAAGCATGATTGAAATCACATCTTGAATGAATGCCTATATGTGCTTTATGCATGTATTTGGAAAAAAAAAAAAAAGTAAATAATGCATATATGTGGTAAAAGAGAATCTATGAATTTCAATTGTGCATGTTCTAACATATGGAGAAAAACAAAAACAAGACTTATGTTGAATGAGGAGAAGGCAAAAAGAGGGATTTCCTTAGAGATATTATGAGTCGATAGATGTATCGGCTAGGAATAGATATGTGTGTGATTCAGAAAGGAAAAAATGAAGTCCAATGATCACTTATATGAATGAACTCAGTCTTGATAAGCAGTTTATTTCTTGTGTGTGGTATTATACATTATAGATACCATTTGATATAAACTAAGTCTTTCCTATGTCGATGAAAAGAGATAAATACATTATTACATTTTTTCTAATAAATCGAAGCAGTTGGGATGATGAAGATGTCATTTATAACTGTGCATTTACAGATACCTTACTAAAAATTTTATAATTCTCACCCCTACATTTGTGTGTTTCCGTGTCGTTTCCAGATTTCTCAAGAGTATGATGAAGCTGCATTCATGGAAGTTTATGTTTGTAATAGTTCCATAGCCTAAGACTACTATTAGTTTTTGTTTATCCTTATGTTTGTAATAGTTAAGAACACAAATGCACATTAAAGCTCTTAGAAGAGCTTCCTTTTGTATTTGACTTTGTAATGATTAAATATTGTGTTCTTTTTATATATTTTAATAGAATTAACAATTAGTTATGGTACGAATAACTCAAGCTTGCTATAGATATTTAAGAATAAAGATTCACTAAATTTATAAGTAGCAACTCCTAAGTATAATGTCATAGCTTAATGATGATGTTGCACTCGGGAGGGTGTTACAAACATACCCCCTACAATACATGAGCTCCACGAAGGGCCCTCGGATACATCAATGTGGAGGAGCTCCAAGTGACCAAGCAGAATACACGAATAACTCTAGCCAAAAATAGAAAGACAGAAAACCGAAGAACAAGGACGATTTTGAGTACTTCGAGCTGAGATTCACCATCTACACCTCCCTCAATGCTCGGGTAAGCACAATCCTCAAGGAGATCTTCACAGCTCAGCTCTTGTGACCTCTCACAGACGATCATCAACAAGGCCCGAAAGGCTTTAATAAAAACAAAAAGTGTGAATACCATTATGCCTACAAGTTACGAGTACAACTGTTGTTGGACACTTTTTTCTTTGAATCTTGCTTGTTACACTAAAGCGCTTGAACATCATAGCACAGCATAAGTCAAAAGGATAACCATTTATTTAGTGTATGAATGCTTTTCTATTTGATCGAAATTAAAGGACAAATCATACCAAAGAAAATATCTCCTTTTTATTTATCCCAACAAAAAAAGATACATATATTAAAAAAATAATAAATAAATCTCGATAGGAGTAAAAAATTATGTAAATAGATAAGACTATCCCTATGAAATAATAAAGGAAACTTGATTATAATGCTTTTAAAAAATGAAAGTAAATAATGGCACAATTAATTATACTAAGGATATGTTTGGTTAGGAGTAAAAATAGGATAAATTTTACATTATTAAATTTTGTGTGTAATTTTATACAAAAAATTTAATCAAGAAAAGTTTACTTTCATTTCTACCCTTTAATCAAACATATTCATAATATTAAAGAAAAATTAATACTTTCCTTAAATTATAAATGAATAGGTATTTTAAAATAAAAATAAAAAACTTGATGGGTGGAATGAAAGTGGGAGAGTAAAACTTGTGTTTATGAATGGAAACTTTTACATGGGAGCCAATGATGACTAGTCCTTGATCCCCGAAACTCCTTGTGTAGGTAACTTTCATTTATTGATTTCGTTAATTAATTTAATTTTCATTATTGATAAACTAAACCCCCAATATATTGATTAACTAGTAACATAAACTTCCTTGTGAGACGGCTTAAGTTGTATAATTTACTACATGTTTTGTATAACTTGATATTAAATAAATTTTAATTTATTCATGAATCAAGATAACTTGCAACAGGGACCATCTTAAGTTATTTCTTTATCTGCAAAAATCTTAACCCTTTAAATTTATTTTGAAGTTGGTATGATATTGATTAGAAAATGTACATAATAAATAATGATTCTGGTTTTGGAGATAACCTGTGCACTTGCACTACACCATACTCAACTTTTAGTAACATTTGTTATTAAGAATTGTACCTTTTTAATAAAATTTAAAAAGTGTTACTAGAAATATAAAAATTATTGTTAAAATTCTTTAATAACACTTTTTCAAGTGTAGAATGTAGTCTATGCAAAGAGTTTTATTAATATTATTATTTGACTTTTTTTTTATATTGAACGGGGCTAATCAGCCCAAAGGACATTATTGTATGATTTACTAACATTTTTCAAGTTTTAATAAAACTCAAGTATATTGTAATGTTGTGCCAATTGTTTTTGAATGAATGGTTGGGTACTTAAATCAGGCATAACCATCATCTAGCAATTTACCCTATTAAAAAAATAAAATTAGATTTAATTGAAGTATAAGAGTGAAAATACATTTAATAATAAAATATTATAATATTTAAAGTTCAGTGTCATAATTCAATTATATTGAACTTAAAACCGCTTAATTTTAATTCCTTTTCTTGTTATATAACTTAACTAGTTGAGAGTTTTTTGAACCTTACTGTCTAAAAAATATTTACAAGTCAATTTTCTAAAATGTATACAACATTTTTTTCTATGGTCTTGGAAGTGGCTGAGCACTCTCCAGCTCTGCTGGAGGCTCAAATCCGGTGCACCATTCAACAAAGGTATTTGCTTTTATTAACTTAGCTGACCTTTTATGTGCAAATCTGTACAACTTTAACATTCCAATATGGCAGCATGTGAATTGTTTTGGGTTATTAGCTCTTTTGTTCAGACAATGCAATATTAAAGGCCCAACACAACTGAGTTAATATTGAAAGCTAAAAGGCTTCAGACAGCTAAAAGGCTTTAACAGTTGGTAGGCCAAAATTTATTTCAACCATTATAAACAAACAATGCCAACCATCAATATGGCATAAATCTATTAATAACTGGTCCAACTCCATCACCTTCATACCCCACCCCCCCCCCCGTTTTTCAGCTGGGAATTGTAACTGGTCCAACTCTATTCTTCTCACTGTTTCGTTTCTGTCCTTTATGATGATGACGGATAGATGATTTATGATTTTAAAATTTTATACGAATATGACCAAATGAAATGCGCGGAAATCAAATCAAAGTCTAATTTACCCAAAGGATTTGAACAACATTTCTAAAAGAAATTACTTAATTGAATTTATGTCTTGCTTTTAAAATGAAGGGAACATAATAATAAAAATAATTGTAGAAAAGGTTGGAGTAATTCATTGAATTAAACTTAATTTATGGTTAGGTCAGGACCTTACGGAAAATAAATTCGGTCATTTTCTAATGATCCAATGTAGATCGCCGACATTGAATTTGGAGTTATGAGTAAGTACCTTTTGAGATTTAAGCACATATATTAAGAATTCATTTAAAAAGTTTAACTATTGAAATAAATTAATTGATATTGATAAAAAAAAATTTTATTTTATTTGTGCAATAATTATGAAAAGTATGATAGAATCTATTTAAGGATGAACATAAAAAATAATAATTAATATTTTCTTAAAATATCAAATATAAATAATATTAGATAAGTTTTGTTTCTTAAGAAAACGATCGAGAGAGATAATATTATTTATTTACAATTATTTGCTTTTAAAATGCAGGGACATCATTAGCCATCGCAAGTGGACAATGGTTGTGGCTGCCATCTTTCGATGAGTCTATGCCAGCCAGGCCTTCCCATCCACCCTCATCATGAAAGAATACAAATCCCCAGAAAATGCCGTTGACTTCTTTTTGTAATTAGATAATTATACATTTGAATTCTCCATGCATAATAAAACAATAGTTGGTCTGTTTAATTAATTTTCAAGATTTAGGGATCATCACTAAGCTTATATATTTACTTTTGTTGAAAATCTTTGAATATTGATTAAATAAATCCAAATAGGTTTACTTTCATAATAAGACCAATCAAATTAAGTTAATTAATTGATGTTACGTAGACTTCATGCGCTGATAATTTTTTTAGGAAAATAGAATGAATTTTTCTAACTAACACCTTAATGGTATTGGTCAAGGATACCAAAAAGAGCAACTTTCAAAGTGTTTTAATGAACTTTATGTTTTGAAAAATAAAATCTAAACCTTTTTTTGGTTTCAATTTTTAATTTTAATTTTTAACTTTTTAATTTTTAAAATTTTATGAAAGAAATATTAGAAAATAAAAATAAAAATAAAAATATTTAATTTTTAATATTTATTTTCGAAAATTTAAAAAAATCAAAATCAAAATCTCATATCAAACTTGCACTAATCTTCTCAATGTGAAAATTTCTATTTCTCCTACTTACAACTAAGCGCACAGGTTACAAGTACAGCTGTAGTTAGACATTTTTTTCTCTGAAACTTCTTGTTACAATGCTTCTCTCTTTGATCGAAATTAAAGGAAAAATCATACCACAGAAAATATTCTCCTCTTTTATCTATCCCAAATAATAATAATAATAAATGAATGTTGTAGAAGTGAAAATTATACGGTGACATTAGATGTACAATTAAATTATATTACATATGCATACCACATATCTTATGACTATTAAATTTGATAAATGAGTGGAGACCACACATCATATTCAATGGTGATAAGGTGTGTGATGTGCATTTATTATGCAATTTAATTGTACACTAAATATTATTCAAAATTATGTAAATTGATAAGATTATCCCTGTGAAATAATAAAGGAATCCTGATTATAATGCCTTTGAAAAATAAAATAAATAATAATACAATTAATTACACTAAAAGTATATTTGATTAGGAAGTAAAAATAGGATAAATTTTAAAATTATCAAGTTTTATATGTAATTTTACATTAAAAAATATAACCAAAAAAATATACTTTTATTTCTACCTCTAATTAAACATATCCTTAATATTAAAGAAAAATTAATACTTCTTTTATATTATAAATACATAACTATTTTGAAATTAAAAAAAAAAAAACCCGACAGATTGAGTCAAAGCGAAAGAGCAAAACTTTTGTGCATGAATTGAAACTTTTCCATGCGTTTGAACTCTTCAAAATAAAATAATTAAGTTTTTTTTAGAAAGTTTATTTACAAATGGATCTTATAAAACATCATGATTTATTTCTTTTTTATTCTTTTGATAGCATTCATAGGTTATTTCATTTCAATTGATTTTTTTTGTTTTTCCAAGTCTACATTAAGTTGAAGTGTTTGGAACATTGGTTTGTACGTGAAGAACGTCAAAGTAAGATTGAACCATAGCACAACTGTCTACACAGGGCGGCAGTTCTGAACTGGGTATGTTTACTCTTATGCTTAATCTTCCGTTAATTTTATTGGGGGAAAGATCATTAAATTACACATCGAGACTTTCTCAAACCATTAACAAACAAACACTAATAAAGAAAGATTAGGTGAGGAAAATACAGCACAAGAAGCAGGTACAACGCAGGATGATGAGAGAGATTTAGCAAAAGTTACTAATCGCAAGCAAATCCTAATTAATCATCCTGTTATTAGTTTTCTTCGTCTCGTGGGAGTGGAACATGGGAACGGACAATGAAGAAATGCTCGTAGATGAAACCTGCAAGGCCACCACCAATGAGAGGCCCAACCCAATAGACCCAGTGATCGGTCCAGTTGCCAGAAACCAAGGCAGGCCCAAAAGACCTTGCTGGGTTCATTGAAGCCGCGGAGAATGCCCCACCAGCAAGGATGTTAGCCCCAACTACAAACCCAACAAGTGTGGGCCCAATTCCAGCAAGTGCTCCTTTCTTTGGGTCCACCATGGTAGCATACACCGTGAACAATAAGGAGAAGGTCAACACTATCTCCCAAATTACTCCTTGTGCGTACCCCACTCCACTCGCCAGTGTATGAACTGGGGTTGTCTGCACATGCAGGAATTATTAACTAGATACAAAATCCTTTTTACAAGTAACAATTTTAATGTTTCCTAACTGCAAAGATGATTGTTAATTATGTAATATTATGTTATTGAAAATCGTTAATTCTTACAATACTTATGAAGACTTTATGTTGATAATGAATGAAAACTGATGTCTAAAGTAAGGAAATATTTTGGATGACTATCATTCGTACCTGTCCTCCGGAGAGGTAGTAAAGGAGGGAAGAAGCTGCTGCAGATGCTAGTAATTGATCGATCCAATAAAGGATGGAGCGGAAGACGGTGATGTGGCCACCGGCGAGGAGGCCAAGGGTGACGGCGGGGTTGAGGTGGCCACCGGAAATGTGGGCGGCGGATATCATTACGGCCACCACAAGTGCATGGGCCACGGCCACGGCAAACAAGCCCACTAGTGCATCTCCACCCAGCTTGTCTAAAGTATAGTATAGTCACAAATTAAAACAATAAATTAATTATTTACATGCCCCATTAGTCTTATTATACATACATATTACTAATAGTATAGTATTGGTTACAATTAAGTGACATTTTGTTGAGGGAAATGAAATGAAGAAATCAACACAAATTAAAAGATGGTGTTGAAATTAAGGAGTAATAATTGTGATGATCATATATATGTGTGTGTGTGTGTGTGTGTGTGTGTGTGTGTACCAGCGACCATGGCAGAACCAACGCCAGCAAAGACAAAGAGGAAAGTGGCTATGAACTCAACGACGAGGGCCTGAATGCAGTCTGGCTGGGTGACCTCTCGGGTGGTTCCGAGAGCGATTTTGGCCATGGCAGCTACCTAGATAGCTTTAATTTGATCAATTCAATTCGCTAATTGCTTGCTAGTTCTGAATTTTGCAGAACCAGTTAAGTCACAACCCACAAAGTGATACAAGGAGGAAGCAAAGCACGGGGGCCATAGTGTATATATATGCGAAGAAAAGCATGTTAATAATTGCGTCCATCTTTTCACATATGCCAGTTTGTGGACCGCATTCCGGGGCGAGGCGCAATGGATGGTGCTGTCCTTGGTTACCTACTGCTCCCCGTTGACAAATATCAGTATAATATTATTGTCACTACTTATTATTGTTTTTACTAGATTTTAAGTCTTTAACTTTTTAGTTCAACACTTCTATTTATATCTCTTATTTGAATAAAATTAATTCACTTAGTTAAATTTTGATGCATTAGCTTTAATCTCACATTGTCATATGGTGAAATAATTTAGTTTATATTAACTTTCTTAATAGTTGCATGTGAGAGTTTATTATATTTATTGAAGTAATAACAAATAGAAGGATGAGAAATATGAAACTCGTTTGAATTGTTAATATATCAAAATTAAATTTTTTTTTATTGAAAAAATATATTTTCGATATGTATTATTCCAAGGCCACAATTTGATCTTAAATTTTTTGGCCTAAAGAAATAATCATAAATATCTTGACAAGATTCTTTAGCTATATATATTACTATTTTTATTTAATTTGAATATGCGTATTATTGAAAAGGATCCGCAAATGTGCCATTTAAATAAAGATAATGAAATTTCTTGTGTTAAGAAGTCTTCTATCCAGATTTTTAAAACCTGGGGTATTTAAATGGGTTTTTTTGGACTAAACATATCAATAATTTGGTTAGAATATGAAAGAAAGCAGCACCGATTCAGTTTCAATAATAGTACATAAAAAATTAGTTCAAAATGCAGGGGCACTATACCAATTCAGCTTTATCAACATTAATTATTGCCTATTTGCCCTCCACTATACCTTCATACTTTATGGTGCATTTGGTGGATCATATAAAATAAATCCCAATAATATTTGATATGATAAAATAGTATAAGAAATTTATTGTGTTAGTTTTTATACTATCCATTATTTGGTACGCCATATGACTGATGGTGGATGAGTGAACGAGTAGCGACCGGTGAGTGATATGGGTGATTGGCGGGCGACGATTGACTCGTGGTGAGGGTCAACCAATAGCGGTCAACGAGCAGGCCATGATCAGTGGCGGGCTACTATTGGCAATGAGTGGGGGTGAGGTATTGACAAAGAAGTAAGCCAATGTTAATTTGAAATTGATTAGTAAAAACAATACTATTAAGCATTATCAAGTCTCTTGGAACATGATAACTTAATCTTATAATTATAGGATATAAATTATCCAATTGTATAATATTTAATTATTTATATTATTATATATGACACCAAACATGTGATGAAAATGAATTTTATAATATTAACTAATACTATCAGCTTTATATTAGGTATCGAATTGGGCATATGTGTCCTCGGATGCACACAAGGATGACATGTCAATGAATATGATCACGAATTTGAAAAAGTTTAGGTTGTGTTTACAATGTGCCCACGAAAATAGGCAATTCAATGTTCACCCTCCATATAAACCGTTGACATTGGATGTGAGTGTATTGGATGGCTAATATTAACACAGGCATTTTATTGTGAATATGCGTTATGGCGGACATGTTCTGGGTATCAAATGCCCAGTTAATTATTCTGATAAATTTAAAATACACAAAAAGGTAGATGCAAAGTGAATTTACAATTAAATGCAATGTGAAAGGAGTGGGACATTTTGGACAACAATGGTGATGGCTGAGAGGGCTCTGTTTCCCGATGGCTGAGAGAGCTCTATTCCCCTGTGACTAAGGGTGCTTCGAGGTGGTTGTCATGTCGCGGTGGTGGTGGCTGTGGTCGTAGGTGATGGCGCTATTATGGTATGAATGGAAAATTTGATTTAGAATCAAGGGTAAAATGGTATTTTTAATATTTTCAAATAGAAAAGCAAGAACGATAAAATGGTACTTCAAGGGTGTACCGATTAAATAATACTGTGGGGAGTGAGGTGATGGCGAAGAGGGAGGAGTTTGGGGCTGGCGTTGAGACATGAGAGCTAGAGAAATTGTTGAATATTCTGAAAGTAAGAATTTTTTACTGTTTCATTTTTTTCACAGTAAATTAATAATCTTGTGGTTGTTAAAAGAATGATAATAATCTATTAAGATAATATATATGATTAAAAAATTAATTTATCAAATAATAAATTTAAAAAAAACTAAAAAAAAAAAACATATACAAGAAAGAATTCATCCGAGGGCCACTGCGACACTCAAAGGAATATCTATCATTGTGCTCGTCAATTTGCCAACTTGTCGTGTATCTTTTGTGATGATGGTGGTGCCACATCACCACTCTTCTTTTCTCTGTCATCTATCGAATTTTTTGGGTTTAGGAGATGATGTGATCAAGCGCATTGGGTACAAAGTCAACCATGGCATGAATGATGAATCTATATAGCCCCACTCTAGGAATGAGAAAAGAAATAACATACAAAGAAAAATATATGGCCTATTTGGAACTATTTTTATATTTTTGTTTTATAAAATTATTTTATAAAATAATTTTTAAATTTAATTTAAAAAAATAATAAGACAAGAAAGCTTGATAGTTAACAAAGAGCAACAATGTGATCACAACTTTATCAACAAAGCAACCACAACAGTGAGAAGGAGGGAGAAAGAGAGAGGGAGGCAAATCTGATGGTGTGGCAGCCGAGGTGTATGGAGGCGGAGCTGGGTGGATTGCAGAGGAGGAGGCAGATCTGGGGGAGCAAGTCACATGTGGAGGCAGATTTGGCTTTGGCGGAGGTGGGTTGCTTGGGCTCGTGGGCTGGCGGAGGTAGATTTGGCTCGGGCTCAGGCTCGCAAGTGGTGATTGGCGGAGCAAGTTAAGGGAGCTAGGTCTTGCTTCCGCTTGCAAATGGTGGAGCAGGTCGCGGGAGGAGATCAGGCACTGCAGGCGGATGGGGGAGGAGCTTAGAGGAAGGAGATCAATCCTGTGCGAAGCACGCCGTGCTGGTGCCAAAGCAAGCAGGTCGGGACAACGTTGGAGGAAGTAGGTCAACAATGGTGGAACAAGTTTGTTTTTTTATTTTGCAAAACATCTAAAAGATGTTTTCTGTTTTCAGTTCTTAAAACATGATTTGTGGTTTTTCATTTTTAAAATTAACATGTGAAAAACAAGTTGCCAAACAAGTTCTTATAATATTTTGTTTTTTAAAATAAAAAACTGTTTTATAAAACAGGTGCCAGACATGTCCATAATCTCATGTATGTGAGCTCAAAAGATTATAAGTATCAATCGTTATTATATCCTTGAACAAATGGACTCACGAATGACTTCTTATTTTATTTTAAACCAAACGCTAGTTTGTACAAGTTTTGGTATGCAAAATTAATGGGTTAATTAAATTATAACAATTTTAAAATGTAAATCTATGGAGTCAATTAGTTACGTAGTCCTCTTAACTGTTTGGGCTTGTGCTGATGAAGTAAAATAATTTTTCTAAATATAAGTTGATATAAGACATGCTTTTTTAAGATTATCTAAAGATCAACTTGTTTCCTATTAAGAACTTAAATGTTAAAAATGATAAATATGTTTGATTAGAAAAATAAACAAGCTTGAAAGTCCGTTAATAACTTAATATCATTTGTGCATATTCTGACAACTTGTGCCACGCTAATACCAAGTAAGTCGTTGAGTAAGCTAAGTCATGACAGCGATGCAGTGAGGTTATGTTTAGCCAAAATGTGAAAGTATGTATAGAATAGAATGGGTTGAAATTTGTACTTCAATATTTTGTGGACCACATTCCGGGGGCGAGGCGTAATAGATGGTGCGGTCCGTGGTTACCTACTGCTCCCCGTTGACAAATACCAGTATAATATTATTATCACTACTTATTATTGTTTTTACTAGATTTTAAGTCTCTAACTTGTTAGTTTGACACTTCTATTTATATCTCTTATTTGAATAAAATTAATTCACTTGGTTATATTTTGATGCATTAGCTTTAATTTCACATTGTTAAATGATTAAATACTTTAGTTTATATTAACTTTTTAAATAATTACGTGTGAGAGTTTATCATATTTATCGAAATAATAATAAATGGTTGGGTGAGAAATGTGAAATTCATTTATATTGTTAATATATCAAAATTAAATCTATTTTTATTTGGTGAATAAATATATTTTCGATATGTATGTGTTACTCCAAGGCCACAATTTGATCTTAATTTTTTTGGCCTAAAGAAGTAATCAGAAATATCTTGACAATATTCTTTTGCTATATATATATTACTATTTTTATTTAATTTGAATATCATGCGTATTATTGAAAAGTATCCATAAATGCCATTTAAATACAGATGATTAAATTATTGTCTTAAAAGTCTTCTATCCAGATTTTTAAAACCTGGGGTATTTAAATGGGTTTTTTTGGACTAAACGTATCAATAATTTGATTAGAATATGAAAGAAAGCAGCACCGATTCAGTTTAAATAATAGTACATAAAAAATTAATTCAAAATGCATGGGCAGTATACCAATTCAGCGATATCAACATTAATTATTATCTATTTGCCCTCGACTATACCTTCATAAAGGAATTTGACATGATAGTATTGAATATTATTGCATCCATTTTTATATTATTAATTATTTGGTATGCCGTATGACTGGTGGTGGATGAGCGGGTGGCCATCGACTGGTGGGGGACATGGGTGACAGACAGGCAAAGACCGACTAGTGGCAAGGGCTGACAGATGGTGGTTGATGGGCGGGCGATGATCGGTGGTGGGCAAGTGGTGCCTAGTGGATGGCAAGCAACTACTGGCAATGGGTGTGGGGTGAAGTATTGACGTAGAAGTAAATTAATATTATTTTGAGATTGATTGATAAAAATAATATTATAAAATGTTATTAAATCTCTTTACATGTGATAATTTAATCCTATAGTTATAGGATAAAAATGATTTGATCATATAATATTATATTATTATATATGATACTAAACATGTGATATAAATTGACTTTATAATTAATATTAATTAATACTATCTTACCGTTTACTATTTATCATCGGGAGGCTATGTGTTCGCGGATGCACACTAGGATGTGAAGCTCCCTTAAGTCATATTACTATATATCGCTATACATACATAGCCTCGATCATAGGAAGACTCAAGTGGTAAAACAAACCTCCAATGAATATGATCCCGAGTTTTTAATATTTCTACTTTTCACTCTATTGATCGGTTTCAATATTTATATCTTTAATTTTTGAAAAAAAAAGGTACGCATTTACAAATAATAAAACATATAAATATAGATCTGAAAACTATGCATAACTATGCGATGTGATGGTCTATCACTACTATGTCGCAAGCAACAGTTTAGGTTGCGTTTACAATGTGCCCACGAAAATAGGCACATATTCAATGTTCACCCTCCATGTAAACCGTTGATATTGAATGTGTGCTACCAAACAAGGACGCACCATTTAGGTACCATGTGTAAGTGTTAAATATATGTTCGTATTGAATTTGTATGATACGTTAATAACATATTTTTATATATATTTAATTTAAAATTTATATTTTTAATCTAACATAAAAAAAACACAATATAAATAAAGATATGAAAAGAAAATAACACATAATATTTTGAGTTTTTAAGAAAACTAAATATAAGTGAAGCTTATATAAATAATATATTATTTTTTAAAAATTTTTAATTATATATATATTATGTCTATGTCCTCTGATTTTTTAATTTTGATGTGTCCCTCGTATCTGTGTAACAGAGGCATTTATTGTGAATATGCATTACGGTGGACATGTTCTAGGTATCAAATGCCCAGTTAATTATTCTGATAACTTTAAAATACACTACAGGGCAGATGCAAAGTGAATTTACAATTAAGTGCAACGTGAAAGAAGAGGGACGTTTTGGATAACAATGGTGATGGCTGAGAGGGCTCTGTTTCCCAACGTCCGAGAGAGCTCTATGTTATGATATCATCAGAGTCGGGTACACCCCAAGTGTAATAAACACTTTACGGATGTGAGCGGAAGCGCGCCCAAATTGAAGAGACGGAAAAATGGAGCACGGTGAATAGTAATTCGCAGTGGGGCCCACGTCACTATTCACGTTAATAGTATTATGCAGTAGGACCCACTTCACTATTTATGAATAGTACTCGTTACTATTCACACCAACAAAATAGATCAAGAGAACTGCACACCAATATTTTAACGTGGAAAACCCTCATGTAATTTTGAGGGAAAAACCACGGGCCAAACTCCGAAAAATACTCTACTATATTTAAGAGTAATTACAATATAGTGTATCCCCAATGAGACTCTCTTCTACTACAATTAGTAGTATTACAGAGATCTAGAGAATATATCCAAAACTCCCAGTGTATACTCACACTACACTCTTGGAATTTTCTTACACACACTCTCTATTTTTCTCTCACTACAAGAAGCCTACACTGCTTCTTTCTTTACAACTGAGGAAATGCTTCTCAGTTCAGGATGCTAAAACCGTCTGCTTGAAGGCTCTATTTATAGATGATTTTTGAAGGTTACTGTGCATGTTACTGTGCATATTTCGGTGGTACAATCAGATTTCACATTCTTGTGCATGTGCACAGAATCTCTTTGATTTTTCAGCAGTCGGTGTTTGCAAAATGCACACCACCGCCACTTTTCTACAATTCTCCACCTTGGCTGCATTTTGCAATGACTTTCAACCTCTGCAAATATTAACTAAGTCCAAGCAATGCTTAAACTTGTCAATCGGCAATGGTTTTGTCATCATATCGGCTGGGTTCTCAGCTGTGGCTATCTTCTGAATTGCAACAGTACCATTATTGATACATTCTCTGACAAAATGAAGTCTGACGTCAATGTGCTTTGTCCTTTCATGATAGACTGGATTTTTAGCCAGATGAATGGCGCTTTGACTATCACAATGTACAATTGGTACATGTTGATTCAATCCAAAACTATCCAAAAGACCGTGCACCCAAATACTCTCTTTAACAGCCTCAATCAATGCCATATACTCAGCTTCAGTAGTTGACAATGCCACTGTTGATTGCAATGTCGCCTTCCAGCTAATAGTACATCCAAAGACTGTAAAGATATAGCCTGTCAATGACCTTCTTTTATCCAAGTCACCTGCATAATCAGAATCTACATAACCTACAACTCCACGGTTCTTCTGACCTTCAAATACCAAACAGACATCAGTGGAACCTTTTAGGTACCGCATGATCCATTTCACAGCTTCCCAGTGTGTCTTTCCAGGTTTGCTCATAAATCTGCTTACCACACTCACTGCATGTGAAATGTCTGGTCTAGTGCACACCATGGCATACATGAGACTGCCAATTGCACTAGAGTAAGGTTTATGAGACATGTGCTCCACCTCTTCCTCAGTTCTCGGACATTCTTTCAAAGATAACTTAAAATGTGCAGCCAACGGAGTGCCAACTGGTTTGGATTGATCCATATTGAAGCGTTGTAGCACTTTTATAATATAATTTTGTTGTGTTAAACACAACCTGCCACTATGTCGCTCCCTATGAATTTCCATTCCAAGAATCTTCCTTGCCGCACCTAAGTCCTTCATCTCAAACTCTTTTCCCAACTGAGTTTTCAACATACTAATTTCAGCCTTATTGCGAGCTGCAATTAGCATATCATCTACATACAACAACAAATAAATCTTTGAACCATCTGGAAGCTCCTTAGAGTAGATGCAATTATCGTATTGGTTTCTACTATATCCAGTACCAATCATAAATGCATCGAACCTTTTGTACCACTGCCTTGGAGACTGCTTCAAGCCATATAATGACTTCTTTAATAGGCAAACATGATTTTCCTTACCAAGACTTATGAACCCCTCTGGTTGACTCATGTAGATCTGCTCCTCTAGCTCACCATGTAAGAACGCCGTCTTCACATCAAGCTGTTCTAGCTCCAAGTCAAACGTACTTACAATAGCTAATAGGATCCGAATAGAGCTATGCTTCACCACAGGAGAGAATACTTCATGGAAGTCAACACCCTCCTTCTGAGTATAACCCTTTGCTACCAGTCTCGCCTTGAACCTTGGAGGCTCAATGCCAGGGATTCCTTCTTTCCTTTTGTAAACCCATTTACAGCCAACTACTTTTTTCCCCTTTGGAAGTTGTACCCGACTTCCACGTTTGATTTTTCTGAAGAGACTCAATCTCCTCATTCATTGCTATCAGCCACTCCTTCGACTCCTTACTTTCTATTGCATCATGATAGGTACATGGTTCATCTCCAACTGCACCATTCGCCATAGCCAAAGCAAAGGCTATAGGATCTGCATCTAATGAGTCAAGTGCACAAGCAGTAGAATCCAGATATCTTTTTGGTTTCTGGATTTCTCGTCTTTCTCTGCCGATGCTAGCAATCTTGTATGGCTCTGCTTCTCTGGTTGGTTCACTAGTTTCCTCATAGTCAGGTTCATCTTGTTATTCTACTTCAGGTTGAGCAATCCCTGAAGTACTTGGCTGATTCATTATATCATTTTCTTGCTTCACCTTCCCACAGTCAATCTCTAGCTCCACCTGCTTCTTTGCACCATGATCTGTCTCTGCCTCATCTAAGTTAGACTCCTTCTTCTGATTTAGCATTGCAGCTTCATCAAAAGTGACATCTCTGCTGACAATGATTTTGGGTGAACTTGCCTTCTCTATACACCACAGTTTGTAGCCTTTCACCCCTCGTGCATATCCTAGAAATATACACCTTCTTGCCCTTGCCTCAAGTTTACCATCATTCACATGGGCATATGCAGGACAACCAAATATCTTTAAATCAGAATAGTTTACGTCGACCGACCATACCTCTTGTGGAATCTTCTGATTAATAGCAGATTGATAGAGATCTGCTTACGGATATACTGTTGTATTGACTGCCTCAGCCCAAAATGATTTGGGAAGTGTTGCGTTGATTCGCATGCATCTTGCACGCTCTAGAAGTGTTCTGTTCATCCGTTCTGCAACTCCATTTTGTTGTGGTGTTCCTGCACAAGATGGTGCCTCACTATACCGGCATTTCTGAGAACTCCTCAAATTCTTTCTTTGCAAAATTCTCCGCCATTGTCAGTTCTTAGTCTCTTGACTGACCGCCCGGTTTGCTTCTCGACCATGGCCTTCCATTGCTTGAATTTGTCGAACACTTCTTCTTTTTTCTCCAGGAAATAAATCCAGACTTTTCTGGAATAATCATCTATCAGAGTAAGAAAATAGCGAGCTCCACCTAAGGAGTTAACAGGGGCTGGACCCCAAACATCCGAGTGGACATACTCCAATATTCCCTTGCTATTGTGTTTGCCAGAATTGAACTTCACCCGTTTCTGCTTTCCAAACACACAGTTTTCACAGAAACTAAGTTTACAATTCTTTAGGCCTTTCAACAAGCCTTTGCCAGCAAGTATGGTCATTCCTTTCTCACTCATATGACTAAGCCGCATGTGCCACAATCGTGTAGCATCATCTTTTCTTTCAGAGGATAGAACAGCTGCGGTTCCATCGACTGTGCTTCCTAGCAATAGATAGATCCCGCCCTGCAGCTTTCCTTTCAATACCACCATTGAGCCTTTGAATACCTTCAAGAAGCCACCCTCTCCAGTGAACTTGTACCCCCGATTGTCAAGGGCACTCAATGAGATCAGATTTCTACCCAATTCTGGTACATGGCATACATGAAACGTCCTTTTAGTACCATCGTCCAAATTCACTTGCACATCTCCTTCACCAGCAATCGGAATAATTCTATTATCTCCCAATCTAACTTTTCCCTCCCTCTTTTTATAGGATGAGAAGAAGTTTCGATTAGATGTCATGTGAAAGGATGCGCCAGAATCTAGGATCCACTCATTTCCGGTGTCACCTGTGAATACTGTCAAGGCCGAACCAGTATCGACATCACTATCTTAAGAACTTTCAATTGTTATATTGGCAGAATCTCCTGATTTCTCCTTTCTCGCTGGGCAATTTCTTCTGATATGTCCCGTCTGGTGACAATGAAAGCACTTCACAGATTTATGCTTTCTGGACTTTGATCTTCTCTTGCTTTTACTTCCCGATCCTCTTTCTTGACTACGCCCTCTCGTCACGAACAATCCATCTGCAGGACCTTCGACATTGGATCCGGCTACTAACTTCTGATGTTCCTTTATCATCAGTGATTCTTTGACATTTTTCACTGAGATATCGGATCTACCATAAAGTATGGTATCACAGAAATTATCATAAGACGGAGGTAGTGAAGTCAACAAGATCATAGCTTGATCAACATCTTCAACTTTAATTCCAAATTGCTCCAACATCAGAGATCATCCGGTTGAAGTCATCTATATGTTCTTGCATTGATTTTCCTCCTGAATATTTGAATGTGTACAGTCGCTTTCTCTGATAAAGCTTGTTGGACAAGGTCTTTACAGAATATTTTTCTTCCAAAGCCTTCCATAGTGAATCAGCGGTTTTTTCATCCATGACTTCTCGCAGAACATTGTCCACAAGACTCAACTGTATTGTACTCAGTGCTTTGACCATCATCTCCTTCTTCTTGTCATCAGGTAATGACTCTGGGTTCTCCAACGCCTCTGCAAGACCTTGCTGACCTAGCAATGCCTGCACTTTCAGTTTCCATAGCCTGAAGTCATTGGACCCGTCAAATTTCTCCACTTCAAATTTTGGCACCGACATCTTGGATTTTAGTCAGAACCTTATATTGTTAATCAGTATCTTTGGAATAGTGCAACTCAATCAGAATCGTGCACCAAGAGGGTTCCCAGGAAAGA
Source organism: Dalbergia cultrata (assembly GCA_031216105.1). Taxonomy (NCBI): domain Eukaryota; kingdom Viridiplantae; phylum Streptophyta; class Magnoliopsida; order Fabales; family Fabaceae; genus Dalbergia; species Dalbergia cultrata. Next base: position 34,759,085 of record CM062349.1, on the reverse strand, counting down.
GAGGTGGGTCACAATGGACACGCTTAAATACCAAGTCTTTCCTTAGCAAATCTCTTCAAATCGCACTCTCACAAGATCACACTGTCTTCCAAAGAACAAAGAACCAAAAGGTGATCCTCAAGTATTAGGGAAAAACTCTTTTCTGATGTGGAAGATCAGACTAAGCTGCAACCACAGAGCATACTAAGAATAAATCCCACCGATCCAAAGCTCTGATACCACTTGTTATGATATCATCAGAGTCGGGTACACCCTAAGTGTAATAAACACTTTACGGATGTGAGCGGAAGCGCGCCCAAATTGAAGAGACGGAAAAATGGAGCACGGTGAATAGTAATTCACAGTGGGGCCCACGTCACTATTCACGTGAATAGTATTATGCAGTAGGACCCACTTCACTATTTATGAATAGTATTCGTTACTATTCACACCAACAAAATAGATCAAGAGAACTGCACACCAATATTTTAACGTGGAAAACCCTCATGTAATTTTGAGGGAAAAACCACGGGCCAAACTCCGAAAAATACTCCACTATATTTAAGAGTAATTACAATATAGTGTATCCCCAATGAGACTCTCTTCTACTACAATTAGTAGTATTACAGAGATCTAGAGAATATATCCAAAACCCCCAGTGTATACTCACACTACACTCTTGGAATTTTCTTACACACACTCTCTATTTTTCTCTCACTACAAGAAGCCTACACTGCTTCTTTCTTTACAACTGAGGAAATGCTTCTCAGTTCAGGATGCTAAAACCGTCTGCTTGAAGACTCTATTTATAGATGATTTTTGAAGGTTATTGTGCATGTTACTGTGCATATTTCGGTGGTACAATCAGATTTCACATTCGTGCATGTGCACAGTAATCTCTTTTTGATTTTTCAACAGTCGGTGGCTGCAAAATGCACAGCCACCGCCACTTTTTCTACACTCTATTCCCCAATGACTAAGGGTGCTTCGAGGTGGTTGTCATGTTGCGTTGGTGGACGGTGATGAATCTGTCAGGTGGTGGTGGCTGTGGTCGGAGGTGATGGTGGCTATTACGGTATGAATGGAAAATTTGATTTAGAATGAAGGGTAAAGTGATATTTTAATATTTTTAAATAGAAAGGCAATAAGGATAAAATGGTATTTCAAAGGTGTCCAGAGAAAATAAATGGAAATAAATCATCTGTCTCAATTTGGTGTCTCATTTCTTATCCACCAATAAAAAAGTAATATGTATGAGTTATAAGTAGTTATTAAATCTTGATTTTAAACAAATTGAAAAATTATTCTTGATATTAGGATATTTATCAATTTAGGAGTAAGAACACAGAAAAAGAAATAGGATATTCGGTGAAGAGGATTTGAATCCTAAATAATACTGTGAGACTGAGGATTGAGGTGATGGTAAAGAGGGAGGAGTTTGGGGTTGGTGTCAAGACATGAGAGGCAGAGAAATTGTTGAATATTCTGAAAGTAAGAATTTTTTCTGTTTCATTTTTTCACAATAAATTAATAATCTTGTGGTTGTTAAAAGAATGATAATAACCGATTAAGGTAATATATATGACTAAAAAATGTAATTTATCAAATAATAAATAGAATAAAACTAAAAAATATACATATACAAGAAAGAATTCATTCGAGGGCCACTGCAACACTCAAAGGAATATCTATCATTGTGCTCGTCAATTCGCAAACTTGTTGTGTATCTTGGTGATGATGGTGGTGCCACATCACCACTCTTCTTTTCTCTGTCATCTATCGAATTATTTGGGTTTAGGGGGTGATGTGATCAAGCCCAGTGAGTACCAAGTCAACCATGGCATGAATGATGAATCTATATGGCGCCACTCTAGGAATGAGAAAAGAAATAATATACAAAGAAAAATATAATTTCATGTGAGCTCAAAAGATTAGAAGTATCCATCGTTCATAATTACTGTCGTATTATATATCCTTGAACAAATCAACTCAAGAATGACTTCTCCTTATTTTACTTAAACTAAACGTTAGTTTGTACATAAAAAGATTTTAAAAAAAACTGTAGTTTTGGTATGCAGAATTAACGGGTTAATTAAATTAGTTACGTAGTCCTCTTAACTGTTTGGGTTTGTGCTGATGAAGTAAAATAATTTTTCTAAATATAAGTTGATATAAGACATGCTTTTTTAAGATTATCTAAAGATCAACTTGTTTCCTATTAACATAAAACTTAAATGTTAAAAATGATAAATATGTTTGTTTAGAAGAAAGAACAAGCTTGAAAGTCCGTTAATATCATTTGTGCATATTCTGACAACTTGTGCTACGCTTATACCAAGTCCGTCATTGAATAAGCTAAGTCATGACACCGATGCAGTGAGGTTACGTTTAGCCAAAATGTGAAAATATGTATAGAATAGAAGGGGTTGAAATTTGTACTTTAATCTAACTATTAATTAATGCTTCGGAGACACTTGATAAAAATAATGAGAAGATCGAAATACTCACTTAAATTTGGATAAGATTATTTTTTTAAAGATATTTTTATAAATACTGTCTTAAAAAACTTTTATTTATAAAATTGTTTTAAACATTATTAAGTTTTTTTTTATATTTTAAAAATTACATGAATTGCAATGAGGTTTGAATCTAAGACTTTATGCATATTATTTTAAATATTATTAAGTAAATTTGATACATCACTTAACAACCATTTAACTCTTTACTTTGAAAAAAAACAACCATTTAACCTTTAATCTATTATTTAATCGTTCCTTTTATGTCAACTTAGCACTTCCTCATTGTACTGAAGGAGTCTAAGGTCTAAAGAATATTATTATCACAGCGCAGACAATACAAGGAAAGGGACATTTTTTGTGTAAGCATGAAAGAACATGATTTCCCCGCTGTTACCTCCAACTAATTAAAACATAACTATGTAGAATAATTGGAAATACTTTTTAGCTTTGACTTAAAATATTGTATTTTGCTATTGAAGGTTTAGATTCACTTTGGTGCTGTGCTAGTCATATTGTGGAACAAGGAATGTTAAGATTCTATTTTTTGTTTTTTTTTTTCAAAAATGTTTATTCTGACCTTGATCCGAGAAGGGAAATAACTCAGATAAATTAGATATTTTTGCATAGGCACACAAATATTTTAGAATCACGTTCATGGGATGAGATTAAGGCAAGCATGTATTAAATAACACTGAAAAATTGCAGATGAAATGTCATACTATGTTATCATGACATTGACATCCTTGTTTTAGTCGTCACCAACAAGCTGTAAGCCTTACGCTGAATGGCATACTATATTCCATGCATATTTCATGGAATGGGACAGCTACGCTAGTCATGTGCCAACAGTTGCATAAAATTTTAAAAAAGCTAATAATTGTACATATATCTTTAATATGTGGTTCTATATATTTAATTTGTATACTATATATCTCTTAGGGACGTTCGGTTTACAGCTTACAAAATTCAAGGGCACGCTACCTTTCTTTTATCCTGATATACTAAAAACTTGTAGTTGAATTATTTTTCTCTAATTTCGTGTTCAAACAAGCTACGTAAGCAACAATGAATTTAAAGTAAGGTTTCTCTTATATAGTCTGTTCTGATTTTGGATTGTTATTATTATTTGGGTTTAAAAGTTTAAATGGAAAAAAGCCTACAATCATAATGGGCTAAGTAAAGCCCAATTCCATGGAAGCCCATAAACCTTAATCATGAGCATGCATGCACAGACATGTTTGGTACTTGGGGGAAAAAGAATGAGGTAGCATTTGCATCTCAATGGCCTCATCCTTAATGTTATCAACATGTTCTTTGAGTTTCCCTTCTATGCACATTTCCAGTTACAATCCCAACCCTTCTAGAAGACTAGCTCTCTTTCACCTTGCCACTGGTGGTATAGGTAGTAATCTCTGTTCACAGAAACTATACTATATTTTATTTAGGCCTGTTAATATGTTTAACTTCATAGTTTTGTTATAATAATTGATTTGTTTCTCTGCTTCATTTAATTTGGTATATATGTTCAGCTATACCACAGTTCCAATCCCAATTATTTGATGCAAAAGGATCAGAACTGCTTAAAGTAGCAGAAGCTACTTCTGCAGGAAAGCTAGACCAACCACAGCAAAGTTTGTTTGATTGGGTAAAAAATGATAAGAGAAGATTTCTCCATGTTGTGTACCGTGTTGGGGACTTGGACAAGACTATAAAGTATGTTATGGTCTATTTAATTTCAAGCAGGGAAGGGAAATGATGTTTTACCTGTACTCATTTTTAGTTAATGCAATTGTATGCGTGAAATTTAATTTGGTTACATTGTTGGGATATGCAGGTTCTACACTGAATGCCTTGGCATGAAGCTGTTGAGAAGACGTGATATACCTGAAGATAGATATACAAATGCTTTTCTTGGATATGGGCCTGAAGATTCCAATTTTACTGTTGAACTTACTTATAGTGAGTTTAAATTAAATATTCTTTTTCGTAAAATTGTAATTTATATAATTACTTAGCACAAAATTGCTTGGGGCTTCTCACTATTCTTGCTGTTTCTTTTCTTGGTGATTGCAGATTATGGAGTGGATAAATATGACATTGGAACTGGGTTTGGTCATTTTGGTGTTGCCGTTGAAGATGTAAGCTCCCATGAAAAGATAACTAGATAAGAAAGCATTTGTTGTTCACAACTGCTACATCTGCAATCCATAGCATAGAAAGGATTTGCAATCCATTTTGGGTTTTTGTTTTCCTTGAATATGGAAAAATGACTTATATCTGGACACTATTTTGGATTTTCCAAATTCCTTCTGCTTTATATATTTTGTTGCACTAGTATGGTGATGGATTTAACATTTGTTATGTTGAATGTCTGCCGTGCATTTAGCTTCAATCAATGAAGTCTTTAATCGGGTTGTGCTGTTCAAGCAACTGAAATGGCTTCCTTGTGTTCAGAATATGAAATTCTCATAGGGATTTAAAACTAAATGCCCTTTAAGAGCGTCTTTTGATACAAAATTTCCATTTCTTGGTGCTGGGTTTTCATTTATGCTGTTTGAGTTTCCTCAGACAAATTATGATTATTATGATTATATACTGCAATTCTGCAGGTTGCCAAGACTGTGGATCTAATAAAAGCAAAAGGGGGAAAGGTTACCAGGGAGCCAGGACCTGTCAAAGGTGGCAGTACAATAATTGCATTCACAGAGGATCCTGATGGTTATAGGTTTGAGCTTTTGGAGAGAGGACTTACTCCTGAACCCCTATGCCAAGTAATGCTTAGAGTAGGTGATCTTGATCGTGCCATAGCTTTCTATCAAAAAGTAAGTGTTCATTTTCACTCCTATTGTTGTGAAGGTTCTTGCATGAAGAGAATTTCATCTTGCTTTGCCGTAAAATCACAAGTAGCTTAATGTTTTTCCCTGTCTGTCTTGATTTCAAAGGCTCTTGGCATGCAACTTCTCCGTAAGAGGGACAATCCCGAGGACAAGGTAACCTCTGCCTGTGGCTATTGAAATAATGTATGGTTATTTGTGTTCCTAGCGTAGCTGTTTTGATTGATGCTTATACATAAGCAAGCTGATTGTGGAGAATGCTGACTAAATAGTTGTGCATTCCATCTGATTAGCCTGTCTAAATCTTGAACATGGACATCCCTACTGAGATGATATGGTAGCTTAATGGATTGCAGATTAGTATGCACATACTTAAGCAGATCTGTTAAGTTGGCCACTTTGGGTAATAACTGAATTTATTTGGTTAGAACTGATGGAAGTCTCTACATTTCCCTTGGTAGTTAGTAATATGGTTCCCTATTTGTAGTGATAGTTGTTCAAATGAGTTCCATTGAAATGAAAAATCTAATCAGATTCATAGTTTTTATTATATAGAAAAGAAGATTAAGCAACTTAGTGCTTGTTCCGACAAATTTCCACTAACTTATTTGGATTGTTCTGAAATGTATTCCTTTCATAAAACTCTCCAATGGTTTCATGTCTATCTGCAACTGTTCTTCATTATTGATTCTGATTGGTTTACAGTATACAGTAGCTGTGATGGGCTATGGTCCTGAAGATAAGAATACCATTCTAGAACTGACATATAACTATGGCATCACTAACTATGACAAAGGAAATGGCTATGCACAGGTTAATTCTATTCTTTATTATTTTAAAAAGATTTTTTTCTTTTTTTTTTTTGTGATTATGTATGTTTTCTCCTCCTCGTCTGTTTGTTGTATGGCATTGTAATTTGTAAGAACACAACTCGTTTTGTATTTACCAGATTGCAATAGGCACAAATGATGTCTATAAGACTGCAGAAGCAATCAAATTGTGTGGAGGGAAGATTATCCGTGAACCTGGGCCCTTGCCAGGTATCAACACCAAGATAGTAGTTTGCTTGGATCCTGATGGTTGGAAATTGGTATGGCCTTTTAGTCTATCCGCTTTTAAGACTTTAATCTTGTCAGTTGTCAGTAACAAAATCGGATTACATGAGCTGTCGAAATTGCTTACTGTTTAGTTGATGAATTGATGGGTTAATTTTGTAATGTAAAGTGATTGGGCAAAAAAAAAAACAATGAAAACAATAGAGATTACAGCATAATTTTGAGAGGAACGATAGCTGGTTAGATTAATGATTTATGTAAAGCACAAATACATGGGGAACATAGAGTTTGATCTGTGTTTCCAACTTTCTGATATTGTTTGCTTAAAAAAAAATAAAAATACTGGTATTGTTACCGCTTTTATCCACACTTGTCACCTTAGAGTTCTCCGATCATTTATGTCTAAGACTTCTGTGTAGAATGAATAATGAACTGATTGCTGCCTTCTAACTATGTTAGGATTTATGTCACGCCTTATTTCATTTTATAGTTTGACTCATATGTTACTTTATGCAGGCTTTTGTTGATAATGCTGATTTTCTTAAGGAACTAGAGTGACAATGTCGTGGTTCTACATCCTATACCTCTTGACTGAAATTATGGCAGTCTAGCATATAAGCACCCATCCAGCCACTTTGAGGGGGGGAAATGGAAAGAAAACAAGATGCATATTTACATCAATTCCAATGTCATCTCTTTTATCATTTTTATTATGTTACTTTAGACGGCAATTCAACATATACTGGATCCCCTCAAGCCAGAACTGCTTGTCCCTAGTACTTCCACATTCAAATTCTATCATCCTGTCTGCTGTTTTGATTCCAAAATATGCCCTCTTTTCACTGATGTCTTCCTTCTCCCTTCCTGGCCAAGCTTGGATATCACTGCTGACTCCAATGACTATATCTGCCATTTTAGGCCATACCTTAACATTGTTGACTGAGCGTTGCAAGAATAAACAAGTAAGTGATGTGTACAAAACTTTGCTTACATTTCTTCTTTTTGGTGAATGTTCCTGCCATGTGCTTGCTTTTCATTTTGGCTACAACCTGTTGTCATCTTGTGTTGAGTACTCCAAGTAATATTTAATGGGGATAGCAACACAATCAATAATTACGCTTCTATCTAATCTAGAAGTGATTTTCAAAGCATTAGTATCCGATACTCTATCAATGACGCATTTCACTGTTGCCATTGTAGGAATGGAAGATCAGATGACACACACACACACACACACACATAACGCACAATATGAGTATTTTAGACGCATTTGCACTCACAACGATGCCGAAATATATGAATAACATTATTATTAGAAAAGTATTGATTAACTGATGCCTTGAATTTAAAGAATACTAATAATATGTTTAATTGATTGAAATGATATTTTAGAAAGATATCGTAGATAATACTTAGTTTCTTTATGCTGCTAACTATAAGTTCAAAGCTGCTGGTTTAATGATTTCTTTGCATTGACAATGTATCAAATATTAATCTGTTCAAAATTAATTAAGCATTCTAGATAACTATGCCCATGTATCTAACTTAGAAATGATTGGAACTCATGCTCATGCCTATGATTTGTTAATGGATGCATGAATGAGTGTTTTTTTAGCAATTACCTGCAAATTTGAATTTATATTGAAAGATACCTGCTTCCAGTGGAGATCTCCTGTTATTGAAAGTTAAAATAGAAGGGATACTTGAGTTAGAAATGTAAATTGCTTTGAGCATTTGGCATTCTTTGTAATTCATTTCAATATCTAGGAAGCTGTTATTGCAAACTTGTTCGTAAACATACCTTTTCTCGTACGTTTTAGAAGTTCTCCTCCTCTAAAGACAGAGTCCAATGCTATCAAGATGTTTGCTTCTCCGCCTTCATCACATTTTTCTTCAACTAGAGGAAATGTTGTGGCTCCAAGCCCCTTCTGCAGCCTTGCCTTTAGAGTAGCAGCCCCTCGTAAGGCTGTCAACAAAGCATTGAACTTATTAGACTTTCTCTTATTACGTTTTAGTATTGGATGATATCTTTGAGAAATGAACTTAAAGATTGTGGGTTCAGCCTATTTTTTTATTACTTCCATGTTGCTCAACTACATATGCAAATTTCATAAGTTATTTTCACATAAATGCTTAAACAAGTTATTTACCCAAATGGGACCTAAGTATATCTATTGTTCTTTTTTACTCATTTTCTTCTTGAAATTGGTTCGGTATATTACTTTTACATGGAGTCTACTTACATGTAAATGAGTGAGCTGTCTAAAAACATTGTTTATTTTAGTCTGAGTATTGAGAAATGAACTATACAAGTTCTGATACCTGTGGCTGCTCCTGCTGTTAGAGTCATTATATCTCCGTTGGTTTTTGCATTAATGGCAGAGTTGACAGCTGCTATGATTTGGTCTTGTTCAGCTCCCATATCTTCTGCAATCTCGATGCAGTGAGAAGCTACTACGGCTGCTGCTGATGCAATTGCAGCAGAAGTTATGGGAGTGCTCTTTTGGTTGGCGTTAGGCATCTCAGGTGATGCTGCTGCTGAAGCTGCAACTGCTGCAACAGCAGCAGCTACACCTGCCACAGATACTGCAGCATGCAACTGAGCATTATGAGTCCTAATTTCCTGCTTTTTCCTCTCCTTTTGATCTTTCAACCACCTTCCCATTGTCCTCCCTCTAAGCAGGCTCCTGTAAAGCTGGTGAGCAATAATTTGCAACAAGAATAACCAAAATTGGAAATTAGTGAGTAACAAAAAGATTGAGTTGGTATTTGAGTATATGGAGATAATCATGAGGTTGAATGTATGATACCCCATTTCTGAGCAAGTTTTGACTGGAAAGGAATTCTGGATTGATTGCTTGTTGGAGTAAAAATAAGCCCTGAACATAACGGATAGCTGTTATTTAATTTCTACACATTAAAGATAACATGCTTGGAAAAACATGGTTTGGACTTTCTGAAGTTGTGGGAATTAGCAATTGATGACAATAGGAAACCAAAACAACTTCACTTGGTGATTGACTTATCTGAATTCCGAGTGGGTAGGTGGATGAATTTAAAGGGAAAAAGTGAAGTTCATTTAGCTGACAACAAAAAGCACTTCTTCATGAAAGCAAGCAAATGCGAAATGATAAATCCAATTGTTTATTTGGAACTAAAAGGGGACAAATTGTTTCTTGTTCACTCCATGAGATTTGGATCTTCCAGGTATGTTTAAAAGTTGAAACATTTCAATACAGGAACGGTGTGATTATCATACTATGAATTAAGATGAAGTTGTCTTATAGTACCTTTGCTTCATCACTGTCTTTTGGCGAAATCGGAGGGCAACACCCATTTGGTAACTGCCCAAATAACTGCATCAGAGCCAATGTGAATACATGAAGAGTGAGTGTGTGCGCATGCCATAAAATCTAAGAGAACTAACATAACTTTTCATGATTTTTCAGTTTGAATGCTGCATTGCCAACAATAAATGAAGTGGCTAAAAAGTAGTGTTAATGGCCTAATTGAAATAACCTTTTTAAATTCTCAAATGGAATCATAGCAAAACTTACAGAATCCTTAGAGGCAGTGGAACTCTTGATATATAATTCGTTACCAGCAGGGCAAGATAGTGGCAACTCAGTACAAGTGGAAGTCTGAACATTAGTGTTGTGCAGTGCTTTGGAAAGTTCCATGGCTGAAAGGCTCCATGATCTAGCAAGGAACTCCATGGACTCAGTTGGAGTGTCAGGTGGGGCACAAGATGACACAGGGCAATCTGCAGGAGCATTCTCATCTATGTTCTCCAGCAGATGAACTGAGCATCTAGCAGCGGTAGGGCTCACTGACATTGAAAAAATAAAAAATCACAGAAAAGAAGTGGAGTTCTTTCATCAGAATGAATCTTGATCACGAGAATTATAAGAAGCATGGATTATTTTGTTGTCATATTATGTTATGAATATACTGTCACTACTTTCATTGACTATGAATAAAATTCAATAGTTGTCTTGAAATGAAAAAAGAAAAAGTTCCTTCATTACACAAACAAACATTACCACTCACTTGTAAAGAATCACAGAAAAGGAGTTAAATTCTTGCATCAGAATGAATCTTGAAAAAGAATAATATGAAGCAAGGATTTTTTTTCATTTTGGTCATATTCTGCTAATAAGTACATACTCTCGTAACTTTATGTGCCTAAAAGAAAATTAAAGAGCTATCTTCGAATGAAAAACATGTTTCTTCATTTTACCAACCAAAGTTATCACTCACTTGTAAAGAGCAATATACCCTCAGGCCTCAATCACTCTCAGAGCACATGGGAGATGAAAGAGGACTGAGGAACAACAGTGATTCAGTGAGATATTTAAACTGAAAGTGTGAGGGTGTTTCCAAGTGTGCTTTTTTTTTTTTTTTTTTTATTGAGGAGAATGAAAACAAATTAAAAGATTCAAAATGGTATAAGGAAAGGACCCAGTTTAAAGGTCACTCATTCATTCTTGTCTCCAACTTAAGTTGTTGTTGCTTTTGATCCTCCACCTCTTAGTGCTTTATGCATAAAGAGTGAAAGGCCTGTTTTTATGGCAGCCGAGTTCATCATTACTTGGATTCTCCTATGTCACCACTATCTATCTATCTCTTTCTAAAGTTGAGTTAAGGGACCCCTTCCATTGCTTTCTCTTTTATTAGATAACTTAAATAAACGCCTACAAAGAAGGCTAAGCATTTGGTTCCAGGTTCAAGTATATACACATGAGTATGTCCTGTTTGTACAGTTTCTAACTTGCCATTTCTTTGGTTATAGTGTTCGGGCTGAGTTGTTTGTAGTCAATGAAAGAAAACGACAAAGGGTCTTTCTCTTCCCTTCATCTTTTTACTTTGGGAGCTCATGCACATAAAATTTATTTACACCGGCCAGCATACAAATATTTTTTTCACACTTCTTGCTGCAATTTGGCATTCTTGTAGTTCTTAATTGATGATGTGAACTATATTATGTTGGATCAAATGGTGATCACTAAATCAATTGTTGTAGATATTAATTTGGACACAACCTTTTTTGTTGGTCAATGGCACAACCCATCTAAGTCTGTCTCTATTTGACTCATCCACCTAGCCTTACTAAAAACAACTTTAGCTCTAATACCACTTGTTAAATAGTATTTTCCACTGGACCAAAAGATATATAGCACATTTGGATTTTTATTTGTAACTTCAACATCATGGTTTGGACAAAATTTACAAGGGAGTATCTTCTGATCAAACTATAGTTTAGGGCTTTCCAAATGAAAAAACCGAACATATTATTAATATCTGTTAGTTCAGCACATCTCCTTTTTATCATAGTGTGATCAATTTTAAACCCGTAAATGGGCCTTGCCAAGAAAGACGATGGCTCACAACTAACATATTACATGACATATCTTTTAATGAAGGGTGCAGATTGGCACCTTCACGATTCAGCCACCAGCACCAAACATTTGCTTGGTCCTTTTTTTTTTTTTTTCGGCAGTTTGGATTGTCAATATTTATATGCCCTCGACTTCTTTTAATTCTAACCACCCCAACAATGTGTGTTAGAATACTATAACTAGGACTATATAACACCAAATTCAATAAAACAACATGGATCCGATTCTTTTCAATAAACTTTGCATTGGATTCATTTGCAAACAATTCTCTATTTTGGGGAAGGAGTACAACGTGAATATATAGTATACTAACAAACCTAACTGTACACAGGAAAAAAACGACCAAATGTGTAATGAATGATTCAAAGGAGGAAAAAGAAAATGTGATTAGATGATGACAGGATAAAAAAAAAAAAAAAGGATTATGGTTTCCCCCTCACCTATGCATGTTTGACTCATCATAATTCATTCCTAGTTATAAATAAAATGTAAACCCGTCCTGAGCCTCGTGTGGTATGACGCAATCAACAGCCACCAGTTCTTCAAATTTGTTCAAAACTTCAACCTTGTTACTGTGCCTCTTTAAATGTGGGCATCTACCCACCAGCATGATGATGTGTCCCCAATACATTTGGCAGAATGGTGTCACGACCAGGAAATTTGTCATGCAATTATGCCATTTTACTTGCTTGTCATAACAGTCTAATGTTCCTCTGGTGAAGTGAGTGCCATGACTTGTGCAACCGTGAAAAGAACAAGCTCCAGGTGACTCCCTTCAAAATCCTGTCTCAGAGATAAACCAAGTCAGTGGGTTCAGCCAAATATTCTACAGTTAATGATATAACATTTGTGATAGTCAAAGACTACAATCAAATATGATATCCAAGGAAAGCCTACTAATCACAGAGTTCAACTTCATTAACTAGAGAGAAATATTGTTTTAACCCATGATTTAAAATAATAAATACCATGTTAGACACTCGCAGAAAGATGTGTAACAAAAAAAAGGATTTTAGTTACGTTTTTAATAAATGTGGTGAATATGGTAAGATAACTAATAATGTGTATAATCTTTTCACTGGATTCGCTGGTAATATAGCTGAAATCTCCGATTATTAACACATAATTCCTTAATACGAATGAAATTTCCAATTTATTTACACATCGATCCCAAGTGTCTCTATGGTGCTTAAAAAACTAGTATCCAAATAACATTATTGTTATTTAGATAAGCGATTTTGTTACGTACTATTTGGCTGAAGAAATTCGGCGAAGTGAAGGAATCCAACTGCTTGAAGTACGGGAATTGCTCCCAAATACACGACCAAGGTTTGATGTTCCTATGGACCTTTCTGGTTTTGAGACATTTTCTTTAGAGGATCTGGCCACGGCAGATGAAGTTGATGGACCATTGTTCACATTCTGCAAAAATTTATCTCAATCAAATGACTTGGCTTAGCTTAATAAAAATTCAAGGTAAATTAAGATGTGTATAATTGAACTACAAGGCCATCATATATCACTATATCAGGAATATACATAGAGGGAATACCCTTTTATTTTTCAAACAACTTACATGTTTCTCGGCCTGATTCTTGGCATGCTGATTCTGGACACTGGATAGTTTAGACTGCACAGGCACACTTGGAAGATCAAGATTGGCTAACAGTTTTGTTACAGTAATATGATTATGAGCTGAATCATTGACTCCTGAAAAGGGAATGCATGGCATCAGGATGTGATCTGTAGGAAGCAATACTTCGCTATGCTGAAAATCTTGTAAGGCTATCTCAGTTCAACACTGTTACATTACAGCTAAACCGAAAAAACTCCATGTTTAAAAAAAAGAGAGAAAAAAATAAATAAAAGAAAGCAGTTATATGGGAAGCATCTGTCCAAATTTACCAATATCTTAGGATATAAGAAGCTACTATGTTGTGTGTCTAGATTCAGACAACAAAGTTGCATGAAAATAGCCTACGAAAAGTGTAAGTTAGCTAATATGCCAACTTTCTGTTACTTGTTTTTCCCCATATCAAAACAGAATTCCTTTAAGCACAAGATTAAAGTTACCTTTATGCTTATCGACAGCCACTGATTCTAGATTGCTAGGCACGGCAGCTAGACTGCTAGGCACGGCAGCTAGACTGCTAGGCACGGCAGCTGAAGGCTGCAAATTGTCAAAACTCAAGTGAGAAAAAGAATAAGATCAGGAAAACTTAATATGAAAACTATTAGAAAGGAAAGGCCAAAACAATACACATTCCAGTACAGTAGGCTAAGAAAGGTACTAACAGATGATAATTGTTGATTTTGTCTCTTTGTCTGTTGCGCCTGCTGATACTTCAGGATGGTCCAGTCAAACAAATGGTCAGAATCATATCCTGCTCATCAACGGGGAAGAAAAATATAACACACATCAGATCACCAGAAACATGATAAATCAAGCTTTAAAATCCTTACATTAGTAATACATGATACTGCTAAAATATGTATTCCCAAGCCCAGGTAAACATTAAGAATCAAATGAAATAATTCATAAAATTTGCACAACATGAAAACTTGAACTTATCTGTTGGAGAAAGAAAAAAAATAAAACTATCAAGTATTAATAATGGCTTTGTTCTCAGGTAGGTCTGATCTCCAACCTATTGCTTTGCACTCTATGAAGTATTATTTATGTGCAAAAGTAGAGGAAAGAGGAAGAGAAGTTAAATACTCAGCTGCATAAACTTGTTTGAAATATAAAGTTAACACTAATGTGGCTAAATCCTAAAACAATCAACCAATATATAAACTGTCATCTTTAACAAACAAGGGCTACATGTCCTATTTGCAGACAAATTAGTTAAAATCAAATCAAGCATATGAAAACAAACAGCCAATACCTTCACGTGTGAACAAATCATGAAACAGGCGCTTTAAGAATCCATAATCTGGTTGTTGATCAAACGTCAAAGAGTGGCAATAATGAAAGTAAGAAGCGAACTCCACGGGATGTGACTTGCAAAGCATCTAAGACAAAAAATATATAATCAGTGAACTTCTGAGCAGGCAAAACCTTCAATGAGAAAAATCCCATGGAGATGAAGAATTAATGTTTGATTAATTCAGTGATTGCAATCCTTAAAAGCTCTTAATTTGATAATTTAGTCAAGGATTCAAGTACTCAAATCCATTTCTATCCTTAGCTTCACTAACACTTTGGCCTTGCCTCTCACTCTTTAATGAAAACACAGAAGGAACTCCTCCCAAATCAAATTCTATGATGTAGGCAACGTTATGAGGGCCAGGGAGATAAAAAAGTTGAAAACTGTACTGGGGTGGTGAGATCAATCATTTTATGTTACTGAAAAACATACCTCAATGGGAGTTGATAGCTTCTTCTCACAAATCTTGTCATATTTTTCCTTTTTGGTGACAGCTTTCAGACCCTGCCAAGGAAGGCTAAAATGCAAGAACCAGATAGTCAGGCACTATATTTACGGATTTACCTGAAAATCCTGTGCAACTGACACTAACAAGCACCATTCTTTTAATCTCAATATGCCTGGAAAGTTACAATGAATAGGAAAAGAACATACCTTCCTCTTAAAAAGTACATAAGAACGTAGCCAAGAGACTCCAAATCATCCCGACGACTTTGCTCTGACAAAATAAAACCAAAATTGTGGGAAATTTGTAGGTTATATAATCCGTGGAATATAAAGAAGGAAATTTTCTTTCTACATACCAATTCCTATGTGAGTATTGCAACTTGCATAACGAGCAGTCCCAGTTAAGTTTTTGTTTTCTCTGGATGAGTTTATCAAGGTGAAAAGAATATTAGGCAACAGTACCCTGGCTAGTTAAATATAAACTGGTAAAGGACAAGTAACACTGAGAACAACTCAATCAGAAGACTTCAGAAAAAAGCATTATTATTTGAAAATCCACAGATTAACTGTTGGAAGATTATTCATTGGAAAAACAACAACGTACATTTGGTTTTGGAAACAAGGATATCTGTATTAACAAAATACACTGCAGGGATGGGCATATTCAACCATTCACAAAAAAGTTTTGGTGATTATAAGATTTCAGCAAAAGGAAATTGAATAAAGAACGTTTAACTGCACAAAGAGAAAGGACATCCCTTTTGACAATTAATCCAAGAAAAAACAGCAGTTCCTAATATTATCAGTTTATGATTATCTCCTTGTTTACTCCCATGACATTCAAACAATCCAATTCCATTTGGTGGCACCTCTAGAACTTTTTTAATGCATTAAAAATGGAGAACAAGTGAGATTGTTTGTGTGACAGCCAATCAAATTTAAGCATATCCCCCACATAAATAAACAATCAATTTTTTTATAAACGTAGAACTTTAATCTGCAGCACACAGATTTTCACCTCACCATTTAATTATCATAAAAAATCACAAGGAAAGCATCTTCGGAGATTGAAAAGTAATCAATTAGATATGTGACATTAGAAAACCTTATACATGCGTCAGACATGGGACGGAAACCATGCATATCAAGGGGAGAGTAAATAGAAATAAAAAAACTAAATAGAACTAATATACCTGTAAGGGATATGCTTGTTTGTGTGAGGGTCCCTAAATCTTTTTGCAAGTCCAAAATCAATAATATAAACCTGTGGATCACGTAACAAATTGGAGAAAACATACAAATGAACTTGCAAGCTAGAAAGGAATTCCCAGGTAGGAAATTATCCAAGTAAATTAGCCATTAAAGAATGAATTTTAATGATGTTACCTGGCTTGCTTTCCTCCCAAGACCCATAAGGAAATTATCTGGTTTGATGTCTCTATGCAGGAATCCCTTGGAATGCATGTACTCTATTCTCGTAAGCTGTAACCAAGTAAATGAAAATATTTCATTTTCAGCTTTCATTGAAAACTCTAATTGATGCGATAATTAACTTAAAAGAAGAAAAATCAGAGGCAAAACTGCTTGAATAACATGCAGGGAACATGGTGATATCCACAAAAGCAAGGGACAAATGCTGCCGTCTTGAAAATCCAAGCAAACAGTACTGATATGAATAAGTGGTTACCATCTGATCAGCCAACATCAAAACTGTTTTTAATGAAAATTTCCTCCCGCAGTAGACAAAAAGGTCCTCGAGACTTGGTCCCAGAAGATCAATAACCAGAACATTATTTTCTCCATCAATGCCACACCATTTCATACTTGGAACACCACCTGAGATCCAAAAGGCAAGAGGAATGAATCACAAACACTTAAGCCTTGGCAAATGTTATTACAGCATTTACATTTAACATATTGAAGTGCTTCCATTATGACTTACTTTCTCCTTGAAAAATGTTGTACAACTTGGCCTCATACAGTAGTTGCGGATGTTTGGTCTTCTTGTTCTCCTACAAAATAGGATATGTGGCCGCTATAAATCACAACTAATAAAGCATATGCATGGTTTTTTGAAATTTTGAATACGAAAGAAACCCAAAAGAGAAAAAGTATCAAACTTCTAGCCTATGTTATACTGAAACTCATACACAATACGAGCATGATCCAGAGATATATGATAAATAAAACTAAAAACAAGTACAATATAATTAAAATTATCACTAAAGAATCAAATACGACATATATTTGATATGAATATATCGACTATTTTAAAATATTTATGCATTATAATTAGTTCAAGCTAGTGTAGTTATCTTTATTAAAATTTAACCTAAGTTTTCATTTATTATTATCGTTTATGCGCTATGCATTCAAACCCTTGGCCTTATAGTCAACAGCATACATGATACATCAAACTGCAAAATGCTACTAGCAGAGAAATTAATGTTTTACTTAAACATGCAAAAAAGACAGATCAACTAATGCACAGAAGATAAAAAAGAATTGGGCTGCTGGTAATTAACCGCAACACAAATATTTCATTCTTAAATTACTGGAGCACAGCACAATCAAGTCTCATGACAAAATGGAATAATTACGAGTTATGATTGTATGGATTAGGGACGCAAACAGCCCCCAACATCTTCAAAAGTCAGCCACACTTCTTGGGATGACAATCGTTGATTTAAGTTTCCCATTTCTAATATCAATAATCAAACTACACCACCCTAATCCTATCTAGTTTCATAAGAAAAAACCAAAAATAAAATAAAATTGATAAACCAACTTTATGGATGTTATTATACAACATGGCATGCAGGATAATAAGCACCCATGGAAAACAAAAATGAGAGAAGATCAACGTAAACTGATTTTAACTTGTAAGTGACGACACGATCGAGATTGGATGAGAAACGAATGAAGACTCACCATCTTAACGGCAACAATCTCAGATGTTTCAATACTTGTTGCTGCAAAAAAAAAATATATGTATATATATAATGATCATCAGAATCATACACATACAAAAACAACAATCAATACTAATTAACCATGATCTAGTTTTGAAAACAAAAAGCAAAACAAAGCAAGAGACACAAACAAAAGGGCGCGTGCGTTACGTTGTTACCACTTACCAATATAAATTTCACCGAAGGAGCCGCTCCCGATTTTCTTACCGAGCTTATACTTTCCCCCGACAACCCTCTCCATCTCTACCCAAACAAACAATAAAAATAAAACCAAACCACCTCGTGTTCTTAGGAAAGAAAGAAAAACAAACGAGGACAAGGCTTTTTAGCTATACAAAAAGAGATATAGAGAGAGAGAGAGATAGGGCAATTTCGTTGGTGTTGCGTCGATGACTCCAAGGTTGTTTGTTACCTGCGAAAGTCGCGAGGAACGTACACACAGGGGCAAATGGATTCGGTGGAGAGAGACTACAGAAATTGAAGAAGAACACAATCAGGTGAGAACAACGGCTTATAAAAGCAGGGTCAGTTTTGGAATAACACCCACCCCTATTCGCTTTCAAAAGTTGGTTGATCGATGACCTGGTTAACCCTCAACCACCGATCGCCAAAGCACTTGTTTTAGTTTACCAGCCTTCATATTACTAGTATTATCCAAAAACAACAGAAGAAAAACACGCTTTGTGGATGCATTAAGTTAAATTAATAAATTAATAACCGACCATGCTTGTAAGTTAGTACTTGCTCTTTTTTTTCCTTTGCGCCGTTTGTTTGATATGCATGATCTGAGTCAGCAGTGACTAATCGTGCAACAAATTAGTAAAAATGTGACCGTGTCCCCTCCTTCATTCGATTTCCTCTGACATCTCTTTTAAAATATTTATCAATTTTAAATAAATAAAAATATTAAAAATAATAATAAATATGTTAAAAATAAAATAAAATATATTGAATAAATTATTATATCTTTATTAAATAAAATAATTTTAAAAAATTAATAATTAATAAATAAAATTACTTAAAAATATTATTAAAATTAAAAAATAAATATTATATTAAAATATAAAATTATTTAAAAATAAATAAATATTATAAATGAAAAGAAATTTTTATTTTAAATAGTAGTACTACTAACATTCTTTGGGGGGAATGAACGGGTAATCAATGCAGAAGATACCTGTGAATTTCGTACCTATTTGTTTATTCGGGATTTGGTTGGTTGCTTTGACTGTGACAGAATGTGTCCTCGTTTTTCCTTGTGGATTGGATGTGTGGATTGTACAGCTAACCTTGTCTTGTTATGGAATGGAAATCAATTGGATAAGGTTGTCAATGACTCGATGCTCCCAACTGTACCCCACGAAACAGATTCATGCATGTTCAATGCCTTAAATATGCCCATTGGTATATCCTTGTCAAGGAAAAAGAGGAAAAATATAATGTAGATAAAGCTCTATATACATATCTTCTATCAAATTATCAATGCTGATATAAAAAATCGCCATAATTAATTTCTCTTAAAAGTTCTATGTATACTCTCCTAAGATGACAATGTGTAGCATCAGTGGCAGAACTTAAAAAAAATTCTTTGGGGTTAAGATATTTACATTAAAATCAAATGCAAATTAGCTATACAAAATTAAGTGTATATCATATATATTACTATATTTATCACACTTAAATCAATAAGATATATGTATGTCTTATTGTCATACACACATACATATATATATATAATATTTTTGAAAAATTTTTAGGGGGTCACGACATCTCATTTATAGCATTGCTCTTTCTGGTATTTACACATTTTATAATAATCGGCTGTGATTAATTTTGATTGTTGACTTTGTACATGACTATTACTTGGCCTCCAAGCTAAGCATTTCATAGAAGAGCAACAATGTTGGAAGTAAACAAAAGAAAATTTAAACTAACAACCAATGAAGGTTATCTACGTCGACATGGTACCTTGCAGCATGCTTCCAAGTTCCAACCCAACGAGATAAATTGATCAAATCTTTGGGCAGCTGCCTTTATTAAAAAAAAGTGAAAATCAGTGTCCTAAAAACACTTATTAAAGTGAAAAGTCTGTATAAAAAAATAAAATTATTAAGATTTTAATGCATTGAATACATTAGTTAAATCAAAATTTTATCCCTATATTAAATTAAAAAAAGAAGATGATTTATGCTGCACACGGTCGACATAGATCGTGGGAGCAAGATGAACTCAAGTTGGCCATCGTTTTAAATGAATTAAATACGTTTCACACTGACCGCCCAAAAACTAAATTGTACGATTTTTTATTGACGTTCTATGAAGCTTGACAATTCATAATTGTGCTTCTCTCAATTCTAGATATTACACCAGCTTACCTTCGGTATTGGACTGGAAACGGTTTTCAGGTTGTAATTCTTCATTCATTCAATAAATGTTGTAGAGTGAATTTTATTTTTGTTTTTGTCTTTTTGGGAGTCAAGTTGTAGAGTGAACTGTGTATGGTAAAGGGAAGTGTCGAGGGGTCAAAGAAAGTAGCTGGTTTTTTTTGAGTGGTGGATCCCCACAATTGTAATCGACATCACAAACGCGCAACTTGGGTCCAGTCTGTCGACACGTTGTATTTATTGTATTGGATTGGGCTTGGGTTACTCTGTTCTCAGTGGACAAGGGTTTTTCGCAATGGTGCAAGGCCAGGTCCTGTAGGATGGATTACAAGTCATCGGACACAGGGAGCAGCTCAAGGTATATGCTGGAAGGAAGGACCACTCCGACGGAATGAGCCTTTGGCGCTCGGTCCTCGGAACCCACCTATCTCATCCCACGGGATCCACATGCAACAGCCGAAGCACAGATGCTTCGAAGAACGAGGGGCACGAGGAGTAGCATCCTCGATGTAGGTCTGATGACCCTGTCCCGAAGAAGCTGAACAGGCACAGCCCCAAGGCTGGACCGAGCGCGAGAAGAGCGCATTATCAGTTCAGAACATATTACAAGTTCCAGAATGAGACTCTTAATGGCATTTTGTATATTTCGTACACTACAACTCAGTCTTTATCATCTATTTTTTACACGTTCAAGCATTATAAATAGAAAAAAGGGAAATCTTTCGTGGATAAGTAATTTTTATTCCAATTATTCACTCATCTTTTATCACGCCCTTATGCTAAATCCACCCCCAACGCTTGACCCATTGCCCCTACATCAAAGAAGATCCCAAATAGTAACTGTACGGTATAGGATGCTTTCTACTCTTTCTCCTTCATGCTTTGCCAAAAATAAATAAGTAAATAAATAAATAAAGTGGAAAAGTGCACTCATCCATTTCATAATTAATAAAAATATTAATTTATAATGTCAAATGTCAAAAAAGTTGAAGTCTATACCATTTTAAGTGGGTTTTACAACTGATCTTTTATCTTTTATCTTTAGTTCTATTATGAATCTACTATTATTAGTATTAGATTAAATCATCTAATAAAAATAGTAATTATCTAACAATTAATAATATGGGATCCATGATAGATAAAAAAAAAATTAAAGTTCACCTTATAATTTGCCATTATTTTAAGCTAATAAAGACTAAGGGGCATTTATTTTAAAGTTTGAATGTTTCTAGGAATTGCATTCATGGGAATGATATTCCTAGGTATCTTTAAAAAATTATTTATTTAGCATTAAATATTTTTTGGGATTATTGTTAAGATTCCTAAAAATAAATTTAAAACTTTTTTATTTTATAATCTATATTTCTGATAATATATGTCAAAATTTCCAAAACACTCTAAACACATTAAGTTATAGAAAAATATATATAAATTTAGAAATGTTACCCGATTAATGTAAAATTAACAATTAACATTTTTCAAATTTGTTCATCTCATCCAGGTCGAATAATTAAATAAAATACTAAAAACAATTATGTCAAATAAAAGTTACACTGCTAACCAAAAAAAAAAGAAAAGAAAAAAAAATCATAAAGAAAAAAAAGTCAAATAATTGAGGGATAATTTAGTAATTATATTTAAGAATTGTGATTCATAAGTCATGAGAATTTTTTTCCCACCAATTAACTTGGGAATGAGATTTTACTAAATCACATGAAAATATTTTTCTATGGAATAATTAATATCCAGAAATATTTTTATAAAATTTGAAACAAATGTAGAAATACATCATTCCCAACTACTTATTTTCAAGAATAATTAAATATAAAAAAAAACCATCGTAAAAAAACAAAAATATGCCAACAGAATTGTTCTAATAATTAAATGGACATATCCTGTGGACACGCACGGCAATTGATAGGAATATTTAGCAAAGAATTTTTTTTTTAACTAAAGATTTCGCAAAGAATTAAGTAAAGACTTAAATTCATGTCGAAGAAAAATACACAGACTTAAACTTTATGACGGGACTATTGAATTTATGACTTCTAAATAACATTTTAAATTGTGAATTATTTTTTTAAAGTAAAAATGTTGTCCACCAAGTTGTATTTTCTGTAATTAGAAATAGAATCGGTCAATTTCTTTTTCCCTGACTTCTACGAGAAGTGTTTAAGCAGAAACTTGATTGTAATTTAAAAGCAATATTTTTACGGCGACGATTTTTTTTAAAAATTAATAAATATTGTTTAAAAGTGAATGACTTAGCTTGTATGGTCGTACAAGCTATATATTATGTTTTCAATAAATTAAATATTGTGTCCACTTCATTAAAATTATATTAAATAATAAATATTATGCCATTTTAACGAGAAAAAAGTGTGCTACAGCAGAAAAGATAGTTCTAATTTTTTATTTGAAAAAATGTTTCACATGACTATCTAAATCAGTCACTTGCATTGTTTTCAAAAAGAAAAATGGAAACAAACATGGCTACAATTGTAAAAACAATGCTAATTAGAAACGTGGTCAATTAAATGTATAAAGAAAAAGAATGTTAATTTTTCATATGATCTTAATTTGCGATTTTTCTTATCATTCATGATTTTTTTTCTAACAATTAATTCTGTCACATCATATTTGTATCCAGTGAAGCATGGGATATATGTTTCGTGAAGTTTCAAAATCAAATTGGGGGTGACCAGTTTTATTTAGCCTTTGATTATTAAAATACTCCTCCGTCCCTCGTGTTCCTCGAGGCACATAAAGTTAGGTATTTAATATAAAAACGTGGAAAACAGTGTTATGCCCTTCTGTGTCTCTAACAACTCTTCATCCACGTACACTCGTCCCTCTCCCCCTTTCTCTCTGTTGGGGGCCGGCAATGGATGAAATGTTAAAAAGGTGCAACTCCTTAACTTGCTTGCAACAAACTACAAAGTGCATATCCTTACTTGCTTTGGGTCTTTATAACATACATATGATGTTATGTTAATTACGTTCCCACATTAAATTTCGTCCAAGTCTTGAGTGGAAAACATATATTATCCCTTTGCCACCGATTAAATTAACCAGCAAAGCATTTGGGATGATTGAGAGTAGTTTTGGGTTAGTCCGACAAACCATGACGACAGAGTACTTATTAGCCGTTCTGGAGCCACGCATGAAGTCCATGTGCTCCGATTCTGGTCTGATGCTGCTGCAGCTACTCTTGAATTTGATCATGCCAATTCTCGGGGACTTTCTTGCTCATTCCCGTGTGGGAGCTTCCATACCCCGTGAATCTCATCAATTTTGGATATCTTGCCACCCTACTGTTAATGGTCAGTATTAATTCACTTCTCTTTTTACACGTTCTTCATACTCCAAATTGTAGATGGGTATAGTCTGTGTTTAATAACATAATACGGGAAAAAAAAGGAACTTTTGAAGATAATCACTTCATATTTTCCACAATTTGTAATGGTGATGGATTGCTTAGGAAGCAAATCATTGAAGATTGCCTTAAACAATAAACTACTAAGTGAATAAGAGATTGATAAAGACACTGATTGCCTAGAGAGAATGAACTACTAATTGAATAAGAGATTCCTAAGCACTTTTTCATTATCAATTATGATAAAGAGAACTATAAACAAAAAATTATTTTGATGCATTGAGTACGTAGAACATTTTTGCGCTCATATCTAATTAAATTATTTGATTTGCTTAATATTTTGAGTAATGATTGTTAGAGTCAATTTCACATTGATAGTGATTAAGTTTAAACCTAGGACCTTATGTATATTACTCGAATTTCTTACCAATGGACTAATCATAATGGTTTGACAACAAGAGCCAATTAGGATCTATTGAACTTATATAAGACCTTTTGGTTAAAGGACTCAAACTCTTTCTCTTTGGAAGAACACCTTGTCTCATCTAGAGATATAGAGGGATCACTTGACCTCTACTTGAACTTTTGTATTTAAAGTGGGTGGGGAGGGGAAATGCTAAGTTATTATTTATTTTATTCCATTTATTAGCTGTTATATTAGTTTTTGAATTATTGTTTTCTTCTAGGAAAAATAATTTCCATATTGTGTTTTGATTGTTGATATATTTACTTATATGATTATAAAATGATTTATTTAAATATAGTCTAAATAACTCTACTAGAGGCGGATTTAACCAAGGAAGAATAGAGACAACATTGGCGAGGTGTCGTGCCGTGTCGTCAGGAATCTCGGTGGCGGATTAAGGCCGCGCTTGCGGTGGATTATATAGGCTGCCAGCATCAAGAATCTCTGCCACTTTGACGTCACCTATAGCGGATTTGATTGCTGCTTGCTGATTGAAGAGACGCGATGCAGCGGGTGGTGACACACAGAGCGAGAAGGAGCTGCCTAGAAGGATGTGCTGTAGTAGGATGGGACACGTGGAGAGAGAAGGAGCTGGCTGGAAGGAGTGCTCCTTACCGAGAAAAATTCACAGGTCTCTCATTTAATTGCATGCTTCTGATCAAATATTTGAGTAGAGTGAATTCATGCAAGTGGAAATGATTCAATCAAAGACAATGGAAAAAATAATAGAGGTGTGAGGTGATATTGAGAGGAAGTTGAGAGGGAGGAGTGGTCATAAAGGGAGCAGAAGGATGGAGTTGTGACACAAAGTGAAGAGAAGAGAAGTTAGGAATAAAAGATAGAGATTGTAAAAATAATAATTGAGAGGTATTTGATTGAGAAAAAATGGTGAAAATTGATAATACATGGATTCAGAAGAGCTTCTTTTTCAATATGAGATTTTACTGGGGTATTTACACTAATATGGGGTTTTGAGGGGTAGAATTTAAATATGGTCGTTTTTAAAAAGAGTTTGCCATAGGCAGTTTAATTAATTAAGACGCTTGAGGTCAAAGTTACTTTATATAGATGATTGACCACAAAAATGGGCGAAATTAAAATTTCCTCCAATGGTCGGCAATTGTGGTCCACTAGGAGTGAAGTGAACAGACAATCTCTCGTTGGACGAGGCTCGGAAGACTTTGCTAGACCCCCAATGTGGTGGGCACACCAATGGAATGCGGTGGTGGATCTTGCATCTATGCAATTTGCTGTATCTGTGGACCACCAGTGTTATGGCCAAAATTACCAACATAATACTGTGGTAGATCTTGCATCTCTACAGTTTGCTGCATCTGCAAACACGAAGAGAATTGGCTATGAGGAAATTATAATGTGTTTCCATCCCAATAGAAAATATTATTGGGTTGTTGAAATAGGTTAATGGCCATGGGGAGCTTCTAGTTGGATGGGGGTGCTTCATTTTCTCCTTGGGGGAGGGGGGGAGGGGTACTTCACCTTCTTCATCTTAGGGTGGTTCATCTTTTTCATGGGTAGGTAGATGATCTGCTACCTCAGGGACAATCGTACATCTCGAGTGTTAGATAATATCGAGATCAATACAAATTAAAAGACTGATAATCGATGGTGGGAGTTCCATATAATACACAGTTTGCACATTGGTACAACATTGCCACCTATTATTGATGTTGTCTTTTCCAATTGGTAGGTGGTACTCTCATTAAGTCTTTGTTATGGAATCCTTGCAAATTAGGTTGGTCGAGAGTAACTTCTTGGTTCAACCCAAATTGTTACATAACTCGATCAGTTGGATACAACTCCATCACTTTAAAACATAAAAGTGAAGTAACAGTTGAGAATAATTACTACTCGACCTGTACATCATATCGAATAAGATAATCAATCATAGGATCCATATATGGTTGTCATAAAAACTGCATTAGCAAAAATACATCAGATATGCAAATAATGATAACTATGATGACCACAAAAAATTGTGCAATATTTTAAATATTTATTTGATGTCCTAAGTTGTCTATCAACAACCTTATAGTATGATGGTCCTTTAAATTAATGTCACGTGGGTAATGTGATATTAATTATTATTTAATAAATATAAAGAAATTCAAGTAAAAAGTTATTACCCATAAGTAAGGGGAAAAACAAATGGGAAGAACGGTATAGAAGCTAAAATAGCATCCATTGCTTGGTCCATGCTTGTAGTAGAACAACGTACCTGTTGATTTCTCTAGTTTTAATACGAGTAGCACGACATAATTCCTGAAAAAGTATAACAAGGCATGCTAAGCTCCAACTATATGATCCAACATGCTCTAAATTTTCAAGCAATTGCAAGTTTTACGTGTACTTCAGCAGTGCTCTTGTCGAGCAGAATGCATTGCCCAATAAGGCCATTATGAAACCATGAGCAATTTGTTGTATTGTTAAATCAGAATTAGGTTCCAAGTTTCCAATTATATAGTTCAATGAAATTAAATTTATTGCATCTCCACTAAAATCTAATGGCCCGATACGCACACCCAATAAATATTGAAACAAATCAGGAAGTGCTTCATAGTTATTAATAGTAGATCCAATGATAAGCCGACCATTTATCGAAAAACCTAATAGAATAGCAACATCTTCCAGTGTGATAGTGCATTTGTTGCACGGAAAGTAGAAAAGTATGAGTATCATGTCTCCACCTCTCAATCAGTACTGAGATTAGCTTCTGATTTACCGCTATGTCACTAATTTTCATGAAGTGGAGTAGACTGACACATTGCACATAGCCTCGTATCTTATTTATCATTGAGGGCAATTTCAAATGTCGAACTTGCATATGTCTTGCTATCTTTTAAATTAAAAATTAAATAATTTTTTCTTAAATAAATTGATTTCACAAAATATTAAATTAATATATCCTCTAAACTAAAAAAAATATCAATTTAGCAAATTAATATTGATATATCTAATAATTAACTTTTTAACTAATTTGATTTTACCAAAAAAGAAAAAACCAATATATTAACATACAACAAATTTAGCACTATTTGGTTTTGGTTTAATTGCATAAATTTATTAAATTGCTATGTATCTACCAAATATATAAAATATAAATTTCAACAATAAAACGAAAAAAAGAAAATGCATTACAGTTTGCTCTAGAACTTTAACAATAATATGACCATTTGAATATAGGAAATATCATTTTGATGGTGTTTTGAGTGGTGATATGTTTACATATGTGATTATGAGGTGATTTATTTAAATATGGTCTAAATTACTCCACTACAAGCGGATTTAGTACGGGAAGAACAAACACAGCACTAGCTAGGCGTCGTGTCGCACGTTAGGAATCTCTGTAGTGGAAGGCGCCTGTGGTGGATTCTGCAGGCTGCCAGCATCAGGAAATGCTGAAAATTGATAATACAATGGATTCAAATGGTCACATTGTTGAGGTTCTAGAACAAAATATAATGTATTTTTTTTAATTGTTATTGAAATTGATATTTTATATATCTTATGTATGTTTGGTAAGGATGTAGCTATTTAATCATTTTGTGCAATTAAACGAAAATAAAAAACAATACTAAATTTGTTATATGTCAATATATTAGTTTTTTTATTTTGCAAAGTCGAATAGTCAAAAAATTGATTATTGGATATATTAATATTAATATTCTAACTTGATATATTTTGTTAGTTTAGAGGATATATTAATTTAATTTTATGTGAAATCAATTTATTTAAGGAAAAATAATTTAATTTTTAATTTAATAGACAGCAAGACGTATGTGAGCTAGACATTTGAAATTATCTTTAATGAGAAATGAGATATAAGGCTATGTGTAGCGTGCCAGTCTACTCCATCTTGTGAAAATTGGTGACATAACAATAAATCAGAAGCTAATCTCAGTGGTTGAGAGGTGAAGGCCTGAGACTCATATTTTTCACTTTCCGTGTGGGGAATGTCCTATTATGCTAGAAGATGTTGCTAGTCTGTTAGGGCTCTCGATAAATGATTAGCTTGTCATTGGATCTATTGTTAATAACTATGAAACACTTCATAATTTGTGCCAATATCTATTGGGTGTTCGTCTCGAGTCATTAAATTTTAGTGATGGTGCAATAAATTTAATTTGGTTGAATTATATAATTGAAAACTTGAAAGCCAATTTTGATTTAGAATTACAATAAATTGTAGGTGGTTTCATAATAGCCTTTTTAGGCCATTACATTCTGCCCAACATGAGTGTTGTTGAAGTACATATAAAGTACTTGCAATTGCTCGAAGATTTAGAGTAAGTTGAATCATATAGCAGTGGTTTAGCATTCCTTGTTGTACTTTTTTGGGGCTATGTCGTGCTACTCACATTGAAACTAGAGAAATCAACGGGTGCGTTATTTTACTACGAGTATGGGCCTAGCAAAGGATGCACTTTTTGGCTCCCATGCCATCCTTCCCATTTGTTTTTCCCTTATGCTGAGGTAATAACTTTTTACTTGAATTTCTTTATAGTTGTTAAAATAATAATTAATATCTAATTAAGATAATGTGTTATAGATGGAAGCAATCACATTACCTACATGACATTAATTTAAAGGATTATCACACTATAAGGTTGCTAATAGACAACTTAAGATATCAGGTAAATATTTGAAATATTGTATAATTTTTTGTGGTCATCATAGTTATCATTATTTACATATCTGATATATTTTTGCTAATGCAGTTTCTATTGCAACCATATCTGGATCCTATGATTGATGTTCTTGTTCCAGATGATGTACGAGTTGAGTGACAATTATTCTCAGCTGTTGTTTCACTTTTATATTTTGAAGTGACGGAGTTGTATCAAACCGATCGAGTTATACAATAATTCGGGTTGAACCAAGAAGTTCCTCTCGACCAACCTAATCTGCAAGGATTCTATAACAGAGACCCAAAGGGTGTACTATACACCAATTGGGAAAGCCAACATCAACAATGGGTGGTATTGTGATATCAACGTGCAAATCGTGTATTATCTGGAACTATCACCGTTAATTATTAGCCTTGCAATTTGTATCAGTATTGGTATTTGTCCCACACTCGAGCTATACGGTTCTCCCTTGAGGTACTATATGTAACAACCCAAGCTACCTTATGGATTGACGACTATCCCTACAAATCAACACTGGGTCTTTTCAATGCGCTTTGTCCCTACTCACACACTTTCTAAGAGGTCACCGTTCTTAAAATCGCTCCAAGTCAAGCACGCTTAGCCATAGAGTTCTTTAGTAATGGGGTTACCAAAAAGAAGATATATCTTGTTGGTATAGATCGTGCAAATCAATTCATATAAGTTATCCTTAACTATATAGTCCCATATCCATACAGTCTTAGGATCCCTCTTATTTTGATCTGTAATCTTTTCATTCATTCACCCTTCCGCTTAGAGGCCTGCCAGAAACTGCTCCTTGTCCGTGCATTCTTGCACTGATGATCACTCACCGCCCTCGTCATCGATCGTTACATGCCCACCAGCTTCCGCTTGGTTTGTCCCCGAACCACATCGTACTGGAAGTGGTGTTGCTCTGATATCACTTTGTCACGACTCGCCTAGAAAACATGACTGGCACGTGAGAAATCGGATCTCCACGGAAGCCTTTGATAATGTGATTAGCTAATATGCATAAATAAATCAAATGTATTAAAAAATTATCAAATTTAACTAAATTTCATAACTCTGAAGATGTTTCCAATCATAAATCTTGAACATAAAATTATATAAAATCCATATTCTGAGCAAAAGTCAAACATAATTAAATAAATGATTGAAAATTTGAAAATAATTAAAATAATATAATGCATGTCCGGGATCCTGCCTACATAATTATTGGAGCACTACTAACTAATATAACCAACAGTAAGCTTTACTCCAAAGCAAAGCTCACCACAAGAAGTTGTAATATTACTGGGGAGGATTCTGTGATGTAACTAAACATGTACCTTTATCTATAGAGGAAAGAAAAGATAAGGATGAGTTCATCAAATAACGAGGGGTGTGTATGTATGATAATAGTAAAATAATGGTGGCATGTGTGTGTATATTATTATATATATAACCTGGTGTGCATGCCACCATTATTTTACTATTATCATACACACACAATCAGATATATGATAGCAGTAAAATAATGGTGGCATGTGTATGTGTATTATTATACATATAAAATGTGGTGCACATGTCACGATTATTTTACTACTATCACACACACACACACACACACACACACACACACACA
This sequence comes from Dalbergia cultrata, assembly GCA_031216105.1. Classification (NCBI taxonomy): domain Eukaryota; kingdom Viridiplantae; phylum Streptophyta; class Magnoliopsida; order Fabales; family Fabaceae; genus Dalbergia; species Dalbergia cultrata. Next base: position 34,728,433 of record CM062349.1, on the reverse strand, counting down.
CAATAATAAGAGTAAAACAATGATGCCATGTGCACCATGTTATATATAATAATAGTAACATTCATAACAACAATAATAATAATAGTAGTAATAATAAGTACTAATAACGATAACAACAATGATAATAGATATGTATATGTGATAATAATAATAATAATAATAATAATAATAATTCATGTAATGCCTGATGACGAGGACAAGGAATCATCGCCGGTGCAAGAAGGCACGGATAAGGAGCGGCTCTTGATAGACCTCTAAGCAGAGGGGTACATGAATGAACTAATTACACATTAGAATATGAAGGATCCTAAAACTGTATAGATATGAGACTATACAGTTGAGGATGATTTATATGAATTGATTTGTACTACCTATACCAACAAAATGCATTTTTTTTTTTTGTAGTCTATCACTAAAGTACTTCATGGTTAAGTTTGTTTGACTTGGAGTGATTTTGGGATGGATGATCTCATGAGAAGTTTTCTTGAAAAGCATGTGCGTGAGGACAAAATATGCTTGAAAGACTCCGTGTTGGTTTGTGGGGATAATCATCAACCCATAAGGCAGCTTATCTTTTACAAGTGGTATCAGAGCAATAGGTTTCCCTACATATTACTGGAACAAGTGTCCACGAATAATATGACATCTAAGTAAATGGAAATGCGCCCATTTGCATTGATGCAGTGCTATTTGAGGCCTTTAGGAAAGAGTCAGTCGTGTCTAGGTTTAGTAAGAGTTTGTCTTTTCTTGGTACTCTTAGTCTTGTTATATGTCATCCCTTTCATAGTGTGACAATGCTACCTGTACAAATGGTAGCAAACTTGACATTCAGTGATAGTGCTTGTCTTAGAATTTTTGAACAAATGGTAGCAAACTTGACAGATGTGATAACCAGGCAGCTAGAGGTGACTACATAATCGGCTCCGGTCAAAGACAGACGACTCATTCTTGGAATGTTTCGAGACAATGGACCCACCAATTTTAACGGATGTTTGACGACTGGTGATCCCAAGAATTTGTCAGGCAGATGGAGAAGATAGTTGGTGTCATAAATTGTTCTTCAAAGAGAGCGGTGGAGTTAGTTGGCTTCCAAGTGGGAGGCCAAGCAGAGTTATGGTATCGGGAGTTTCGACAGAGGCGTGGGAACACTAGATTTCTCTCTTGGGAACAATTCATGGAAGCCTTCATACAGAAATTCATATCAGATAGCCGGCAGGCACAGATGATTGAGGAACTTTTGAAACTTCGTTTAACTCCAGGCATGACAGTTATAGAGTATGACAAGCGTTTAACTTATCTGGCACAAGCAGCCTTTAGTATGATTCCAACAGAGACAGCTAAGTTGAAACGTTTTGTTTAGGGTCTGTCTAAAGATATATTCCTCAGTTTGCACTCTCACGTCAGGACCATAGACTATGCTCAAGTGGTAGGCATCGTGATTGGTCTTGAGAGTGGTTTAGCATAGTGTAGGGCGATGTCAGAAGCCAACAAGATGGCTATGGTTCATACCTTTTTCTCAAGTGGAGCAGGTTTGGGCAAGAGCCACCATTAGTAAGGCCAGCAATAAGGCCAGTTAGGTAGGACCACCTTTTCAGAACCCATCCCAGCACGACCAGCTACATCACAGACTCTGAGTAAAGGGAGCAGTCATCATAGTGGGCAGGGCAAGGTTTATGGCAGTCGTATCCAGTATACCCAACTTACAGGAAAAGACACCAAGGTTAGTATTTAGTTAGTTCCTCGGTATGCTATGGGTGTGGCTAGCCGGGCCACAAACATAGAGAGTGTCGGATGTTTAAGGGAGCTTTTAGTCAAAGGTCAGCTAACCCATCCATGTCATTTCAGTCTCTACAATTGACAACCCAGGGTGGCTCCATCGTTTTGGTAGGCCGAGGAGTCGGTGGTAAGAGCCTTGGAGGCGTAGGTACAGGCAGTAGAGGAGTAGGCGGTAGAGGTCAGGGTAGTGGAAGACAGCCCCAGCCATGACGTTGTTTAACCCGAGGTCCACACACTCTTATGTGTTGCCCTATTCTCTGCTATACGATTTGAGAGATTACCTGAGAATCTTGGGGAGCTGTTTTTAGTTGGGGTACATTCAGGAAAGCCCTTCCTTACTTAGACAGTGTCTAGATCATGCAGAGTCAAAGGTTGTGACATTGTGGCACTAGCAGATTTAAAAGTGTTGGACATGTCTGACTTTGATATCATTCTAGGTATAGATTGATTAGCCCTATGCCATGCCATGGTAGATTATTATAAGAAGGTAGTGGGAATTGAGGTCCTATGCGATGAGTCAAGAGAATTTCTAGGTATAGGGTGTTCAACGTCGAGTTATAATTTAGTAATTATGCTTAAGAATTATGATTTTCAAGTCATGATAATTTTTTTTCTCTATCCTTCAACTTGAAAATGAGATTTTATTAAATCATATGAAAATATTTTTCCATGGAATAATTAATACCCAAAAATTTTTTTATAAAATTTGAAACAAGCATAAAAATATATGATTCTTGACAATTTATTTTCGAGAATAATTAAATATATCCAAAAAAATGCATGGTAAAGTAACAAAAATATACCAATAGAATTGTTCTAATAATTAAATGGACGTATCCTGTGGACACGTGTGGCAATTGATAGGAATATTTAGCAAAGAATTTTTTTTTAAGTAAAGATTTCGCAAAGAATTAAGTATAGACTTAAATTCACGTCAAAGAAAAATATATAGACTTAAACTTTATGACGGGACTATTGAATTTATGACTTCTAAATAACATTTTAAATTGTGAATTATGCATTTTTGAAATTAAAAATGTTGTCCACCAAGTTGTAATTTTAGTAATTAGAAATAGAAAGGGTCAATTTCTTTTCCCCTGGCTTCTACGAGAAGTGATTAAGCAGAAACTTGATTGTAATTTAAAGGCAATATTTTTATGGAGTCGATTTTTTAAAAAATTAATAAATATTGTTTAAAAGTGAATGACTTAGCTTGTATGGTCGTACAAGCTATATATTTTGTTTTCAATAAATTAAATATTGTGTCCACTTCATTGAAATTATATTAAATAATAAATACTATGCCATTTTAACGAGAAAAAAAGTGTGCCACGGTAGAAAAGATAGTTCCATTTTTTTATTTGAAAAAATGTTTTACATGACTATCTAAATCAGTCACTTGCATTGTTTTCAAAAAGAAAAATGGAAACAAACAGGGCTACAATTGTAAAAACAATGCTAATTAGAAACGTGGTCAATTAAAAGTATAAAGAAAAAGAATGTTAATTTTTCGTATGATCTTAATTTGCGATTTTTCTTATCATTTGTGACTCTTTTTCTGACAATTAATTCTGTCACGTCATATTTGTATCCAGTGAAGCATGGGATATATATTTGGTAAAGTTTCAAAATCAATTGGCGGTGGCCAGTTATATTTAGCCTTTGAATATTTAAAGGGAAATGATAAATGTCAACCCCAAACATACACCATATACTTACACCTAATATAAAAATTGTAAATCAACATGAAAAAAGTTATAAATTAATGTGTAAAATGTTGTAAACTAATTTTCAAAAGGTTTTGCATATTGGTTTACAACTTTTTGTAAATTGGTTTATAACATTTTACATGTAATTTATAACTTTTTATATACAGATTTATAATATTTTGCTGGATGTAAGTGTAAGGTATATGTTTGGAAATGGATGTATATCACTCATTAAAATGCTCCAACGTCCCTCGTGTTCCTCGAGGCACATAAAGTTGGTATTCAATATAAAAACGTGGAAAACAGTGTTATGCCCTTCGCTGTCCCTCTAGCAACTCTTCATTCACGTTCACTCATCTCTCTACGCCTCTCTCTCTGTTGGGGGCCGACAATGGATGAAATGTTGAAAAGATGCAACTCCTTAACTTGCTTGCAACAAACTACAAAGTGCATATATATACTTACTTTGGGTCTTTATAACATACATATGATGTTATGTTAATTACGTTCCCACATTGAATTTCGTCCGAGTCTTGAATGGAAAACATATATTATCCCTTTGGCACCGATTAAATTAACCAGCAAAGCATTTGGGATGATTGAGGGTAGTTTTGGGTAAGTCCGACCAACCACGACGACAGAGTACTTAGCTGTGCTGGAGCCACGCATGAAGTCCATGTGCTCCAATTCTGGTCTGATGCTGCTGCAGCTACTCTTGAATTCCATCATGCCAATTCTCGGGGACTTTCTTGCTCATTCCCGTGTGGGGGCTTCCATACCCCGTGAATCTCATCAATTTCGGATATCTTGATTGCCACCCTACTTTTAATGGTCAGTGTTAATTCTCTTCTCTCTTTACACGTTCTTCATACTCCAAATCGTAGATGGGTACAGTCTGTGTTTAATAACATAAAATGGGGGATAAAAAAAGGGAACTTTTGAAAATAATCACTTCATATTTTCCACAATTTGTAATGGTGATGGATTGCTTAGGAAGCAAATCATTAAAGATTGCCTAAACAATAAACTACTAAGTGAATAAGAGATTCATAAACACTGTGAACACTGATTGCCTAGAGAGAATAAACTACTAAGTGAAGAAGAGATTCGCAAGCACTTTTTCATTATCAATTATGATAAAGAGAACTGTAAATAAAAATTTATTTTGATGTATTGAGTGCGTAGAACATTTTTGAGCTCATATCCAATTAAATTATTTGATTTGTTTAATATTTTGAGTAATGACTGTAAGAGTCAATTTCACATTGATAGTAATAAAGTTTGGATTTAGGACCTCATGTATACTACTCAAATCCCTTACCACTAGAATAATCATAATGGTTTGACAACAAGACTCAATTAGGATCTATTGAACTTATAAGACCTTATGCGTAAAGGATTCAAACTCTTTCTATTTGGAAAAACACCTTGTCTCTTCTAGAGAAAGATAGACTTCAGTATTTAAAAGTGGGTGGGGAGGGGAAATGCTAAGGTATTATTTATTTTATTTCATTTATTAGCTGTTACATTAGTTTTTGAATTATTGTTTTCTTCTAGGAAAAATAATTTTCGTATTGCGTTTTGATTGGTGATATGTTTACTTATATGATTATGAGATGATTAATTTAAATATGGTATAAATTACTCCGCTAGAGGTGGATTTAACCAACGAAGAACAGAGACAACATTGGCGAGGTATCACATCGTGTCACGTGTCAGGAATCTCTGTGGCAGATTGAGGCCGCGCCTACTGTGGATTAAGGTCACGCCTACAGTGGATTCTATAGGCTGCCAGCGTCAAGAATCTCTGCCACTATGACGTCGCCTATGGCGGATTTGACTGCTGCTCGCTGATTGAAGAGACGCGATGGAGCGGGTGGTGACACATAGAGCGAGAGGGAGTTGGTTGGAGGGAGTGCTCCTTAATGAGAAAAACTCATGGGTCTCTTGTTTAATTGCATGCTTTCGATCAAATACTTGAGTGGAGTGAATGCTTGCAAGTGGAAATGATTCAATCAAAGACAATGGAAAAAATAATAGAGGTGTGAGGCAATATTAAGAGATAGTTGAGAGGGAGGAGCGGTCATAAAGGGAGCAGAAGGATGGAGTTACGACACAAAGTGAAAAGAAGAAAAGTTAGGAACAAAAGATAGAGATTGTAAAAAAATAACTGAGAGATATTTGATTGAGAAAAAATGGTGAAAATTGATAATACATGGATTCAGAAGAGTTTCTTTTTCAATATAGGATTTTACTGGGGTACATACACTAATATGGGGTTTTTAGGGGTAGAATTTAAATATGGCCATTTTTAAAAAGAGTCTGCCATAGGTGGTTTAATTAATTAAGATGATTGAGGTCAAGGTTACTTTGTGCAGATGATTGATCACCAAAATGGGAAAAATCAAAATTTCCTCCAATGGCTGACAGTTATGGCCCACTAGGAGTGACGTGAACAGACAATCTCTCACTGGACGAGGCCCAGTAGACCTTGCTAGACCACCAGTGTGGTGGCCAAAAACACCAATGGAATGTTGTGGTTGATCTTGCATCTATGCAGTTTGCTGTATCTGTGAACCGCCACTGTGATAGCCAAAAATACCAACGGAATGCCGTGGTGGACTTGCACCTGTGCAGTTTGCTGTATCTGCAGACACCAAGAGAATTGGCTATGAGAAAATTATAATGTGTTTACATCCCAATAGAAAGTGTAATTGGGTTGTTGAAATAAAGGTTGATAGCAATGAGGAATTTCTGGTTGGATAAGGGGTGCTTCATTTTCTACTTTAGGGGGTACTTCACCTTTTTCATCTTGGGGTAGTTCATCGTTTTCATGGACAGGTGGATGATCTGCTACCTCAGGGACAACCGTATAGCTAGAGCATGAGATAATATCAAGATCGATACAAACTGAAAGACTGACAATCAACTGTGGGAGTTCCAGATAATGCATGGTTTGCACATTGGTACCACATTGCCACCCATTATTGATGTTATCTTTCCAAATTGGTAGGTGGTGCTCTCATTAAGTCTCTATTAAGGAATCCTTGCAGATTAGGTTGGTCGAGAGGAACTTCTTGGTTCAATCCAAATTGTCGCATAACTTGGTTGGTTGGATACAACTTCATCACTTTAAAACATAAAAGTGAAGTAACAGTTGAGAATAATTACCACTCGACCTGTACATCATATAGAATAAGAGAATCAATCACAGGATCCATATATAGTTGTCATAAAAACTGCATTAGCAAAAGTACATTAGATATGCAAATAATGATAATTATGGTGACCATACAAAAACTTGTACAATATTTCAAATATTTACCTGATGTCCCAAGTTATCTATCAACATCCTTATAGTATGATGGTCCTTTAAATTAATGTCACATGGGTAACGTGATATTAATTATTATTTTAACAACTATAAAGAAATTCAAGTAAAAAGTTATTACCTCTGAGTAAGGGGACAAACAAATGGGGAGGACGGTATGGGAGTCAAAAATGACATCTGTTGCCTGGTCCATGCTTGTAGTAGAACAACGTACTTATTGATTTCTCTAGTTTCAATGTGAGTTGTATGACATAGTCCCTGAAGAAGTTCAACAAGGTATGTTGAGCTCCAACTATATGATCCAACTGGCTCTAAATCTTCGACCAATTGTAAGTACTTTACATGTACTTTAGTAGTGCTTTTGTCAAGTAAAATGTATTGCCCAACAAAACCATTATGAAACCATGTGCAATATGTTGTATTGCTAAATCAGAATTGGCTTCCAAGTTTCCAATTATATAGTTCAACCAAATTAAATTTATTGCATCTCCACTAAAATCTAGTGGCCTAAGACGCACACCCAATAGATATTGAAACAAATCAGGAAGTGTTACATAGTTATTAATAGTAGATCCAATGACAAGCCAACCATTTATTGAAACACCTAACAGAATAACATCTTCCAGTGTGATAGCGCATTCCCTGCACGAAAAGTGGGAAATGGAAAAGTATAAATCTCAGGCCTCCACCTCTCAACCAGTGCTGAGATTAGCTTCTGATTTACCGCTATGACACCCATTTTCATAAAGCGGAGTAGACCAACACATTGCATATAGCCTCGTATCTCATTTCTCATTGAAGACAATTTCAAATGTCGAGCTCGCATATGTCTTGCTATCTATTAAATTAAAAATTAAATTATTTTTTCTCAAATAAATTGATTTCATAGAAAATTAAATTAAAAATCCTTTAAACTAATAAAATATATCAACTTAGCAAATTAATATTAATATATCTAATAATTAACTTTTTAACTAACTTGATTTTACAAAACAAGAAAAACTAATATATTGACATACAACAAATTTAGCACTATTTTTTTTGTTTAATTGTACAAATTTATTAAATAACTATGTCTCTACCAAACATATGGAAGATATATAAAATATAAATTTCAATAACAAAACAAAAAAAAGAAAATATATTACATTTTCCTCTAGAACTTCAACATCAATATGACCGTTTGAATCCAGGAAAAATCATTTCCATAGTGTTTTGATTGGTGATATGGTAACATATGTGATTATGAGGTGATTTATTTAAATATGGTCTAAATTACTCCACTATAGGCAGATTTAGCAGGGGAAAAACAGACACAGCACTGGCGAGGTGTCGTGTTACGCATAAGGAATCTATATAGTGGAAGGCGCATGTGGTGGATTCTACAGGCTGCCAACGTCAGGAATCTCTGCCACTCTGACATTGCCTATGGTGGATTCAACTACTGCCAGTTGACCAAGGAGACATGATGCAGCAGGTGGTGACAAATGGACCGAGAAAGAGCTGGCTGGAGGGAGTGCTCCCTACCAAGAAAAATTCACGGGTCTCTTGTTCAATTGCATGCTTCTAATCAAATACTTGAGTGGAGTGAATGCATGTAGGCGAAAATGATTTAATCAAAGACAATGGAAGAAATAATAAAGGTGTGAGGCGTTATTGACAGGAAGTTAAGGAGGAGTAGCGGTTATAAAGGGAGCAGAAGGAGAAAGTTACGACACAAAGTGAAGAAAATAAAAGTGAGAGGAAAAAAGAAAGAGATTGTGAAAAAGAAATTTGAGAGATATTTGATTAGAGGAAAATGGTGAAAATTAATAATATAATGAATTCAGATGGTTACATTGTTGTTAAAGTTCTAGAGCAAAATGTAATGTATTTTCATTTTTCTGTTTTGTTATTGAAATTTATATTTTATCTATCTTTTGTATGTTTGGTAAGGACATAGCTATTTAATAAATTTGTGCAATTAGATGAAAATAAAAAATAGTGCTAAATTTGTTGTATGTTAACATATCAGTTTTTTTTTTAATTTTGCAAAATCAAATTAGTCAAAAAATTGATTATTGGATATATTAATATTAATTTTCTAATTTGATATATTTTATTGGTTTAGAGGATATATTAATTTAATTTTATGTGAAATCAATTTATTTAAGGAAAAATAGTTTAATTTTTAATTTAATAAACAACAAGACGTATTTGAGCTTGACATTTGAAATTGTCTTCAATGAGAAATGAGATATGGGGCCATGTTTAGCATGCCGATCTACTCTTTTTTGTGAAAATTGGTGATATAGCAGTAAATCAGAAGCTAATCTTAGCACTGATTGAGAGGTGGAGGGTTAAGACTCATACTTTCCACTTTCTGTGTGGGGAATGTACCATCATGCTGGAAGATGTTGTTTGCCTGTTAGGGCTCATAAATGATCGGCTTATCATTGGATCTACTATTAATATGAAACACTTCTTGATTTGTGCCAATATCTATTGGCTGTTTGTCCCAGGTCACTAGATTTTAGTGGAGGTGCAATAAATTTAATTTGGTTTAACTATATAATTGGAAACCTGGAAGCCAGTTCTGATTTAGCAATACAACAAATTGCCCATGGTTTCATAATAGCCTTGTTGGGCCAATGCATTCTGCCCGACATGAGCACTGTTGAAGTACATGTAAAGTACTTGCAATTGCTCGAAGATTTAGAGCAAGTTGGATCACATAGTAGTGGCGCAACATTCATTGTTTTACTTTTTGGGGGGCTATGTTGTGCTACTCACATTGAAACTAGATAAATCAACGGGTGCATTATTCTACTACGAGCATGGGCCTAGCAGAGAATGCCCTTTTTGGCTCCCATACCATCTTTCCCATTTGTTTTCCTCTTATGCTGCAGTAATAACTTTTTACTTGAATTTCTTTATAGTTGTTAAAATAATAATTAATATCTAATTAAGATAATATCTTATAGATGGAAGCAATCACATTACCTACGTGACATTAATTTAAAGGACCATCATACTATAAGGTTGCTGATAGATAACTTAGGAAATCGGGTAAATATTTGAAATATTGTATAATTTTTTTATGGTCACCATAGTTATGATTATTTGCATATTTGATATATTTTTGCTAATGCAGTTCCTATGGCAACCATATCTAGATCCTATGATTGATGTTCTTATTCCAGATGATGTACGAGTCGAGTGCCAATTATTCTCTGCTGTTACTTCACTTTTATGTTTTGAAGTGATGGAGTTGTACCCAACCAACCGAGTTATACAACAATTCGGGTTGAACTAAGAAGTTCCTCTCGACTAACCTAATCTGCAAGGATTCTATAACAAAGACTTAAGGGAGTACCACCCACTAATTGGGAAGGACAACATCAATAATGGGTGGTATTGTGGTACCAATGTGCAAATCGTGTTTTATCTGGAATTCCCACTATTGACTATTAGCCTTTCAATTTGTATCGATCTTGGTATTTATCTCACACTCGAGCTATACAGTTGTCCCTTCAGGTAGTAGATGTAACAACCTAAGCTACTTTATAGATTGACGATTGTTCCTACAAATTAACACGAGGTCTTTTTGGCATGCTTTATCCTCATTTCCACACTTCCTGAGAAAACTTTCTAGGAAGTCAACCATCCCAAAATCGCTTTAAGTCAAACACACTTAACCATAAAGTTCTTTAGTGATGAGCTACCAAAAAGAAGATGCATCTTGTTGGTATAGATAGTATAATTTAATTCATATATGTTATCCTCAACCGTATAGTCTCATACCTATACAGTCTTAGGATCCTTCTCATTCTAGTGTGTAATTGGCTCGTTCATGTATCCCTCCGCTTAGAGGCCTTCCAGGAGCTGCTCCTTGTCCGTTCTTTTTTGCATCGGTGATCACTTTCTGCCCTCGTCATCAAGCGTTACATGTCCGCCAGCTTTCATTTGGTTCATCCCTGAACCACATCCAAGTGGGAAAGGTGTTGCTCTGATACCACTTTGTTACGATTCGCCTAGAGAACATGACCAGCAAGTGAGGGATTGGATCCCCACGGAAGCTTCTAATAACATTATTGGCTAATATGCATAAATAAATCAAATATATTTAAAATGTCTCAAATTTAACTAAACTTCATAATTCTGAAAATATTTCCAATCATAAATCCGGAACATAAAATTATGTAAAGTCCATATTCTGGGCTAAAGCCAAACATAATAAAATAAATGACGGAAATTCTGAAAATAATTAAAATAATATAATGTATGTCGAGGATCCTGCCTACACAATTATTGGAGTACTACTAACTGACATAACCAACAGTAAAGTCCACTCCAAAGTGAGACTCACCACAAGAAGATGTAGTACTACTGGGGAGGATCATATGGTGCAACTAAACCGGTACCTTTATCTGTAGGGGGAATAAAAGAGAGGTGGATTCATCAAAATTCAGTAAGCTTTCACTTATAACCCACATGGGACAGCAAATAAAAATGCATAACATATACATGCAACTGATGTAAAATATTTTATATATAATTACATATAATTGTATTGAAATAATAAGTTAACTAAATCCATGTCAATGGCTAGTAGAGAAATATGAATTATTCTGTACATAAATATCCGAGCTAAATAATTGAATTTGAACTAGTGGCTAATTTGATGGGCACCTAACAAGGTCCTATAAATGGATACTACATTGGAATTCTTTTGTGGGTGAGCTAGTCCTCTAGTGGATTACTTGGTACCAAGGTTAACTATTTATTGTTCACATAAAACTATGATTTTTGGAATCTTCTGGCTGATAAAATAAATCTAAATCATACATACAACAAGTGTGATCCTGTAAGTTTTCTAAAATAAGAATTTGTCATGATAACTATAAAATAATAATTTTCTAAAATTTCTATAATTCATAAAAATATATTTCTTGGCATAAATTATTTTCAATTTCATAAATAATTTTTATAATATGGGAAAATAATAATAATAACTAAAAGTATGGCCTGAGTTTAAATCCACTCACCGTTGATAGCCGGGAGTGCGTTTCTACTAACAACTTGACTCTAGAGAGTATGAATGGTACTGGTAATTGCCAAATAATATAATGAACACAAACAATTTGATTTTTTCACCCAAATTGAGTTTGAGATGGTAGAGAGAAAAAATAATTGTAAGAAAATCATGTCTGTCAATACCCAAACTTACAGATTAGATAAAAAAGGAAAAAAAACTGGCTAAATTCAATAAAGATCATTTACTAGAAGAGACTAATTGGAGAAAGTTTAGAGAAACCACGTTTTTCTCTTTATGGAAAATTCCTTGGGCGGTTAGGGTTCTTAGAAAAATATTTGAGAGTGTTATAATGTGCTAAAGGCATATACTAGGAGTATCTAAAAACAACCCAAACTTGATGCAATCTGCGTCCCACCATGTGCTTCAACGCATTCACAGTGCCATGCTTCAAGATCTTCACACAAGCGCACATATGATAATAATAAAATAATGGTGTCACGTGCACCACGTTATACATATAATACTACTATTATATGTATAATGTGGTGCACATGGCACCATTATTTTACCATTATTAGAGACATAGACGACTCAGCCTTGGAGTGTTTGAAGAGGATGGACTCACTAGTTTCAACGGGCATCTGACAACTGAGGATCCCTAGGAATTTCTCAGGCAGGTGGAGAAGATAGTTGGTGTCATCCATTGTTCTTCAGAGAGAGCAACCGAGTTAGTTGCCTTCCAATTGGGAGGCCAAGCAGAGTTATGGTATTAGGAGTTCCGACAGAGGTATGGGACCGCTAGTTCTCCCTCTTGGTAATAATTCAAGGAAGCCTTCATGCAGAGATTCATATCAAAGAGCCGGCAGGCACAGATGATTGAGGAACTTTTGAAGCTTCGTTTAACTCCAAGCATGACAGTTACAGAGTATGACGAGCGTTTCACTTATCTGGCATAGGCAGCCTTTAGCATGATACTAATAGAGACAGTTAGGTTGAGTGTTTTACTCAGGGTCTTCTTAGAGATATGTTCCTCAGTTTGCAGCCTCATGTTAGGACCATAGACTATGTTCAAGTGGTAGACACAACGATTGGTCTTGAGAGTGGTTTAGCAGAGCGTAGGGTGATATCAGAAACCAATAAGAAGGCTAGGGTTCATGCATCTTTCTCGAGCGGAGCGGGTTCGGGCAAGGGTCACCATTAGTAGGGCCAGCAACGAGGTCATTCAAGTAAGACCACCCTCTCAAAACCCATCCCAGCATGACCAGCTACATCACAAACTCTGAGTAGAGGGGGCAGTCAGTACAGTGGGTAGGGTTTGTGGCAGTCGTATCTAGTATGCCCAACTTGTGGGAAGAGACACCAGGGTCAATGTTTAGTTAGTTCATCAGTAAAAGGATTTACTAAGAAACAGTAGTAACCACTGGTACTTTTTCTCTCCGCTCTGTCTTCGACGAAATCAGCATCACAATAACCTATAATATTACAATATGTACCTTTTTGGTACCACAATCCAAGATTAGTAGTACATGATAAATATCTGAAAATTCTCTTAACAACATTTAAGTGTGATTGCTTTGAGTTATATTGAAATCTAGCACAAATTTCAATGCTTAATTCAATGTCTAGTCTATTGGCTATAAGATACATAAGTGAACCAATCATTCCTCTATAGTTACTTTTTGATACCTTTTCGCCATTCTCATCATCATCAATAATTTGAGATGAACGCATGGGGGTATTCATGGTTTTGGGTTGATCCATATTAAACTTCTTCAAAAGCTCTTTTGTATATTTTTCCTAATGGATCAAGGTTCTATCTTTTAGTTGTTTTATTTGCAAAACAAGGAAAAACTTGAATTCACACATCATGCTCGGCTCAAATTCATTCTACATGAATTTAGAAAACTTTACACGAAAAGAATGCTCAGAGGCGCCAAATATAATATCTACATATATTTGAACTATTAGAAAGTGATTATCTTTTTCAAGAGTAAAAATAGTATCTTTACTTCTCTTGAACCCATTATTTAGCAAGAAAGTGATCAGTTTTTCATACCAAGCTCGAGGAGCTTATTTCAAACCATAGAGAGCCTTTGTTAGCTGAAGGACGCAATTGGGAAGATTTCAATCTCAAAACCAGGAGGTTGCTTCACATATACATCCTTAGAGAGGAATTTATTTAGAAATACAGACTTAACATCTATTTGGTAAAGAGTGAATCCATTGAACGCAACAAATACAAGTAGTATTCTGATAGCTTCAAGCCTAGCTACTGGTGCAAAGGTTTTGTCATAATCAATTCCCTCTTGTTGATTATAACCTTGTACAACCAATCTTTCTTTGTTCTTGATGACTTTGCTAGCTTCATCAAGCTTGTTTCTGAACACTCATTTTATCCCGATAATGGTCTTCCTGTTAGTTTTTCCAACAAGTGTCCAGACTTTGTTTTGCTCGAACTGGTCAGTTCTTGTTGCATAGCATACATCTAACTTTGATCATTTAAATATTCTTCAATGCATTTAGGTTCGATATTGGAAATGAAAGCATATTTTGACATATTTCTAAGGGATGATCTAGTTCTCATACCCTTGGAAATGTCTCCAAGAACTCTGTTATAAGAAATTGGCTTTAAATCAGAAACTCCCTTGTTGTTTCTATAGTTTTGAGGTTCTTCAACTTCTTCTTCATCTTTCGATTGCTTTTCTTCATGTTCAGAAATTCTACTTTCTGATTGCTTTGGAGTTTTGGGTAAGCTTTCTAAAGTGCCTTCGTTCTGGAGCTTATATGCCGAAGGTTTCGCTTTCATCTGCTTGCTTTCTGAGGTTTCCTTAAGACTTAGTTTCCTTAATTCTAAGGCTTGAAAAAGAACTAAAAGGAGAAAACAAAGTTATAAATGTAAAATTCAATGCCTTAGAATCTGAAGTCTCAAATAAAAGTAAAAACACTCATAAGGTCATTTCTAAGCTAAAGATAACTTGAAAGCTTCTGAAATCAGACCTTGAAAAAATGGCGACCAAATCAAAGAACCTTGATTTGATGCTTGGAGGTCAACGGCCATATTTTCAAAAAATTGAGTTGGGATATAAAAAGAAAATAGATTAGAAACGAAAGCCAACTCAGCTTAAGAAAGTACAAAACATGGATTCATGTACCTTCTATCATAAGAAAGGACACCCACTTGATAGATGCTTCATGAGAAAGAAGTCTGTCAAAAAGGTTGTGAAACCTTCTTCTTACAAGACTAACCCAAGAGGACCCAAGAAAGTTTGGGTACCTTAATTGAAAACTGTTTGTCGCATGTTTGCCTGAGAGCGCATGTGGAACCTGACAACAATTGGTGCATGGACAATGACTGCTCCAAGCACTTTTTCGAATCCAGAAAATGGCTCAGAGATCTATGGCCCAAAAATTATGGATCAGTAAAATTTACTGATGGAGGTAATGCCAAAGTTACAGACATAGGAAACGTTGGTAAGGATGATTCCCTCCAAATTTCTGATGTTTTATTTGTTAATGGTCTGTCACACAACATGTTAAGTATCAATTAGTTCTCTAACCAAGGCTTCATGTTGTTTTTAATGCACATGCATGCAAGATAGTAAGTCTCACCTCAGGACAAGTCATCTTATTTGGTAAGAGACATGATAACACATATGTTATTGTTGGATGACCTATGAAATCAAGATGTAAAATGCCTCGCATCCTTCACAGATGAAAAGTGGTTGTGGCATAAGAAGCTTGAGCATGCCCATATAAAGCTTATTTCTAAGCTATATCGGAAAGAGCTAATTAAAGGCCTACCAAAGATTAGATTTGATAAGGACTCAACTTGTGATTTATGTGAGAAAAGTAAGCAAACCAAAGCTTCTTTCCAAAACAAGCATGTGGTTTCAACTACTAAACCACTTGAGCTTTTACATATGGATCTCTTTGGACTAACCAAGATTGCAAGTCTTGTCGGGAAAATGTATTGCCTTGTTACATTGGTTATCGTTATAACTTCTAAGGATGAGGTGGTCGAAAGATATTGCCTTGTTATACTGCATAAGCATTCATGCACAAACATCTATGGGCATTTTCTCTTCATAACTCAAAACTAAAGCCCAAACGAAGAAATCATTTTGCATGACCATAGATTAGGTTTTCAGTTTGCAAGCTCAAAAAGAATGGGGGATGCTCAAAAAGAAGAGTTAAGGATCAAAAAATGGGAAATATATGGTCTCATGAAGTTCAAAATATGAAGATGAGTTTGTGGCAAAAACATAGTGAGACTCTGATTGGTCAGAAAGTGAAAAGCGAAACTCGAAAAATAACATCTTCAGAAAGTAATCCCAAAAGTCAGAAACCACCCTTTTTTATGAAGGATAAAAAGGCAGGATAATTCCAACTCTTTTGAGTTTCTCTCTTTCACGTCATTCACCTTCAGTCAGTCATGTCCCATCACTTAAATAACCCCTCACTCCTTACATGTCATACATCTGCTTTCAACTTCTACCACACGTATCCTTAACTGTTTCATATTCTCTTCCTCTCAAACCCTCTTCCCTGTCACCTAAACCGCTCACCATCTCTTTTAACATTTCCTCTCACACACACTTTATTATGGCTGAAAGAAAATATCTCAATTGTTCATCCACAGAAAGGGGACCTTTCGTCATGTTTAATGAACCTCATATGCAAGAGATTTACAAAGAAAGTTTCTCTCAAAGAACGATAGCCTCTGGAAAAAGGCTGAACAACTCCCTACTGAACCAGGTCTAGGTACTTAAGGAAGTGTTTATTTTTCAGGGATGGGAGCACTTTCTGGACATCTCGGACATGGTGTTTCCTGGAATGGTAACTACTTTCTATGCCTTTCTTGGGGTAAAGAACCAAACTACTTTGAAAACCACCATATGGAGATTGGGTTGTCTGACATATCTGCAGTAATTAGGGCTCCTACTACTAGAGTCAAATGGTTGGCGCAAGAAGAATGGATCAAGTCACTTGGGGTGAATGTTGAGGAAGTATGTAACGCCCGGGGACGAGGACGATGAGTGATCGCCGGTACAAAAGAGGGCACGGACAAGGAGCGGCTCCTCGCAAGGTCCTCTAAGCGGAGGGGTACATGGATGAACTGATTGCACACCCAAATGAGCGGGATCCTAAGACTGTATAGGTATGGGACTATATAGTTGAGGAGGGCTTATATGAATTGATTCGCACTACCTATACCAACAAGATGCATCTTCTTTTCGGTAGCCTAAACTGAAAGAACTCCACAGTTAAGCGTGCTTGACCTGGGGTAATTTTGGGATGGGTGACCTCCTGGGAAGTTTTCCTAGGAAGCGTGTGAGTGAGGACAAAGCATGCTGAAAAGACCCGTGTTGGTTTGTGAGAACAGTCATCAATCCGTAAAGCATAAGAGGATGTTACAAATGGTATCAGAGCCTGCACCTCTCTCAGTACGGTGTGGTTCGGGGACGAACCAGGCGGAAGCTGGTGGGCATGTAACGCCCGGGGACGAGGACGAGGAGTGATCGCCGGTGCAAAAGAGGGCACGGACAAGGAGCGGCTCCTCACAAGGTCCTCTAAGCGGAGGGGTACATGGATGAACCGATTACACACCCGAATAAGAGGGATCCTAAGACTGTATAGGTATGGGACTATATAGTTGAGGAGGGCTTATATGAATTGATTCGCACTACCTATACCAACAAGATGCATCTTCTTTTCGGTAGCCTAAACTGAAAGAACTCCACAGTTAAGCGTGCTTGACCTGGGGTAATTTTGGGATGGGTGGCCTCCTGGGAAGTTTTCCTAGGAAGCTCGTGAGTGAGGACAAAGCATGCTAAAAAGACCCGTGTTGGTTTGTGAGGACAGTCGTCAATCCGTAAAGCAGCAGAGGATGTTACAAAGTATCTAAGTGTCTCACAGAACCTGGCAACATTACAACTTCTATGCTCAATTCATAGGCCAGAAGTTGTTGTCCAATTCACCATTCTTCCAAGGCAAGGAAGTACAGATGTTCTATCGAGCATAGATTGCATGCTACTTTTCTGCCTGTTGTCCAAAAGAAAAGTAAATCTTTCCAAAATGATAATGGACTACATACTTAGTGCCATTACTAACTTGAAAAGAAGAACTGCTGCAGTTCCCTATGGGATGTTGCTGACAAAGATCTTTTAGCATGTTAGATACCTTCTCACAAAAGAGTGGTTTGAATATCTCACTGGTATATATTACTCCATAAACTCCTTCAGAACAATGAAGAAATCTTACTCTATACCTATGAAAACAAGCTCCAAAAAGCAAAGCTTCTTGATTAGGGATGTTAAAAAATCTACAGCTGAGAACAAGAAAAAGAAGAATGAGCAGAAAATGGGAGTGACAAAAAGGAAGATTGTTCTTCCTGAAAACAATTCTGAGAGCTCTGAGGCAACAGAAAAAACATTTGAGAGAACCATCTTTGAAAAAGCTCCTGTCAGGACCAAGAAAAGGGCAAAAGAAGGCTAAACTAGAAACAGAAGCAAGCAAAAATCCCAAAGCCTTCTGAATCGTCTAAAATTAGGGCCAAGTCCTCAGAAAGTGAGCTACTATAGGGTAGACCTGACAAACTTTCCATTTGGAGAAATGTCACCGAGTCCAAATACAAAAATCTGCCCAATGGAGTAAACAAAGCAGGCTCATTCTGAAAGATGTGTAATGCCACACAAAGAGGACTATTGTCAAAGTCACTGAATCTTCTAAGGATGAATAAGAGGAAGAGTGCATTCTCAAATAACAAAGAATTCTTCAAGAAAAGAGACTAGAAGAAGCCAGAGAACTGCATAGGACTAAAGGAATTCAAAGGTCTAGCAGACAAAGAAGAAGACCTACTGTACCTGAACCCTTTGTTGTAATTAAGGAACAATCAACAAGGCCCATGACTTAACAGTTCAGGTTTACCTCTTTTCCTATCTTTGTTGCACCTCCTCATAGGATAATGGCTTCTAAAACGAGCTCAACCATTGAATCAGCCACTATGCCACGAGAACAATGACAAATGAAGTTGAAGTAGCTGCTCCAGGTAACAGTGATGACTTCATAACCATCTATCAAAAGTTAGCATCCATGTCGAAGTCCATTGCTTTAGAGTCACAGCCTAAGGAAGAATAAGTCCATTGCTTTAGAGTCACAGCCTAAGGAATTGAATTTCTTTGCGAATGAACTCTTTTCTACTTTGGAGCCAATCTACAAGGAGTTACCAGTGGAGCCTACCTTTGAGGAACCAGTTGAGGAATCCCATGAACCAAAATCTATTATCATTCTGATATGCCTCAACCTCTTCCTTCCATCCGTATAACTTCTACAGAGGAAGAAGAGGATAAAACATAAAAAAAAAAAACAGTGCTTCTCATCTTGACAAAGCTGCTGCTTCTACCTCGGTTCCTGGCTCTGCTCCTAGTGTTGTTCCATTCTCTTCGCCACCAACTAATATTCATGCTGATACTGGGGCCGAATCACCTAAGTCTGGGGATACTGTACCCCTAGACGTACCTAAGCCTTCTTTGAAAGCTGCTCCATCTACATCGGCACCTATTAATTTACCTCATCCATCCTCAACTGAGCCTCCAGCAAGCTATCAGTTCAATCATCTTATCTTGCGGCATCTGAGAGAGATTGCTTCCAGACAGACAGGCTTGAAGCAACACTTATAAACCATGGCGCCCAACTCAGACATCATGAAAAATTGCTACTTGAGATCCATCAGAACTCCCAAGATCTTCTTCAGGACATAAGGCATCAGGGTTAATGATGGTGTTCCTAGCTTCCAGCTCAAATTTTTTTTCTTTAACATTTGCATTATTTTTCTTTATTTTCATGACCAGACAGTTTTTTTTTTTAAATTCTGATACATCTTTGTTTTTATTTCATTTGCTCATATACATTTTATTTGTGCTCTGATACTCTTATTTCGAGTTATAGCTTTGATATATTTATTCTTGCTCAGTTTATCTACTTGATCTGTGATATATATATACCCTGCTTAACTAATCAGATATACTATGTTGATGTATAAGTGCTCTTTTGTTTGATTGATTTGAAATCTCAGTACATCTATCTTTGTCTGTGTATGCTTAAGTCTTCGAACATACTGTGTTTTAATGCTCTGATACACGATGTGTTATGTTCTGATACATATATATGAGCTTACATGAAAGGCATGTCATATGTTTTAAGCTTTGCTTTAAAAATTTTCATCCTCTGATACTTATATTAAGCGTTACTTAGCTCATAACAAAAAGCTCATTTGTGCATTTCTTTAAGACAATTGGGATTGATCTTTTTTGGAGCTTCAGAAACCTCTTGTAGCAACACGCTGATAAAATTAAAAATTAAGGCTTATTTGAGCTTCAGAAACTACATCTATATTAGTTTGCTTGTCTGTTTTCACACAAATATGAGCATTCGTGTCTAAAATGAGTTTGGTTAAAGATACATTGAATAACAAAATTAGTCAAGAATAAATATCACATGTACTACTCTCTTTATTCAAAACAGATGTTCTTTTCAAAAAAACCATGTCTTTGTTTTCTTTTTTTTTCTCGGATATCTATCACAAAAAATTCTCTGAGTAACCACAGAAATCTCGAGAAATAAAACAAGCTTTTGACTTGGGTCACTTGAGGCGATGAAATGTTTCTATATACTCCCTGTCTCACCTCATGAAATGAACTTTCTAAAAATCACATCTTGTGATGTTTTGAAAGAAATGTGTTTCATCTATATTTTTTATCGTATTTCTTTCAAAATCTCTTCAAAAAAATTTCTTCAATTTGGTTTACCATCATAAAAAAGAAGGGGGAGATTGTTAGCTTTAGAACCCTTTAGTAGCGCTAAGGAAAGATATTTTGAGTGATAACAAAACAAATTTTGAGAAAATATTTTGAAGAACAACTAATGATTTCCCTTGAGTTTCTTGAGATCGCAAATAGGTCCTTCTGGATTGCATAACACATCTAGAATCGATAATAAATTCACTTTACATATGCAAATATGTTATATCTCATGAAAAGAGATAGGAACTTAATAAAAGTCAAAATTATATCGTGCAAAGTATGTATACATGCTAAACGGATTAAAGAAAATCAAGATCGTGAACAAGAAATTGAGGTTGGGATCTTCAGAAAGTAGAACGTGACTTCAGAAAGTACTCATGAAATGAAGATATCAAACCAGCTCTAAAGCAAGGATATTCTACACCCTTCAACCATCACAATCGCAAGCAATTTAATCATATACATTCTCTTATTGAAGACTGGAAGATCGTTTGTTCATCATGGAACTGATTTTGCATATCAGAAAGCTCACTTAACTGTGAAACAATATGGTCTATAAGAAAAGGAAGGAAATTTAAAATTCAAATTTAAAGTCAAACCCAGTTACAGACTAGCATGTCATCTCTTCTGCAAACTTGGTCAACTACCCTAGCTTCTAGAAGGAAGAGTTCAGAAACCACGTTTAGAAAGTAAAATGTAGTTTTTGATGGGTTATCACAAACCTCAACTTTACAACGATTTCTACAACAGATTTGACAAATAGTCAAGCTACTCTTCTAGACTGCATTTTCAAGACAAACAGATAATCAACACATGTCATTTGCATATCTGATCGAGGGCAACGGTCATAAACAAGGACTGTTTATAATACAGATGTTGTGCTTTCAAAGAGAAAAGAATAATGTTGCACAAGTGATAAAACTGTAAAAATCTTTCTTCATTTCTTGTAAAGTTAGTTACATCATGTAATTAGTTTCTTAGTCTAAAAAAAAAATCTTCTTTCTATGCCTCTAAATAGTTTATATACTCTTCTAATGAAGAATCATTAGAAATGAGTCATTCAAGTTATCCTAGGTCATTCATTATATATTTTAAGGAAACTTAAGTATAAATTAGTTTGAGTTGCAAACCCAAACATAAACCTCTGTATCCTCAATCCAGTAGTGATTGGTGTAAGTTAGATTGGAGAAGCTAGTCAAAGATTACTTGCAACGCGACAGTAAAGTTGTTTTACTGGTCACGGTTTAGCTTGGATAGGCTGGTTGAGGACTACTCAATTTAGCTTGGAGAGGTTGGTGAATAACTACTTAATTTGTGGCAGTAAAGGTTGTCTAATTGTCATAGGTTAGAGCTTGGGAAGGCTACTACAGAGACTATCTGATTTTTCTTTCTTAGGGTTGAGAAAGGTTTATAGTGAAACTCAATGGTGGTTGAGTACTGGATATAGATAGGTTGGCCAAACTAGTATAAAAATATTTGTGTAGTATTTTCTTCTCTGTTATCTCTTTTTACTTTTACTGTCTAGTGTTATTATTTAATATCTACTTTAAGTTTATCTTTTTAGTTCATATGTCACTAACGCTGTATTTTAGAAAATAACTTTCTGAATCATGTTCCATTGCTTTCACTACACTTCAAGCTTAATGTTTGATAGTTTTTTATTTTAAGTTTCAATTGCTAAAATGGTAAAAGGAAGTGACATACAATTCAACCCCCCCTTCTAGTGTACTTTTCTAGCTACAGCTCTAACCTATGACTAGTAGACAACCCCTACTATCACAAACTGAGTAGTCTTTAATCAGCATTTCCAAGCTGAATTGTGAATAGTAAAACAACTTTATTGTTGTATTGCAGGTATTCTTTGATTAACCTCTCCAAGCTAACTTACACCGATTACTACCGGATCGAGGGTACAGAGATTTGTGTTTGGGTTTGCAACTCAAATTAACCTACACTTAAATTTCCTTAAAATATACAATGAATGATCTGGGATAATTTGAATGACTTCTTTCTAACGATTCTTGTTTAGAAGAACGTATAAACTATTTAGGAGCGTAGAAAAAAAATTTTTATAGACTAGAAAACTGAACACATCATATAATGAACTTCACAAGAGATTAGGAGAAATTTTCACATAGTTTTCGCACTTGTGTAGCCTCAAGTCTTCTTGCTTTAAAAGCACAACATCTTTATTTATAGATTATCTTCATTTATAACTGTAGCCCTTAATTAGTTCTCCAAATTACACATGTTAATCATCTGTTTGTGTCTTGGAAATACATTTTAGAATAGTAGCTTGACTGTTTGTCTGATCTATAGCCGAAACTATTGTAAAGTTGAGGTTTTTGATGACCCTTTAGAAACTACTTTTTACTTTCTAAATGTGGTTTCTGAACTCTTTCTTTTAGAAGTTGGAGTAGTTGACCAAGTTGACAGAAGAGATGACACACAAGTCAGGAACTAGGTTTGACCTTAAATTTGAATTTCAAATTTCCTTCCTTTTTCTTGTAGAGCACACTGTTTCACTTTCAAATGAGCTTTCTGAAATGCGGAATCGGTTACATGATGAACAAACGATCTTCCGGTCTTCAGTCAGAGCATGTAGATGATTAAATTGATTGCGATGATGATGATTAAAGCTTGTAAAATATCCTTGCTTCAGAGTTGGTTTGATATCTTCATTTTATGAGCACTTTTTGAAATTGCGTTCTACTTTCTGAAGATCTCTGCCTTGGTTTCTCTTTCACGATTTGATTTTCTTTAATCCGTTAAGCATGTATACGTACTTTGCATGATATAATTTTCACTTATATTAAACTCCTATCTCTTTACATGAGATACAACATGTTTGTACACTTTATTTATATCTGGCAGACAGTTTTAATAAAGAAGTCTCAATAATACTCACTTTATTAAAGATTTTGTAAGAAATTATTAAAGCAACAATACTATTCAACACTGATAATGGAAGACAGGTCACTCTCCAATAATTCAAGACTCCTCAAAAGCACTATGACTTCTCTAGAAATAGATGCAATGCTGAAGTTGCAAGGCATCAAGAGTTTAGCTAAAACTTCTAAGTGCTTACTATCATTGTAAAATTTCCTCCTTCAAAATTCTAGTGTACTTTTGTATCCTAAGCCTTATTTCAAAATATATTGAAGTACTTTTTAAATATTTGTAAGTTTTAACTCTTCTGCAAAATTTTGATCTTGCTTTTATTTGTCCTTTTTATATACTTAGAATTGCAAAAAGAAAATTGATAAAAGATCAAAAAAAAGTGTTAGAAACTATTGAAGAATTCCAAGCCTATCCTTTTCCAGGAGATCAAATTTTATTAGATCAATTGTATGATATGCTTTTGCTTCTTGATCATAATTTAAAACATGTAGAAAGAAGATCAAACTGTTTAAGTCGTGCTTAAATGTTTCAATATATTATTGTAAAAATTTTATCATGCTTTCATCTATGCTGCTGCTTTAAGTCTATAAAAACAAACATAATCTATATAAAATTTCTATAGTCTTAGCCTAAAACATTTGAAAATAATATTTGTTAGTGACCAGTGAAGTTTATAGTTAGTAGCATGCAAATGACGGAAAGAGAATAAAAATAACCCAACAATCTTTGTTAGTGTCATTCTTTGATTTTATTTTTTTGTTTTTACTTTGTGACTACTACAAGATATCAGTATTTGAACTTAAAAAAAATAAACAATTCCAAACCGATAAAACCGATCAAGTGTGTTGGTTTTCCCAGTTTTCCTCGATTCTTGACCAGTTTTGATTTCCCCGGTTTTTGGAGCTTAACCGGACCGACTAGGTGACCGGTTCCCAATCGGACTGGTCAAACCGGCTGGTCTGGTTTAGTTTTCTCTTCCATGATATAAAGTACAAATAAATTTGTGCTTATAATCAACACAACTAGAAAAAAAACTAAATCAGAGAAATTAATTAAATCAGTTAAAACTAATTAACTAAACAATCAACTACAAATAATCAACTAAAAGAATCAACTAAACATGATCAACTAAAAAAATAAAAATTCAACTAAATAATCCTCAAATTGTGCTTGTAATCAATTAACTAAAAAATAAACTAAAAATAATGAACAAAAAAATTAAATCAACTAAAATTACATAAAATTGGGCTTCTAATCATATAGAAATGATCAACTTAAACCATCAACTATAAACATAATCAACCAAAAAAATATTAAATCATCTAAATAACAAACAACTAAAATTATATAAAATTGTGCTTCTAATCAACTAAAAAAACAATTAAACATAATCAACCAAAAAACTATTAAATCATCTAAATAATAATTAACTAAAATTATATAAGATTGTGCTTCTAATCAACTAAAAGAACCAACTAAAAATGATAAACTAAAAAGAATAATAAACTAAAACAATCAATTAAAAATGATCAAAAATTAAATCAACTAAATAATAATAAACTAAAATTACATGAAATTGTGCTTCTAATCAACTAAAAATGATCAACTTAAACCATCAACTATAAAAATAATCAACCAAAAAAATTAAATCATCTAAATAATAAACAACTAAAATTATATAAAATTGTACTTCTAATCAACTAAAAAAACAACTAAGCATAATCAACCAAAAAACTATTAAATCATCTAAATAATAATTAACTAAAATTACATAAGATTGTGCTTCTAATATACTAAAAGTAATCAACTAAAAGAACCAACTAAAAACGATAAACTAAAAAGAATAATCAAATAAAACAATCAATTAAAAATGATCAAAAAATTAAATCAACTAAATAATAATAAACTAAAATTATATAAAATTGTGATTCTAATCAAATAAAAACGATTGACTAGAAATAATCAACTAAAAATATAAAAGGGCATATCCTCATGTTTGCATACTTCGAATACTTTGATGCTGGCATAACTTCCAAATTCAAAGCATGCAAGAAAGATGGCTCCTCATTCAGTTGTTGTCCACCTACTTTGTTTGACATGCCATCATTATTAGCATCATCATCTACATCATTACCAACATATTCGTCACCACTTCCATAGTCATATTCATCATCCTCTTCCTCCATTGCTTCCAATCATATGTCTTCATCTCCAAATATGCTTGATCCATATCGTACATCCCTAGCAACAATTTCAAAATTAACATATAACTCAATGACAAGATTGTGTAGTTGATGCCATTGATGTATCTTAAACAATTGTAGAATATTTTTGTCATCTCATATTGCAACTTCTTGGTGTTGTTTGAAACCGTCAAAAATCGAGATAGGACACATGTATCTTATTGCCACGACTATTTTTGGAGTGTTGTTATTTATCGATTGACACATCCCATTTTTTAGCTCCGCATATAACAAAGTGTAGGAATAAAAAAGCTCAATGACCTCTCACATATGAATATAACACCCTCATTAGTATTTGTAACAACTTTACTATCAAAATAAATTATTATATTTACTATATTATTCATTCTCACTTTTTTTTTTTTTACACTCAAATGCTTTATTTGTTTCCCTAAGAATCCCACATCCTCAGCAACCCTCTCTACTGCATACTAATACTAACATTAATATGTATTGTTTGAGCGGAGTTACGAGTTTATATAGACAATAGAATATAGTTTAATATTAAATATGCCTTTGGCAGATTTTGAAAAATAATTTTTAATGAAAATTACGCCTGTGGCGGATTAGTTTTGTGAGAAGTGCCATTCTCCCGTTTTTATATCTCGTAATTATTATTTTAATTTTTTCAAATTGCCAACTTCTTAATCCGCCTTTAGCAATTTGTTTTAAATTCTTGATTTATTAATATGTCTATGGCGGACTCTTTGTAAAACGGCCCATATTTAAATTCTACCTCTCAAAATCCCCTATTAGTGTAAATATCCCAATAAAATCCCATATTGAAAAAAAAAAGCCCCTTATCTTCTACGCTTTTCATATTTTTAATTTTTAATGTAATACTTATTAATAAAAAAAAAACAAATATCTTGCCATAAGTATATCACGTAATTTCTTGGGGAGGAGACACCCACCTTAAATGTAAGGCACTCAAGGAGTGGACGACAGTGGGCAAGAAATTAGTTGGCATGCTAAGGAGAGATTGGATTTTCTTTTTTCATGTGTGTAATGAGATGGACATGGACCAATTAATAAGAAACCCATACGGGTCACCAATCCATCTTTGTGTTTGGGCGGGTTGACAGGGTGGTGAGTTAGCCTACCCAAAAAAAGATAAGATTAAAAAAATAAAAATGCAAATAATTTTGCTTTGATATTTTGGTTTAATTAATTCGTCAGTCCCTATAATTTCATCAAATTTTCAATTGGGTCCGTACATTTTAAAAGTTTTCAATTGGGTCTCTATAATATATTAGATTTTTCAATAAGGTCATTGCCGTTAAAAAAAACGGAATATTCCATTCCATCTTACTGTTCACATAATGGCAGGGATCTAATTAAAAAATTTATATACTATAGGGGATTTAATTAAAAATTATAAACCTGAAGAATAATTAAACTTTTAAAATATGTATTTTACTTTCTTTTAATGCATTTGATTAAAGTAAAAAAAATATCTACACATTGAGTGCTCAAAATAAGCAAAAGAAAAATTATTTTATTTAATTTTTTCAAAATAATGAGTAAAAAAGTATTATTTCTTTCCTAATGAGATGATCAAATAAGTAAAAATAACGTTTCTTAATTTCTTAAGTGAAAATCATGGAAAAAGTAACCAACAAATTTCTTAATTTTACCTGCACATAACATTTCTTTATAGAGTTATTTGTTAATTTTTATTTATCAACTAAACAAGAGATTTTCTTTATTTAGAGAATGTTTGATAAGGGATAAAAATGAGATATAAAATTTTATAAATGAACTCTATATATGAATGTTTGATAAAGGAAAAAAGACAAACAGGCCAAACGTGAGAGCATAGGTCATGCTTGGAAAACAAGTATAGCTCACAAAGTCAACAAGTACGTTTCTTCATAGGTAGTGATATAATTGTATTTATTTATTTATGATTATAAAATATTAGACATTAATTTAAACTAAATTTCATTTCTATAAATATGTGAAATGTGAAATTAAATAAAATATATATTCAAATGTAGAGATTACTTGTAATATATGAGTTATATATATATATATATATATTATTAATAGTGTATTAAAATTTAATTCTTAATTTTCATTTATTATTATTTTTAAGTATTTATGTGACATAAAATCAATTATTAAATTCAATTTTGATGCAATAATAGTTTGCAAAAGTGTTTTTTAATATTAGCATCCAATTATATATTATTATGTATATAAATTTAGTTAGCTTTCACATTCACTACATAAAAGATCATATAAATAAAATAATTTGATTGAATGATAATAGAAATATCTTTTACACTATTATTACATTAAAAATATTTTTACTTATTTGATCATATCATTGGGAGAGAAATAATACTTTTTTTATTCATTGCTTTGAAAAAATTAAATAAAATAATTTTTCTTTTGCTTATTTTGAGCACTCAATGTGTAGATTTTTTTTTTACTTTAATCAAATGCATTAAAATAAAGTAAAATGCATATTTTGAAGGTTTAATTATTCTTCAGGTTTATAATTTTTAGTTAAGTCCCTTATAGTATATAAAAATTTTCAATTAGGTCCCTGTCATTATGTGAACAGTGAAATGGAATGGAATATTTCATATTCTAATGGAATATTCTTTTTTTTTTAACAGCAGGGACCTTATTAAAAAATCTAATCTACTATAGGGACCCAATTAGAAACTTTTAAAATGTAGGAACCCAATTAAAAATTCAATGAAACTATAGGGACTAGAGGATTAATTAAACCTATTTTTAATTAATTAATTTTCTTATAAATTTTCATTTATAAAAATAATTGATAAAATTTTTGCTTTAATACAATGAGATAATATTTATATAAACTTGAAAAATAATTAAATTACATTACTATGGATTAAAGACAACTTCTCACATCAATATAATTTTAACCTCTAACTATGAGGCCTAACACAATTGGTAGTTAGCTGAGCTCCTTAACTATTTAGGCAAGGATTCGATTCCTGGTAATGTGTATAGAGAAGAATTCATGGTCAAAGGCAAGATTCATATATGTGAGCTCTACGCCTCGAGGAGATTAGTCATTGCTTCCGCCAGTAGATACACTTGGTTTATCCAAAATAATAATAATAATAATTTTAACCTCTCATTTTTACATACATTCACAATAAAACTAGGACCCATCATTTTTATTTATGCTAAATTTATCTATCTATGGGTTCTACTAACTTTATTGTGAGTGCTTATAAAAATAAGGTGTTAGAATTTTGCTCATCTAAGAATTTTTTTCAAATTTAAATACAATTTTTATTTAATAATATATTTTTTGAAAAGCGAGATTACCACGGGATTCTTTTAAATGTGACTACTATTATTCGATTTGAATACTTGTTTAAATTAGTAATTTAGTTGACAATGATCACTTATAAAGACATGTTTTTCAAAAATGTTGATTTTAATTATTCAAATGGTTTTATTTTTAAATAATTGAAGTTTAAAACCGATGATTTTTAAAAAATTTAAATATATATGCTCATTGCTGAACGATTCGGTACAAAGTATTTTATATAACCTGAAGATCATTTATAGATCTATCAGTTATTAAGATTTTTATTAAAAAAATGTATTGTAAAAATTTTTATTTATTAAAAGCTATTCATTTTGAAACAATAAATTTATAATTAACTAAGAATACATTGATGTAATTTTTTAATCCTTAAATTTCTTATTTAGTAGTAATGTAAAAAATACATCAAATTAATATAAGATATCTATTTTTATTTGTTCTTTCTCATCCAAAAAAAAAAAATGACTTTACATTTATATAAAACTAGCACAACCTCATAAGAGAATTGTCTGGCGAGATTTACTTGGCTTCTGAAGGGAGATTAATAAGAGAAGGGCAACTTAATAAAAGAATTTTCTGGCAAGATTTTTTGAATGGTAACAAATTGAGAATGAAAGATAAAGTGCCAAGTGGCAGTACTTTTCAATTTTTTATTTCAAATATTATAGTATAGATTTGTTGAAATCTAAAAATTATATTTCGAAAAATAGGTTTCTTCTTTTAGTAAAGGCTAATAGTTTAATTTAGTGAGATAGTGAGCAAGTTCGAATTTTGGGAATACAATTCTTATAACTTCATTGCATAAACCTTATACTAAAAATTAGTCTTATGAAGAGTACAAAAGGATAAAACAACTCGCTAATTCTTACATTTTGTTTGCAACGGCGTATAACAAATACTCAATGGTGTGTTTGCTATAAAGTAAGAATCAGATGGAAATTTTCATGGAGACATAAAAACTTTTAACCTACTTTTATCTCTATATATATACCAAACACACCGCTAGCGTGATAATTTTTCATATTACCGGCCACGTAACTTTATTACATAAAAGGTGACATAAAATGAGACTGATGTCATCTGAAAGCTCTGTAACGCACTAACAAAGTGAACATGTGGCACCTCGTTCCAAAAACACAAGCTGAACATGTGTCACGCCGCGGAATCATTTTGCATCAAAAAGCATTGTATATATGCATGATTTGTGTCTTCATTTTCAGACATAATCTATATACTTTGATGAAAGAATTAATTAAAACTAACTGTTAATTCTTTTCGGGCATGAAGCAGGGAATATGACTTTCAGGAAAAGAAAACAAAAGGCACGGAAGAATTGCAGATCTTGAGCTTAGCAAAAGTGTACGTATTCCTTAAGCAAGGATGCAAGTAGTGGAAAAGGGTGTTAATTGCACCATCCAATTAGTCATGCAGAAAATTACTCTACAACAACTACAATTAAAGTGCTTTATTTTATCAGTAAAGAACTTGGCTATCACTTACACGTGCACAATTCTTCCAGAAACAGTTTGGAGCCATTTGCCTTTCTGGGCACTCACATGTCCACCTCTTGGGCCACTTAATATGACACACTCCATTGCACTCCTCATTTACCACTACACACCAGCTTTCTCAGCAGAATGGGAAGCCTATCAGAAATGGAGAGTGAGGTAGATGAAGTGCCACTTCTGATCAAGAGCAATAACTCAAATTCCAAGGGTGGTTTAAGAACCTTACCTTTCATCATAGGTAATTTAATTTAATGAGGTACCACAGTGATAATGAATCTGTTTTCAAATTTGTTAGGCCTTTAATTTTAATTTGTGTATGAATGTTGTTGTTGTGCCAGCAAATGAGGCATTTGAGAGACTGGCCAGCCTTGGCCTAATGCCTAACATGATATTATATTTGACCAGAGAGTATGGCATGGAAACTGCTGGAGCCACTAATTTTCTCTTGCTATGGTCTGCTCCCACCAATTTCACACCCCTAATTGGTGCTTTACTTGCAGACTCTTATGTGGGTAGATATTCTATGATTGCTTTTGGATCTATTGCTAGCCTACTGGTAATTTTCTTTCTTTCTTTTAACTGCTTTTGATCTATTTCCATTGTTCAGTCCATAAGGTCTTATTTTGTTTTAATTTTCTTGCCAGCATCATTAATTTTGAAAGTGAGTGATATGAAGTAGTAAGCAATTAATGGTACTACAGTGAGTAGGAAGGAAATATATAAAATCATTAAATTAAAATTGATTTTGGGCAAATCTAATTGTGTGTATTGTTGTGGTAGGGAGTGGTTCTTCTGTGGATAACAACCATGATTCCAATATCAAGGCCAATTTGTAATCAAATTACCAACAACTGCAGCTCCTCCTCCCCTACAACAATGCAACTTCTGATCTTGTATTCTTCTTTTGCCCTTTTGTCCATTGGAGCTGGAGGCATAAGATCATCCTCCTTGGCCTTTGGTGTTGACCAGTTGAGCAAGGCAGACCAAGATGCAGGTATCAAGGAGAGTTACTTCAGCTGGTACAATGCTGCAGTCGCACTCTCATCACTGCTAGGCTTAAGTGTTGTTGTTTACATTCAAGAGAATATGGGGTGGACAGTGGGGTTTGGAGTTCCCGTTGTCCTAATGTTCATAGCAGCTCTATCATTTTTCTTTGCTTCTCCATTCTATGTCAAGCTAGAGACTAAAAGGAACATGCTAAATGGGTTAGCTTAGGTCCTTGTAGCCTCTTATAGAAATAGACTTCTGCAGTTACCACAGGATGATGAGGATGTTAGCTACTACCATGAGAAGGATTCCATTCTCCTAGTGCCAAGTGAAAAATTAAGGTATAATTTGTTTCTCTTGTCTCGCTTATCATGCTTTGGATATCATCTAATTGCTATGAACATAGTTACTAATTGCATCAAAATCAGAATTCTTTTAATCGATAAATGATCAAATACCCCATTTAGACAAGAACAGTTGTTAACTAACTTCATATCTGCAGACTTGGAAGGTCCTACACTTGGTGTAAGAGTTGTTATAAGTTGGAATACACTTATCACTGTAACTCGTGTAGGAGTTGTAAATGTTGGAAACTTGGAATACACTTTTAACTCTTTCAGAGAGTTTGCCCTTTTTGTTCGGAAGATCATGTGCAATGTATGAAATTACTGGTTGTTAGTCATGAATATGTTAGAATCAAATTGAAAATGCTTACAATTAAGAGCAGCGGCTTAAGGTGTAAGTTTATTGACCAGGTTTCTAAACAAAGCATGCATAATTAGAGATCCCTCACAAGATCTCGGACAGGATGGAAGAGTTTCAAATCCATGGAATCTTTGCACAGCAGACCAAGTGGAAGAACTAAAGGCACTTCTCAACGTAATGCCAATTTGGACGACAGGAATCATGTTGGGTGTGTGAACTTTAGCCAGGGTTCCTTTCTGGTACTAGAGGCGTCCTCCATGGACTGCCACATTACTCCAAATTTCCAAATTCCTCCAGGCTCCTTTAGTACATTCATGATCTTATCTATAATACTTTGGATCATACTCTACGACCGCATTTTAGTCCCTGTGGCATCACAGATAATAGGACACCCGGCATCCATAGGAGCAAAGCAGAAGATAGGAGTTGGTCTTTGTAAGAGTAGTAGATGTTAGGCTGTCCTTCCATGAATTCCCATACATACACGACTCCGCCTAGAAGGTAAATTGTAACTGGATATAAATTGATCGCCATATTGCACAGACTTGCACCATATACTATTGATACGAAGAGATGAATGTTGTGTTTTGAGATTGTTTCAAATGTGAGTTTGAAATCTTATATTAGTTGAGTTTGAACTGAGTAAATAGTATATATAATGGAAAGTTCTATAGATTTATTGTATTAAGGTTTTGTTTTGAGCTGAGATGTAATGTCTGATCTACTTTTGTGATTTTTTGCTTAACCCCTTTATTTAAGGGCTCATTTGGATGATCTTTTATTTAGAAAAATTAATTGATCTTTTTAAAAGCTCGTTTGGAAGCCCTTCTTAAAAATAAAATTTTAATTGATCTTTTTAAATAAGATCTTTTAAAAAAATAAAAGTTAATTTATGTTTAGATATAAAGTCAATTTATATTTGGATGTAATATTAAAATATCTTTATTTCTTCTCAAACATCCTTTTTATATTTAAAAAATATCTTTTTCCAGAGCATGAAAATTCCAGCTTCTCAAAAATTAATCTTTTTAGCTTTTCCTAGTAAATCTGCTTTTACTTAAAAATATTACTCGAATATACCAAAAAAAAATATCAAAAAATATTTTCTATAAAACAAAACACATTAAACGAGCTCTAAATAAGATGTTTTGAAAAAGTAAAACTTGTTTTATATTTAGATATAATATTAAAAGATCTTTATTTATTATTAAACATTTTTTTGTAATATAAAAGATATTTTTTAATTAAAAAAAAAAGAGATCCTTTTGTGTTTTTGGATATATTTGGATAAAATTTTTAAGTAAAAGCCCAATCACCAGAAAAAGCAAAAAATGATCTTTTTTTAGAAGCTATAAGTTTTATCTTTTGAGAAAAAAAAAGGATATTTTTATAACGTAAAAAGCATGTTTGACAATAAATAAAGATCTTATAATATTACATCTAAACATAAATTAATATTACATCCAAATATAAATCAATTTTTACTTTTTTAAAAGATCTTACTTAAAAAGATCATCAATTGAAAAAAGATATTTTCTAATAAACATATCCAAATGAGCTATTTAGTTTATCGAAAAGGATATTTTATTTTACTTTTTCTAGTGTTTCTGTTTTTACTTAAAAAATTCAAGCAAACATATTAAAAAAGTAAAAATATATATTTTTCATAAAAAGGATCTTTTTTGCCAAAATAATGATATTCAAACCAGCTCTAAAGCTCGTTTGGAATCTCTTCTCCAAAAAAAATTTTTTAGATGATATATTTTAAAAAGATATTTATAGAAGTAAAAGATATTTTATGTTTGAATATAACATTAATTTTTGTTTAGATGTAATATTAAAATATCTTTATTTATATTATAAAAAAATCTTTTTGTAGATGATAGAAATTATATCTTCTAACAAATATTTTCTATTTTTCTTACTTATTCTGTTTTTACTTAAATAATTTACCTAAACATACTAAAAAAACATGTTTTTTATAAAAAGAATTTTTTTAACCAATATAATGACATTCACACAAGCACTACTCTTCCCAAATTTTGGACTCTCTCAGCCACTTTATCAAATGAGTGACGACTTCATTTTGGCCGAAAATGATTCAAACAGCATTTTCTATTAATTGTTCGGAAGTATATCTACATTTTTTTTTTTTGGTGAGTTGGAAGCATATCTAGCGCATCTTCTAAAGTTATCACATTGTGTGCTTTAGTTTATTATATAGCATACCAAATGGGCCTTATGGTTATTGCAATAAACGATTGAGAGAAGGTTGCTTTATTATTGTGGATTTCACAAAGTCTGTTATGCTATGTTGTATTGTGATTGAGTTTTGTTGTAGGTTTTGGATAGTCTGGGATGGGAGGCACAAGTGAAAGAGGCCATCGGATGAGGGAGGAGGGAGGGGCAGAGGTGGGCAATGCAGGTAGCTTTGCACACTCACGGTGGCAGAGGAAGACCGAGGAGGTGGCACAAGCTGAGGCAGCATGGCGTGACCAAGTTTCATAGCGCTGCTGCCGGGACGATTTCTGACAATGGAATGGTTGGCAACTATGGCAGAGGTCACAGCTTGCAGTGGAGGTCATAGCTCGCAATGGAGGTCATGACTCGAGGCGAAGGTCACAGATCGCAGTGGAGCTCCAGTTGGCGATTCAGATGGTGCTGGGAGGAGCAATGACAGAGGCTGTCCGGTGGCTAGGAAGAAGGAGTGAGTGGCAGTAGAAGAGGAGGGCAGAGGCTGAGTTTAGCAACATATTTCGATTCATCTAACCATATTTTGTAAATGTTATTAAATGCAACTTCATTGACCTATAACTATATGGGATTAGTCACCATGTTTGAAATTATAACTAAATAAATTGGCTCCTTGATGGAGAACAAATACTCCAACTACAGCTAGTTATATATTAAACCAACTCTGGATTTTCTAACCATTGAGTGCATAGAAATTTTACATCAATGACTGCTTTTTACATCAATCATCAGAAATTATTTTCTGAATTTTTTTTGGCATTATCAACATAGCTTTGATACTTGTACTCAGTTTTTAGTTGGTTGAGAGAATCCTGGTTTAGTCATATACTCCTGAAATCTCGGCTTGGCACGATAATTTACGCCGGAATACAAAGGAAAAGTTGAAAACACTCCCACACGTGGACCACCAGATAAAATCATAAAATTGCTTTGGGCGAACTGACCAAGAGACACCTAGCTTTAGGATACAAACGAGAGTTTAACTTCGACCAAAATACAAAACAGCAATGATATACTATCTTATAGAATTCAAATCTTCCTGCGTACCAAATAAAATTATAAAATAAAAAATTAAATTTATATCTTAAAATTTTAAGAAGTAATCAAAACTTACTTAATTTTCATTTGATATTTAGGAGGATTTGTAAAAAGATAAAGTAGCAGAATATATACTTTTGTTTTTTCAAAAAAAGAAAAAAGAAAAAAAAAATTCAACTATTCATGCCTATTTTTAGAGGTGTTTATAATCCGACCTGACATGCCAACCTAGCCCGACTCAAAGCTTATTGAAATAAATTTGGATCTTGAAATTTGATCCAGTACACCTTTTTAGGTTGGGTTCAGGTCATACATTGAATTGGGCGGACCCGACCCGACCCGACCCAAAGTCAAATAATTTCTTAAGAAATATTTTTTTTAATAATAATTTGTGCAAAATGATAGATTTTAAAGTTCAATTAATATATTTTACATAACTTAATATCATTTTTATATTGATATGATTTATTTTAAAATTTGTATTACAAAATATCGCTTAAATTTTATTTCTTATTTGTAAAATTTTATAACTTTACAATATATAATATCTAAATTTCCATATATTGTTTAAATGTCGGTTTAACCTTGTACGACCCAATACATAGTCAGGTTATTATCGAATTAGCAAATTCGAATTTAAAAAAATACAACCGTAAGGTTGGGCCATATTCAAATTTTGTCCGACTCAGCTCAACCTACCCTTTGTACACCACAGCCTACCTATGAGCTTCAACCATTCTCAGCGCAATTGTTTAGCTTGGTAGGCTCATTCTATGTCAAAGTGAATTCAAAAAACAGAATAGTTAAATTTTAATACATTCAAAGAATACATAAATTTTACATTATATTTAATTATATATTATTACACACAACGCTTAATTTTTATGATAAGTGATTCAAAAACTACACATACTATAATATATAATTAGTTTATATTATAAAATATTTCACACTAATAATATACTAATAAAATCAAACTAACTTACTATAAAACTGTTACCTATCTAATTTAATTTAATTTTTATTTTTATTCTTAAATTTTTTTACAAATAAGACAATGCTCTCATAAAAGCCTGATGCTTATTATTCAATATATTCTTCATAGCCAAACATGAAGTCTACATTTGCATATGCATAGAACATAAAAACACCCAATATTATCACATGGACCACCTCCTCTTAGAGCTTTGTGACAAGAGCTTGACAAACTCGATGACCACCTTGACTGAGTTAGCGGCGGCGAGTGAGGCGAAGGTGTCGGCCTCATTGGACTCGGCGTCACCGCCGCCAGCCAAGTCGGAGAGAGACCTAATGGCAATGAAGGGCACCCTTTATTGAAGGCATATGAGGGCCACCGATGCACTTTCCATGTCCACCGGGCTCACGTGGAACTTGTTGTGGATGAAGGTGCGGTATGCTGCGTTGTCTAGGTATATGCTTGCACTTGTTCCCCTTTCCACGAGTTCCACCTTTGGTGTCGTTGACAAGCATGTGGTTGAGTTTATGCACGCCTCAAGTGTCAAATTCTGAGACCACATATCACCAAACTAATTTTAGAATTTTTTCTTGGATAGATACAAGTTTATCAACACAAATTTAGACATACTCATATAAAAGTACGTAGGATCCATATATAAGTAATTGTACGGTGAATAAAATTAGAGCATTCCACTTTTTATTATGAGTATATATAACCATGATTTGTTAAAATTGTGTATGTGTAAGAATATGTCAGTTTAACCACGATATCGTTTGGAGTATGCGGGGAAAACATGGGAAATGGATCCTCTAGGGGGTAATTTTCAACATGAGAGAGTCATATTTTGATCTCTACCACTTGATCATGTTGGAAAAAGAAAAGTTGATGATGTTATAGAGAGACTTGAAGTAATTGTAAGGATTTAAACATGACTAATCTTGTCTATAAAAAAAAAAACTTGACTAATCTTATTAAAAAAAAAAGGACATAAGAGGATTCACTCTCAAAACACCTTACAAAGCAACAATTTTCCTCCCCGAGAGTCTTTTTCTAGAATGTTATCAGGTGTTTGTCATGGCTTTACGATTTTTTTTTTCCCCTTTGATCCTCGAACTACTATTCTTTCAAGTCCATGGCAATAGTATTACACTTTAGAAAAATACGATTTGAAAAAACAACTCACCTTAAATTTTTCGTGTGAATCTAATAAAATGTTTATACAAATAATGCATGAAATTTAAAATATTATTTAGCGTACACTAATATTATACTAACACTTATAATATTTTTATTTTTTTGCATGTAAATACTTATTCTCAGCAAAAGATAATGATCAACACTCATGATATTCTTTTCTTTTAATATATCAATACTCATTTTTTATTAAAAGATAAAAAATTTATAAATATTGACATAATATTATTGCATAATTTTATTATATGTAAAATATTACTTAAATTTTAATTATTTAAAATTTTTCAAAACAAAAAGAAACCCTACTATAATTTGTGGTGCGGTACTGCTGTCTGTCAACCCGGTCACATCAACAGCAGTGGACATTAATATTATTGTACTAAACCAATACAATGTTATTTTTTTTTTTCACTACAAATATGTCCTGAAGACCCAGGAGTGAAATGTCAATTTTAGAATAAATAAATTAAAAACATCCATTGAACATATGGAGAGCAAAAGGGTATTATTTATTTTTGCTGCACCCATCCCACCAACCACAAGGCTGGGATCGCGAAAGAGATATTACTTATTTTTGCTGTGCCCATCCCACCAACCACATGGCTGGGACCACGACTGATATTATTTTAAAATAAATTAAATATAATTTATTTTATTATTATTAAATGTGATAAATAAAGGTGGATATGAAAATTAATATTATATTTAATGATAATAAAATAAATCTATGTAAGTCTAGATACACTAATAAAAATGTGTAGGGCTCATATACGAGTGATTTGTAGGAACTATTGGATTTATGCGGAAGCGATTTAAGGACCTAGTACATTGGTATGCTTATCGAATCATCATTGTTTCATAAACACACAAGGAATGTTACCTCTCGGAGTGTCGATCTTTGATGATCTCCCTCGCCTTAGAATCCTTGTGTTACCGCACGATTGATTTGCTTGTAGTCGGTTGACGGCAGACCTTCCAGACTATGTCTCAAGGGGAAGGAGATAGTGTGTGGGCACTTTCTCTCTATCAGGAGATGACCTTGCCTCTACTCTGTGACTACTCTCTCTATGGAGAGGGTTAAGTGTAGTATATATATGGGTTCCTAGAAAACCTAACCCTTAGATGTAACAGGCTCTAGGTTTCTTGGGCTCTTCTTACACACTAGGCCCTATTGGGCAATAGTGAAAGAGCAAAAACCCAACAATCTCCCACTTGCTCTTGAGTACAAACTTGAGCTTAAAGCCCAAGACCATGTAACTCACTAGTCATCATCAACTGAAATTTCCCCATCCCTTATCTTGAGCTAGCCTGGGGATCTACCAGCTATTATTAATCAAGGCTCATGATAATCAACAAATGATTATCTAATTGATTGCTACTCCACTAAAAGCCCGAACTTGAACTCCAAGATTAATAACATATATAACATGTATATGCATCACCCCTTTGTAGAATGTCTATAATTGATTGACTAGTTTTACATTTACCCAATCAATTATTTATTCCTTGCCTATGATAGTTTCTCTAATGGATTACATGCACTGGGCAGTGTCTTCAATATCCAAGTACCGAAACATATCAAGGGGACATTTCCTACAAATTTCATATTGTTTATCTCATAAATACCGATAATCAAACAATCTCACTCCCAAAATACCGAGTTATTGGCCGTCAATAGATCACACCTCACCCGTTGGTAAATCAAAGAATGAAAACTATTTGATTACCTATTTATAATAAACTCAGAATTAAGAGCAATATTATAACTATAGTTATCTGGAGATTTGATACCTTATGACAGAAAAAACACCCTTAATCAAATCTCTCCTTGATCCTTTCAATGTGAATGTTAATTCACACCAATATTTTACAATGATTTGGACAAAACCATTTCATAAAATATTGCAGCCTAAATGAAGTGCCCAACTTTATTTAACAGCTGTGAACTTGTTCATCAATTATGAGAACCTATGATCATGTCCTCCATGAACGTATCCATATGATCATATACTTCACAATTGATCCGGACCTTAGTGTTTGTAAATAGTGTGCAGAATAAATGAATAATACCTCATTTATAACATTCAGAAAAAATTACAATGTCATAATGTCTTGCTCAAAAAGCACAAAACAACAAAGTGAAATAACAATTTCCTAAAGCTATAGCAAATATGGAATCCTCCTAAGACCCATAGATGTTATATGCCTCTCGAACACACGTTCAGGCAAACTCTTAGTAAAAGGGTCAGCAAGGTTCTCGTCCGATGCTATCTTGACTACCACTGTATCTCCTCTTTCAATTATATCTCGGATCAAGTGGTACTTCCTCTCTATGTGCTTTTGTCTTTTGTGACACCTTGGTTCCTTGGTGTACTGCCCCACTGTTGTCACAGTAAAGTGTGATGGGACGACTAACACCTGGTATCACCTGAAGATCCATTAGGAACTTCTTTAACCATGCGGCTTCCTTTGTAGCCTCGAGCGACTACATACTCGGCCTGCGTGGTAGAGTCGACCACACATGATTGTTTGACACTCCTCCAACAAATGGCCCCGCCATTAAGAGTGAACACATACCCAGTGGATTTTCTTGAGTCAATGTCTCCTTGGAAATGCAGTGCGTGTAACCAATGGTTTCAAGACTCCCCTTTGGAATAGACCAACATATAATCTCTCGTTCTCCTAAGGTACTTGAGTATATGTTTAACCGCTATCCAGTGTTCCTCTCCGGGATTAGATTGGTATCGACTTACTACTCCCCTTGCATAGCGGATATACAGTGCAGTGCCTGACATAGCATACATAAGGCTACCTCGCTGAAGCGTAAGGTATCCTACTCAT
Source organism: Dalbergia cultrata (assembly GCA_031216105.1). Classification (NCBI taxonomy): domain Eukaryota; kingdom Viridiplantae; phylum Streptophyta; class Magnoliopsida; order Fabales; family Fabaceae; genus Dalbergia; species Dalbergia cultrata. Next base: position 34,687,831 of record CM062349.1, on the reverse strand, counting down.
GCGTTCTCTCTGCTCAGGAGTTTTAGGAGAATGCTCCTTAGAGAGATGAATTCCATGCCTGAAGGGTAAAATTCCCTTCTTGGAATTCTCCATCTTTGAACACAGCAAATATTTTGTCGATGTAATTAGCCTGAGATAATGCCAATACCTTATTCTTCCGGTCTCGCAAGAGCTTAATACCAAGAATATAATTGGCTTCCCCGAGGTCCTTCATATCAAAATGCTTGCTTAGCCAAGTCTTTATGCCTAACAATACCTCTGTATCATTTCCGATAAGGAGTATATCATCCACATAAAGTACCAGAAAAGATACTGCGTTACCTTGGATCCTTTTATACACACACGGCTCATCAGGACTTTTCTCAAAACCATAAGACTTAATGGCTTGATCAAACCTGATGTTCCATGATCTGGACGCTTGCTTAAGTCCATAAATGGACCTTTGCAACTTGCATACCATGTTTTCTTGCCCTTTGGCTATGAACCCTTTTGGTTGCTGCATATAGATATCCTCTTCCAAATTTCCATTTAGAAAAGCAGTTTTGACATCCATTTGCCAAATATCATAATCAAGATTTCTTTGCAACACTAAGAGAATCCGGATGGACTTGAGCATGGCAACCGTGAAAGGTTTCTTCATAATCCACACCTTCTATTTGGGTGTACCCTTTCGCCACCAATCTAGCTTTGAAGGTTTCAACCTTGCCGCCCGATCCTCTCTTTCTCTTGTAGATCCATTTACACCCAATGGGTCTTACCCCTTTGGTGCATTTACAAGAGACCAAAGCGAGTTGGAATACAAAGAATCCATTTCACGATTCATAGCCTCAAGCCATTCCTGAGCATCAACATCTCCTAGTGCCTCGTCATAACTCGTGGGATCATCATCTTCTTCAATGATGACATCCTGAGGTGATTCACCCAACAAGAGAAATCTTGCGGGTTTACGAATCAATCTCCCACTACGACTTTGCCGCACTTGTTGTTGTGCATCTACTGGGGATCCAAGTTTGGTGGGTTAACAATTTCTATATGAGGACCCTCATTAAGTGGATTAACAAATTCATGATTTTGTTGTTCTTCCACAAGCGGTAGCGCATCTCTCTGAGGTTCCACTTGTTGATCATCATCTTTGAACTTGGTTCTATTTACGGTTCTGTGTGTGTTCAACAATGGTATATTTTCCTCTCTTTGAACAACCACAGGAACAAAAGCTAGAACACTTTGAGGTTGAGGTGTAACTTGATCTGAAACTAGCTCATCAAGAATAACCTTACTCCTTGGCTTATAATTTGCCATATAGTCCTCCTCTAAGAAAGTCGCGTGTGTACTCACTATGACCTTCTTTTCTTTCGGACTATAAAACAACCAACCTCTGGTTCCTTTAGGATAGCCTATAAACATGCATACTTACATGCATGAGTCCATCTTATTTGGCTTCATTTGTAAGATATGTGCCTGAGCACCCCAAATCCGAATATGATACAAGGAGGGCTTACACCCTCTCCATAATTCTATTGGTGTCATTGAAACCGTCTTGGGCGGAGCTAAGTTCAATAGGTACATAGCGATTTCTAAGGCATATCCCGAATGAATCGAGAAAGAGATGAATAATCGAGCATAGATCTTGCCATTTCTAAAAGGGTTCTATTTCTCCTTTCAGCAACTCCATTCTGTTGGGGTGTCCCTGGAGAAGATAATTGTGAAACTATCCCCTCTTTGGTCAGGTAAGACTGAACTCTCAGATAGGTATTCACCTCCTCGGTCGGACAGAAGAGTCTTAATTTGAACACCAAGATGCTTTTACGCCTCAGCCTTGAACTCGTGGAATTTTCCAAAAGCTTCAGACTTGTGATGCATCAGGTACACATGTCCAAATCTAGAGTAATCATCAGTAAATGTGATAAAATACTCATACCCGCCTCTGGCCTGGACATTTATTGGTCCACATACATCAGTATGTACCAATTCCAGCTGAAGTGTGGCACGATTTCCCTTGGCCTTGAAAGATCTCTTAGTCATTTTACCCTCTAAACAAGATTCACAAACTGGTATCGGTTCAAAGTTCAGGGATTTTAGAATCCCACTATTGACCAAACCTTGTATCCTGTTAGAGTTAATATGACCCAATCTTAAATGCCAAAGATAAGTTTCATTGGAAACTTTTCTTTTCTTTGATGAATGAACATGCTCAACATCTCCTAATTCAACATGATTAACTTCATAGGCACAGGACTAAGGAAATAAAGACCATTAAACATTACACCGGACAAATGAAAGAAGATGAACTTCTTATTGAAACTGAGGAATTAAACTGAACTGTCAAACCATGTTTAACCAAACAACTAACAGAAATTAAATTCCTCTTAAAATCCGGAATAAATAAACAGTCTTCTAAAACCAAAGTTCTGCAATTATCAAAAGATAAAACAACTTGTCCCACTGCTAGTGCAGACACAAGCTCCCCATTTCCAAGCTTCAAAACTCTTTGTCCTTCACTTAAAGGCAAGCTATGTTTGAACCACTGCAAAGAGTAACAAACATGGTTAGTGGCTCCTGAATCAATGATCCATTTATCATTGTAATTCTCCACTAAACAAGCCTCAATCACATGTAAATTACCCATACCTGGTTTATTCATACGTGGGCAATTTTTCTTCCAATGCCCTTTTTGTCCGCACTTGAAGCACTTGCCTTTTGGCTGCTTCATTGCAACTGGTTTGGCAACTGGAACACCTGATTTCTTTTTTTTTTTTTTTTCTGGTTCTTGTTCCTTCCCTTAGGTTTCCCCTTAGGTTTCACAGAACTCTCACCAGCAAAAAATGCCTTTATACCTTGACTAGAGACTGCTATTCGGCACTCTCAAGCTCATGCATCACCGAGTAAGGTCAAGATTCATCTTATTCATATTATAATTCATCTTGAATCGATTGAAGTATTGACGATGGCAAGAGAAGGTCAACTTTACTTCTTGTTCAAATCGACCCCATGGTCTTGACCTTCTTGAAGTTTGCTATCATTGTCGGACAATGATCCGCACACTTCCTCCGGACATTCTTGTCTTGGTGAGCGCATTCAGCGCGTACGTCTGTGAGCGCTAGACGTAGCAAACATGCCATCAAGAGTCCGGAGCATCTTTGCTCCACTCTCAATCATGCTTACTTGCTCCTGAAGGTGACTGGCAAGACTGGCTAAAATATAGCAGCGAACTGCCACATTTGCCTTCTCCCATCTTTCCTTCTCCTGCTTGAAGGCGTGTCTTTGTTGCCTCAGCGCATCTTGACAGTCAAACTGGCATAGGGGTAGTCAGAACAAAGTTGAGCTTTTCATATTGAAGAACAATATCCAAATTAGTTTTCCATTGTTTGTAGTTTGTACCATCCATAGGTTTTTGACTCAAGATAGTAGCTAAAGGATTGAATGAAGACATTTTTCTGAAAAACAAGGAAAAAACACACTAATTACAAACTTGAATAACTATAAACAGATACTGCGCTAGTAGATTCTGATAACTACTACTCGTTTACAGTTTAACAATCTATTAGTTATCTTTACAAGGCTTACGATGGGCAAGATACTTGTAAAACTAATATTGTTATTTTGGGCCTTCAGTTCCATTGCCAGAGCCTCGATGGGAGGGTTAACAACTTTACCAAAGTTGAATGTATTTAACCATTATTTACTTTCAAAATTCTCTTTAGTGTCTAAGTGTTGTCGACGATGGGCCGTACAAAACTTTACTAAAATTTTGAAAATATTAAGGTTTAATCTAGTGAAATCCGATTATCCTTATCCGATAGGGCTTCAGCGATAACCTTTTCACTAATAAACCCACAATTGGAGCCCGTAGGTTTTAAATTAATTACTTAATAAAAAACCTTCACCCATTCAATATTTTAAAATTTAGAATTTTCCAATTTCCAAGAATTGTTTAAATTCGAGTATTCTTTGTTTGATTTCAAAAACTATGTAAGCACCCGCATAAGCCGATGAGCGTGCAAGCTTAGCTTATCGAATTTTAAAAACATTAAGGTCCTAAAATCCGGTCATGATAGGGCGTGTGCTCCACACAATCATGATACATGATTGTGGTATGCAGCGTGTGTCAACACATGACCATTTTAGAAGACCCACAAATTACTACTTAATGTAATCAGTTCTCTTAGGAAATAATTTGGATTATTTGTCTTGATTTTAATTATTCAAAATTAATTAATTCAATCATTAATCTAGATTTTTAACAAAAAATCATAATAATTTTAATTAATTTTTTAGAATAATTTTGAATCAAAATAATCCTATAATAACTATCATACTAGTCGCGGAATGACAAAATAGCTATTATGCTCATGTAATTTTCAAGTTATGCAGCAATATGGCACCACCTATTCTATATGACATGTTATCACAATAAGCATGTTATCAATCATATAATTCATCCATTCATAAAATAAAGCAATTTAAATAAAATAGACTTTAATCCATGGTTTCCTAGAGAAAAATAAAATAAAATAAAATAACAAAAAATGTTCCAGTCCTTCTTGTCCTTCCTTTTAGTCCATAGGTATTTATCTCAAGCCCTTTTATGGTAACCATGGGTCCATAAGCCCAAAATACCAAATTTTTGGCAAGAAAACCTAAGACAACTTCAAGGAACCCTAAGCTGTTTTCGTCCACTGCGCCGTCACCCGAACTCGGATCAGCACGAAATTTTAGGGTTAGAACCGCCATGAAGAGGAAGCCAACGCCACTAGAATCACCCAATTTGGATGTCCCACGCGCCCTCACTCTCTCCATCTTCACAGGCGCGTGGAAACCACTGTCAGAAACTTCTGGAGGCGCGTGAGAGCGCGTGGAGGCTCCTCTAGCCGCGTTCCGCCCACCATTTTGTTCGTCTTTCCGTCCTCTTTCCAACGATATATGATACGTCCAATTCCGAGATCCAGAGGTCCACGAACATGTCCAAACAGTGACGAACGTCCTTCTTTTTGTATCTTCTTGATCTTCTTTTTATTACAACTTTTGTATAACATAAAAAAATATATACAAGAATTGAAAATAAAAAAAAAAATCAAGGAGGAAACCTAATCATATGGGATTAGCCTCCTTGTTACAACCCAAGAAAATACATTCAAATCTCTACCATGGATTAAAGTTGAAAACCAAATAAAGCATTGATTTTTATGAAAAGAATTATAAAGATAAACATACAACACATATGATCAACAAATATAGAATCCTAGGTGCCATATTTCACGAAGCAAACTAATTACATGAATAATGAAACTAGATTCACATACCAATGTACAGTCAGTCTCTGATACCAATTGTAGGAACTATTGGATTTATGCGGAAGCGATTTAAGGACCTAGTACATTGGTATGCTTATCGAATCATCATTGTTTCATAAACACACAAGGAATGTTACCTCTCGGAGTGTCGATCTTTGATGATCTCCCTCGCCTTAGAATCCTTGTGTTCTGCCACGATTGATTTGCTTGTAGTCGGTTGACGGCAGACCTTCCAGACTATGTCTCAAGGGGAAGGAGATAGTGTGTGGGCACTTTCTCTCTATCAGGAGATGACCTTGCCTCTACTCTGTGACTACTCTCTCTCTATGGAGAGGGTTAAGTGTAGTATATATATGGGTTCCTAGAAAACCTAACCCTTAGATGTAACGGGCTCTAGGTTTCTTGGGCTCTTCTTACACACTAGGCCCTATTGGGCAATAGTGAAAGAGCAAAAACCCAACATGATTATATATTGAATTGAATTAGAGGATCCCACTTTTAATTATGAGTACGTGTAAACATGGCTTGTTAAAATTATGTGTGTAAGAATATGTCAGTTTAACCATGATATCGTTTGGACTATGGAAGAGGAAAAATGGGAAATGGATCCTCTTCGGGTAATTTTCAACGGAGAGTCATGTTTTTTATATCATTGATCATGTTGAAGAAAGAAAAGTTAGTGATGGTACAGAGAGGCTTTAAGTAGTTCTGAGTATTTAAACATAACAAATCGTACGAAAAAAATTGATAGAATCCGCTTCCAAAACAAGTTACAAAGCAACAATAATTTTACCCCCGAAAGCATAGTGATAAAGATTGGCCAGTTCCACCAGCAAATTGATCTCACATTGAAATTAGTGCAACTCGAGTTGACTTGACTGGATTTATAATCAAAATGGGTGATTCAGCTGGTTGAATTGAATTGGATCGGGTCCTTTTTTTTCTCTTTTTTTGTCTTTGTTTTTGTTAAATGATGTCTTTTTTTTAAAACTTTAAAAAAAATTCTAATTTAACTTATAGAAAAATATAGTAACTTTGTTTATATTGTCATGATTTTTGAGTTTATGATGAAAAATTTTATAAGTTTACTTGTGTAATTATATTTTGAACTTGTCAATTGTGATAATAAAATATGAACAATATTTAGGAATTTATGTTATTTATTTATATTTTTATATTTAAAGCTATTAAAGAGTGTCAAATTATTAATTAGTTTTCATTTTGTTGTATTTTATTTAAATTTTTATTGATTTTTATATAAATTTGGTCCAACCTGTTCGATCAATAATTCACTGGTGGAATCAGTTATCTAAAGATCTGATGCCTCGATCAGGTCGATCACCTGAATTTGAAAACTATGCCCAAAAGTCTTTTTCTACAATGTTATCACGAGTTTGTCATGGCTTTATGATTTTTTGGTTTTTTTAACCTTTGGATCCACGTACTATTATTCTTTTAACTCCGTGGCAATAGGATCACATTTTAGAAAAATACTGTTTAAAAAAAACTCACCTTCAAAAATCTAAAATAGGATTATAAAATAAATATAAATACAAATAATGCATGAAATTAAGAATAATATTTAATATATAATAATATTATATTAACACTTACAATACTTTTATTTTCAATATATCAATACTTACTCCTAGTATCATATAATGACCAACACTTATAATATTTTTGTCTTTTCGTATTTTAATATTTATTTTTTAATAAAAAATAAAAAAATCATGAATATTGATATTATATTATTATACATGAAATATTACTCAAATTCTAATCATCTAAAATTTTTCAAAACAAAACGACACCCTACTATGTAATTTGTGGTGCGGTACTATCAGTGGACATTAATATTATTATACTAAACGAATGAAAATGTTACTTTTCTCTTTTTTCACCACCAATATGTCCTGAAGATCCAGGAGTGAAATGTCAATTTCAGAATAAATTTAAAATATCCATCTAACATACTGAGAGCGAAAGAGATATTATTTATTTATGTTGTATCAATTCCACCAACCACACGGCTGGGATCATCACGACTGATGATATTTCAAAATCTAAAAGTGAATTAGATATAATTCATTTTTTTTTTTATTAATGACAGTGATAAATAAGCGAGGATAATAAGAATCAGAATTTTTTTAATTCTTCAAGAAAGATCCCCTGGCTAATACCAAAGACTAATTCCTTCAAGACATGGAGATCACTAAAGTTGGTTTTAAATAAGCGAGGATAGTAAGAATCAGAATATTGATATTATGCAAATGAATATATCCCAATTAGATGCCACTTCTGGGTGTTTTCGAATAATATTCCTGCTTGCAACACTTAAACATACGTACCTTGAGTTCGCTAGCAATTTCATAGTACAAGGAGTCAACGGGAACCCAGAGGGCGTGTTGCCCTTGTTCCGGAGTGCCTTCAACGGGGAAAATCTCCTCTGGTTGGTACCAGATATTGTTGAGCAAGTTGTCGTATGAACACCCCGCACTCACGTTTGATGTGAAATCTGCAAATTTTAAGAACCCGATTGTCCTGGTGTAGTCTCCATTTTCTTCTAAGGGCAGTGCATCATCAGGCACTTGCCCATACCTCTGCATAACATATATACAACCGAAATCACCAATTAAATTTTAATTTAACAAGTTGTCGGACATATCTCATTAATTAATTATTATACAATTAAAATGCAAATTAATGTGTGAGATTTACCTAATGAGTAAAAGATACTACATGTACGCATGCATAACACCCAAAAATTAAACACTCAAACCCACCCTTAATTACTACTAGTTAAGGACCTCATGTAAACTACAAGTCTCTCATTGTTAACCTAGTTCAGGTGCTTTGGTTTATTTATAGAGATTTAAGAAAGCACAAGTAAAAAGCATTCAATAAATAAAGTTCTTCTAATTTCTTGCCAAAAACAGAAGCACCTATTAAAGAACAATTGGATATATAGTATGTATCAGGTCTTCATTCTTACATATATATATATATGCCCCTCGCGACGTGATCTGACATAAAATAGTGTGTTTAGATTTTTGTTTGTAAATTTCAAACCATGGTTTAGATAAAGGCAATAAAAGGGAAGTTTTTGTCCAAGCTATAATCCGAAGGTCTCAAAACGAAAAACCAAACACGCACTCACAACACCATTTTCTTTGGTGGATGAGTGAAGGTAAGGTAGAAGAAATTAAACTGGGTAAAGCAACATACATCTACAATCCAACTCCGGTTAGATAGACTTCAATTGACATGCAGTTGTTTAATTATTACTTTAGCACAAAATTAAAAGTTATCCAAAGCGGGCAGTGTTGAGGGGATAAAAATCACCTGCCCTTAAATTTTATCTATTTTCATGTCTTGACAATGATTTATTATTATGTGAAAAATAAATAATATATATTAATTTTTTTAATTGTTTCAATTTTTTTTTAATTTTTTCAATAACAACAAGTGGTTGGTGTACAACAAAAAATGAAACATAATTAATTTAGAAACTATTTGTGTAGAGAAAGCTTTTGAAGATTTTGATATTACAAAACTGACCGTCACCATTAAATGTGATGATGACTCTATTCATTATATATAATAGTAATAATATAGGTATATAATATTATTGTGTAAATAATTAACTCATATAATATTAAATTGTTAGGTGAAAAGTTATAAAAAATTTATTACGTCTCTTGACAAATTCAGCCATAGATTGAACAGTGACTTCCAGTAATTTTATTTAATTTTACTTTGCCAAAGATGATTTTTAACCCAAATTTCGCTTCCATGAATATTTCTGTGGAACAGGGTGGAAAATTGACAGGTTGTTCTATTTTGTGCATGTTATTAAAGTATTAATCCGTGATTTTTTTTTCTATTTCTAATATTACTATTAATGTCGGCTTGCTGACCAAAATATGATTTACAATATATATATATATATATATATATCTTCTGTTTTGTTTTATTAAAGAGTAAAACAACATGGATTTTACATTACAAAAAAAAAATCAACAAAAAAATGTTGAAAACTACTTTTGATACTGGTGGATACATATGGTGTTTTGGAGACACTCTTTTCTGCACCATGAAGAAAGAAATATCTTTCTTTTAGAGTATCTCGACTTTTTGTTAACTGTGAAAAATGAGAAGATTTAAGGTAGATAGATATACAAGGTGGAGGATAGAGCTTTCTTACTCGGTGAGCATATAAGAATTTTTTGTGTTTATTGTGCTGATATTATACCAATCACTGTTTAAAGTAAAATAATGCAAAATGATAGGAAAATTTAGGACCTATTTGGTTTAAATTTTCAGTTTTTCCTTCACAAATTTTTCCTTCACACTCAACAGGCCGAGAGAGCAAGAAGAGAAGGACTTAATGATGAGAAATGAAGGACCCAAGGATCAGTTTATATAGGGAAAAAAGAAGAAAATAAAAAGCTGATATGATATTTATGATCCGCCTATGGGCCATCCTAAAAATACGCCAACCTTTAAAAAATTGTATTATTTATTGAATAACGTATACTTCAGATATCATGCATCAAATTTGCAATATAATGATTTCTTACTTCCTTGTACTTTTTCATATGGTTTCATTTAATTTCTTTTATGGATTTTTCTAAACACAGTCCTTAAAGCAATAATTAAAGAGTTAAAAATGAAAATTTTTGTAATGAAAAACAAAGTTCTAATGTTTTTAAAGTATAAGAAGTTAAAAAGCTTTGAATCTTATCTTCTTCTTTTTTTATATATCTTTCGGATGCATTTGTTTCAATTTTTGAAAAAAAAGTGATTTTACAATTCAAACTTTCAATGTATTTGTTTTAGATTTTGAAAGAAAAATGATTATGAAAGTTAAATTTTATATACAATTAAAAAAAATAAAAATTGATTTTTTTTTCAGAAACTACTAATTTTAACTTCTAAAAGAAAAAGCTGAAAACTATTTTTTTTAATTTTTGATTATTTTTTTAAAATTACGCAAAGATACAAAAAGTGAAAATTTTTTAACGAAAAAAGTGATTTGTCAAAATAATCATAAATAAACGCACTCTTTATATATGAGAGAAAAAGCTAAAAGTTATTTTTTTTTTCAAAAACTGCTCTTGTCAATTTCTTTTAAAAAAATGTTAAAAAATGATTTTTTTTTTTAAATCCTAATTATTTTAAAAAACTTATTGAAACATACAAAAGAATGATAAAAAAAAGTGATTTTTTTTCCCAAAAAAACAATCTAATACAAACGCACCCTTAATCATGGCCTTAGAACACTGAAGATTAGAAAAACCCCTTTCTTTTATAACATGAAATTCTTACTGCCTTGTATTTGCTGGATGGTGTAGCAAATTTCTACCGCATATATTAATTCCCTAACTGACTCAGACAATTAGGAGTAAGGTTTTTTATTGCTCTCTCTTGCTTATTTGGAAAACTCGAAACTTGTTGACATTTGAGGGCAAAGAGACTGGAGTTCAAGAAATAGTTTCTTCCATACGGCTGCTTGATGAATTGAGGACCACGGCTTCTTACATGGGGCTGCTGAGTTTGTCCCATGACAGTGACTAAATTAAATAAAAGGTTGAGATTGGACTTCTATAATATTAAAAATAATTCTATAATAAATTATATTTATATTTTAATATATATATATATATATATATATATATATATATAAACTTAATCTACCTATTTTACCCCCACCGTATTCACTCCTTATCCCTCTACCCAACACTACCTTTTGCCTTCCTTTTCTCACTGACCACCACATCCAAACCCCAGACATCGCCTTTCTCACCTTCACACCTAGTAGCCACATTTGACTACATCATTGCCATTTGATTTGCAAGATCTTTCTTTTTCTTCTTCTTTTTTTTTCATCCTGTTTGGTTTTTATTCTCTTCCCCACCATTTTCCATTTTTGTTTTCTCTAGGGTGTCTTTTCCATAGAATTTTTTTTTTATTGTTAACCCATCAAGCAGACTATGTTATTCTCACTAACATGATGTATTCTCTTCTCCATGATTTGCATTTTTTATCAAGTTGAACTTAAGTGTGAGAGGTAAAGCTTTACATTAGTTAAGAATAGATTAAGTAAGTAATATATAATATGAAAGGAGTCACAACTTATTGCCTTAAGATATTATGGTGCTCTCACTTAATCAGCTGATTATATCTCCTGTTTAGATCATGATTTGTTTTTTACGCTAGCTATGATTTTCATAAGGGGTCATGTTGTTGTTTAGATATTGGGTTTGTCATGGTGCAGTAGAACCTCAAATTTGATAGCTTACACCTTGATTGGAAACCCTTGGATTTCAATTCTCTCAAGAATTGGAATTTAATTCTTTACTTTGGAACTAACTAATGGCAAGGAATTGAATTCCAAATAGAATTGAATTCCTTTGAAATACCCCATGTGAACACTATATTTTTGTTTTCAATTTATTGTTATTATTATTAGTTGTGCATTTGAATTTAAATTTAATTTCAGCTAACCAAAAAAAAATCAATCAAATCAAAATTTTAATTGACTCAATCAAAATCAAATTAAAATCTTAACTGACTTAACCCTAACTGCCTACCAAAATCTCTCCCCTCTACACTCTATATAATAATCATTCCCATCAGAAAAAAGGGGGTTCAGCTACATAGAAAGGAGGCGGATAGTAACAAAGAGGAAGAGAAAAGTGAGTTTTCATTTTAGATCATAGAGGTTTAACAAGGTAAGATGGCAGTTTCTATTTTTTTTTTTTTCTGCTACTAACAGCATCAACATCACCACCATCATTCATTAATGAAATCAATCCATTATCCACCCCCCATCTCAAACCAATCCACCATGAACCACATAGCCTCCACGAACTCAATACAACACTGTTGCCGCCGTGAAACCCACAAAGTCTGGAAGCCGTGATCTAGTTCTTTTGCTGCTGCTGGAGGCCGTGATGGCCCTTTTGGCCATTGCCTTTCTATGCCATGTCTCTATCCTTCTACCATGCCTCTGTCCCTCTTTCTTTCTTTGTTTGCGTTTGACACAATGAGTCAATTTAGAGACTCAGCTTTCTTTTTTTATTATTATTTTATTGATTGTTTATTTTTTATTGTGTTTAGTGTGTTAGGTCTATTTTTTATTTTCTTTCTTTCTCTATTATTTTATTGTTTTGTTTTTGTTATCATTTTGTTCTTTAGCGTTAGGTTCGTTCTTTCATTTTTTTCATAAGATTATTATTATTTTATTGGTTGTTTTTTTATTTTCTTTAATGTGTCGGGATTTTTTTTTGTTTCATTTACGTTATTTCAATTTTTTTTATTATTCGTGTTTATTTGATGTCAAGTCCTTTTCTTTTATTACTTTCTTTTCCTTTTATTATTTTTCATTCCTTTTGTGTCAGGATTTTTTTTATTTTGTTGTGTCAAATTTTTGTTTTTTTATTTACATTTGTTTTGTGTCAACTCCTTTTCTTTTATTCCTTTATTCCATTTGAATGTTTCAATTTGAGGACTCAGGTCTTGTCATTTGTATATAGGATGTTTGAATTACTTATTTAGTCTAGGCTATTTACATTTTTTAACAAAAAAAGGATTTAATTATTTTAGAATTTTTGGGTCAAATATTTAATCCACGCAACAACTTGTGATGTTGATGTATGATTTATCATCCTCAAGTTTCACAAGAGTGTAAGGGTTTATTGTATAGTTTATACTATCCTAAGCCTTGTGCAAAAGTGAAATTTTTTATTTTGTTTTTAATAAAATCAATCAACATATTTTAATTTTTAATTTTTTAATTAAAATCCGTTAACACACACTTATTTTCTACAAGAACGACATGGCTTTGAGTTCTTCATTGCACCAGGGGATACGTCGGCGTAGCTCACAACTATCAAGCTAAAATTAATTTTTCTTCAATTTTTTTCTCTTTTTTATTTTATTTTATTTTTCCTTTCTCATTTACTCATTTATTTATTTGTATATAATTGTTACATGTTTTTTGGGGAAAAGATAAATATTATTTAGTTATAAATTAATTTACATAATGAATTTTAGGGTAACCGTATTTATACGGATGTATTAGGAGTGCAGTGGAATTAAATTTCTACCCTTCTCTAATCATAATTAGACTCCCAGACTTAAATCTTTTTTAATATACCAGTTTTATAAATCAAAAGATTTTCCAATTTTTAGTCAAAATTAAAATTGGTGGAGACTACATTTTTAAATTTATTTCTTTTTTTGGAATAAATTTTTTGTTGTCATTTTGTTATGGCGCCCTCCAGGTACGTTGTAACAGTCTGGCGACTCCACTGAGGATAGTTAGAGAGTCAAGCCCATTAGAGTTAATTATACAAATAATTATAATTTTATAATATTTATTTTCCCTTTTATAATACCCTTGTTTTATTTTTGTAAATAATTGTCTTCCTTTTGTAAATAATTGTTTGATTTATTTTGTAAATATTTGTCATTCAAACCTTAGGGTAGAAGACTTTATTTTTATTTTTTATTTTTTTGTTCTTCTTGGAACCTTAGGATAATCGATTTTGTTTCTTGTATATATTGTTTAATTTTTTCAGGAAAGGGTAGTTTTAGGATCATAGGTTTGTATGCTCCCTACACACACTTCCACTATCACTGTCCTCACATACTTTTTGGGCTCTATACCCGAGCCTTGGAAAACCATAGGACAAGAAGGGGTTTTGACGTTGTTATTGTGAGGCTTATGCTTCCCTAACAGTCGTTGATTCATCCGCTCAGGTTGTTACTAGAACTATGGGTTGCCATATTGTGACTTTTATATCCCTGTGGTTTAACTCATGGAACTAGGTTTTTATCTTATTGGTAAGGGCAACCTGGGGACCATAACTTTTAGGGGTCTAGATCCATCCAAAAGCTATACACTATTAGAATGACCTTAGTTGACTACCTTAAATAGGGTTTGACCTTAGAACCATCAAGCATTAGGTCCTACCCTACTAGGACACAAGGGAGCATGTTTCTTCATATTTTTTCATACATCACACAACTTTGATATCATGTAACATTCATCATAAACATTACAACACGCATGATTATTTTTTTTTTTCCATAAATAATTCATATTTCAATCACGCATAACATCTGCATTTTTAATTTCAAGCATAAAAAAAATTCATAATTTGCATGCATTTAGCCATACTACATGCATTCTCTTCATGCCACATACATATTTATTTTATTTGCAACATATATCTCATTCATTTTTCCTTTAAAAGATCCATTGACGGCTGATAGCATATTAAACAGCAAATGATGGAAAGAGCACAACATGCTAACAATGTATCCAACTTGAAGAAGCTTGGATATATTGTCAATTACACTTCTGCCTTGTAGGAAATTCTTCCTTCTGTGTGGATTGTAAGAAAGAAGATTAAGATTGATAGTGTGCTCTTAACAAAGTATATTATGGAATGATAGTCCCCTATACTTTTGTCCATCATGTACCCTATCTTATGGACAATATGTCCTCTAAATAGGATACAAATCATGTTCATCGTTGTCAAATACAAATGCTATTCCTCACCATCAAAGGATTTCTAAGCCCTCATTAGTTATTTGCTTTTTCTGACACAAGGTTGCCAAACATTGCTCCTTCAAAGAAAATTTCGTCTGATCTCAGTACTCCAGCTAGAGAGCCATACGAACTACGGCCTAGAATCGAGACAGAGAAAGTTGAAAAGAGAAAAGACAAGAAAAAGACTATGGCTGCGGAAAGTGGGACCCAAGGAAGGAATCTGAGTCAAGAAATTGATGAACTCAAAGCCATGATGAAGTCCATGTTCGGACAAAGTTTAAGAAGTTTATTGTTGACACTGTGAATATGGCCAAAGAGAATGGTGAAAATGCTGAGTATGAGGAGCAACCTGGATATGAGAACGAAGATGAATTTGCTCCGCACAAGCAAAATGATGGCTCTGCTAATGAAACTGCAAGGTAGTTGGAACGAGTGAAACTAAGAGAAGAATTGGAAGAAAAGATGCAAGAGCAATTTCGGGCATTAAGGGGACCGAGTCCATTTGGCCCTATGAACATTAAGGAGTTATGCCTTGCTCCTAATGTTACAATTCCCAAAGATTTTAAAATGCCAGAGCTTGTCAAATTTAATGGCAGCTCTAATCCCATCATGCACCTGAAGATGCACTGTACCAAGATGGGTATGTGGTCTCGAGATGAGAACTTCCTCATTAGTTTCTTCCTCGAAAGCTTAGAAGGGGCCGCTTTGGAATGGTATATGCAATTGGACATGGTTCGAATCAAGTGTTGGGAAGACTTGGCTTCACTTTTACCAATCAGTACAGGTTTAATATGAATGTTGCACCTACTAAGGACCAACTCAAGGGGATGAAGAAGATAAGTGATGAGTCATTAGTATGCTCAAAGATGGAGAGCTCTCGCAGCCAGAGTCGCTCCACCATTGCTGGAACAGGAAATGTGTTCATACTTTATTCACACATTGGAGGGTCTTTTTTTCAAAAACATGTTAGGGACTCATGTGAAGGAGTTTGTTGACCTAATAGAAATTGGGGAAAGGATTGAAACTAATATTCAAGATGGCAAAGTGAAGTTGACTACTGGAGAAACGAATGAGTCTCAGTTCAGGAATGGATAGTTTTATAAGAAGAAAGATGCAACCATTAACTTCATACAACCACAACCACCACAACCTAGCCAACTAACCTTTAAACCTTGACCTATTTCACCATATCAACCCCCATCCTACCCATTACCTCCATATCAACATCAACCATACCAAGTCAATAACATTTCTTACCCAAGACCATACATACCTACCACTCAAACCAACCCAAATCACCCAATGACCTATACTCCCATAACACCTCCTCAACCCAAAACCAATACCACCCCCAAACCACCCATGAATAATCGTCTGTTGCCTGATTTTCATATGAGCAATTCAGAGTTATTCAGATGTCTGTGTGGAGAAAACCTGTTAGCTCCAAGAGCAGGAAAGACTTTCTATCCACTGTATCCTCATTGGTATAACCCTAACTTAGCTTGTGAATTCCATTCCAACTCTCAAGGGCATTCCATTGAAGATTGTTATGGCTTTAGAAATGATGTATAGCGTTTGATTGATTCGAAGGCCATAAATTTAGAAGTCGATGGGGGATCCAACGTGCGAAATAATCCATTCCTGAATCATGGTGGAAGGCAAGTAAACGTTGTTTACAGTGAAGACCAGACAAGAGGGAAAGTGGAAAAGATTAGATTCTCAATGAAAGCTGTCCTTGAAGGGCTGAGAGCTGCAGGATACGAGATGATCGGGGAAAGAAAAGAAGGAAGGCGAGTGTTGACAGGAGGAGAAGGTTTGCTTTGTGAATGTCTTGAGGCCAGAGAAAGGCATCACATAGAAAACTGTCCAGAATTTAAGCTTTTTGTGACCAGAATGATTAAAATAGGAGTACTTGAGGTGCACAAAACTGCTACAAAAGGGCAAAATGTTAATATGATCCATCAATCAGCCCCAACTTTTAAGGCGTCGGTTCCAAACCCGACACTTAAATTCAAGGTGCCAAGGCCATTCCCTTATCATAACAACCATGCAATACCATGGAAATATGAAACTGAAGTCAAATCCAGTAATCGATTTAATTCTAGCTCTGCAGTGATTCCTACTCAAAGACAAACTCCTATTTTCAAGGTGTCCTTCCACGATAGTCAAGCAAAGACTACCATTGAGTCCAGCGATAAAGCAGATAATGGCTTTACTAAGTCAGATTCAATAACAAATGTTGTTGAAACCAGGGGAATTACGCGAACTGGGAGATATTATACTCCAGAGAAAATTCCAAAGGCTATAATGAAACTCGCTGAAAAGCCTGAAAGAAGATGTTAAGAAGGTGAGGAGGAAGAAGAATTTCTAAAGATAATGAAGCAGAGTAAGTATGATGTAGTAGAGCAATTGAGAAAGACACCGGCAAAAATCTCCCGGTTCTCCCTAATCATGACATCTGAAGCTCATCGTAATGCTCTCAAGAAAGTCTTAGACCAGTCATATTTTTGCAAAGACATAACTCCAGAAAAAGTGGAAGGCATTGTTAATGCAATTAGGGCCAGCAACACAATTTCTTTTACTGAAAAGGAAGTAGTTCCCAACACATTGGGTTGCCTGAAAGCCCTTCACATTACATTGAAGTGTCAAGGTCATATCATTGCAAAAGTGTTGATTGATGGAGGGTCAACTTTTAATGTGCTCCCTTATTCTACCTTACAGCAACTCCCTATTGATCCATCAACAATTCAGCCAAATAGCACAATTGTGAAAGCATTTGATGGAACACAGAGAGAGATCATGGGGGATATTACTCTTGAATTGGAGATAGGGCCAACAACTTTTGTAACTAAATTTCAAGTAATGGATATCGAGCTAGGATATACCATGCTGCTGGGCAGGCCGTGGATTCATGATGCAGGGGCTATTCCTTCTACTTTACATCAAAGGGTGAAATTCATAGCTGAGGGAAAAATTATCACTGTCAAAGGAGAAGAAGAATTGATCATGACAAAGCCAGTCGAAGTGCCCTATATCGACTATGTTGAGGGCTATCTTGAGGTGTCATTTCAAAACCTCGAAATAGCAGTGCCAGAAGAAAATACTGTCAGTGTGAATCAAACAGTCGTTCAGATGATGCAAAAGAATGGATATCAGAAAGGAAAGGGATTAGGAAGTCAACTCCAAGGGATAGCACACCCAATTTCTTTACCAGATAACCCGGGGAGATTTGGCCTTGGGTACGAGATTGCAAGTGAAACGTTACTGTCTGAGACAAACAAGAAGTTTCCTCACATCAAGGAAACATTTGCAAAGCCATCAGAAGTTATGACAATAGGGGTTGATGAAGGTGTCAATGCCTTGGGAAAGGCACAGTTGTTGATCTACTGTGGTCATGAAGCAGAAGAATTGGACAATTGGGAGTCTGAATCTTTAGATGATTTTGTGTATTTGGAATAATGAATGCTTTTACCACTTTTATTTGTATTTTGAACTTCATTTAATAATGGAATAATTATGCATGGTTTCTTTCTTTTCATTTCCTTTGTTGTCCATCTTTTTATTTATTTTTCTTTCTTCTTTTGAGTCCATTCGTACCTCCGTCAAGCTATTCACTTCGTGTCTTGTTTTAATTCCATGGATTCATCTCTTTTGGGTTTTCTTTCTCATGTTGACCCATTAATTGATCCCTATGTTACAATGGAAACAAATTTAAATGAACAAGATGAAGATCCTGAGTTGTGCCAACAGTTTGCTAAAATGATAAACTCAAGAGAAAGTGGGATAAATCCACATGAAGAGATTGTTGAAACAATAAATTTGGGAACTGATGAGAATAGAAAGGAAATAAAAATTGTTGACAATCCAGAAATGGAAGAAATGATTGCGTTGTTCAAAGAATATGTAGATGTTTTCGTTTGGTCTTATAAGGACATGCCGGGTTTGGATTCAGACATAGTTGCGCATAGGATTCTGTTAATAGATGGAATGGAACCTAAACAACAAAAGTTGCGAAGAACGAGCCCGGAAATGTCTCTAAAAATCAAGGAGAAGGTTACGAAGCAACTCGAAGCTAGCTTCTTGGAAGTACCTCTTTACCCTAAATGGATAGCAAATATCATGCCCCCGTAATGAAAAAGAATGGCAAGGTCAGAATGTGCGTGGATTATAGAGATTTGAATAAAGTAAGCCCAAAGGACAACTTTCCTTTACCCTATATAGACGTCCTGGTAGATAATACGGCTAGAAGCCATAGATTCTCTTTCATGGACGGATATTCGGGGTATAATCATATCCTTATGGCACAAGAAGACAAAGAGAAGACATCTTTCATTACTCAATGGGGTGTATTTTGCTATAGAGTCATGCCTTTTGGATTAAAGAATGTCGGGGCTACCTATCAGCGAGCAATGGTGACGTTGTTCCATGACATGATCCACAACGAATTAGAAGTCTATGTTGATGACATGGTTGCAAAGTCAAAAGACGGAGAAAGTCATGTAGCTGTGATAAGGAAGCTATTTGAAAGATTGAGAACCTATCAACTCCGCCTGAACCCAGCAAAATGTACTTTTGGAGCATCTACAGGGAAGCTATTAGGGTTCATTGTTGGCAAGAAGGGTATCGAAGTTGATCCCGACAAGATCAAAGCCATCCAAGACATGCCAGCACCTAAAATAGAAAAGGAGATTAAGGGGTTTCTAGGTCGTTTGAATTACATAGCAAGATTCATTTCTAATTTGACCCATACGTGTGAACCAATATTCAAGCCGTGATCTAGTCCTTTTGTTGCTGCTGGAGGCCGTGATGGTCCTTTTGGCCATTGCCTTTCTATGCCATGTCTCTATCCTTCTGCCATGCCTCTGTCCCTCTTTCTTTCTTTGTTTGTGTTTGACACAATGAGTCAATTTAGAGACTCAGCTTTCTTTTTTTATTATTATTTTATTGATTGTTTATTTTTTATTGTGTTTAGTGTGTCAGGTCTATTTTTTATTTTCTTTCTTTCTTTATTATTTTATTATTTTGTTTTTGTTATCATTTTGTTCTTTAGCATTAGGTTCGTTCTTTCATTTTTTTCACAAGATTATTATTATTTTATTGGTTGTTTTTTTATTTTCTTTAATGTGTCGGCATTTTTTTTGTTTCATTTACGTTATTTCAATTTTTTTTTTATTATTCGTGTTTATTTGATGTCAAGTCCTTTTCTTTTATTACTTTCTTTTCCTTTTATTATTTTTCATTCCTTTTGTGTCAGGATTTTTTTTATTTTGTTGTGTCAAATTTTTGTTTTTTTTATTTACATTTGTTTTGTGTCAACTCCTTTTCTTTTATTCCTTTATTCCATTTGAATGTTTCAATTTGAGGACTCAGGTCTTGTCATTTGTATATAGGATGTTTAAATTACTTATTTAGTCTAGGCTATTTACATTTTTTAACAAAAAAAGGATTTAATTATTTTAGAATTTTTGGGTCAAATATTTAATCCATGCAACAACTTGTGATGTTGATGTATGATTTATCATCCTCAAGTTTCACAAGAGTGTAAGGGTTTATTGTATAGTTTATACTATCCTAAGCCCTGTGCAAAAGTGAAATTTTTTATTTTGTTTTTAATAAAATCAATCAACATATTTTAATTTTTAATTTTGTAATTAAAATCCATTAACACACACTTATTTTCTACAAGAACGACGTGGCTTTGAGTTCCTCATTGCACCAGGGGATACGTCGGCGTAGCCTACAACTATTAAGCCAAAATTAATTTTTCTTAAATTTTTTTCTCCTTTTTATTTTATTTTATTTTTCCTTTCTCATTTACTCATTTATTTATTTGTATATAATTGTTACACGTTTTTTGGGGAAAAGATAAATATTATTTAGTTATAAATTAATTTGCATAATGAATTTTAGGGTAACCGTATTTATACGGATGTATTGGGGTGCAGTGGGATTAAATTTCTACCCTTCCCTAATCATAATTAGACTCCCGGACTCAAATCTTTTTTAATATACCAGTTTTATAAATCAAAAGGATTTCCAATTTTTAGCCAAAATTAAAATTGGTGGCGACTCCATTTTTAAATTTATTTCTTTTTTTGGAATAAATTTTTTGTTGTCATTTTGTTATGGCGCCCTCCGGGTACGTTGTAACACCCCAAAACTAAATCAGAGCAAAAAAGTCTGATTTGCTCTTGGAATTCAATTCAAAAATTCATCAACCCAAAATACCCTTCACTGGACAAGAACTACTCCTGTGGTACAAGATGCATCACCGTGTTGAACCCATGGTACATGAAATGCTGAGCAAGCTAGGCCAGTTAGCAGGGAAATCCTGTTTCAGCAACTTAAGCTTACTGTCCATAGATTTGATGGATACCCGAAAAGCTAGCATTGAAGAGGATGACAAAAACGGCTTGTAGTGTAAAAACTATAGAAATCGCATCCAAAATTGAAGATGTTAAGATTTTTGATGAAATCGAAAAGGGAACCATACACTTGGTGGGGTTGTCGGGTTCTCTGGAGTACTTTTGAGAAAAAAAAAGAAAAAAAAAAACAAATCAATGAGAAAGGATAGAAGAATGAAGTGGATTGGATAGAGAGGAATGAATGAAGAAAGCATTGGTTAGTTGCCATGGCGGCTGTAGCAGCAGTAGCTTCTTCTCCTTGTTCTCACGGCTGAGCTTGAAGCTGCATAAAGGTTCTTCTTTGTTGGTCGGTTCTTCTTTGAGCATATGAAATATAAGGTTTGGATGAGTGAAGAAGGTGTGGTATTCAGCTTACTATCCATAGATATGAAGAGGGACAAAATGGTAAAAATAAATAAATAAATTCATTTTTACATACATCTCAAATTAAGGAATTCAATTCAATTCTTTTATTTACTAACTCATTCCAAACATAAGAATTGAATTCAATTCCTGCAGGAATTCAATTCTGGATAGAATTCAATTTAATTCTATCACTTAAAAACTGTCCAAACAGCCTGTTAAGTCTTTTGGGTGTTTTCTTTTCTTCTTTTAGGATGAGAAAATTTTGTGGGAAAGTTGGGGGTGTTTGGAGCATAGTAAAAAGAGGAAAAGCTAGGAACAAAAAGACAAAACACAAAAGCAAACAAACGATGAATTATTGTCCAGACAAGATAGTAGAGCACATCTTGGACTATGTAGTGTCACACCGTGACTAAAATTCTCTGTCTTTGGTGTGCAAGAAGGATGAAAGGATAGCCTGCCGCTAATGCATCACTAGCCTTTCAATCGCGAGTGTCGATAGGTGAAAAGGTTGCTGACCGGAAGAGCAACGGGTGGGAATACGGGGTGGACAAGGTAGAGGTGCCAGGCAGAAAGCAAAGATAAATTGCAATAACTAAGGATAGAAAAGTGATTTTATAATATTTTATTATTATAATAATACCAGTCTCTACTTGATCCTAGGCTGAGTTTGTCCCATGTCATTGGGACCATTGTTTTCTTATTATTAAAGGAAAGCATTTCTATCTTTATTAAGAAATTAACAAATCTTATTAGGGCATTTTTTGTTCTATTTTAAGTTTTTCAATTTTTATTTTTAGTTTTCTAATTTTTTAGATTTTATAAAGGAAATACTATTCTCGAAAACTATATAATCCACTTTTTAATTTTTATTTCCAGTTTCATCTTTATAAAATTCTAAAAACTGAAAAATTAAAAATAAAAACTGAAAATTAAAATCAAATACACGCTTATTATCTCACACAACATCATTTTGGAGTGCATTAATGTTCAACACGGGCCCACCTGTGGTTACCTTCATGAAACACGTGAAAATGTATATACTAATTAATAATGCAACATAAATGAAGAGCCATTTATACCAAATGTAAGCCTTGAAATACTTACATAATTCAATAACTTTTTATATGTATATAATTTTATTAATTCAACTATTAAATTCAAATTCTTATCTAGTAAGTCAAATATATCAAATTTCATAGTCTAAAAATAATTTAATATTTTTTCTTGCCACTTTATTTTGATGAATAATATATTTTTAAAAATACTAGTGAATATCAATAAGTAGAATATATGCCTATTGTTATCTAATTTTTATGAAATTTGATATCTTGGATTATCAATATAATATCATATAATTTAATAGACAGATCAACTAAGTTCAATTTCCATGAAGAGTTATTGAAAAGTGGAAGTGTATGAGACTTATACCTAGTATAAATAGATTCCCTCCCAACCCCCCACACACACACAGATATATATATATATATATATATATATATATATGTAGATTTTTTTTATAGAAATTATAATAGTTATTTGATAAAATAAAAAGGGATATGATTCACTTATTTATTTAAAGAGCAATGTTATTTTAACACTCAAATGTGTGTCTAATTGGGATACTAACTTTATCCAATAGTGATGGTCTAAATGTCTCAATTAAATACTAACTTTTGAGATCTAAGGATAAAACTCTTCACTTTACTCTTTAAAGTGAGATCCTCATTTTAGATGATTCAAATCCATAAACTTTAATAAAGAAAGATATTTAATAAGTTTTGAAATTGACAATTCATAAAATATGAGTTAGAAATTAAGGAGGATTAATTTTAGTTTCTTTTTAGTTCTATAAAATTGAATTGTGAAATAATAATTCAAACGTCATATGTTATCCCAAATATAAAAATTGAAATTGGATTGTGCAATTCCAATTGCAAGTTTCAATTTCAGAAGCCAGAAACGTCGTTCGTATTATTCCATGCTAGAAAGAACCGAATCTCACGTGGAAAATAATAATAATAATAATAATAATACAATTCTTGCACAAATCATGTGAGAATATCCGATAAGCACAAGAAATTTTTCATTTTGTATGTATGGCCTATCTTTTCTTTCGGCCCCAATATCCAATTTTTTTTGGATACATCGCCATTTTGTTTCACACTTAGGAACTCAGGTCAACATAATTTCATGACCAAAAAAAGATATATATAGAAATGAATTCAAGATGTTTAAATTGTTTTTGTCAGTCTGTTTAGCTATTCATGTTTAAATATTTCATAGTATTAAGTTTTCTTTATACTTCAATTTCATCGTTCAAGGAATGGCATACGAAAATTTAAGTCGCTAGCTACTTCAAAAACAAAAACTTAATTTGCTACATAAGACAATGATCACGAAATTTTTTTTTGTCGGCGGCCAAATCCATTAGAAGATTAACTAAATCCACTGGAAAATGGAGTTTCCATTTACCTTATTTTCTGGCTAATTTGAGGCCGCTGGAAAGATGAAAGTGACAAAGATTGTGGCGAGTTGCCGACAATGTTGGAAATTTCTGGCTGCCAGATTTTTTAGTTTTTACATAAATCGATTGAACTCTTTCCTAAATTTCTTTGAATTTCAATTGCAACATTTTTATTTTGAAAAACGATATTTCGATATCCAAAAAGTAAATATCTTATGTAATGTCAGCTTATATTCCTTATTTACGCAACTGAACAAACTTATCCGATGATGATAAAATAAATGTTAAATTGCACATGCACTTTTTAGACATGAAAATAACATTGCTCATTTTCTTCCCTTTTTCCTACCAAATCCATGCATAAAGCAGGTAAGGGGGTCGTCAATATAATCCATTTTATTCACTAAGTAGCATTTTCATGTGACAATAATCACAAATATTTGCCAATAAAATGCATGCATGCTCGAACTCAAGTGCCTCCTAGCATAAAATATTGAAAAATCATTTCTTAGAGTGTTTAATTAGAGGGTAAAAATGAAAAAAAGATTCAAATGACGAGTTTCATATATTTACCCCACAATCAAATGTAACCTGTTGTGAAAAGAAATAAGTGCAAGAGGAGGAGTCACCATCAAGCTTATTAATCATGTAAAACAATAGACAAATTCCTTTTTAATACAATCGTAATATGGGTAAGACATTGATTCAACCCAGGACCCTTTCGTCAAGGTTATTATTGGATTGGATCCTGTAAGTTGGACAAACCCTCATCGATAGGAATGAGACAGAGAACCCTATTCATTCAATCTTTCTATCTCGGGATACAAACAATGTTTCTAATCAAGAATCCCTTTCTAAATTTTATTCACATTGTGCAGATGTGAATACTTGCATGCACTATGAGAAAGTTTACAAGAACTTCAAACAATGCCAGGCGATCAGATTTAAAAGAAAGATACTAAACCAAAATGACTACAGGCCTGGTGGTTTGAATATAGGAACCAGATTGAAAAGGCCATCCACATCGACCGGCAATTCAATGACGCGGCTAAGGACCGGTGAAGTTGACGTCTTGCCATTCCAAGGGCTAAACCATGGACCACCTCCAACTTCTAGAGCTGCCATATCACTTGTAACATCCAATATTATCTGCCATTTACCACACACTCATGAGAATATTCCATAAGACAACAAATTGGTAAAGTACTTATACTTGAGAAGAAGAAAGACACCTTTCCCTTGCTGCCATCATATCTTCTTTCCCACATTCGTAATTTTAGAATTCCAAAGCAGGTGTCTTTACAAGCTGGGGCAAAGCCAGATTCGGATGTTGGAGCACGCAATGTAGTACCTGGATCCTCTGTTGTTGCTTCCAATTCAACCTGCCAAAATAGAGTACAGTGAATTTGAGTTTGTCTTGGCCAAAAGAAGGCCCATCTGGCTTAGTTTGCCCAAAGCAAGACTTGCTATTATTTATCGCATAATCATTAACATGTTCAACTCATTAAATATTTACCCCCTTTCCATTAGCAGTTATTAAACAGAAATTTTGATTTCATAGTTTGTTGATGTCAGTAAATGGAAAACGAAATGCAAAACCCTAAGATAATGTATAGTGTGTCTGTGTAGCATTGCCCTTAACCACCAAGAAATCATAAAATGTAATTAGAGAGATATGATTACCACGTGTCTGCCGTTGTCTGCAGACATAAACCAATAACCCCAAGTACTAATTTCCCAGTTAACAACACCATTCCACGGCACAAATTCATAGAAAATTCCACCATAGTGAATTCCAATCTGCATCAGTTTACAAGTTGCAACATAGAAAGTATTATCAAAATTTGGAAAAGTTAGTTAATAAGAAGATTAAAGGATGGCAAAAAGACCAATTTTCATCATGATTTAAAATAAAAGAACTCACTATCTACTGTTGGATGTACAAATTAGAATATTTCAAAAGTAACGTCAACCTAATTAAACCACCTTACAAGAAATATTAACATTAGACCCAATATTGCTAATTAAATAATACTGAAAAAACCAGCAGGTTAGAAATCTGACTCACTCAAATGAGTCAGGAATGCAATTTATGCATAACTGCATAATGCATATACCCAAAAAGTAAGTGTTTTCATCCTCGCACAAGTGTTTTCAAAATCAAAGAGAAAAACAGAGACAAGCTAACCACAATTTATTTCACAGGTAATCTTAATATTACATAAGGATTGCATAATAAATTATGAAAAGAGCTACATTGATAGCCAAATGCAGCACGAAGTTACCAATGCAGCATTTTCAAAAGTCTCTGTTATTCCAGGAATTTGCCTCAATCCACCACCTGCTGTAAGTGCAATTTCTCCACTAGCACCTTCAAAAACATTACATTGAACCTGCACGATACATCAATAATTTGAGATACATAAATATATAAAATACTCATCCAAATAAAGGTGGGAATAATAATAACAATATAACAATACAAAAGCTTATTAACCCACAATATCTACCGAAAAATTCAAATGCACATATCACGAATCATGACAAAGAGATTCCTTTAACCAAAGACTATTTTGTGAAGTTATACTTCATGATGCACAAGTAACAAAGGACTCCATCTCCTGCAGTCAAGCCTTAATAATAACTGCAGTTCTTGCCTTCTAGAACCAGTTAAGTAAATAGAAAATTGAATCTTCTAAAAAATATATTTTAAAACAAAGAGAGGTTCCTTTAACTAAAGACTATTTTGTGGAGTTATACTTCATTATGCTCAAGTAACAAAGGACTCCATCTCTAGCAGTCAAGACTTAATGAATAACTACTACAGTTCTTGCCTTCTAGGACTCATTAAGCAAATAGACAATAGATTCTTCTAAATAATGTATTTAAGAATTAGGAAACAAAGCATTCCAAACATAATTTTCAAAAGTCAAGAACGTTTTACCACCTTGTACCAAAACTTCAGCTATGTAATACTACAATTAATGTGCTGATGATGAATACTACAAGATATTCTCTGATGAAGAATTTTTTTTTTACCCAAAACCACTTTCGTGGGAATCCTCCACCCCAGTTCTTTTCTGAATAAGATGGGGCATTATCAAACTCAATCCTCTCGCCATCCCACTCTATCCAACCTGAGATTCAACATTTACATAAGGAAAATCGAAGAGAGCATAATAAATATTACAAACAAGGATGACTAAATTTTAAAGCAGAATGGCATTTCACAAACTGATTATCAAATGTGATCCTGTCAATCCAGTCTCAGCAGAAACATGAATTTGTAAAAGTGAATAGCATCATCTCTCTCTCTCTCTCTCTCTTCTTTTCCTAAATCATGCTGTGGCTCTAGCAACAATAATATCCTTTCAGCCTTACAATCTTATCGATGTTTGATACTTTGTAGACAGTTAAGTGACTAAATGTCAATCATTATGGTAAACGAAATTAGTTTACTATTTTACTGCCATAATAGACTCATATCAACTGTGCAAACCAAATTATCATGCTTGAGTTCAGTCAAGAAAGAAGGATACTAGATCATATAAATAAAATATTGAATAGCTAATAGGCGAACTGATTGCACATGCCTGTTGACAATCCACCAGCCATGCATATTTGCCAGTGAGGTTCAAAAACAGGAAAAGCTGCAAGCCAGCCAGCAGTAGACTTTTGTGTAGACCCAACATCACCCCAACCATAAACAGGGCGTGTACTATACTCCCAACGCGCCGTCTTCACTGTTTCTACATAATTTGACCTATAATTATGATTGGCGTCAAGTAACAAATACAATCAGAGAACTAGCAGCGCTTCAAAAAAAAAAACGATTTTAATTACTACTACCTTCCATCATCACGAATAAAACCTTGGTGCCAAAGGGGAGTAGCTTGAAAACCTTCCAACACTTTATTATTGAATTCCTACACAAAAATGACCAAGTACAAAGCAAAATAAATGCAGATGAAGAAGGGGGCATATCAATGTGAGAGAAGTGATTTATTAACACCATTTTATACGTAGAACTCAGTCTGAAAAATTTACCCAGATTTTTTTTACCTTCCAACCAAACATACGCTAAGAACCAAAATATTGGCACTTTTTAATTATCAAGCACAGAATGAATCATTTGAATTGAAAATGGAAACATATATATATATATATATATATATATATAAAGAAAGAACCGAACCTGAGGAGGAACCTCCTTGTTTGGAGGTCTGGAATTGGGCTTCGCGACGAAAGTGTTCCCCAACATTAGCTCATGCCTGCCTATAATAATAAATATAAAATCCAAATTAACAACATAATCAATCAATTTACAATTTAGATGAAATTCATTCATAAACAAACAAGTAAAACTTTGCTATTCCTTTCCCAAGTTGAGTTGTTACTACTACATACTTCCCCAGAAGCGTTGTGACTGGTGGGCGTATTGGCAAATGTACTTGTCATCAGCACCAAGAATTTGGGCCCCGACACCGGTAAACCTGGGCCCATATCGGGCCTGCTCCAAGGGAGTGAGCATGTTGGGGAAAGCAGGGTTCTCGACGGAGTACATGAAGCAGAAGCTCTGCCTGCGGTCGGGGATGGAGACCTTGAAGTACCATCCCTCAAAGAACTTGCGTGTGCTCCCGTCAAAATGGTACCTATGTTATAAAGAAGGAAGGAAAGTGGAAACCACAAAAAAGCAGAACCAAAAACAATTGATTATTATTAATAATCCAATTGATTGATGAAAAGAATGTTGTGGTTGTGGCTGTGGAATGAAAGAATGAATGAATTAATAGATAAGATACCCGCTATGAGGAGTGCGAAGGTCTCGATTGGGAGGCGTGGGGGTGTAGGTGGGATTGACGGGAGCCTGTTGGTTGTGTTGTTGTGATTGAGCTGGGAGATTGGTGGGGGCAGAGTGGGACACGGAATTGCATGCAATGATTAAGCGCGGTGGTTTAGATGAACGAGAGGTAGAGGGAGAGGGAGAGAGAGGGAGCGTAAGGTTGGAGATTGGAGGGAACAAGAGCTTGGCTTCCATCACCATCACCACGGGATTTGTCATTTGGGTGAGGGAGATTCAAGATCAAGATTGTCTTGTCTTTGCCAGCAGAAATGCAAGAGAAGGAATGAAGGGTTATGTTATTTCCACACTCAAATTCATTAGACACCCGTGTTTTTGGAATAACATATCTGATGATGGAAGATGGATGTGGTGCTGATGGCTAGTGTGGTGTGGAGTGAGTAGGGAGGGGAGCGGCGCGGCATAACGTGCGTCAGTCACAAAGTGGGGGCTGCGTAACTGACAAGTGGACCTCATCGCATTTGCATGTCCGTCAAGCCAAGCAACCAGCTGCATCCATACATTACATGCTTCATCTTATAGGGCTGGACTGGAATAGAGTAGACTGGACCCTTCACGATAACAAGGGCTACTCTCCGTTTGACTTTTAACATAACAACATAGACTCAGACAATGAAATCAACTCTGACCCAAAAAAATAGGAAAGAAAAAAAGACAGTGGAATCAACCTGCAATAAAATGAACAGCTGGTTCCATTATTGTTAGGCCTCATTTGGCACGCGATGTAAGTATGTAACAGGATAAGTTAATAGACTTTATATATTATTTGATATGAGCAACATATTATATTTATTTATCCATCAAACTTATCTTATATGTTGAAACGATAGATAACTTAATCATGTTTAGAGAGGAAGAATGAAATATATAATGTTTATTTTCCTTATTTAATTGAAAATAATGAAATAAATAATACATAAAAATTAAAATTATAAATTATTTTAAATAATTATTAAAATGAAATCATAAATATTAAATGTATAATAACAAATAAAATAATATGATAAATATTTCAAATAAATAATATAATAAATACAAAAAATGAAATATTCAATAATAAATAAATATTTAAATAAATAAAAAATTATATTTAATATAAAAATAAATTATAAGTTATAAGTTATATACTATTAACATATATAAATAAATAATACGTGTATATCAAATTAAGGATTAATAATAAAAAATTATTATTAAAATTTAAATAACTATAATAAGAAATACTAGAAAACTATTAATTTAATATTTATTTATAGTCAAAGTTATTTTTAAATAAATGATAGTATTATATAATTATAATATATTTCAATAATTAATAACAATTATTATTTTACT
Organism: Dalbergia cultrata; assembly: GCA_031216105.1. Lineage (NCBI taxonomy): Eukaryota > Viridiplantae > Streptophyta > Magnoliopsida > Fabales > Fabaceae > Dalbergia > Dalbergia cultrata. The sequence goes on along the minus strand of CM062349.1, from coordinate 34,657,545 downwards.
TTTTATTTAATATTATGTATAATTAGAGTTATCTGTAAATAAATGATAATACTACTTGGTATAGTATTAAAAGTTTATTAGTGTTTATACCATCAAGCTTTATTTTATCAAATCTAATATTATCAGGTCTTACCCTATCAAACATGTCAAAACAGTCCTTAAATTAAATGCAGTTTATTATCCCTTGAAACTTAGGTCACCTATAATTTATATTTTGATTTTTCAAAACGTGCATTGTGATACTCTGAACTTTTCAAACAGTGCAAAACTTTATATCATAGTAGGATGTTGGATTGTACATAATAAAAAAAATTAGAGGATAAATGCACATGGTAAGTTACAAACAAGGCATTACGTTACACAAACTAAAATCATCAAAGTTTTTCCTTTTTTTTTCTTTTTTTTTTAATGACAGAAAGAGGTCCAAAACCAAACAAGCCAACCTACAAGGTTACAACTCTTGAGGTAGAAACATTAGAACTACTAGGGGATTAAATACACATAAATCATACTTTCACTAATTGTCAAAATTATGTTAAAGGGTGTTTAGCACTATTTTCAAAATTCAAGATGTTATAATATATATTTTGAAAAGATTAGAGAATAAATTACATATGATCTAAAATTCAAAAATAAAATACATTTGACCCATATTATTATTGTGTATCATTCACCATAAAACATTCAAATATAGTATAACCTAAATAAACTATCGATTTAATTTACATATACTTTCAAGTATATGGATATCTAATAATAGATTACCACGTAATAAAAGAGTTTGATTCAATTAACCACATTTTATAAGTCTACGAATAGAAGCCATAGATTAAATACCCCCATGACATCAAATCAAGGGTCATTATTTTCAATATAGGTAAATGGTAGTGTTTTAAGTGTGTTATTGGAATTTATAAAGTTCAAAAGAAATATGGATTTTTTTTACACAAATCGCTATATAGTAATTTACCTTCGTTATCAATTAAAAAATTAGTATTTTTTCACACACAAATCGTTGTGTGGCGATGAAAAAATACTAATTTTTTTAATTAATAAAGATGATAAATTACTATGTTTATATCTAAAGTTATTTTTGGATTACACATACTAATAAAAATAATGAACCAATTATGTTAATAACTTGAGTCTTTTTGTAAATTATACATGCTAATAAAAATTACATAATAATAATGGGCCAATTAACAAGATAACTAGAGCTTTTCTCATATTACATATGCTAATAAAAATTAGTAATAAGAAGTCCATTAACAAAGAATACTTGTTTGATTACAAAGCTACAAATACAACAATATGATAAAAAGTTCACACTTATAAAGATACATCATATTCCTTTCCCCTTCCCCTTCCCTTTATCTCTGTGAAATAGTAATAGGTTAAACCTTTTAGGCGGCACTGGTTTCTTTTTCCTTAATTTATGCCCAACGAAATCAACTATTTTCCCCTTCACACCCCGTCTTCTTCTACCCCCATTGTCATTGTCATCGCCCTCGCCCGCACTCTCACCCTCACCCTTACACCCATCGCCTTCACCATCAGCACCTCCTCACTCTCACCCTCATCTTCCCCATTGGCATATCCCCTTCCCTTACCTTCAAGATCTAGCCTTTGACTCGATGTCTCAGTATCCTAAAAACTTTGGTTCAACACCTACAGGCTTTACATAATTAACAATATTAAATATTAAATTATTAATTTTCTATCAGATAAATTATATTTTATTATTTCTAAATAAATTAACAAGCGTAAATAAAAATTGAACATGTAACTAAGTTAATGAATCAAATTGTTTTATAGCGAGTGAAATTGAATTATTGTTATTATTATTCATTTTACTTGTTATTATTATTTTATTTTTAAGTATTAGTTCATTGTTACATATTTAAGTAACTAATGCACTTAAAATAGTTCAATAAAATAATTTAGTACTTACATAAATATATATACACATATATATATATAAGTTTAAATAATTATAATGTTTAATAATTATTACAAGGATTAGAAAATTAAACTATCATTTTAGTGGCAATAATCCCTCCCTAAAAATTAAATAAATTTTACATCATTAAAAGTGGAAAACCCAATGCATTGGGAATTGGAGCAAAAAATGGGAGTCATTTCCATGCCCATACTTGTAATAAAACCACGCAACTGCTGATATCGGTTGTTTTTTTTACGGGATGCACGACACAACACCCAATATAGCACAGCTAGGCAAGCTGAACCCCAACTATAGGACCTGATATATTGTAATAGGAAGACGTGCAAAATGGTACCTCAGCCAACATAATTTAAGTGCCTGGCCATCAATATCTCATGGTATAGTCACACCACCAAGCAATTGATTACGATATCAAGGGAGTGTATCAAAATCATCAGATCCAGTGACAACTTCACCATGGACAAGGAGTCCAAGTTGAAGTGCAACATCTTCCATTATTATCGTGCACTCTCCACATGGGAGTTGAAATGTATATCTCTCTGGTTGCCACATTTCCACCAGAGCACTAATTAGAGGCCAATTCAATTCTATATCCACTAGTTGAGAAACACGATATAAACCGGCCAATTGAATGTGGTGAACTATTGCCAGCTTCATTGTAGGAATAAACAAATGGCGGGAATGCAATGCTCTATTTACCTATTACAAACACATCTTTTAAGTACATTCGTAACACTAATAAAGCAATTGCAATACAAAATAATAAACTAATTACTAATTAATCAAGTTTAAAAAATTTATAGATTTAAATAACATTAATTTCTTATTGAATAATACTAATTATTTAAAATAAATTATTTATTATTTTTTAATTGTTATCTTCATAAAAATAAGTAAAATGAATATAAAAAAATTCAGTAGCCTTCGATCAACAATATTAATTAAAAAAATTCAGATTTTATCAAATAAATATATTCTACAATATGGGAAAATCAAAATAAATGTTATCATAATTATAAACTCTTAGATTATAAACCTAGATCTAATCACATTTTATTTATTCTACTAATATTAAATGCTATAGACAAAATAAAAAATAATTTTCCTGTAATTTCTGCATAATATGAAGCCTTCGATCCATTGTTTCATCTTTTCTAATCATCTTCTTTTTCTGATATGGAAAAAAAGACAATCACTCAAAAGAAACAAAACTTCAAAAAGGCTCAACAAACTGAAAGGCCCAACCCTTTAACACCCAAAAAATAACAAGCTTGACTTAAAATGTTCTACCCTTTAAAGAAGCAATTTCACATTTGGGGGTGTACCCCAAACTGGAAGCAGAGCAGAAGCCAAAGGACAATAGTGGTGCGGGCAGCAGAGGAAGAGGACCACCACAGGCAGCGACGCTGGATGCAAATCGTGGCGGCTGTGCTGAGCTTCGGGGTCGCGTGGGTTTCTTAAGTGAAGTTACGCGGGCAGTGGCTGGCTTCACGGTGGAGGGCAACATGGTAACAAGGCTATGCACAGCTATGCGGTGGATAACCGGCAGCTACTATGGTGGTGGTTCAAGTTCGATTTCGAGGCCAAGATTGAAAGTTCAAGCGCAGTGGTTGGACGAGTCCAAGGTTAATGTTTCTATGTTATATTGTAATGGGTGAGTGGTGATGATTATATGGTGGCTGTTACGTGAGGTAATGGCTATGTGAGAAGTTGAGCTAAATGAATTATTCACGCATGCATGGAGGAGTGGCTGGAGAGTGGGTGGCAGCAAACCTGACTAGACTCGCATGGAGGAGCAGGTTCCCCTCACAAATCACTATCCTTTGATTTTTTAGTCAACCGGATTCCCCTGCACACCTGAACACTGGCAGTGCAATAGAGATTTTGCAAGAACAATTACATTTTGTTTACAAATAGTTGTATAACGATTTGAGGGCAGCATGAACAGCGAGATTCTTCAGGAACAGTTTCCATTTTATTCCCAATAATTTGAATGCGCAGTACTCTCTAAGTGACAAAACGCTAATGAGTGATTTGTGTGGAAAAAGCACCATTTCAGTCTAAATCTTCCCATAACCCTATTTTATACCAGTACACACAATCAGACATCATTATAAAAGAAAATTGCCGCAAATCAAAGTTTAACCATTAGTCTTTTCATTTTATCGGTGGGATCATCAAATTAAACTAACCCTATATCCGTAAATAATAAAGAATGATTAATGAAGTACCAAAATATTAATGGTTGGTCATTTTAGCTAGATCCAAACCTGATTAGCTAGCTGCAAGCCCCACACCCAAAAAGGTTCCTTCCGTTTGCTTATGGTACTTCAAAATTTATGAATTCATTTGTTCATAATTTTTTTTTTTCAAAAAAAAAAGGGCCTTGAGAAGTTGGAAAGGAGCTTTGACTATCACAATTATGTTTGATACGAAATCATCTTCATATTGAGTAACAGTGTAACAACAATTGTCATATAGACTTGACAAGCAGGATTCTAAAAATGCAAGAGAATGATGACTGATGATATACCTGTCATTGGATTTTAACTCACTGCAGGTCTGCAAATGTAAACTTGAGAACAAAAACAGAAAGCCATTACACTCCGGTTGAGTCAGCTAATGAATTCATTTAACAAAATTTTGTTTTTCTAAAAGGGAACTGATAAAATAAAGTTTAGTACAGCAGTGCCGAACAACAAATAGAGAGACGGGTGTGCTGAAGATGTAAAATAATGATGGTGTATGTAACCTGATCCGTCAAGATGTTTAGTAAAGGTGTCTGCTCTTGGTGTAGTTAATGATTAGCATGTATAAGAAATTATTAGTCAGTGATATTTTTGTTAGGCTATGATTTATACTCACTTGCCTTTGATGAGTATACTTTAATTATCAAAAGGGAAAAAAAAAAACTAGAGAGACAGAGACCCGGGACTTAAAATGCAGTGAAAATTGTTAAATATTTTGACATTCAAAATTCCCCCTAATCTTGGAGGGAGAGATATTGTTTAATTATAAATTTGTAACACCACCAAACAAATAGCGAGGTAATACCCAAATCCATCATTCTTGCCACTGCTATGAACTCTACAATTCAAAATGTTCCACAAATGATGAACATGGACTACTCAAACAAAATGTACTATATATAACATGTTGGAGGGGCAAATGCACTAAATTAGCTAATGGACTTGTAGGGGTCCCTTCACAATTCACAACTATTTCCACCATGTGACGGAGTTAGTTGCATCAAATGGGGTTATATATAAGTAGCCACTGGTGCAGGAGAGATAAATATCAAAGCACTAGCAAGATGACCTCAACTTCTTCATATTTTCCCTACAATGCACAAAGCTGAAAATTGAAAACCATAGGCAAAAAAGGGACGCAGAGCGCAATTTTCTATTGTTTTCTGTTTCATTTGTAGAAGCAGTTAAGATTTCAAGCATTTTCAGCCACAAGTCCATATCAATCTGTTTTCTGAACCTAGCTTGTTTTAATTTACCACAAGAATGAAAACAATGAAGAGAACAAACTGGTGGTTTCATCCGAGACAGGTTGCTTGATATTTGTAAGAATAGCAGATCATCCTGCTTTCTTTCTAATTGAAGACCTCACTTCAACAGACAATTTTACTAAAATCAGACAAGCAATTACTTCTCTCACCTGGAATTGGAAATTTAACATGTACAAGGTAAAACTTAAAGCATAAACTGATAAAAGATGGAAAGTAATTTATCCAAAAAAAAAGAATGGAAAGGGAATATAGAAATATTAGATGTTATTATTAACTCAAAAATATTTCATTTCGCTTACATTTAGAGCCACCTAATCCTTATCAGGATATTCTCGAGAGCGGAAGAATGACATCTAGGTTATTCTTGATAATCCATTTCAAGGGATAGAAAGAATGAGATGATTCAAGACCAATATGCCAAACCATAACACTAGAGCAGTTGTTCATCAAGCCTTCCATTTGACTTTCATCTTCAACAACCTGCTCAATCAATGTGCTAACCTGCATATTCAAACAGGGGAAAACAATATCAATTTATCAAGGCTGAACCACTTGATTTGGCTTTGTATGCCTCTTTTTCTTCTATCCTTGCATTGGAAGACAACCAGGACACAGAGGGGAGCCATAACACAAGGGCACATATTCATCCAAACATAAACACTTGATAATTCACGTTACTTTAAACTAATGTTTTATTACAGCTTGGGATGAATATAGAAGATGATGATAAGTTACATGCTAGATAAGAAGAGAACCAAAGAAGAAAAGATACAAACCCAGAAACCTTCCTTGACTGTGTCAAGCTGCCTGATAGGTTCAAGAGTGGGCCGGTGCCACCTCTTTGGATCCCAGATTATTGTACTATTGAAGGCAAAACCTGACATCTCAGCATGGAATCTGTTAGATCTCACATTTGATTCATTAATGTGCCATCCAATTACTTGACTTCCATTACAAATGGGCCCTTGCAAGACAATGCTACTTTTATCCACCAACAGTTTTGCTACAATCCATGCTCCAAATCGCCTGCAAATCAAAATGAGGACATATCCCAACTAGAGAAATGAAAAACCATTGCAAAAGCTAAGAAGGAAAAACACCCGAAAACACTCACTAGTGTCCACTTCTTATTTAAAATTAAATATTCGAATCATAACTACCAAGCAAGGGTAAATTCTTTATGCTCAAGGTCTTTTTAGAATTTTTTATGGCCATGTATTAACTATGATTCTCTATTTTATATGGTAAATTTTGTATTTCAGAGGCATCAAAGTGAAGCTTCAGTGTAATAATCATATTCATGCTGGAGCTGATGGAGCTAAAAGCTTGTTTGTGCCAGATCATTCCTCTTATACACAATGAACTCATCTCCATTCCTTCTATTTAGGATTGAATTGCATCTTTCCTCATCAGTGCCTCAGTGGCCTGCCCTAAAAGGGTAAAAGTACAAACTCATCTGATGTCTATGGTCTGACCTAGGGGTATTCCTTCATATGCAGAGGAGAATAGAGGGATGCAGTCCTACATACACCAGAGGAGGAGCTGGGTTTTCCTATCATTATGGAGTTTTAAAAGAAAGGAAAAGACTTCCATTCTGACATTACAGTATGCTGAAGACAAGTAACCTTTTCTAAGGTTCAGTTGAAATGTATGTAGGTAGTCACAATCTTGGAAATTGACAAAAGATTAAAACATAACATTACGTAAATCAACAAGCCAGCTAGGAAAAAATTGAAGCACTTCCTAATGGAAGAGACAGTGATAAATATACATGTATAACTACGATTCTTATCCACATTGGCTCAGTACATTACATATCAGACATAATTGAGCAAAACATGCAATCAGGGCAGTTATCGTGAAAGAAAAAGAGAAATCTTTGCAACAAACAAAATTAATAAACCTGGAAACTGGAAATACCTTATTTCTCTCATTTGCTGAAAGAGCTCCATGGAGTAGATGTTATCATAATCAGCAAAGTAAACAATTCCGTCAAGATGGTGAGTTTCAATGTGAGTTAGTGCAACATTTCTTTGAAGAATGCTCGGATGGCTCATGTTGGTTATATTTGATTTGCAAATGAGATGCCTGTACATAATCCCACTACTCCTCAAAATTTCAGCAGTTTCTTCAGATTGGGAAGTCATCTCAACAACAATCCACAGCAATGGAGGTGGGACCAATTTTAAAGTCTGTGCCAAGCGATGCAAGTAATATGCTTGAAATGGACAAGTGAATGTTGGGGTCACAATTATGAGAAGCTTCTGAGACTCCAAATCTGGCTTTCCACTGGGTTGTTGGTTATTAAAGATATTATTATCTGCCACCTCATTTATTAGTTCATGTTCTTTGGCAGATGAATTCAAAGTAGCATTAATATCCGTGGCCTCATTGATTGAAGGGGTCACATTTATCTTCACATCTTCAAATGGCTGAATATTTCCAACTGCAGAAATCATCTCATAAGTGAAGGCTTGATGCTCTGGCATGAGACTAGTGGACAAGTTCCTTGATGAAAGCGGGATGAAACCAATAGAAACACCAACTAAGAAACAAATGAAGAAATGCAAAAGCACTTTCCTCCAAAGCAGGCCCTTTGGCTTTGACTTCTCAAGAGCCCTCGAAGACCTGGGGGAGAAAACACCGAGCATAAAAGAACGGAAAGAACGGGAATCCAGTGAGCTGGCTGAGTTGTGAGGACTTGATGAGGACCTAGACAAGGGAGAACCTACTGAAGAGATTTCTACATTAGCCGCATTTCCACCTCGAGGCACTGGAGACAAAGTTCTTCTAATAGATGCCATTACCAGAAATCCAAATCAAAGTTTAGTAACCCCAAAGGAACACAGCAGTAGCCGCAGGAATGCATCCAAATTTATCACAAATTCTTGTCCTTCCCAACCAAAAACAGTAACTGTAATGACCTATGAGTATTCACTAAGAGCTTTTGGGTGAGCATGCTTCAGAACCAAATGTGAACAACACAGCTGGCATAAACATTGCAAAAAGCATACAATCAAGTCCAACTCTCATTAGAAAGCACATAAGCATTATCAGGTTTAGTAATTAATGAAAACTGCAAGCAATGATTCCAAAACATATACCATGAGTAAACCCTGTGAAACTATTTGGACCCATATTATAATGTCCAATTTGAATTTGACCAACATGACTTTACAACTACAACAATCAGCAAAACCCATTTTCATGATGCAACTTATTTGCCACATCCAAAAACATGTCTCTGATGTCTATAAAAACCAAAAATGATTAACCAAATCAAAACTACGAAAATGCCGTAAAAACATAACAAATATCACAAAAGCTTGCATTTTTAGCAACTCAACAATCAGTGTTTGAACAAATATAAGTACCCAGATGACAACGAAGCAGAATGGAGATCATGAATTCACGATTGATTGTTCCAACTTTGCAAGCAAGTGGTTACTAAGAGGGTAAAACTATGGTACAGCTGGGTGTAGGCTGTGTCCAAGTCATCCTTTGAAGTTGTGCAGAAGCGAGCTAAGGTCAGTCCACGGGGATGAATCCAAGTAACTGAGATTCAGGATTCTGTGCTTTTCTGAGATCTAAACTTCAAACAAAGAAAGAAGACGAGCCCTCTCACAATCACATCACATACAACAAAATAAAGAATGGGAAGAACAGAGTGATAAAATAATTATTTGAGAAAGAGACAGAGACAGACATTGATATGTTTTGCTGTTACAAACTAGATGACATAACAAAATCAATAACGTTAATAGATGATAATAAAACTAGGAGTTTATTAATGTTTGACTTTTGAGTCCATTCATTTATTATTTATTCATGAAAAAATGTTAATCCCTCAATTTTAAAAATAATTATTCAAATCTTTACATTTCACGTTTCATAAATAATTATTTATTTAAGAGTTTTTTAGACAACATTTATTATTTTATTCTGGATATACCCTTCAGCAATGAAGAGAGATTAAATGCGAAAATATAATTAAAGAAGAGAGATGTAAATAATAAGGATATTTTGATAAAATACACCTAAGTTTTGCTAAAATTTATAGTTTAGGATAATTGTGCAATTTTATTTTATCTATATTAGTTTTTATTTTAGCTTCATTTAACACTGCTAGTTCTCTTTCATATTTATGACAACTTCATAATTAGGATTGTGTTAATAATATATGATGCATGAATAATTTGTGAATTATAGAGAGTAAGAGAGAATTAGAGAAGATGGAGAGAATAGCCAAGAGACAAGGGGCCTTTTACTAACAATTTACTTCTATGATTTACAAATAACACTATCTCCTATTTATACTAGAATTATCTTTCATCATTACCCTCCCCTTCAAATCAACCTTGCCCTCAAGGTTGTTAGAAAAAAAATTTAAAATCCTAATTACACTTACTAAATTGCTTAAAAAATAAATTGAACTACTAACTAACCTATCACACACATAGAAAATCCACCAGGGTCCCATTGCCTAATTGGACGGATAAGAAATTCGCTTGAGTCCCTCCCCAGCAACTGAAATGGGACTAGAGCCATGGAACAAAAATTGTGATTTTCTGCACAAAATAGCCCCATACACCACCCATTCTGATGGGCACACGATTGGGCTTGGCTAATGAAGTTTAGACAATAATTTTCATGAGTCTTCCAATCTCTTGCCCTCACTTTTGCATCCCTTTGATCAAATTGGGCTAGGCCCAAAAATGTAGAACCCATCCCTTGCCCGTGGAGCCCTTGTGTTGCATCAGTCCCCTTGCCATTCCAGTAGCTTCTCTCACAGACCCATGGCAGCACTACCATGGTTGCTGGCCGCCCACCCACAAACATGACACCGCAGGACCAGGGAATGCGCCAATCACCACGGACCTGAGAAGCTTCACCGCCGCGCACAGGAGGAGCCTCACCATCGCGCGTGCCTTCGTCGGCCTCGATCTGCCGCGTCGTTTCTGCAACCGTCATCGCCGCCCCTGGGAACGCCAGTGTTGGAACCTGCTCGCTCCTGTGGATGTCACCGGCGGCAACATCCACCTTCTCCGCGTGTGGAACCATCACCGCGAGTTGTTCGCCTGCGACTGCTGGTGAGGAAACTTGAGTCATCGCCGGCCTTTGTTCTTTGCTGAGAAACCACGGCGCGGTCATTGCCGTTTCCTCCGCCGCCAGAGCGTCAAGATCATCTGCTTCAAGATCTGAAGGTTTCTTAGTGCAGCTATCCTCCTCTTGTGGTGGTGGTTCTCCATCGAGGTTGGCTTCCTCCTTTCTGACAAGTTTTGTCGCCGTCGGAACTCGCCCGCGCTTGGGCACGTCCCCCGCCACGACCCCGACATCCGCGACGGCTACTGACAATGTTGGCGTTTGTGGAGCTCTCTCGATCTGCTCTTGCGTTTCACCGCCACGATCTTCAACTCCGGCGTTTGTGGCAGCCGCTGTCACAGCCTCTAGATATGATGGTCGCAGAACTGCCTCGCACAGAATGCTGCCGGCCGCAATCGTCTTCTCCATCGTGACGATGCTGCTACTCCGATCTGGTGAAGCCACCATGTCGAGGTTCTTCTCAGTTGCTTTTGCTCGTGGCTCTCCCCCCTTCATATACACGGAGGCGTCCTCGACTCCGCCGCGATCTGCATTTCCTCTGTTGCCGCTTACTTCCTCCACTGTGACATGGTTCGTTGCCGCGAGTGGATCTCTTTTACTTCGATCTGGATCTGAAGATCCTAAATCAGCTCCATGAAGGCACGAATCTGATGGTGTTGTTGATTTACTTTGTCGCTTTATTTTGTAAATTTTTGTTGGTGATTTTTTAATTCTTGATGCTGCAATTTCTGGATCTGTGATGGTTGTTGATTTGTGCATTTGCTGTGGATATGCTAATGTTGCTTCTGATCTCTGATTTTTTTGTTGAAATTTGGTTCGTTGAATTTCTGCCGATTCTGGATTTGGAATTGTTGTTGGTGATTCTGGATCCATGGTGAGCTTGCTGTGGAATTTCTCTTCTTGCCTTTGTTGAATCTGATCTGCAATTGTTGAAATGTTGTGAAGTTGTGCTGCTTTTGCACCCTCCTTTTTTTTTGTTGGTGAGCTCCCTCCTTTTTTTTTGTTCAATCCTTACAAAATAAAATATGTATATCAAGAAAATAATAAATGGCTTTTTATAATAATATAAAGTTGTGTAAACAGATAGGATTATTTTTATTAAAATATGCATATATATTCTCATTAAATTAATTAATCTGATTAATTATGTTAAGTGTAATGTGGATAAAAAACAATTAATGCTTCCTTAGTATTGCAAATGAACAGGTATTTGAGTTCTAAGGAATTACAATCATATGTATTGTTAAATATTATATTATTTAAATGTTTAAATATAAATTTTATCATAACAATTATAATTATAATATCTCTATTCCATAGTTTTCAATGTTCAGTACACATATCGCATCATAAATTCTTTTTAAATTTGTGCTATTGAATATTTTGTGCCTATGTTATTTTGTGATATGTAAGGGATTTGGTATTATATTGAATAATTTTCAGAATTCATAGTTATGTAAGTTACTTAATAACAAATAAGAAGAGGTTTACTTCAAAGTTTGAAGTTACATCGTTAAGCAATTATATACTGGGAATGCTGTATCTAAAATTATTATTTTTGTATATTATTAAAAAAATGAGAACTAAAAATTTATAAAAGTATTTTTTAATATTTTAGAGAATAAATTAAAACCTTCTTTTTATTAGAATACATATTCATGGAGTACATGTAATAATTCTCAAATATCTCTAACATATATAATGTGAGGAAAAAATAAGGATAATTGAGAAATATTTTATTATTTTATTAATAATGAAAATTCATGTATCAAAATTAAATCAATAATAAAATAATATTTTAAAAAAATTTAAAGAATAAATAAGAAGTAAAGTCTTTGGTAAAATTATTATTAAAATAGTGGATAATAAATTTTTACTCCCTCTATTTTGAAGCACATGTCCAATTTTAAATATGTGTATAGATTAAGAAAATTTTAAATTTCTTATATTTTTTGTTGTCCATGATATCCATCACTAATAATAGTGATTGGATGCTCACAAAACCTTTAGTCATAAGACCTTTCATACACATCATTAGAATTCAAACTTATAATTAAATATTTAAAAAATTCAACTGAGTATTAGTTGTACTTGATCTCATGGTTAAACTATAATTTTGCGTATAAGAATTGCGTAACTTCTTTGATTAAAAATTTAAATTTGCCTTTTTTTTCCGATATTTTTTTTTTTATTTTTTTGCCCTGTTTTCCCTTTAAAACCATTTTTTTCATATAATAAACGGGGCTCTCGCCCAAAAAACAAAACTAAATGTGAGTCATGCATAATATATGGTAGGATTAATATTAATTTCTTCAGATTAATCTCATCTACTTTTCAAATTAAATAAATATATGTGATTTTTTTCCACGAAAAACTAACTTTATAATTAAGCAGTTCGTGTATACAAATCTCTACCACCAACTCAAGGACGGCAAACCAATATACAGATTATCTGGCCAAGATGGTTGAATTGCTGGCTGCCACTAACTTGGTATGGGACTCTCCTCCTTTAGGGATGTAGTCTTTGATGCAATTTGATCTGGTATAGTTTCCTTTTCGTTTTCCTAAATAAATATATGTGATTTTTTTCCACGAAAAACTAACTTTATAATTAAGTAGTTCGTGTATACAAATCTCTACCACCAACTCAAGGACGGCAAACCAATATACAGATTATCTGGCCAAGATGGTTGAATTGCTGGCTGCCACTAACTTGGTATGGGACTCTCCTCCTTTAGGGATGTAGTCTTTGATGCAATTTGATCTGGTATAGTTTCCTTTTCGTTTACTTACTTCATTACCCAAAAAAAAAAAAAAATCTCTACCACCAACTGAAATTTTTTTATTTTGATAAAGAAAAATTAGGTGGGTTCAAAGCTGATCAGTATATCAAGGTTCCGACATAACTCTCAAAACTTTCAAACTCTTATAAGAGTTTTTACATGATTATCCACAAATAAAGACTTCATAGTAGTCGGCAAAAGTCAAACCCACATTTTTGTGAGATATGAGTCAACTGCATAATCGCCTGCGCTACGTATCATTTGCTTGTTAACCGAAATTATAAATCTTGTAAATAGGTCATCTCATGTGAGGAATGGAATATGATATGAATATGATGAAAGAAGTCAATTCCTAATGCGATGAAGGAAGATACTCTACTTATGTATAAAAGAAAAGGCTTTTTTTTTCTCAATTGAAACAACGTGTTTTTTTCTTTACTAGAGAGACAATTTGGCTTGACCAATTAGAACTATTAAAATGGTAAAATTCTCTTTTTCAAACTTCTATAAACCTGCATATTTAAAACTATCTAAGAAGCCTGATTAAGTTATTGTACGAACTATTGGATTTATGCGGAAGCGATTTAAGGACCTAGTACATTGGTATGCTTATCGAATCATCATTGTTTCATAAACACACAAGGAATGTTACCTCTCGGAGTGTCGATCTTTGATGATCTCCCTCGCTTGAGAATCCTTGTGTTACCGCACGATTGATTTCCTTGTAGTCGGTTGACGGCAGACCTTCCAGACTATGTCTCAAGGGGAAGGAGATAGTGTGTGGGCACTTTCTCTCTATCAGGAGATGACCTTGCCTCTACCTCTATGACTGCTCTCTCTCTATGGAGAGGGTTAAGTGTAGTATATATATGGGTTCCTAGAAAACCTAACCCTTAGATGTAACGGGCTCTAGGTTTCTTGGGCTCTTCTTACACACTAGGCCCTATTGGGCTTTAGTGAAAGAGCAAAAACCCAACAATCTCCCACTTGCTCTTGAGTACAAACTTGAGCTTAAAGCTCAAGACCATGTAACTCACTAGTCATCATCAACTGAAATTTCCCTATCCCTTATCTTGAGCTAGCCTGGGGATCTACTAGCTGTTATTAATCAAGGCTCATGATAATCAACAAATGATTATCTAATTCGGTGCTACTCCACTAAAAGCCCGAACTTGAACTCCAAGATTAATAACATATATAACATGTATATGCATCACCCCTTTTTAGAATGTCTATAATTGATTGACTAGTTTTCTGTTACCCAATCAATTATTTATTCCCTTGACTATGATAGTTTCTCTAATGGATTACATGCACTGGCCAGTGTCTTCAATATCCAAATACCGAAACATATCAAGGGGACATTTCCTACAAATTTCATATTGTTTATCTCATAAATACCGATAATCAAACAATCTCACTCCCAAAATACCGAGTTATTGGCCGTCAATAGATCGTACCTCACCCGTTGGTAAATCAAAGAATGAAAACTATTTGATTACCTATTTATAATAAACTCAGAATTAAGAGCAATATTATAACTGTAGTTATCTGGAGATTTGATACCTTATGACAGAAAAAACACCCTTAATCAAATCTCTCCTTGATCCTTTCAATGTGAATGTTAATTCACACCAATATTTTACAATGATTTGGACAAAACCATTTCATAAAATATTGCAGCCTAAATGAAGTGCCCAACTTTATTTAATAGCTGTGAACCTGTTCATCAATTATGAGAACCTATGATCATGTCCTCCATGAACGTATCCTTATGATCATATACTTCACAATTGATCCGGACCTTAGTGTTTGTAAATAGTGTGCAGAATAAATGAATAATACCTCATTTATAACATTCAGAAAAATTACAATGTCATAATGTTTTGCTCAAAAAGCATAAAACAATAAAGTGAAATAACAACTTCCTAAAGCTATAGCAAATCTGGAATCCTCCTAAGACCCATAGATGTTATATGCCTCTCGAACACACGTTCAGGCAAACTCTTAGTAAAAGGGTCAGCAAGGTTCTCGTCCGATGCTATTTTGACTACTACTGTATCTCCTCTTTCAATTATATCTCGGATCAAGTGGTACTTCCTCTCTATGTGCTTTTGTCTTTTGTGACACCTTGGTTCCTTGGACTGCACTCGCCATCGTTGTCACAGTAAAGTGTGATGGGACGACTAATACCTGGTATCACCTGAAGATCCGTTAGGAACTTCTTTAACCATGCGGCTTCCTTTGCAGCCTCAGAAGCAGCTACATACTCAGCCTCTGTGGTAGAGTCAGTCACACATGATTGTTTGACACTCCTCCAACAAATGGCCCCGCCATTAAGAGTGAACACATACCCAGAAGTGGATTTTCTTGTGTCAATGTCTCCTTGGAAATTTGAGTCTGTGTAACCAATGGTTTCAAGACTCCCACTGGAATAGACCAACATATATTCTCTCGTTCTCCTAAGGTACTTGAGTATATGTTTAACCGCTATCCAGTGTTCCTCTCCAGGATTAGATTGGTATCGACTTACTACTCCCACTGCATAGCAGATATCTGGTCTGGTGCACAGCATAGCATACATAAGGCTACCTACTACTGAAGCGTAAGGTATCCTTCTCATGCGTTCTCTCTGCTCAGGAGTTTTAGGAGAATGCTCCTTAGAGAGATGAATTCCATGCCTGAAGGGTAAAATTCCCTTCTTGGAATTCTCCATGCTGAACCTGGCAAGTATTTTGTCGATGTAATTAGCCTGAGATAATGCCAATACCTTATTCTTCCTGTCTCGCAAGAGCTTAATACCAAGAATATAATTGGCTTCCCCGAGGTCCTTCATATCAAAATGCTTGCTTAGCCAAGTCTTTATGCCTAACAATACCTCTGTATCATTTCCGATAAGAAGTATATCATCCACATAAAGTACCAGAAAAGATACTGCGTTACCTTGGATCCTTTTATACACACACGGCTCATCAGGACTTTTCTCAAAACCATAAGACTTAATGGCTTGATCAAACCTGACTTGCATACCATGTTTTCTTGCCCTTTGGCTATGAACCCTTTTGGTTGCTGCATATAGATATCCTCTTCCAAATTTCCATTTAGAAAAGCAGTTTTGACATCCATTTGCCAAATATCATAATCAAGATTTGCTACAACAGCTAAGAGAATCCGGATGGACTTGAGCATGGCAACCGGCGAAAAGGTTTCTTTATAATCCACACCTTCTATTTGGATGTACCCTTTCGCCACCAATCTAGCTTTGAAGGTTTCAACCTTCCCGTCCGATCCTCTCTTTCTCTTGTAGATCCATTTACACCCAATGGGTCGTACCCCTTTTGGTGCATTTACAAGAGACCAAACTGAGTTGGAATACAAAGAATCCATTTCACGATTCATAGCCTCAAGCCATTCCTAAGCATCAACATCTCCTAGTACCTCGTCATAACTCGTGGGATCATCATCTTCTTCAATGATGACATCCTGAGGTGATTCACCCAACAAGAGAAATCTTGCGGGTTTACGAATCAATCTCCCACTACGACTTTGCCGCACTTGTTGTTGTGCATCTACAGGGGGATCCAAGTTTGGTGGGTTAACAATTTCTAGATGAGGACCCTCATTAAGTGGATTAACCAATTCATGATTTTGTTGTTCTTCCACAAGCGGTAATCGCATCTCTACAGTTCCACTTGTTGATCATCATCTTTGAACTTACGGTTCTATTTACGGTTCCTGTGTGTGTTCAACAATGTATATTTTCCCTCTTTGAACAACCACTGAACAAAAGCTAGAACCGCACTTTGAGGTTGAGGTGTAACTTGATCTGAGACTAGCTCATCAAGAATAACCTTACTCCTTGGCTTATAATTTGCCATATAGTCCTCCTCTAAGAAAGTCGCGTGTGTGCTCACTATGACCTTCTTTTCTTTCGGACTATAAAACAACCAACCTCTGGTTCCTTCAGGATAGCCTATAAACATGCATACTTCTGTACGCGAGTCCATCTTATTTGGCTTCTGTTGTAAGACATGTGCCGGAGCACCCCAAATCCAAATATGATTCAAGGAGGGCTTACACCCTCTCCATAATTCTATTGGTGTCTTTGAAACCGTCTTGGACGGAGCTAAGTTCAATAGGTACATAGCGCTTTCTAAAGCATATCCCGTAATGAATCGTAAAGAGATGAATAACTGAGCATAGATCTTGCCATTTCTAAAAGGGTTCTATTTCTCCTTTCAAAGAACTCCATTCTCACTGGGGTGTCCTTGGAGAAGATAATTGTGAAACTATCCCCTCTTTGGTCGTAAGACCTGAACTCTCCAGATAGGTATTCACCTCCTCAGTCGAATCAAGAGTCTTAATTTGAACACCAAGATGCTTTTCTGCCTCAGCCTTGAACTCTTGGAATTTTCCAAAAACTTCAGACTTGTGACGCATCAGGTACACATGTCTAAATCTAGAGTAATCATCAGTAAATGTGATAAAATACTTATACCCGCCTCTGGCCTGGACATTTATTGGTCCACATACATCAGTATGTACCAATTCCAGTGAAGTGTGGCACGATTTCCCTTGGCCTTGAAAGATCTCTTAGTCATTTTACCCTCTAAACAAGATTCACAAACTGGTATCGGTTCAAAGTTCAGGGATTTTAGAATCCCACTATTGACCAAACCTTGTATCCTGTTAGAGTTAATATGACCCAATCTTAAATGCCAAAGATAAGTTTCATTGGAAACTTTTCTTTTCTTTGATGAATGAACATGCTCAACATCTCCTAATTCAACATGATTAACTTCACAGGGCACAGGACTAAGGAAATAAAGACCATTAAACATTACACCAGAACAAATGAAAGAAGATGAACTTCTTATTGAAACTGAGGAATTAAATCGAATCACAAACCATGTTTAACCAAACAACTAATGTAAATTAAATTCCTCTTAAAATCAGAAATAAATAAACAGTCTTCTAAAACCAAAGTTCTGCAATTATCAAAAGATAAAACAACTTGTCCCATCGCTAGTGCAGACACAAGCTCCCCATTTCCAAGCTTCAAAACTCTTTGTCCTTCACTTAAAGGCAAGCTATGTTTGAACCATCGCAAAGAGTAACAAACATGGTTAGTGGCTCTGAACCAATGATCCATTTATCATTGTAATTCTCCACTAAACAAGCCTCAATCACATGTAAATTACCCATACCTGGTTTATTCATACGTGGGCAATTTTTCTTCCAATGCCCTTTTGTCCGCACTTGAAGCACTTGCCTTTTGGTCGCTTCATTGCAACCGGTTTGGCAACCTGGAACACTGATTTCTTCTTTTTCTTGTTCTTGTTCCTTCCCTTAGGTTTCCCCTTAGGTTTCACAGAACTCTCACCAAAGAAAAATGCACTCGCTTGACTAGAGACTGCTCAAAGACTCTCAAGCTCATGCATCACCGAGTAAGGTCAAGATTCATCTTATTCATATTATAATTCATCTTGAACTGATTGAAGTATTCAGCAAGGATCGCAAGAGAAGGTCAACTTTACTTCTTGTTCAAATCGACCCCATGGTCTTGACCTTCTTGAAGTTTGCTATCATTGTCAGACAATGATCCCGCACACTTCCTCCAAACATTACTGTCTTGGTGACTGCATTCAGCGCATTCTGTCTAGCAGAACTGCTAGACGTAGCAAACATGCCATCAAGAGTCTGGAGCATCTTTGCTCCACTCTCAATCATGCTTACTTGCTCCTGAAGGTGATCAAGTAGATCGGCTAAAATATACCAAATAATCGCCACATTTGCCTTCTCCCATCTTTCCTTCTCATACTGAAGACGTGTCTTTGTTGCCTCAGGCGCATCTTCAAAGAGGTCATACTGGCATAGGGGTAGTCAGAACAAAGTTGAGCTTTTCATATTGAAGAACAATATCCAAATTAGTTTTCCATTGTTTGTAGTTTGTACCATCCATAGGTTTTTGACTCAAGATAGTAGCTAAAGGATTGAATGAAGACATTTTTCTGAAAACAAAGAAAAACACACTAATTACAAACTTGAATAACTATAAACAAATACTGCGCTAGTAGATTCTGATAACTACTACTCGTTTATAGTTTAACAATCTATTAGTTATCTTTACAAGGCTTACGATGGGCAAGATACTTGTAAAACTAATATTGTTATTTTGGGCCTTCAGTTCCATTGCCAGAGCCTCGATGGGAGGGTTAACAACTTTACCAAAGTTGAATGTATTTAACTATTATTTACTTTCAAAATTCTCTTTAGTGTCTAAGTGTTGCCGATGATGGGCCGTACAAAACTTTACTAAAATTTTGAAAATATTAAGGTTTAATCTAGTGAAATCCGATTATCCTTATCCGATAGAGCTTCAGCGATAACATTTTCACTAATAAACCCACAATTGGAGCCCGTAGGTTTTAAATTAATTACTTAATAAAAAACCTTCACCCATTCAATATTTTAAAATTTAGAATTTTCCAATTTCCAAGAATTGTTTAAATTCGAGTATTCTTTGTTTGATTTCAAAAACTATGTAAGCACCCGCAGTTTGATGAACGTGCAAGCTTAGCTTATCAGAATTTTAAAATCATTAAGGTCCTAAAATCCGGTCATGATAGGCAGCGTGTGCTCCACACAATCATGATACATGATTGTGATATGCAGCGTGTGTTAACACATGACCATTTTAGAAGACCCATAAATTACTCGCAATGTAAACAGTTCTCTTAGGAAATAATTTGGATTATTTGTCTTGATTTTAATTATTCAAAATTAATTAATTCAATCATTAATCTAGATTTTTAACAAAAAATCATAATAATTTTAATTAATTTTTGAGAATAATTTTGAATCAAAATAATCCTATAATAACTATCATACTAGTCGCGGAATAACAAAATAGCTATTATGCTCATGTAATTTTCAAGTTATGCAGCAATATGGCACCACCTATTCTATATGACATGTTATCACAATAAGCATGTTATCAATCATATAATTTATCCATTCATAAAATAAAGCAATTTAAATAAAATAGACTTCAATCCATGGTTTCCTAGAGAAAAATAAAATAAAATAACAAAAAATGTACCAGTCCTTCTTGTCCTTCGTTTTAGTCCATAGGTATTTATCTCAAGCCCTTTTATGGTAACCATGGGTCCATAAGCCCAAAATACCAAATTTTGGCAAGAAAACCTAAGACAACTTCAAGGAACCCTAACTATTTCGTCCACTGCGCCATCACCCGAACTCGGATCAGTACGAAATTTTAGGGTTAGAACCGCCATGAAGAGACGAAGCCAACGCCACTGGAATCACCCAATTTGGATGTCCCACGCGCCCTCACTCTCTCCATATTCACAGGTGCATGGAAACCACTGTCAGAAACTTCTGGCGACGTGTGACAGCGCGTGGAGGCTGCTCTGGCCGCGTTCTACCCACCATTTTGTTCGTCTTTCCGTCCTCTTTCCAACGATATATGATACGTCCAATTCCGAGATCCAGAGGTCCACGAACATGTCCAAACAAAGGATTTAACGTCCTTCTTTTTGTATCTTCTTGATCTTCTTTTTATTACAACTTTTGTATAACATAAAAAAAATATACAAGAACTGAAAATAATAAAAAAAAAATCAAGGAGGAAACCTAATCATATGGGATTAGCCTCCTTGTTACAACCCAAGAAAATACATTCAAATCTCTACCATGGATTAAAGTTGAAAACCAAATAAAGCATTGATTTTTATGAAAAGAATTATAAAGATAAACATACAACACATATGATCAACAAATATAGAATCCTAGGTGCCATATTTCACGAAGCAAACTAATTACATGAATAATGAAACTAGATTCACATACCAATGTACAGTCAGGCTCTGATACCAATTGTAGGAACTATTGGATTTATGCGGAGCGATTTAAGGACCTAGTACATTGGTATGCTTATCGAATCATCATTGTTTCATAAACACACAAGGAATGTTACCTCTCGGAGTGTCGATCTTTGATGATCTCCCTCGCCTGAGAATCCTTGTGTTACCGCACGATTGATTTCCTTGTAGTCGGTTGACGGCAGACCTTCCAGACTATGTCTCAAGGGAAGGAGATAGTGTGTGGGCACTTTCTCTCTATCAGGAGATGACCTTGCCTCTACCTCTGTGACTGCTCTCTCTCTATGGAGAGGGTTAAGTGTAGTATATATATGGGTTCCTAGAAAACCTAACCCTTAGATGTAACGGGCTCTAGGTTTCTTGGGCTCTTCTTACACACTAGGCCCTATTGGGCTTTAGTGAAAGAGCAAAAACCCAACAGTTATAACAAGCCATAGTGAGCTGATCTACACGCTCGCTACTAGGTGATAAAGGTGTGTGCGAGTGGAACAATTTGTGAAGCTTTACTACATTTTCCTTGAATATATGGGTCAAGTTGAGCCAAATTGAATTAAACTTAAATTCTTGCTCTAGTTTTTGATTGAATCATTCTTTTGAGTTTAGACCCTGGAAATGTATTGACTAATGATGAGGTTAAATTGAGTTAACTTGGCTATTGGACAACATATAGAGATTTTGATATTATGTATAGTAAAATCATTAACTTGACTATTGGACAACATATAGAGATTTTGATATTATATATAGTAAAATTATAAAATTATAGAAATTAGAAATAAGATTCAAGTGATATTTTGTAATATATATTTTAGAACAAATTATATAAAATCATTATGATTTAGTTAGTGATGAGGGGTTTGGGTAATTAGTCCAATCATAGTGACTTACAAAAAAAATAATATATCAATATAGAAGTAATATTAGGTTAGATAAAATATATTAATTTAAGTATAAAATCTTATAATTTATCACTAATTATTTTTTAAAATAGAGTAAACACCTAACTCAGTTCCTTAATGATTTTATGTTGAACAATTTGGTCCCCTAAGATAATAAACTCCTCTCATGATCCCTCAAGAATTGAAACGTATAATAAGTCAGTCGCTCCATAAAATCTATCCCTTAAATCTTAATAGGAACACATGCAGCCTGATAAGTCAATAAAGTGGCACGTCATGTTACACGTGGGAATCACGCTCAGACTCCTTGAGTAGTACGGATGTTGCTTTAGTGTTTATTTTTTTCCCCAAAACTTAGAATACTATGACATAAGGGAAATGATTTCTTAAACCCTTTCAAAATGACACCATTTAGATGACAATGTGTCTATTCATGTGACATATCAATGTTATTACGCATTACATGCATCATTTTATTAACAAAGACTTAACAGAAAGACTAGCTTATCATACATTTCAATTCTTTGGGGTTTATTTTTTCAGTGACCAAATTATTCGATATAATATTCTTGATAGATTTAAATTGGGTATTTAGTTTTAAAAATATAACTTTAAAATATTTTTTGATTTTGAGTCAAGTAAATTCAAATGATAATCCATATCACATAAGTCAAGTCATGAACACCCTCAACCTTTAAAGGTAGGAACTTAGGCCAAAGGTGGGAACTTAGGCCTCAATTTATGTTTCACCCATGTCTTATTTGTCACGTAATAATTACCAAAGAAAATGAAATACTCATATCATCATGACTTTGGGTATGGAGAAACCTTAAATATCTGGACCAGCTATCCCATCTATCAAGGTACCTACAAGCTAGCATGGAGATTAGTCATTGTGTTTGATAATGAATACCCTTGATCATAAACCAAAAAAATATTCGGTAAGTTTTAAATGACAACTCAATAACAAAGATATAACTTCGAGAAAAAAAAAACAACAAAGATATAACTAGATAGTAAATATGCTTTTATAAATAATTATAAGAACTGATTTTAAAGCTTTTTATGTATATGCACAAAATTCAAATTTGATGAAATTTATGAACTCAATTATAATATTGATCCTAGTTTTTGAATTATACATGTGCGCCATTTTTTATATTTAAAATTTAAAATATGATTAATTATTTTTTAATTATATAATCATGAAATATATTTATCCTTAAAAATATAAATGATTCATATACATCCTTAAATATACATAATTAAATCAAATCAGTACTTTAAAATAATAACTTTGACTCAAATATGTCTAGTAATTCGTTAGCATCTAGCTATAAGAAACTTTTGTAATCCACAATTAGAAAATAAAAAATTAATCAATCAAATTTTAAATTTTAGAGAGTAAAATAACTCGCTTATATATATAATTTCAAGAAGTAAAATGGGTGCTAATTCTACTCAAATTATGCATTAACCCCAACATTTTATTTTTTATTCTTTTTAATTTTTCAGACAATTAAGTTAACACTTCACGCTTGCCCTGTGCGGCTGTGCTGTTGTTTTGTGGTCAACACAGGATCGAAACACAGCGTTTTGGGGGGAAAAAAAAATGCCGGCATTTACCTTTCCGCAGACAACGAACCACGCTTCTAATTACTAATTAGGCAGCAAAGCGAAGGATACAAACACAGAATTGCTGAACACTTTCTTCTCCGTCTCACTCACTCTCTCTCTCTCTCTCGAGCTCAGCCAGATCTGTCCGCGTGGTCGAATCGCCATCTTCGCCATGGCGATTAGGGTTTTTCTTCTTCTTCTTCTTCTCTTCCTCTCTTCCACCAACCTCTGCTCTTCCCTTTACGAAGATCAAGTTGGTCTCATGGATTGGTGAGTTTCAATTCCAATCACTCCTTTTTTTTAGTTTCATTCACTCTTCGTGGTCAAACCTTACTCACCTCACGAGTTCGATTTCTCTTCACTCCCTTTCCCTGAAATTTTCAATCAATTAATTAATTCGCTGTCGTTCTCTTCTTGTTATTATTACCTTCGTAATTAACTGATTGTTGTCTTCTACCCTCGATCTTACACTTAATCCACTTTGGACTTGGTATGAGGATTTGAAAACGTGTTGCTGTTACTTAATCTGATGTCGAATTGATTTTGTTAATCAATTATTATCCTATAGCACGATGACGTTTATTGTGTTTAGGGGTTGAAAACTCTGATTCTGATGCTTGATTTGGCTTTTTATGCGGTTTTGAGTGTCGAGGGAGTGCTGAAAATTGAGTGGCTAATGGTTGCAGGCATCAGAAGTACATTGGGAAAGTAAAGCATGCTGTGTTCCATACTCAGAAGACTGGGCGAAAGCGTGTTTTGGTGTCTACTGAAGAGAACGTTGTAGCTTCTCTCGACCTTCGTCATGGAGAGATTTGTGAGTCTGATTTGTTTGATTGCTCGTGTAGTCTTGCCTCAACTCCATTCATTTTGATTATTGAAAGTGAAACGTTGCTGTTGATGAAGCATATGGACCAATTACTGAACCTAATAAACTTGGGCTGGTTTTGAATTGATAGATGCTTGTTAATCAATTTCATATGTACATGTATAACAGGAATCAGAGAATGCTGAAACTGTGTTTTGTTGCTTGCAGTTTGGAGGCACGTTCTTGGAACAAATGATGTGGTTGATGGACTTGACATTGCCCTGGGAAAATGTATGATGCTTAACATCTAATTGCTTGGTATTTATTGAATATTGATATTCTTATAGAACATTAGTTCGTGCTATATAGTCTTATAGTGTGCTTAAGATTTAAGAAAAGGAATACAATAGTTTTTATAGCTGATCATTACAAGTTTACAACTATCTCATAGTAAGGATGTTAGACTAGCGTCTTGGAGTTTTATTGTTATCCTTTGTTATTCTTTTTGTGTACTAGGTTTGTTTATATTAAACTTATGTTTCCTTTAAAAATATATTTATGGCTGGATTTTAATTGGACGCTGATAATCTTCTGCCATATGCGAACAATAACAAGTTCCTGACCATAATATTATTAACATATTGTATTATTGCCTCATATATGCATACTCATTTGCTGTCGTATTGTTGAATTATCTGTTATGATTCTCAACTGTGGAAACATATGAAGATCTTGGGATTGTATATCTAGATCCTAGGGACATCAATGATCAATTGTGTGCTCTCATGACTGAAATTATGGTAAGATGTTAAAGTGCAAACTGCTTTTATATGAAAGATAAAAGTTAGCCTCAAGCTGGTTCTATTTCATCTCCATTTTCAAGTGTCTGTTCAAATATCTCTTTTGGTTATATGCAGTTGAGAAGGCTATTATATAATATACTATATGTTTGTTGTCCCATTGTTCTGAATATTGGTATAAAATCAATCAAAGGATATCGGCTTGGCCACATGTATCATTATTGCTGACACTCAGTGATTTCTTAGCTTGATTGTTGAAGTTTCATTAACTACTCATTGCTTCTCTGCTTGTTGTTACTTTGATAGAGTGAATTGTTTTCTGCCTCAAAATTTGATTAAATATTTAGCCTATATTGGTGATCAATTTCATAATTGTTATTGGTTATGTTTCAGATGTCATTACTCTTTCCTCGGATGGAAGTATATTGAGAGCATGGAACCTTCCTGATGGACAGATGGTTTGGGAGTCTTACCTTCAGGGCTCAAAGGCGTCAAAGTCAATATTAAACATTCCAGTGAGTGAATAGTTTCCTACTCCAACCATTGTTTTTCTCATTACGCATGTGTGAAATATGATGATATGTGAACATACATTTTTTGTTTCTTGATAAATTAAGAAAGTTAAAAAAGGAGAAGAAAATGGTATATGATAAAGCATCCTACAGAGTGGTGAAAAGGACTCATACAGAAAGTAAACGCAATTACTGCAATGTAATCTTCTAATTCTCTTTGACATGCATTAGAGAAACCCCAACAAAGCAAATAAGGTGACATAACTTGATGCTCGAAGATTCAAGCTTTCCTTTCTAGCTAAATGCACCATGCTAATGCAAACACATTATCTGCAGTATTTTGCATTGCTTTACAATGTGAAGCCCCCAAAACTAGTAAAGATCATCCCCAATATAATTAGAACTGGAAACTACATATGCTGCAGAAAGCAAACATACTCCTTCACATATTCCAAGCCACTGAGCATTTTAAGGGCTACATGACTGGTTTTCCATACTAGCAAACCGCATTCAAAAATATTTGATGACATGCTTGTTTATCCTTTCTCTCTTGCAGCTCCTCATCATCATCATTGGCTTCATTGTGTCCCATGGACCAAACAAATGACAAATTTAAAGAATAGTTCAAAGGGAAAAAGGGATTCTAAGAACCAGCATCCGAATCAGGAATATGATGAAAAAATTGTTCTTTTTTTCATTACGATTTAATGAAAATTGGAGAGAGAGAACCATGTATAATATACTTTTTCCTGATCAATTTTCATCTATTGGTTATCTGATATTATACTTTTATAACTAGGGTCTATGAGAAATCCTTTTGATGTTGACTTGTGCTGCATTTTCTATTAAAAACCCTGAGTGGTATGGTAATAAGTTACTTCCATTTGATAGAATGATCTTTTAAGTAATTTGGCCAACAAAATTATCTGCTGCCATGCCCCATATCCATTGCAATTACGTCAAAGACCTATATCCTACTGTATTTCTGGTCACTGTGAACCGCACTGGCCTGCCCTTGGCCTCGTTTTTAAGTCAAATTGTAGTTGTAATTGAGCTTGAAGGTGCACTAGAATATTTTATACACAGCAATTAACTGAAGCTCTTATTTTTGGCAGAAAAATTTGAAAGCTGACAAGGATGATTTGATCCTTGTTTTTGGTAAAGGGTGTCTCCATGCTGTTTCTGGCATAGATGGTGAAGTTCTCTGGAGGAAAGATTTTTCTGGTGAAAGGTATGCATGGCAGTTTTGGAGTTTGATCAGATCATTGTTCTTTCTTAGCATGACAGTGGCATTAATGTTATCTTCATGATGTTTGCAGCATTGAGGTTAGCCATATTAGTCAATCTCTTGATGTGATCTATGTGGTTGGTTTTTTTGGCTCGTCAAAGATAAGTGTCTATGGATTAAATGCCAAGAATGGAGAGTTGTTAAAGAACAATCATGAAGCACTTCCCTGTGGTACTTTTGGGGAATTATTATCAGTTTCAGGCGATACAGTTGTGGTTTTGGATGAAATGAGGTCAAAAATAGTAATAATAGACCTCAAGAACGGAGAGATTAGCTACAACCAGAAGCATATTTCAGATCTCATCAAGGATATATCTGGACAGGTGGTAATATTACAATCGAAGCTTCCAGGAATGTTTGCATTAAATATCAATTCCCATGTTCTTTTAGTTAAAGTGGCAAATGAAGGTGAGTTGGTGGTGGTGGACAACATTAATAATGCAGCAGCTGTTAGTGATGCTTTGTCAATTTCGGAGGATGAACATGCTTTGGCATTTGCTCAACATGAAGACAAAAAAATCCACCTCTCTGTAAAGAATGTGAATGACTGGAACCGTGATTTGCTTAAGGAAACCATAGTAATAGACCAACAAAGAGGGAATATTGATAAAATTTTTGTGAACAATTATGTGAGGACAGATAGATCTCATGGGTTTAGAGCATTGATGGTAATGGAGGATCATTCGCTCTTGTTAGTACAACAGGGAGAAATTGTATGGAGTAGAGAGGATGGTCTTGCATCAGTTGTAGATGTAACAACATCAGAACTACCTGTGCAAAAGGAAGGTGTATCTGTGGCAAAAGTTGAACAGAACCTTTTTGAATGGCTCAAGGTATGCTCTTGATATGTTTAATTAAGACTTTCCACCTATGTGGTTTTGCATTGTTTTAAAATTTTAGGGAGATACAAACATTTAATCATTAGCATATCTCACTGTAGTGTGAGCATGTGCGTATTCCACTTTGCTATCTTTTTTGATCAAGTATTGAGATTTTTATGTGGATATTATCAACTACTCTAATTGTGTATTTTTTATGCGATCATTTCTTATTGCAAGGGACATATGCTGAAGCTCAAAGGAACTTTAATGATTGCCAGCCCTGATGATATGGCAGCTATTCAAGCAATGAGGTTGAGGAGTTCTGAGAAAAGCAAAATGACTCGGGATCATAATGGTTTTCGTAAGCTCCTTATAGTACTTACAAGGGCAGGAAAGGTGTTTGCTTTGCACACTGGAGATGGACGTGTAGTTTGGTCTCTTCTACTTCATACACTACGAAAATCAGAAGTATGTGAAAATCCAGTTGGGCTTCACATTTATCAGTGGCAGGTTCCACACCATCATGCATTGGATGAGAATCCATCTGTCCTTGTAGTTGGGCGATGTGGACCAAGTTTGGCTGCTTCAGCTGTTCTTTCTTTTATTGATGCATACACAGGGATGGAACTCAATTCTTTGAGTCTTGCTCATTCTGCTACTCAAGTTATTCCTCTTCCTTATACTGATTCAACTGAACAACGTCTGCATCTAATTATAGATGTTAACCAGCATGCATATTTGTACCCAAAAACTCCTGAAGCTATTGATATTCTGCAACGTGAGTTTTCAAATGTGTACTGGTACTCAGTTGAGGCTGATAACGGTGTCATTAGAGGTCATGCCTTGAAGAGCAAATGTATTCATGAAGCAGCGGATGAATACTGCTTTGACTTCAAGGACTTATGGTCCATTGTTTTCCCATCTGAATCAGAAAAGATTATTGCAACTATGACAAGAAAATCAAATGAGGTATGGTGCCTTTGCCATTTATTTTTTTTAATTAAAACAACTTTTCTTTTCGTTTTTTTCTTTTTACATAATCATAATAATAATAATGAGGATGTTATACTCTACCTTATCCGGTGTTACCTTAATTATCTGCTATCTGAAGTATATAAGGTTGCATTATTTAAAATCCTGATTTCTTCATAAATAAGTGCTTAGCTCCAAAAGTTGCCTTTCTCTTGAGGTGGATTTTATTATATATCAATAGCGATAAAGAATGGGTTTAAATCTTGAGGGATTTTATAGATGAATTTTTGACCAACCAATAATCATGTAGAGAAATGGTTATCAATCATAATGTTCAAATGTGATAATGTGCTCAAATCGTATGCCTTTTGTTATTATGAAGTCACACATGTTCTATCTCTACCAATCCTTTGGTATATAAAATTGATCCCAAATAAGATGGTCATTAAGGATTTACTCATGTATTTGTTTTCTATTGTGATCTTTTTCTTTGGTTGACTCTTAGCAGTTGCTTTGTCGCTTTATTCCTAAATTTTTACTCTCGTTTCATTTAGGTTGTTCATACTCAAGCAAAAGTCATGACTGACTATGATGTCATGTACAAGTATATATCAAAGAATACACTTTTTGTTGCTAATGCAGCACCAAAAGCCCGAGGGGAGATTGGAACAGTGACCCCAGAGGAGGCTTGGCTGGTCATCTATATCATTGATACTGTGACTGGTCGCATATTGCATCGCATGACTCATCATGGTTGCCAGGGTCCTGTTCATGCTGTAAGTTTTTGAACTCCATGCTCATTTAAATGGTGCAATCTATGGATTTGACTTTGTCTTACAAGAATATTGATTGTATAGGTATTTAGTGAAAACTGGGTTGTCTACCACTATTTCAATCTCAGAGCTCACAGATATGAGATGTCAGTTGTTGAGATCTATGATCAATCTCGGGCGGTATGTCAGTCAACTTGTTTATCTTCATTTAATAGTCCTCCACTCCCCCCCCCCCCCCCAAAAAAACCATCTCTCTCTCTCTCTTGTTTTGGTCTATATTTATTTGGTTTTTATTTTGGTACATGGTATTGTGTTCATTCTAATATGATATGCTTGAATATGATTAACAGGATAACAAAGATGTTTGGAGGTTTGTTCTTGGGAAGCATAATCTTACATCGCCCATTTCTTCTTATTCTCGACCAGAAGTTATAACAAAATCACAATCATACTTCTTTACCCATTCTGTGAAAGCAATAGAAGTGACTTCCACTGCCAAGGGTATAACCTCTAAGCAGCTTCTTATAGGAACAATTGGTGATCAGGTTGGAATTATTTGCCCTACTGAGTTACTCATTTGTCTGTTATTTGATTACAAAAGGAACAATCTGTTTTTATTCTTTTCTTTTTCCTGTTCAATTTTACTATTCCATGAAATATCATGGTTATTCTTACATAT
Source organism: Dalbergia cultrata (assembly GCA_031216105.1). Classification (NCBI taxonomy): domain Eukaryota; kingdom Viridiplantae; phylum Streptophyta; class Magnoliopsida; order Fabales; family Fabaceae; genus Dalbergia; species Dalbergia cultrata. The sequence continues at coordinate 34,627,109 of CM062349.1, read as the reverse complement.
TTTATCTGTCAACTTGGAATTTTTTTCTTTTGCAGGTTTTGGCACTTGATAAACGCTTTTTGGATCCACGGCGCACAGTTAACCCTTCACAAGCTGAGAAAGAAGAGGGAATTATTCCTCTTACAGATTCATTGCCAATCATATCTCAGGTATATTTATCTGTTTTATTTCCTCTTGTTCCATATAGCCGAAAGAAATTCCTTGTTTCTTCTCTTCAAAGTAGAAATTTGTTAAATGTATGACCCCAAAAAAAAGAGGAATGAGCAGTGCAATCATGCTTTGTGGTACACCAATTCTCGCCAGTATCGTATGCTTGTAATTTTTATTCAAGTTTAAATTTTCCTTACTTTTTCATAGTAAATATGAATTACTACTAAGTAAGGGGAATAGGGAAATATGAGCTGATGTACTTCTTGACATGAAATTTATTCGCACTCGGCTTGAATCTTTGCAGTCCTACATTACACATTCCCTTAAAGTGGAAGGTCTCCGAGGTATAGTAACAGTACCTGCCAAGCTGGAGTCTACATCCCTCGTCTTTGCCTATGGAGTAGATCTATTTTTTACCCAGATTGCTCCCTCGAGGACTTATGATTCACTAACTGAAGATTTCAGCTATGCTTTACTGCTCCTAACAATTGTTGCGCTGGTAGCTGCAATATTTGTTACTTGGGTATTATCCGAGAGGAAAGATCTACAAGATAAATGGAGATGATCTGTCGTCCTATTTTTTGCCGTAGAATTTCTTGAATTTTGAGGCTGAAATAGATTTATCTGTCAGTTTTCTTTGTTAGTTTAAAGTTGAGGTCGTAGAAAACTTAGCTTCAATTGCTAGAGTAATGTAACATTCCACTACAATCGATTGTTTGAGGGGAAATGGAGGATCGTAATTTAAATGATTCTGTAAATTGAGGAGCACAAGAGAGAATTACCGACCTTCGAGGCCTCTTGTATTGTGAAAGACGTATGGCAGGCTTGAGTTGATAATTACTTTGCTCCTTTTTCTGCATACTCATTTACTATTACAATGAGTTTGAAGAACAATGTTGTAGACATCTTTTCCAATCTTCTTCCTTCTGCCTAATTACAGATTTAGTTCGTAATTTTCACTCAATTGCTCTAGTGCTTTTTTTCGTTTATGGGTTAATTGCTTCGATATTTAATACGTTGATTAACCGAATAATATCTAGTTATAGCACTAAATTATGTCTAGAATATTGCTTTCTGTCATTATGTGGCAGGAGGTGGTGAGTTTTCTAAGCGAAGGTTTCTAAATTGGATTTTGTTAGCTAGTGCTTTTAGGATAATGGATAAAGTTTTAAAAAGAGTAAGTTTAATATTAAATAGTGTGATTGTTAATGTATTAATGCCCGATTGCTCATCGCCCGTACACCTATTTAGAAGAATAATATTTGATGTATAATAAAATTATACAATAAATATATACTAAATATCTTATCACTATTGAATGTGATATGTGATTCTTATTTATTATACTTACTCATCATATTTAATTATGATAAGATATATTATATGTATTACTTATGTAATTTTATTATATATTAAACATTATCTATAGTAGTACTATAAATTTAGCATTCCGAACCGAACGTTTTTAAGTGTGTGTACTATTGAGATTTTATGTACGGCAGCTCAATTAATCAATGCATAAATCAAAAGAAAAAAAAAGTATATTAAAAAAAGAAAATGAGAATAATTTCTTTTGTTTTTTTCAATAAGAGTTTCTCCCGGTGAAAAATCCAGAGGAAGAGGCCACGTCACACAAAACCCATTTCCCCTTGTTTTTGACGTAGATGACAGAAAGCCAAGAACCACGTCGTACTGCACCACCAGTATTCAGTACCATCCAACAACAACACTGTGCTGTGCTGTGTGCCCTGTGTAACAGTTGAATTATTTACACAACACAACAGAAGAAGAAGAAGAGAGAAACACAAAACCACAGTACTTCTTCTAGGACCTCACAGATCCAGATCACACACAACAAAACACAACACAACAGAAGAGAAGAGAACAGAAGCACCATGAAACCCCATCAACCAAAGCTCAAGACCCAACTCTTCTCCTGCGGCTTCTTCCGCCACTGCGCCCAAACCGTCCTCAGCCCCACCGGCGCCACCCTCCACTCCCCACCCCTCCCACCACCACCACCCCAACCCCCCCTCCACCACCTCCGCTCCTCATGCGAGTCCTCCACCTCCTCCTCCTCCTCCTCCGCCACCTCCCAAAGCTTCACCCAATGGCGCTTCTCCCTCCCCACCACCCCAACCACCACCACAGCCACAACCACAACCGCCACACCCCAACCGCCACCCTCATCCTCCAACCTCCAAGAACTCTTCCACATCTCCGAGCTCCACCTCACCACCGGCTCCGACGCCGACCGCGCCGCTGCCCTCCACCTTCTGGAGCGTTCCCTTGTCCCCAACCCACCTCAGGACCAACCCCCCTGCCCGCCCAACCTCCTCCGCCATGTCATCCGCCACCTCACCGCCACGTCATCATCCACCACCAAGATCCTCTTCGCCCTCTGCCTCTCCCCCTCCAACCGCCGCCTCGCCGTCGAGGCCGGCGCCGCGTCCGCCGTTGTCGAGGCAGCCCCTGACCTCGACGGCCCACCCGCCGAGCGCGCCCTCGCCGCCCTGGAGCTGATGTGCACGGTGGCGGAGGGCGCGGCGGAGGTGAGGGCACACGCGCTGGCGGTGCCGGTGATGGTGACCATGATGGGGAGGACCGGGGCGCGCGGGAAGGAGTACGCCATCGGGGTGCTGGCGGTGGTGTACGGCGGTGCTGCGGCGGAGGAGGTAGAGGAGAGGGAGACAGCGGCGCCGCCGGAGGAGGTGGCGCGTGCGGTGGAGCTGGCGCTTCAAGGGGAGTGTAGCGCCAGAGGGAGGAGGAAGGGGACTCAGCTGTTGAAGAGGCTTCAAGAGCTTTCAGAGGCTCATGATGATTCTGTTCAGACTCATCATCAGGAACCAAATTGAAATTAAAGGCCATTCATCACTCATTTGAATTCATATATATATATATATATAGCTATGATGATATATCATATCGTGGATGCTTGGGTTGTATATATAGTATTTTGCTTTAATTTGTTCTTGTTTAATTAGTCTTGACTTTGAGGTTGGTTTTTATTTATTTTCATGTTTGAGAACCTAGCTAGCTATCAGTTTGTGCTTATGTATACAATCATGCATGTTGTTTATTTATTACAATGTATCAAACTCGAATAGTTTTGGCTTGTTTCATAGTTTATGGTTAGTGTTTTTTTTCCTTTTACCACCTTTGTTCTGGGAGGATCACTACTTGCTGCATCTGCATCTTATAACTATCAACATCAATTAAATATTGTTGAAATATGAGTTTGTTGGAGGTTCAATTTAAATGATCCTAATCAATCTCGTAGATGTGACAAGAAGATTTAATTTACGCTTGATTAATACATGTATGATTGATAATCCTTGAAAATAAACTAGTTTGCCTATAACAATTGAGCTGAAATTAAAGCTTTCTCCAAAGTTAACAGAAATCCAATAGTGTAGGCTGCACAGCTTATGTTTATATTTGACCTGTCTAATCTTAAATAACGTTCATTATTATTATCATTATTTTAAGAAAAAAGTTATGAAAAAATGACCAAAAAAAAGAAAAAAGAAGAGAAGTAGCTGGCTGTGGGGAGCCTGGAGATGTCATCTGGACATATACGACAAGCCCAACTACTCCCTTCCATTTTGAGGCAGGCCGGTCCTTTCAATGGAAAGCCTAAGTTAATACTACCTTCATTTTTCAATAAGTGTTTATATTTAAAATTTTATTTTTTATTATTATATATTTTTTAAAATATTTTACATAATATTAATTGTTTTTTTCTTGATAACCTTACGAAAGAGACAGAGAATTAGTTGATATACTAAATATAAGAGAGTATTAAAATAGGTGATAAGATTAGTATTGTAAAATAAGTTTAAATTTATTTAATTTTAAATTTATCTAATTATTTTCATAATATACATGCATAAAGGAAGATGGGCACATAATGGAGATAGTAATTCCACAACTGCAATTAAATGAAGCAATTAGAGCAGCGACCAACCACCTCGTTCTTATGTTAGTGTTAGTATTTAGGGTTTTGCTGGGCGGTGAGTGTTCGTTAAGGACAAAACAAAATTAATTGCTTCTACTGTATTTAATGTATTAAAAACATAAATTTTACTTTTTAATAATTCTTTTTTATTTCTCAATTAAATATAAAGTGAGGTTAGGTATACAATCAAATTGTATAACAAATATATACTACACACCTTATTACTATTGAATTTGATAAATAAATAGGATTAGTGGGGACCATATATCACATCCAATTGTGATAAGGTGTGTGGTGTATATTTATTATTCAATTTAGTTATACACTAAATATTATTCTTGAATATTTTAAGAATACATATTCATCATTGAATAAGCTAGTGATTCCTTAATTAGTACGAATTATGATATCTTTGGATATATATAATCCAAACTCTGTTCATTCTAGTTTAGGAAATATATGTTTGTCTGGGTGGAGCGCAATGTAAAGTACGTGAGTTCCAACGACGTTACGTTGTGTCACGACTTTATAGGTGGCAATTTACAGATCGATTAAAATTGGGCTTGAACAGGTTAAAGGAAGCAATGGGGGAGTGATTTAAACATAACATTCTGAAATTGAGCATGTCAGATTCACGTGGAGTGGGGTTAAGTTTCAGAAATTGCTGAAAATAAGTGTGTTTGTTTCTGTAGGAAAGATGTCAGATTGGGTGAGAAAATAATGGGTCATCTGAGCGATGGCTCCATTCATATATCGCTGCACCCTTTACACATGTTTGCATAACTGGTGGGAAAATGTATCTTGTGGGTTTAATAAGTAAATGGGGAGTATTTTCGTTCATGCAATGTTAATGAATACTTAGCTGCGTTTGAATATATAATTCAAATACTGTAGGATATAAATATGGGATCAGTCATAGAAGTTAATTGTATGTTAAAAACATTAACAACCTTTTTAAAAGCTTTGTTTTTATTTTATTCACTTTTTTTTTCGGGTAGAGTCATTTATTCACTTTACTGATTAATATGATGTACGATAATGTTTGAAAAAAAAAAAACATTTTTGCTATCATTATACCATCCTGTCCATAAAATTTTTTTAAAAAAAATCATAACACCATCTCATTTTACATTTTTTTTTTTATTACTACGGGGCACGAAGCCCCCATCTCCTTTTACATTGAAATGTGTATTATGGTGTGATTTCTTGTGGTTTGAATTGGTATGGGTCTTATTATCATAAATGATGGACACGCCAATTATGACATTATACATCTAAGTAGGAAGTATAAGTAGAGTCCCAACTCATTTATTTTTCATATCTTAATCGATGTTGAGTAGTCGATGACTTGAGAATGTTTTAACGAGATATAATTTTGATCCCCCTCCTCCTCCTCTCCTTTTTTTTAATTTTTTCCCCCACAACCACGCATTTCCCTATAAGTGTGCATGTTTTATTTTATTTGTATATACGTATATATTATAATAACTACTAATTAGTTAATATATAATAAAGCAATACAAAGCAGTAAAAATCAAATACATGATTTGCAGTTATTTAATGTTTACAATATATTCGATGACTTCTTTATTAATGTCATGTAAAAATGTCTTCTATAATTTGTTTGTATTAAAACGTATGGTTACTTAAAAAAAATAGTTTGTTAATATTAAAATTGAGCTTTGTGCCTAGCGAAACCCTTTGTGCAATTGTGCTTTCTGCGATTTGCCGATATCATATGCTGCCAAAACATATGGATTGACAAAAAAAAAATGTCCAACTACTCTGTAAAGTATTAAGAGCTAAAGTTAAGTTATTTTAAAAAGGAGAGGATAACAATACAACTTTAGATAAAGTATATATTACTTTTTTTGTTTTTAAGTATTTATATACCATGTCTACGTAGCCCTAAAATTTATCCATTATAGCCTATTTGGTTCATGATTTCCGAAAATGTGTGATGCACTATCTGTTTACCCTAAAATAATTTATCCCTTATAGCCAATATGCTTTCAGAGAAAGATTTAATTTTACTGAAAAAAAAAGTCACACTATAATTTGATAATTATGTAGGTAAATTACACCAACCTCTACTATAAATTTAGGTGATACCACGCCCATCATTTTTTTTTTCAATTTTTCATGCCTACATTGACATCCTTAATTACAAAAATATTTGTTTATAGTTATATATAATTAATTGAAATGTATTAAGTATAATATCATCTAAATCTCAAGAGAATTAATTAACGTTTATTACCTTTATAAGATGTGAAATTTGTGTATAATATCAACTAATCTAGCTAAGAAATCACTACCTGTTCCTGTACAATAAACCACCCTTGAGACAATGCATGGTGAGCTTATTTTATATGCATACATGCGGGCGCGATTCCAATTGAAGTGACACCCACAAATTAAATTAAACTGTGCGGTGCTGGTGCTGGTGCTGTACGTGCATGGTTGCCACCAAAAGCGGTAGCCATGATCGCTGTCCGCGGATGTAAGTTCAACTTAATTTCTTGCTCCAAATTAAATCCCTTTAATGTGTCTCACTGAAGTCATTTCAAATTTTTGAAAGTAACTTCAAAACTCTCAACGTTATATTTTGAACCGGTAACAATAAACAGAAGTGTGATATTACAAAATAACCGGAAAAGATACTATGACAGTAGCAAGAAAAATACTAAAAAATCAGAAACTCTATATATAAAAATCTTATTGTTAGAATAATGTGATATGATTTTTAACTTTTAAATAAATAAATGAGTTATATTACTTTATTTTATTCAACAATCACCAGGATTTTTAACTTTTGACTTGTTTTTTAATTGTACATGTCAGTGTTCGGTATTTCAATTAGTTTATAATTAATATAATATAGGGAGTAGGAGAAAACATTAACTAATATTTATTTCGATTAGGCATAATATTAATTAGCAGAATATGGTTCGTTCTCTGATATATGTTTTCATATACTATACACGGGAGTAAGTTTATTACTTACCCAATGTATATTGTGTACGTACAAGCATAACTTTTTTCTTTGATCGGAAAAGAAGAAAGAAAGAAAACAGCTAGCACCGCATCTTAATTGATTTGCAATTGAATAAATATATATTCATTGGTTCCCATCAAAGCTTTGCCTTGCCTAGCTTTGTGCATTGATGGAACCCCACCACACACCACACACCACACATCACACAAAACCAAACCAAACCAAACCAAACCAAAGCCATCCATTTATCAATGGCCAATGGGGCACCAGCACCATCATCATGTCATCCACACCAACCACACTAATTAAACTCCCATTATCGGGTTCAAGCTGCCTAATCCTAATCAACCCCATTCAGGGCCTAACACCACGCATGCACCACACTTACAAAGTAGTCACACTAACACTATAACGCCTATCTATATATAGCGGTTCGGGTAATCTCAACGGCTGGCATGTTCAACATCGCATATCCAACGACGGAGAAAAGAGTTTCCCTTGGTTGCACTGAGGCCTATGCTAAGATATGTTTGGGAGTTTTAAGGAGGATGGAAGGAAATGACTTTAATTAAACACCGAGTTTGGTCCTTCTTTTCTATTCTATTTCATCTTTCTCTCTTGTCATCTTCAAAAGGCAAAACAGAAGCCAAGCCAAGCCAGACAGGTAGTTACCAAATCCTCACAAAGCATTCCTATTTTGGCAGCTTGTGCATTAAGCGGAACCAGAAGTATGAGTTTTTTTTTTTTTTTTCCTCTCCAGTTTTATTCTGTGACAGAGTTATTATTACAATTTAAATTATAATTTATCAAATCTTAACTATTTAAGTGCAAGCCTAAATTAATTGCGTAGAAATTATTTATCTGCTACTAAAAGACAACAAATATATTTTCCCTCTTGTTCACAGATATCCAAATGAATAAAAGAAGTTTCATATTTATATTATCAAAGTTGATCTATGTTTAGTTCTCTACAACATATCAATACGAACGTACATCGATCATCTGCAAAGTTATTATTCGAGGATATAGGTTTCAAAGAGAAGCGTAACGCGTACTGTCCAACAATTTCATGGTTGATCTCATATCTATTCAAGGAAAAAGATGTGTAAATACATAGACCATGCACAATGGTCAAAATTAGAAGGTACAAAACTTGTTAGCCTTCAAGACACCTAGGGTTCCTTTGAACCCCACCAGGCACCAGTAGTAGAGTCTGTGACATCGCCGGATTTCAACCTAATTATGTATGTTTTGTTGGTCCGAATGTTGCTCAGAGCGTGACATATTAACTTAGTGCATTTAATTATATATTAGTTGTTCTTACTTGATCATACAATAAAGAAGCCGAGTAATGATTTAATTTCATAAATTACAGAGGAATATTTGCTGGAAAACGCAAGAAACGTGAATGGGAAATGCAGATAGAGCATATTAATTACACATTGGGATATAAGTAATTAGCTGTCGCCAATCATGAGTTGAAGAATGATGGCCTATATATATAGGGTTGTCAAGGTAAACCGCAAGCTCCATCCATATGTATATATATATATATATATATATATATATATATATATATATGGATGGAGTTAGAAGTTAGAACGAAATTAAGGTGTATTCTACTTCCATAATACATATCTTCCCTGATGGAAGAACAAGCCTAAATTTTTTTTATTTCATATATATGGATTGGACATCTATAATGGGTTCCTCATACTCTTCATCAAGGACTCAAATGTATATCTAAGCCAACCCTGAAGACTCTGCAGTCGTTTATTTCAACTAAGGAGGATGGGAGGGAACAAGTAAAGAGCAATACTGCATTCTTCATATGTGGAGTCAAGCCACATTAATTGGGCTAACAACTGGGGTGTGCAGCATATAAGTACAAAGTATCCCATTTCGCATGTTTAATAAGGTTATATATTGCATCCAAACATGGGAAATGGATATCCTCAAAATGTGTTTTGACAAGTAATGATCTGAAGAATACTGCAAATGAAGTAGTGAACTAATCAGAAAAGGCTGACTGGTGTACTCCAGAGGGACTAGGCATATGTACCAAACGACATGTTGCACAGTATTTCATCAATTGATGTGGATAAGTCTGCAGTCAAGACCTTGTCTATTATGACGCTAGAGTTTATACTTTATAGGTATTTACTATTTACCATTCTCTATCTATAACATGATGCCTATTATGCTACACAGCTTTTTTTTAGTGCTCAGAGCATAATAATGCCTTCTTTCCCCATTCTCATTTCCCCAACAATGTTTACTAATGCTTGCAGCCTTACAACAGTTTATATGGTTAATCTTTAGTAGTCCTCTTTTAAATTATCAGAATCAAACGACCAATTGACATGATACTGATCAAAGAAGAAATTATTTAGCTACAAAAACATTGTTACTAATACTTATTTGTTTGTTCTTGTTTTGAAAAAACACCCATATGGTATGATGCATGCTATTCTTACAGGCAACTAGAGTATGATAATCAGCTTTACGCATAGCATCTTTCAAAGGCGTGGAAGTTTGTTCATTAGGGTTCGCGTCAATTATTAGGGGCAAACACAGCAAATTGAAAATTTTCTCCTCATTTCACATATTGTACTCCGCCTTTTAATTCCTGTTATTATCTTAAAATAAATTACTTATTGATTGATATATTAAAAAGACAATATGTGCGCAAATGGTTATTCTGGGCTTTAACTTCACACTGTTCTGTAAAATTTCGATCATCATATTTCAATATATATGATAAATTAGGTTCATTAATTAGTTAGCCCTCTCTTATACAATTAATCTCTACAGGAACTATTTGTTACTATTATATATGCTATTTAAATTATTTTAGTTCGCAATTATTACAGTTGTAATAGTCTCTAAACTTACCTAAAGCTTAGACTTGAAGTGATGCTGCTTAGACTTTAATTAGTTTACACAGTTGCGTTTATGACGCCATTAGAATTTAATTAGTTTACAGAAAATTTCTTTCTCTGTTAAATCCATACATACATATACATGGAGTTTAACTTTATGTAAGCAATCAAAACACCAAAGGTTTACATACAGTTACATGTGCATAATATGACTACCTTTTTCATACCAATTTTAATCTTGAGTGCTATTGCTAATTGCGGGCGATTGAGATGTAAGAATGAGTCTGTATAATAATTTACTGATTAGGAAAATATATCACGCCTAATTGGTTTGTGGGAAATTATGTATCTTTGCAGAAAGAGAAAGGCACCGATTTCGAAAAGCAGCAAAACAAACCAAGCCCCTTAACTGTATGAATTGAATCCTTAGTGGAAGGGAAATGGGAGAAGATTATGGAAAGAGAAATATTATTTTGACTTACACTTTACGAGTTATCGTACCGACACACTTACATCCATCAGTGGATGGGTTGTAGAACTCAAATTAAGTGGGGTCCATATCTAAATCAATGATAGATGTGAGTGTGTCGACACGGTATTCCATAAAGTGTGAGTCAAAATAACATTACTCTTATGCAAATTAAAGAGAGAAATAAGGACCAAAAAATAAGTAAAACCCAAAGTAAAGAACCACAGAACCTGCCTTTAATTTGCAGTGGGTTGCATGCATGCCTGGACTAGAAGGTTCATAGTCGCGTGCGTTTGTGTCTGGCGCTCCATAAATTCTATTTTTTCTGCTAATGTAATTTGACTCACTTTTTGGTTCTGTATTGTATGTAGTGCATGGAACAAATGGTTTTATTATTATTATTGGTGAATTTATTCTGCTGATGAATGAATATAATGCAAGAAAAAAGTTTTCGGTTTCTATGGGAAATTTGGGGTATCTTGTTCTGACCTACTCTCTATTTTGGTCCAAAAGTTAAAAGCTAATAATAAAAGGGAAAAAGGGGTAAGACGTGTGAAAGCTAATCCCTTTGTCCTTTGGGTCTAAATCTAGTCTCTCCTTTTCATCTTCTATCTATTTCCAATTTTCCATCGCATAATCATTGTTGGTCTCGTGATATATTGTTAGGGAAATGAAAACCTATTACTCAATTTTAGGCTCTTGTTCTCCTCTCATTCTTTCTTATGATTTTGTTAATTTAGCTTATTTTCTAAATATGACTTTTAGATAGTGAGATTAACATGAGTAAGGAAATTAGAAGACATATTATACATGACGTTGTATGAACAAAATGTTATATATAATGATAAACAGTGTACTAAAACCTAGACTTGATGTTAATAACGTGTGCTAAGCTTCAACTTAAAATTGAAGTTACTTAAAAGTAGTTAATTTCGTCGGCAAAATTAATTAATGTTCAAGTTCCACATTCAAAATATATGCGGAACAGTGGAAGCATTCCGGGATCTTATTAGAAAATATTTCACGTCCTTGAATGTTGTATTTATTATGCCGACAATCTGTCCGTTATTTATAGAAAAAGTTACATATTGTTAAGACCTAAAAAATTTGTTAAATCGTTAGCTCATTGATGCTCTATGATTAAATTTGGTTGATGCCCTTACTTTAACAGTTTAACTATATATGTTAAAGAAGAAAAGGAAACATTCAGTTGATTATAATATCTTTTCTTCTATTTACAGTAATTTGAATTGAATGTTCAAACTTTGAACTACACTGAATCAATGAATGTATTGATCTAATTTTCCTTCACATGTATATGGGGATGAAAAATGATATAAACAACATTTCATTGCAAAACATCTAGGGAGATTGTTAGGTATTCTAAGAAAAAGTAAAAAACTAAGTATTCCCATAACAAGAAAAAATATTCTTTGGTTAATTTACAGTTTAACACCTAAGTTATTTTGAGTCATTGCTGTTTCTCATTTTTTACTCTAAGAACTGATGTGTTGAACTTAATCAAAACACAACTTTTTTCTTACTTCAAAAATAATCTAATAGTTTCTCAAACATTTATAAGCTAAGCCATTATATATATTTGACATTTTTTTAATTTTTAGTTGTAATTAACCGCAATAGTGTATCATGAAGGCATAATAAAGGTCGACGTCATTTGCAAATAAAAAGATACTATCACAAAGAAATTGTGTTATTTGTACTCATAAAATATAGGACACCGTATTAACTCACATCTCATCTACTATTAGATGGGGAGTGAAACTCATTTAAGTAAGATCCACACCCCCATTCAATAATAAATGGAATGTGAGTCAATATAATATTTCACAATCTATGATTGCAATTAATATTTCTCTTTGTAAAAGAACGAGTGAAATGCAACTGGATCCCTACAAAACGGCTAAAGAAACACATCAGAAGACATTATCATTAAATAGACTATCCAAGCATTTTATTTTATTTTTTCCTAGCCACCTTAAACCTTTGAAATACGAAGGGAAAATAATTTAATGACTACTTTTTCCCTCCCTTTGCCAGCATATAACACATTAGTACCGTGTGAGTGCTTTTGATGAACATGAAAAAAATTCTACTGCAGTGACCGCATGTAAACTCCATAAATATGCAGAGATGGAAATTGAGAAGAGGGGAGAAATAAGAAGCCAAAATATAAATTATAAGTTCGTAAGAAGGAATCAACATATCTCAGCAACAAACTATATCTTTTAACTTGGTTTTGGCACTCGTATGAAGTGTTACCAGAGTATTACAAGTCTCAACGGGGCTATTTTGAAGCTTCCCCGCAAACTTTATGACAACAAACTGACTTTAAAACTAAGGGGCTGTCGAGAGACTAGCCCATAAATTTTATGACACCAACATAATACACAAACATTTTTTGCTCACATCAAAACTAATTACAACAGGTTAATATAATAATATAGATTCATGATGGCCCTCGATGTATGATCTATAAATCACTGAGCTTTCAACTTTTCTGGCCAGCTCCTCCCCCATTCAATGAATTTCAGTTGCCAAGTCAAACATCTGCTTCTACAGTCATTTGCTTATCTCATGTTTCATGCAAGAGTCCACCTGCTGAAATTATTTGAGACAGAATGAGGGAAAAGAAGGAGGTGGTATCAAGGAAAAGCTGTAGCATAAATTCATAGCTTTATAATGAAATTCAGGAGATTCTGAAAAGCTACCATATTAACGAATGATGAAGGGTTTCAATGTCTTGAATGTTCTTTCATTTTAGTTCCCTTCAAATTCTTCTGCTGCTTGTGTCCATGTGAAGGAGGGAAGCGAGGCTTATTTTTGGGAATACTCTTCTCAAATTTGAGATCTCCTCCTCTGATCATATAGACATTCCCTGTTTCTGCCATGGTGAACTCAGCAGGATTTCTGTTAACCACACATGAGTTACCAGAGATGATTTTCGGCAGCACTGAAGTTTCTTGAGTACCACGAACATCCAATTTATGTTGCAGTGGTGTTTCTGTATCATTATGAGGCCAGCCAAACTTCTTGCTAACTCTATTCTGGGGGGTTGAGTTGGGGCTCTTCACCTTTTCTTTCTTTCCAGACTTTGTTGAATTCTGACCATTGAAACTAGTAGCTCTTAATTTTTTCTTATCAAGCTGGGTTGATGAAGATGCACCAAAGGTTGGAGAGTCAAGAAAACAGCCATGTGGTTTATCTGATAAATGACTTTTCCTGAAGTAATCAGACGATTGCCTTTTCTGAGTACCATGGGCCTTTGATGCACCTATCTCCAACCTAGTGTTGCAATCAGCAGGAAAAGAGGGTCTTTTGAGCATTTCAGCACTTACATCCATATTGAAGGGCGCACGTGACTGCATGCCTGCATCCATAAGGCTGAGTAAATGCATGGCTGGTATTGTCTCATTGGAATACAAATCCAGAGATCCCCTTAAATTTTGATGATGATCCATTCCATTGTGTTTGCAAGGATATGGGTATTCTCCATTTATCCTGCTGAAGGTTCCCGGACTTGTATTCCTATTCAGCTTTTCTAGGTCAGCAGCATTGAGATTTATGTAGTTAAGATCAAGATCCCTCTTCATGTTCTGTTTATGAAGTGAACCAGATCGGAGTGAAGTCATGTCCATGTTACCACTAGCAGGCTGAGAGACAACCTTTTTGGGCACGTCATATCCTAGGGAAACATGATTTGGGGTCAAGGATGCCCAAATGCGAGAAGCTTCACCATCCTGTTGTAAGATTGTCCTGTGTAAGCTACATCCACCCTGGGCTTGCAAAGTAGCATTAGGAGATCCGCGCTCTTCAAGACTCCCATTAAACTTGCCATTTCGAGAACTACCAGGCTGGCTAGAACCCATGGGTGAAAAATGGAACCCACTTGCTGGCTTCTTTTGGGACTGGGAAATTTCAAATTCAAAAGGTGTTTGACGTGGGCATGGATTATTTATACCTATGTTGTTTCCGTCAAATGGAGAAGAGTAGTGAACTTGCTTTCTTTTGCTAGGCTTCACATTCTCTCTTGTTACCATGTCACTTTTCTTAGGTCTCCCATGAGGTCTCTCCTTCTGGCCCTCTTTTAACAAGCTCAACCCCATTTCGCCATATGCAGTACTGCCAGCTGTCATCTGTGCTTTCCTTCTGACAGTTGATTTTTCCAACATGGAGTTTCTATTTTCTATGTCGGGAAGACATCTCTCATACTGGTTCTTTGCCAAAAGTTCCACAATTTCCATGGGTATGTCATCCAGTGTTCCAGGTTCAGGCTCCTCTGCTGTTCGTTCACTGTATCTTTTCATAATACCTAGTTGCCCCACACCCTCAACATTTTTCTCTTTGATTCTTGCACCAGTGATTTCCTGAAAAGAAATGATGATCTTCTCAGAAACATGTCTGCTATGGAAACTTGATTTTCTCAAGACTCTCAACAAGAAGACTTTCACAATGTGTTATCGCAAACACCAACAACAAATTTGATTTCACTATAAAAAAACATATACTCAACAAACAGTGCAGAATTTATATTGATTAACAACAAAACATGTCATGAGGATTCTTAAGAATCTTAATATCCAAGGATAATCTAAGGTTCAGTTCTCTGCTCATTTAATGGAATAGACCAATCTAAAACGTGACTTAACATGTAGCTAGCAAAGTATCCAATTTATGGTTCAAATTGAAAGTCTACAGGAGTATTAAATTGATTAAAATACTAAAATTTAGTTGATGCTCACATAATGAGACGAAAAAAAATGAAAATCATAAAATCATTTTCTGGTCACAGAATTTAATCACATCTTCATACTGAGAGGTGCATTTATTGATTGAAATTAGAAAAACATTCGAAGGGGGTTTTCATAGCTACTTACTTCGCAATGAAGCCCTTTTCCAGAGACAGCATTTGTCAGATGTTTAGGAAAACTGCTTGGCCCTCCAAAAAGATTGGTTTCACTGTCTTTCCTTTTAAGCTGATGTATTTTTGAAGTGCCCTCTTGCAAAGGCAATGAGAGAGGTAGCCGATTTTCAAGTTGATGGATACATTTTTTGTTGTAAACCTGTGCTGCCAAATAGTTATTTAGAGAAAGATGCAGTCCCTCTTCCAGTCCTTGGTATGTCTGTCTATTATGGTGCAAAGGAACTGGAATGACTACAGGCATATTTGGAATGATTTTCCCCCCAGAATATGCAACAAAACGATCTTCTGCCAATATGTCAGTTTTCTGACAGGTTAGAGGATCCAGCTCCCCACCAGTTTGCGGCATTTTCCCTTTCCCTTTGGACAGATTGAACTCATTGTCAATTTGTAGGGCATGCAAAGGAAAACTACTCATTCCTTTCCCTGTGAAAGCACGAGGAGATAATCTAGAAGAAAGATTCTTAGATGCATATGCCTGATAAGCATCCATTGGTTCATCAACTTCTCTTTGCTGTCCTTGGTGTTGTTCAGGCTTCAAGTGATTATCAAGGACTTGATTCCTTTTGTTCTTCTTCTTACCCACGATATGATTTCTTTCAATATCATGTTTACTCCAGCAGGCCTTCATGGCATCTTGCAAACCTATTCCTTCCAGTACATCTTTGGCATTGGACCCA
This sequence comes from Dalbergia cultrata, assembly GCA_031216105.1. Lineage (NCBI taxonomy): Eukaryota > Viridiplantae > Streptophyta > Magnoliopsida > Fabales > Fabaceae > Dalbergia > Dalbergia cultrata. The sequence goes on along the minus strand of CM062349.1, from coordinate 34,611,033 downwards.
CTACCTGGAATAGCATCAATTGTTTGTGCATCTTCCTCTGAGTTTGGAACTTCAGTTGGAACCCTCTGATCACACATACCTGCAGGTCTCCGAACTTCATCCAGCTTCCTTTTTCTACTGTGACCCATATTGGTCAAAGTCAAATCTCCTTGAATATCCACCTTCCCTGGGACAAGTAACTGTGCATGCGATGCTGCAGAAGCATTGGAAGTAGCATGGGATGGGGATCCCTGTATAGCAGTTTGCTCAGTCTTCATCTCACCATTTTCACTTAATAAGTCACTCATCAAGCGCACCTTTCGAGGTCTCCTACGAGAAATACCAGTGGACTTTTCTAGATGATTATCCTGAAAATCATTCTCAACCACATTTTCAGTACTTCCTGTTGGCACAGTATGATTACAAGCAGCTGATGATTCCAGAAGATGCCCATCTGTGTTACCAGTTATATTGCCTGCCTCCGTTATTGAAGTGCCTTCCCCGAAAATTGTACAAGCTCCTAGTGATTCTTTCTGGTATTTATTAGCACCAGAAGATGGACCTCCATTGCAAATCTCAGCAGAAGTCTTACCCATGCATTTGAGATTACTGGTAAGCTCAACATCAGAAACTTCATCACCTTCAAAGCCTGTCACATGAGAAGTTTAGAGTTGATCTTTGACATAAAAAAATTACTACTATAATATAGACAAAGCTGCCACTTCAATAATACAAAAGTACTGCTGGTTGACAGTAATAAATTCTATTCAGCTGAACCTACCTTTTTTAGTTGTATGCACTTCTTGTATAAGGCCAGGGTGATTGAGATTATCCTCCAAGCCAATCTCAAGGTCTGGAGGAAACACATAAAATTATACCACATACTGTAAAATAATGAACAAGATATATACTCTTACAGAGATGATATTGAACTTACCTATCATTCTGCTGTGTACAACTCCAGCTTGCTTCTCTCTCTCATTACTAACAGGTAAGCAATCATTGACACAGTTCAGATTAGTATTAAGATCAATCTCTCCTCTCTCAAGAGAGTCAGGCATGGAATCTTGCTGAATGCCGAACCTGAGAGCAGCATTACTACAGTTGGTATCAGATTTGCATCCAGTACTGAAACAATTAAAGTCTGGTTGGTCATCTTTATCCGTGTCCTTGGCAGCAGTTACTTGTTGACTGTTTCGACAACACATGCATCTGCATTGTGGTACATCTAATGGCGGAAGTGATGGATTCTTCTCAGACTCTGGTACTGGAAATGGCCAGCATATTTTCCAGTCTTTCTTTCGAATTTCAGAAACATAGCCACTGCATTAACAATAAATTAATCAGTGTTAAAGAATCTGAAAGTGAACTAACATATATTTTCTGATTACATATGACAGTATATAATCTCCAGGTGTATACACACACACACTTATATATCCCAAATCTAATGGTTGATGATGCCTAAGTGTAGAAACTTGTGGCTATTACACAGTTATGTTCAGAAGTGTTTATTATATCCCAAATTAATTAATAACTATTTCTGAACATAACCGTGTAACAACCACAAGTTTCTATACATAGGCATCGCCAACCAATAGATTCTTTGAGTCCTTATTGCCATTTAGTAATCAATAGGCTTCCAACTTTAAAATGGCTGATATTTGACAACATCTACTGTACTACATGAACAAAATCACATTAAATATCATCTAATGAAAACAATGCAGTTAACTATAGATATTAGATACTCCCCCAACCTGGGGGTGGGGGAATATAAGTAAGAACAATGGTAAATTATGGAGCATCAAGACTTACCGTATCGAGAAATGTTCACATTTTCCTGGACATCTAGTATCACCAATAGAATCAGCAAGATCTATGGAGATTGAGTCAATCTGGATGTATGATCTCATGACTAATTCTATAATCCCAGTAATACTAGATTGGAAATGTGTCCGCAAGCATACACATCCGCACTGCAAACCCAATGATACCAGCAATAGGAAAAACTAATGAGGTGTTCCCTATTCACACAAAAACAAATCCAAATTAAATTCTGAAATGGAAATAACATGGTTGAAGAACTAAATGAAGCCATACATGTAAGGAGGACACAAAAACAACATACGAGAACATCATAAAACCAAGCTTTGTAGTGAATAATTAGGGTTTATGCAAAGCTACCCAAACCCCAAAGAGAAACACAAGCATAACAAGGTCAAAGTTACAACGATCGAAACCTCCATACACAGTGAACTGTCACATAAAATATCAACCTCCAACATCACCAAAGTTCACAAACCCTAGCTTTCCACCAAATAAAACCTGCCACTTATATTCTCAAAGTCAAGAATTGAATGACTGAAACACAACGCAACAAACACAACACATAAATATGAAGCTCACAAGACCCATCATATCACTAGGGTTTTTCGAAAAATTCTAACGAGAAAAACAGTCACCGTCAAAGCTAAAACACCAAACAAGCGTTGAATTAACGCGAGTTGAGAAACCTACCTCGAGAACACATGCAAGTAATCGGAAGAATGAGGAGCAATTGGCACCAGTTGCTGCAGCTACTACAAAAGCAAGAACTTTAGGGCTCACGAACCCGAGCTGCAATTAAGACACGAATAAATAAACTATCTCAAATTAATAAAGACAAAACGCGTGAGTGAATGCAAAGAACGAAAGGAAAAAAGCGCGAAACGACAACAATAAAGCAAAACTCAGAAAAAGGAAATAAAATAAAATAAAAAAGGGGCAAAAACAATGACGCAAAGGAAAAAAAAAAAAAAGGCTGAAGTGGACACACCGTAAACAGTACAGTGAAGTTAACATCCCAAACCCGAATCGAAACGATGTCATGGGAATTTCATTAACCGGTTCCGATCAACCCGGATTTGAATACAGAATCGGAAAACCCGAGAGAGAGCGATGAAAGGAATAATAAGCACGAGGATGAAGGCGCAGGCGAACTCACCTGAGGACCATCGCACACGATCTCTCTCCCTAGCTGGGAATCGATTCTGAACGGCTTCAGGAAAAAACGACGCCGTTTGATAGAGCATTCCACCGATAAGCCACTGCGCTGAGCTCGGGGCTACGATTCTGTAACCATAGAGCAGAATTTGAGCGCGAAAGAAACGAAAACCCTAAAAGAAAATAGCGAGGAGAGAGAAAGAGAGAAAAGGGAGGGGCTTTCGATTCCTTCGGGATGAGAGAGAGAGAGAGAGAGTGTGTGCAAGCGTGTGAGAGTGAGAATAAGAGAGAGAATTTTTATCTTCTGACTTCGGGGCAAGAGATTGTGGTGTTGTGCGTGTATTAAAAAATTAAAGACAAGAAAAGAGTAGACTGTAGAAGCATAAAGGGCTGGTTGTTTGGTTTACCTCATGTGACTTCAATTCCATCTTTTGGGCCAAATTTTTGCCCTTCCTTCCTGGTAACGAGATGACTGTAAGTATCTCTGTAAGTCTTCATTGTAACCATGACCTAAGTTTGAGAACTTAGGTCTAGGAAAGATTTCCATATACTTTCATTGAATCTGATATAGAAATTTGAGAATTGAACAGTCCAATGTATTCTATAAGTCTCCATGAAGGTTAGGTCTTGAGATTGAGATCTCATGCCTGAACTGAAGCAGCTTTTTTTTCTCAATTTTAAATTTATAGATAAAAAGTAATAATAAAAAAAATAGAGAATTCGGTTTTGATATACGCCCATAGAAATTATACATGCAGAAAGAGAAATAAAGAACCAATGAATATTTGACATGTGTGCTTCCGCATATATAAATTGTGCCAATGAATGTTTGCCACGTGTGTGCCCACAAAAATTGAGCCAATAATTATTTGCCATGTATTTATGCACATAGAATTTGTTCACATAGAAAAGGCAACAAAGAGCCGATGAATATTTGTCATGTGTTCGCCCACAGAGATTATACATGTATAAAGAGAAACAACGGGCCAATAAATGTTTGTCATGTGTCCGCCCACGCAAATTATATACACAAATAATGAAACAATGAGTCAATAAATGTTTTTGAAATATATATATATATATACGCCCCAATGACTATTTGTCAAGTGCGAGTCCCACAAAAGTTGTTCAACTAGAAAGAGAAACAATGAGTCAATTAATGTTTACCATGTGTCCGCCGACAAAAATTATACATGTAAAAAGAAAAATAACGAGTCAATGAATCTTTATCACTTGTTCGTCCACAAAAATTATACACATAAAAAGAGAAACAACGAGCAGATGAATATGTTTTATGTGTCCGCTCACTTAAATTATATAGGTAGAAAGAAGAACAATGAGCCAATGAATATTTGCCACATGTCTGCCCATTGATATTACAAATGTAGAAAGAGAAAAAAAGCCAGTGAATATTTTCCACATGTCTAGCCACATAAATTATACACATAAAATGAAGAATAATGAGCCAAAGAATGTTTACCATGTATTTGTCTACAGAAATTGCAAACATAGTAAGAGAAACAAGCCAACGAATGTTTGACATATGCTCACCCATAGAAGTTTTACACAAAAAAGAAGAATAACGAGCCAATTAATGTTTGTCTGTACATCCACATAATTACACATAGAAAAATTAAAAATGATTCAATGAATATTTGTCATGTGTCCATCCACAAAAATTATATACACAAATAAAGAAACAATGAGCCAATGAATATTTGTCACATGTTGGCCCACATAAATTATACATATAAAAATAAAAATAACGAGCCAATGAATGTTTGTCATATGTTCGCCCACAGAAATTATACGTGTAAAAAGAACAATGAGCTAATGAATGTTTGCTACGTGTCCGTCCACATAAATTATACATATAGAAAAAAAAATCAACAAGCCAATGATGTTTGTCATGTGTCCATTGATAGAAATTATACACATACAAAAGAAGAACAATGAGCCAATAAAATGTTTGTCACGTGTATACGTAGAAAGAGAGACAACGAGCCAATAAATATTGACTACGTGTTCCTCCAAAGAAATTCTAAACACAAATAAAGAAACCAAGAGCTAGTAAATGTTTTTCATATGTGTACCCAAATGATTATTTGTCAAGTATGTGGCCCCATAGAAAGTATTCAACCAGAACAAAAAAGAGCTAATAAATGTGTCATATGTCTGCCCACAGAAATTATAGATGTAAAAGGAAAAACAACAAGCTAATAAATGTTTATCATGCGTCCACCCACAAATTTACCATGTGTTTGCCCAAAGAAATTATATACTCAAATAAAGAAACAATGAATCAATAAATGTTTTCCAAATATATATGTGCCCGAATGACTATTTATCAAGTGTGTGCCCTACAAAAATTGTTCAACCATAAAGAAAAACAATGAGCCAATGAATGTTTACCATGTGTCCACCCATAAAAATTATACACTTAAAATGAAGAACAACAAGCCAATGAATGTTCACTACATCTCAACCTCCAAAAAAGATACATATTGAAAGAGGAACAATGAGTCAATAGATTGAATGTTTACGATGTCTCCACCAAGACAAATTATCCATTTAAAAAGAAGAAAAATGAGCCAATGAATGTTTGTTATGTGTTCGCTCACAGAAATTATACACATAGAAAGAGAAGTAACAATTTAATTAATGTTTCCCATGTGTCCGCCCACAAAACTTTTATATATATATATATATATATAAAAGGAAAAGAACAATGAGTGAATAAATGTTTACCACATGTCCAACCACATAAATTCTACACGAAGAAAGAAAAATATTGAGCTAATAAATGTTTGTCATGGGTCCACCCACAAAAGTTATATACAAAAAACAAAGAAACAACGAGCCAATAAATGTTTTCTATATATGTGCATCGTAATAATTATTTTTCAAATGTGTGCCCCAAAAAAGGTGTTCAAGAAAAAAGAGAAATAGTGAGCCAATGAATGATAGTCATGTGTTGATCCATGAAAACTAATCACATAGAAAAAGAAACAATGAGTTAATGAATGTTTGCCATGTGTCCGTCCACATGAATAATACACATAAAAAGAAGAATAACAATATTCTAATGAATATTTGCCACGTGCCCACCCATAGAAATTTTACACATAGGAACAAAAAAAGGAACGACCCAATCAATGAATATTCATCATGTGTTGGCCCACAGAAATATTATACACATAGATAAAGAAATAACAAGCCAAAAAATATTTTCCATACATGTACTTAATGATTAGTTGTCATGTGTGTGCCCCAAAGAAATTGTTCAAGGAAAAAGAAACAACGACTTTATGAATATTTGCCATGTATCCACCCAACAAATTATACATGTAAAAAGAATAATAACAAGCCAATGAATATTTGTCAAGTGTCCAGCCATTGAAATTATACTCATATAAGGAGAAACAACAAGCCATTGAATGTTTTCCATATGTGTACTCACCAATGATTATTTGCCAAGTATGTGCCACAAAAATTGTTCAAATAGAAAGAGAAACAACGAGCCAATAAATATTTATCATATGTCTACTCACATAAATTAAACTCACAAAAAAGAAATAAAGAGTCAACGAATGATTTTTACTTGTCTGCCCATAGAAATTATCCAAATAGAAAGAGAAACAACAAGCCAAAAAATATTTGTCATGTGTTTATCATATAAATTATACATATAAAAAGAAGATTAACGAGCTAATGAATGTTTGTCATATGTTCGCCCACAAAAATTATACATGTAGAAGAAGAACGACAAGCCAATGAATGTTTGTCACGTGCCTGCCCACAAAAATTATACATGTAGAAAGATACACAATGAGCCAATGAATGTTTATTATGTGTTCATTTATAGAAATTATACATGGAAAAAGAACAACAACAAGCCAATAAATATTTACCATATATCAATCTACAAAAATTATACATGTAGAAAGAGAAACAATGAGGTAATAAATGTCTATCAATGTGTTTGTTCACAGTAATTATACACAAAAAAGAAGGAACAATGAGCCAATGAATGTCTGTCACTTGTTGGCCCACTAAAATTGTACAAGTAGAAAGACAAATAGCCAACCAACAAATGTTTGTCATGTGTCCACCCACAGAAATTACACACACATATAAAGAAATAATGAGGCAATAAATATTTTCCATATACGTACCCAATAACTATTTGCCATGTGTGTGCGCCAAGAAAATGTTAAAGCAGAAAGAGAAATAGCAAGCCAATAAATGTTTGTCATGTGTCCCCCATGGAGATTTTACCCATAAAAAGAAGAAAAGCGAGCCAATGAATGTTTGTCACGTGTCCGCAAAAAAAAATTATACACATAGAAATAGAAACAACAAACCAATGAATGTTTCCCATGTATTTGCCACCCAAAGAAATTTTATATATATAAATATATACTGATAAAAAAATCAATGAGCCAATAGATGTTTTCCACATGTATACACAATGATTATTTGTCATATGTGTGTCCCATGGAAATTATTCAAGTAGAAAGAGAAATAACGAGTCAATAATACTTGCCATGTGTCTACCTATAGAAATTATATATGTAAAAGGAAGAATAATGAGCCAATAAATGTTTGCCATGTGTGTTCCATATAAAAATTATACATGTGGAAAGAAAAATGATAAGCCATTGAATATTTGTCATGTGTCCACCCACAAAATTATACGCATCAATAAAAAAAAAAGCTAATTAATATTTTTCATATGTTTCCCAATGATTGTTTGCAATGTATGTGCCCCACAAAAAAATGTTCAAGATGAAAAAGAAACAATCAGCCAATGAATGTTTGTCACGTGTCTGCCTACAGAAATTATACACATTAAACGCATAACAAAGAGCCAATAAATGTTTTTCCATGTGTCTGCCCATAGAAATTATACAGTTAGAATGAGAATCAACAAGCCTATGAATATTTGCTATGTATTCGCCCACAAAAATTATACATACAAATAAAGAAACAATAAGACAATAAAATGTGTTTCATATATGTATCCAATGATTATTTGTCATTTATGCACCCATAGAAGTTGTTCACATAGAAAGAGGAACAATAACTCATGTGTCCACCCACATAAATTATAAATATATAGAAAGAGGAACAAGCCAATGAATAATTGTCATGTGTCCACACACAAAAATTATACATGTAGAAAGAGAAATGCTGAAACATTGAATGTTTTCCATGTGTGTACCCATAGAAATTGTGTATGTGTAGAAAGAAACAACGAGCTAATGAATGATCTCCATGTGTCCACCCACAGAAAATATATTTGTAGAATAAGAAATAATGAACCAATGAATGTTTCCATGTGTGCTTCTGTATAAACCGGTCTTAATGAATTTGCCATGTGTTTACCCGGGGAAATTTAGCTAGGAATTGTTTGCCAAGTATATGTGCCCACAAAATTTGTACATAGAAAAAGAGAAAGAATGAGTCAATGAATGCTTGACACATGTTTTCCCAAATTATACACACAAATAAAGAAATAATTAGCCAATAAATATTTTCGATATGTGTACTTGTATGTTTGCCTACAATAATTATGCAAATAGAAAGAGTAACAACAAGCCAATGATATAATGTAGCAAAAAATATAGATAGATGTATAATCTAGTTGGATTAGATTGAGTTTAGGTGAGACATTAACCCAAATCAAGATCACTTACAAGCTACAATAACACAAGTTATAATTTACAACAGAACATATACAACTATTATATATACACACATACACTCAATTTTTTTTTATAATTGATAGCTACAAGACTTTTAAAGAGAGGAACAATACATCAAGAGTGCACAAGACTGATAAAATGACCAATAACAAAAGAATCAAAATCAAATCCTAATCAACATCATCATACATTTGGGTTTTATCAAGATACATTTAATGCAATGGGCTTTGGGCCATAGGATGCCACCCTAGTCTTATGCACCCCATCTGCTATATGCTCTCACTGCCTTGCACCAAAGGCCGAAGAAACAAGGCGTCAACTACCTCCCACTTGATGACAACACAAGCAAATTAAAGCGACATGTTAACAAGCCCCACTTGAATCGAGGCTAGCTCTCCGTCTGTCCGATTTTTATGAAATAGTGCCAATCACGGCTGTTTCTTCACTGGAAGTATCTAGATATGGTACGGTGGCACACAAAGTGTTATCCCCATGAACAAAGCACGAAGAAAGTGGAGGTCGCACCCATATATGCAACACCACAACCCTCATTCTTGAAGGATCAAACCAATTAGCCAAAAAAAAAAAAGAATATAGGCTAGCAAAAACGAAAATTGCACAAACCAAATTTGTTTTGCAAAACCCTGTCCCCTCTTTCATGAATTAATTTATAAAGTTGGACAAATTCGTAATTTTATGTTACTCACATTAACTCTAAGTACATTCTTACCTAATTAATATCCACTTAACATTAATGTCTACACTTTTTTTAATGCATCCCGCCAATAATTTAAAAAAATTTCAAAAGCGCAGCATGCTTTTATTTTTTTACGTTACAAAAATATATTATAAAACATGCTGGACAATATATTAACCCTTTTTTTATACCTCTATGCAAATATGTATTGGAGTTTTCTCACATAGCACATTCAATTATGAATTACAACCGATAATTACATTGGTATCTTAAATATTAGAATGATTTAAATTATTGATAGATAATGAATAAAATTAACAAAATCAGTAAATTTAAAATGGTTAAACTCACATTTTTTTTTACTATCAGATATACTGCATGTTTGAAATAATTGTAGAATATCAAATCCCTTTATTTTGGTAATCTATTTTGGTCTTTTGAATATTGAACGAATATCAAACCCCATATTAATCAGATTGTCTGTGCTACAAGTTGTCTGAGTCATAATGTGTTTGTTTAAATTGAAAAATATATTAAGTTTTTACCGTAATATTTTTTTTAAAAAAATAAATGTTCCTATTCATATAGCGATTATAAATCGCTAAATTGTTGAACTACATTGTATGGTTGGAATAATTTTCTAAAGTTATTAATGAGTGGGTGTATATTAATTAAGTGAGAGAAAAGTTAAAGTAGACAATTAATGCTATTAAAATAAATTGCAATTTTGTCTAAGATTACCAATTGATTCATGAAAGAAAGGAGGGCATTACAATTAATACTTACATGCTTGAGAAATGTTGGCTACCGGTGACTTGATGGAAACACTCCTGGTTATGATAGTGCTTGTGGTTGCAAAAATTGGTGAAATGAATAATTTGCTTAAAAAATATAAATTTCCCATGTTTGAGAGGTTGCCGCAGCATATGCCAAACATTTACCCACGCTTAGAAAGTGTGGTTAAAAGTCCTTTGAGACTTCGAACTTTCAAATGAAAATCAACGCGAGTTGTTTGAAAATTGCTAATCTATTATGCATCTTGTTTATCTGGTCGTGATAACATGGAAGTAACAATAAAGTAACACAAACGTAAAGAGAAGGAACAATTCCCACTTACTCTCTCCTCCTCTCAACTACAAGCAAATTGAGATTATTCCCTGGCAAATAAAAGTGTGACTCGTCCCAAAAGCGGTTTGTGACGTGGTGTATTGTAGCGTAATGCAAGAGTTTGGCTTTTCAGTCAAAAGAATGGCATGCACGACTCACGACTTTAATTTCCAAATATGAAGAGATTTGAACTCTTGATATTTATTGTTTACATTTTAAAATAATATTATATGTAACGAATATTGTCTATAAACCATAAAAAAATTCTGATGGAACATTTCAAATTCTTTTAGAATAACTAGGAGGAGTAGTCTTTGTATATAAAAAAAATTTAGATAACCACATAAATAACAAATAACCACTTTATATTCCCACTATTTTTTTTAATGCAAAAATATTTAGATTCTGGAAGTTGACCCCAATTTAGGGCCACGGTTTATCTCCAGACTTATTGAGTACTTATAGAAGTATTTACAAATTATTCATCAATCTTGAGAATCAAATATAAATCATGACGATGTACGAATAAAAAAGCTGATTGACTGAGCTAACCCTTTATTAGCTATTCCCATTAATCAAACTCAAGAGACTCCCATACTTTGATTTGACTATGGTTTTAATTTGATTTCTGAAATGAAAATGTAGATGGGTTAAATAATAGAGTGATCAATCTTTTAAATAAAGAAACATTTCTAATTTAATTTCAGGCAATGCCATCTATGTTATAGGTCTCAATTTTCTTTTGGTATTTGATTAATCTGGGCTTAATTGAGAGAGCAATATTTCCGCGAAAGGGTCTTAAGCCGAGTCTAGCTAGATATCATAGTTAAATGAACGTTTAGTTATGTGATCAAAATGGTACATTGATTTTTTTTATTTTTTTTGTGTTTACTGTTTAGATAGATTCATTTTATAATATACTAAATTTTTTACCAATTTTTTAAAATACACTTAAAAGTGGACGGAAATATTATTTTTTTTAAGTGCTACATGTGCTAGGTGCTAGCTATATACTCGGAGTCTACAACCTTACACCGTACTAAAGTTTCGTACTATGGCCATTGTTTTCCTAAGAAAGGAGGTAGGGATTAAGTTCGTGTTAGCGCAACATTCTTGCGAGTGTGTAATATTGACACTTAGATGCGTATCATCATTAATTATATGTCATACATAAAAAACAAAAATACACGAACAAAATAAATATGTCTGTGTATGCATGTCACTTTAATTGATTTTCTCTGCTTGAGAATGGCTTCTAAAAAATAACAAGCCCAGCAAATCACAAAGCGATTCTTCCAAAAGGAAAAAGAGAAACCACATCAAATCGAACTCAGCAATAAAAAGTAGTTCTAGGTGGGTACTAGTTGATTTTCTCACGAGAAACTTTAAGATGGATAATTAAATGGCTGCTCTCTCCTGTTAACTGTTAAGTGATGTATATCCTGATCACTATCTTCTATTTTCTTATATATTATATATTATACCCCGAATGTTCTTATATATCTTAAAGTGAGAGGCTAAATTCTAACCCCACAAAATTATAATCTCGTTTGAAATGCTAGTGGTGCGCCCCTACTTTCGTGTATATATTTGCTCTCATGGTTGTGTCCAAAAACAAGAGGGATGTGTGCTGATTTGTTGAATTTGATTATTAAGTGAAAAACGACAAGCATATATATGGTAGGGATAGTTTGTCCTTCCAAATTTTCACAGAGGGCCCCATGTGCATCATCATGCATATATATAGATATATATGCATAAGTATATTCACCAATAAACCAACAATGCTAAGTATGTGGAACTGTCTACGCATCAATATGCATGGCCCATGTGGTCAGATGAAATGAAACCAATGAAATTAGAAAATAGAATGCAAAAAATACACACTTTTCCAAAATTCTCCACGCACTACCCCCATCCATCATATTTATACCCAAACAAAATGATTCATCCATATATAACCCAAAAGTTTCATAAGTTTTTTCCTGTACAGTACCCATATTCAGTGAAATCTAATACTTTTTCTCAACCTAATTTCATTAGTATACATTATTACGCCGGATGATTCGCATGTAATATCATATATATGATCTAAATTAATATGCTAATTTAATCATATATATATGTGTGTGTGTGTGTATTATTATTTTTCTATGAACTCTATATATCTTACAAATTAAGCCAATAAAAACTTTATCTCTAAATAACGCTAATCTCGTTCTTGTAACTGAATATCATTTTTATGTGTACAGTGCTCCGATCCTAGTAGCTTTTAGAGTTTCTACGATACATGCTACAAGCTAATTAACACATTGCACACATTAATTTAAGATGTTATGTAGCCACTTTTTTTAAAAATGAGCTAATTAGTTAATTAGTTAATTATCTTTATATATATTTTTTAATTAGTCATCGAAATAATAATTATTTGCAAGTTAGATTGTGAACGGGTTTTGTGATGGAACCATTTCCCATTATGAACGATGGAGGGAACTTGAGACTTCCCAAGAAATGATTATTTGACAGGATGTGGCACCTTTGTAATATTTTCTGGTGCGTATGGATGCTAGTTATACAGTACACTCATTTATTTATGTTTTCCATATGGGACAGATTCATTATAAGTTTTTATTCAAAAAAGATTTATTATAAGTTTTTTTCCGCCATTATAAGTACTCTTCCACCGAAATGAAATATTTTCCTTCATTTCAGGAGTTAAGTGACCATTGTTAGAGTTAAGACAGAGAACTAATAAATTAAATATTTAAGGGGAAAGCCCATAACATCTTAAAATCTTATCATTTCATTTTTTTTATGTTAAAGAAGCGTGTGTTGAAATGATGTTATTATTGTTTTCCCATTTATTTTACTTGCTAATTCAACAATTTTATTTCAAGTGTTTTATTATTTATTGTTATGTCTTAATATTATTTTTTCGAAAATATCGTATAGTTATTTTTTAAATTTTATTATTTTACTTCTTTCTTTGGAAATTAACTTAATTGCCATTTTGTATTCAATTTATACTATTTTATTTGAATAATTATTTTACTTATAAAGATAACTAATTTTATTAGAAGGACCAAAAAAAAATAAAAGACCAAAATTAAGGTAATGTTATTATATGCTCTTATTATTATTACAATATGATTAATTTTTTTTTACAACACTTGTACTTATCTTCTTCTAATTTTATCATTTCATTTTTATTTCAAAAGAATAGTATGTTTCAAATAATGTTACAATTTTTTTTATTTGTTTTTCTTGACAATTGCTACAATTCTATCTAAAGAAATTATCTTAATAATACTAATGTCTTAATATTACTTTTTTCAAAAATATTATGTTGTTTTTAAAATTTATTATTTTATTCATTTATTTTCATATTAATATAATGGTAATTTTATGTTCAATTTATATAGTTTTAGTTTATAAAAGAAAAATGTGTTAAATGATATTATTAATTTATCTCAAACCCCAGAGCCCAAGAGGAATGTTTGACTGAGTAGATCAATATATGATATCAGATCTAATTGATTTCAGGTTGGAATCCATATTATTTATCTTCTTAGGATGGATGAGATAAATATAAATTTTTCTAGTATAAATATTTTTAAAATTTGGAGGTTATTTTTATCTTTGACTAGTGATGTCATCTTGTCACTCTACATTCTTTTTTTTTTTTTTTGACTCCCTCCCTTATAACATCTTTTAATTTAAGATAAATATAAATATTAAAAAAATAATAAATGATATTAGTAATTAAGTTAAATATAATAAATAAATCATTACATTTCTATATATTAATTACTACAGCATAAAATTTAAGGTAAAGTTCTCAAAACAATTTTATTTTATAATAATGGGGCAAGTCATCAATTAATTAAAATAATTAGTTCGGCTCCTCTTTTGAGAACGACTGGTCGTTATGATAATGGAAAAGCTTGTGTGTACTGAGTAGTCAGTTGGGGAGGATGAACAGTAATAAAATTGGGTAAAAACCTAAGTGTACGGCTACCAACAAATAAAAACAGCTCACAACAGCCAAAAGTGCCATGCCCAATGCCCATGAATTAAGTGGGTTCAGCTCTCTCTCTCTCTCTCTCTCTCTCCCTCTCTCTCCCCCTCCCTCCCTCCCAAAGTGGGCAAAGGGCAACGCTCCATCGAAAGGACACCACTAGGGCTACTCGTGTCTCTTATATATTTTTTATATAACTTTTGATGCATTTTCTTTCTTAATAACAAATCAAAATATTGAATTTAAAATTTTACTCGCAATTATATATAGCATTTTAAAAATATTTAATATATGTAAATACGGTTTTAAATAAAAAGAAGTTCTAAACACAATAATATAGAAAAAGATCTAATATTTTCCTTTTTATATATAGGTGTACATCGCAAAAGCCCACAGGTATGCCGACTCGCTGCGCAATTTTAGGCTTTGCAAATGTTGTTGTCATGAGCCTAATAAAGTTTTAGGGTTTGCCACTGGGGTATTTAAGCATCAATTGTTGGATAATTAATAACAACACAATCAATTACTGATGATGTATGGTGATGATGATGATAATAATCATAAGTGGTTCGATAGGATCACAATGAAATCAGCAATTAACGAAACTGTACTGTGTTACTACATGTATATAAGTTGTACCCCCCGATACTGATGGATGGCTGATAGTGTTATTAGATAGCGTTGCGTTGATAATGACGAAGATGCATACTTTCTTAAATAAAAACCTTTCCCTTGCTCTTAATTCAATCTTCTCCCCAAACTCAGTTGTTAATTAGAGTGGGTATATATCCAATTAATAAGAAAAAGAAGAAGGAAGTTAAAATATATTTGGGGATATTATATTACACTTCCTTACTACTTAAAATTTAAAATTAGAATAATGGAATGTTTTTGCTGATCTAAAATTGCATCTATGTGGCTCAAAGATTCAACAGTTTCGGTAAAGTTCGATGATATCATTGCATAACCCTAAATATATACGACCTATATATGTTGATATAATTAATGGTTACAATTTTAATCCACAATAACTTTGATTAATGATGACGAATATTCTGATATAATTATATAAGAATTTCTTTTTATAATATACAAAAAATACATGAGAAATTGAAAAGCTTTTACAGGATAATTATTATTTTACTTTTGCTTGTAAAAATTTGGGTTGAAGAGAATGTTTGTTTCAATTTAAGATTATGACATGCCTCCATATATTCAATAATCTCTTATAAATGAAAATTACTTGCGCAGATGATGTACCCGCGAGAGAACATAGAAATCGAATGTAAGCTATGACAATATATAGACAGAAGATTGATTAGATAAATCAACTCTTTTAATTAAGGATAATTATACTTGGAAAAATAACATATTTATACAGCCTTACGTTTACTTTTGTATTTGTTGGGCATATCGAACCCCTTGGTAACTACCGATGGATACCTAACTGTGAGGAAAATCAACCTTTATAGATAGTGTCATTGTTGACGGGTGAAATGTTTGGGCATATAATGTACTAATTCAGACAGGTCATGGATAGAAGGACAGGATCTTGTTCTCTGAGCATGGGTCACAAATCCATCGACTGTTCATGTTTATATTTCTCATAATTTAACTTTCCAATTTAATTTAATTTAGTAGTAAAAGAGAGAATAAGACGGGTGGCTGGCTAGCTATCTAGCTGGCATGCAGCTGCTACTTTGAAATCTGCTAACTATTATTATTGAACATTCAGTTCCATACTATATTGAGGTTAAATTAGCTGTTTAATTAGTGGAAAGATTTTTTTTAAATCAAAATTGAAAAATGTATTTCTCTAAAGAAATTCGTTGTCTTTTTCTTTATTTCTTTATATTTGGCCGCTTATTCTCTTTCTGGCAATTGGTTGGTTAATTGGGTGTATTGCAGTAATAATGACAAAGATTTGAAGCCAAATGCAATTTGGTCATATTGATTCCCTTGTTCATGTGCGTGGAATGTACTTTATGTCTATCGTGGAAGTAAACAACTTGAATGAAAGACATTGATTTAATTAACCCCAATATTGAAGATTCCTAACAAAAAAAGCAATCATGAAAAATCTGGAAAATCTGAAATGGCGTCGATTCTTCAACAACTAGGGAAAAAAAAATGGAATTTTATATTGCTGGTCTTTACTCCTGATAGAGGCAAAAACCACATGTGGTCCATGCGTTTTGGTATTGGAAGATTAATAAGGGCTATTATGAATGGTCAGTGTCGAGTGACACCTTATGATTTACGTATTTGAATTATAACTTTAACTTGCACATTTTGAATATTTCAAAAAATAAGTAAGATGTGTAAATTAGTAAAAGTATATGACGAGCAGGCACTTTAAAGAATTAGTACCTTTTAAGTCCCCGAAAATTAATAGGGTTTCCGTACCGTGTACAAATTCTTTTTCGCTTATTCCCGTCCCAACGTGTCGAACATGTATGTTTTATATTAGATTATATTAAATTAGATTGGTAAATACGTGTAGGAGGCTGCCCAAATATATAAGTCTCACACGTGTCGTTATCATTTTATGAAAAAATTACGGATAACGAAAGTGATCGAGAAATCAATTACCAGCTAGCAACGCAGCATCATAACTCGTTAACTTAATTAGGGTGTGACTTTGGACGACGTGAGCCCTCCCACTCCTGAAGACGGTGGCAGGGTTTTTTCTGATCGTGGTTTTGGCGGCTAAAGCGTCGTGGTGGTGGTGGTGCTGTTTGTTTCGTTAGGTGGGATTTTGGTGCTGCTTTAGTTTGTGTGACAGAGTGATTATATATGGGCTGTGGTTATTTCGATGTTCTCCCCTTTATTTACATTTGTGTATTTTGGGTAAGGAAGTGACACTTATCAATCTTTTGAAGATTCCTCTCATTAAGTACTGGGCTTTTGAAGCCTAATTAGTACAATAGATATATTAGGATCTCTGTTATGTAGTGGCTTTGGTTGGTTTGTTTTAAGCTCCTTTGTTAAGTTTCGTTTTCTTATCTCGTTGTGTTGTCAAACATTTTGTGTTTGTTTTTACTTCTCTCATCCATGGGGTTAAGCTCTTTTTAATTATTGAATAAAAGTTAGGGTGTATGTATGTCACGGTTAATGATAAGTGAGCATTTATAATATAATATTTTATGTAATAAATTTGTTCTTGTGTTGTGATTTTGAAAATTCATCTTATTTACTTATGAACATTTAGAAACTTTTCCAATTTAAAGGGTTCTAATATATGAGATAAATTTTAATACACTCTCTGTGTTAAAGAATTTTATATTATTATTTAAACACATACTTCTATTTGTATAAGGGCAAATTACATTGGTCTTCATGAGATTTGATGAAATTCACAGTCACCTTTTAATTTGTATTTGTCCGGGTCACACTCACCTCTTCTCATGGTACTTTCAATGTGTAATGAATGAGAGGACAATGTAATTAATGATTTTACAAATTAAATAGAGATGTCAGTATAATAATTTCACAAACTTAATAATTTGCTAAGCAAATTTTACATATAAAGGAAGTCGAGGTAAATTTAACTAAATTTCAAAGAATGTTTGTACAATTTATACTAACTTTTAAGATAGCAAGTAGTTAGGTTAAGTATTTCTATTGGTACTAGTGGCCTACCAAGCACTCTTGCGCCTGTTAAGCCCCAATTTTTTTAGTATTAGTTTAATAATACAAATCTATACTTATATTTTGATATGCATAATACACATAACATATTTCTAGAGATAAATAAATTAATAATATAACACACAACTGCCACTTGTCTCTTGGCAAGTAACTATAGCAGTTTAGGAAGTTACTAAAGCATCTTAGAGGGGTAAAATTGAAAAAAAAAATTGTGCACCAAAAATTAATTATCCTTCCCAATTCCTTTTAGATGACAATATATGATTAGATATTTGTATATTTGTTTATAGTTATATTAAATCTTTAAATATCTCCCCAAATATTAGATAGTAATTGATTTCTCTTTTGTTTTTTTTTCATATTGATTCTCTTCCAATAATTGACCGAACACTCTGAAAGAAAATGACCGAACACACCATACAGATATGAAAGAACTGGGCCTCTTCATTGACTACATCAATAATTACTTACCCCAAAGT
Organism: Dalbergia cultrata; assembly: GCA_031216105.1. Classification (NCBI taxonomy): domain Eukaryota; kingdom Viridiplantae; phylum Streptophyta; class Magnoliopsida; order Fabales; family Fabaceae; genus Dalbergia; species Dalbergia cultrata. The sequence continues at coordinate 34,592,409 of CM062349.1, read as the reverse complement.
TTCAAACACTTTCGCTAATTATAATGCAATTAACAAATTTATGAAAGTATTCGAAGAGCAATGCTATACAGTAAAAGATATCATTATCTTTTAAAAAAAAAAACATAGTGGTTATTAGATGAAATGAAAAGGTATATATTCCCATTTATTCATTTAGAAGTTAATAAACATGTGTTACATCATTATTCTGTTATCGGAAATTGGACACGTTTTCTAGTTATCTAGTATTTTTTTTTTTTGTTTCAATTTATCATAACAAAATTTATTTTGCTATGTGAGTGAATTAGACTTACTTGTATAAATTAACAATTTTGTTGAAAATTTCAATGAAGTGTTCAATATGGGAAACTAGGGTTGACAGATAAGTGTGCTACTGCTTCTTCCCTTAAACTCACTAGCAGCCAAACAGTACAAAATCCACCAAATGGTGTATGAATCTCGATCGTGGGTTCAAGCTGGTATCATTATTTTACTTCGGACCACTACTTTTCTTCCTAGCCATATATGATGAATTTGATTAATTTGGTGTAACCTTCAATATAAATTTTCAATTATCCAGCGCATATGTACCATATACATGATCTGAAAGAGTTTTGCTAAGTTGCTAACCCAGACAGCGAAATACGTGGTTTTGCTTGTGTGTGTGTATATCCTGTCAATTGTCATAATCTCCTTAGTAGTGTGCCTTTAATGGGAAAACACACAGTTGTGTCATCAGTGATGTGATTGCTCCGTGTACTTGCGGATGTCTCTCGGATCTTCTCTTTTATAATCGCCAGTTAATCTTTATTTTCGTGGGTGTATTTCATAAGGAGGGAGATCGTGTGAGATCAACAAATAATACGACTCAAATATGAAAGATGTTATTTATGATATATTTTTATTTATTATTGAATGAAATATGAATTTTATTTAATTTGAGATTTATATTCTATTTAATAACAGATAAAAAGTGTGTTGTAATATAATATCTCATAAAATATGAGTATAAATAACTCAGGGAAATACATAGGCTGAGAAATATAACATTGCGTCCATCTGAAAAATCGTAACAGCCCAAGAGACCAAAAATATGAATTAATTAATCAAAACTTATTAATTCATGATTATAATAATTAATTAACTCAAGCACATCAATTACCTATTATACGTAATATTTTCCCTTATTTTAACACAATTCATGTAGATATCTGTAAAATACATTTTCATTAAAAAAAAAATAAACTTTACAAATTTAGTTTAATTGTATGAAGATATATAATTTTCCGTTCGTATGAAAAAGGAATACCAAGCGACAAAATTCAAAGTATTTAGGATCCATCGTCACTATTAATTCAACTTAACAAACTGTTTAATTTATCATTAAAAAGAATCCTACAAACAAATAAACTAAAATATATGTTGTGGATGCAGTAGAATCTCATCATAAGAATATTCACAAATTTTATTTATTAATTGATGTCTGTATCACGGTATTTAATTATTTGAAGAACGGTTTCAATTTTTTATACTAACCCACTTTTTTAAACGGCAATGATAGTCATTAATTATACCCAATTACCCACAGAACATTTTGAAAAACCTTTATTGTTCCCCTAAAACTATCTGTTGAGTGTTGAGATAAACTAGTTTAAAGTACATTCGATTGATCAAATTTTAGCACCAGTCCATATTAATGCATCTATTTTCAATTTTTCTGAAAAAAATCAATATAATTAAAGAAAATAAAATACACTGAAAATATAATTTTGAATAGTTTGGTACTTCTTTTAAAATGCTCTGAGTCAGATTAATTGATATTTGGTAAATTTTAGATGTCTGTGATTTAAGGGAAAAAAAAAGTAGCTGTCTTGCTTCTTACTCCTCGGATCATAAATTTCTTCTCTACTCCGTACACGTAGTAAAGCAATTCATTATTTTCTTACGCTTTTATCGCTAATGTTTCAATGACACAATCAACACACACGTTTTTATCACTAGCTAAGACTTCAGTAGTTGCTACATATCCATTTGCTGTCTTCTTTTCATTGAGTTCAAAGAGCTCAAAACCCTTCAACAGATCAGGCACACCAGATTAAAACTAGTTAATAAACCAAAAAAATAAAAAACTAAAACAGGACTACCTTAGCCCCTAGATAACCACGAAAAAACCAAGATATATAGCATCACGTGACAACTCAACAAAGTTAAACAACACCAAAACTTCTTTATGTATAGATACCTTTAGAAAAAGAATACCTGGGGTCGCTTCTGCAGTGAAGTGAAGCTCCAAAGATTCAACACCACTTGCGGCTCCCACACCATCTTCCACAGGCACACCAAATTGATGAAAAAATTACCTCATTAATTATAAGAAAACACCATACCACATTGGCTCTAACCAGAAGAGAACATCCCATATATATATATATATATATATGCTCTCAACAAAAAGCAGCGAACACAACACCATGATCTTTCTCAATCATGGAGAGAATGGCGAGTTTATAACTCACAACAAAGACCATCAGAAAACCCAAGCCAGGATACTGACTATAGGACAATGAGTATAGGACACAAAAATCCACCAGCGCAAACTCGTGTAATGATATAAAAGTGTATCTTTAACCTCTGTTATGTCATTAGCCGCAGGTCAAAAGTTAGTATGGAGAATTTGATATGCACGTTGTGCATATTAAGAAACCTTTTAAGGCTATGCACTGCTCATTAGTAGGGCCTTCACTGTATATGGGAGCCAGCAAATAATTATTTTTGCATATAATTTAAGAATTTAATCTTGTTACATTGATAATGTATATAAAAGATTTTTACTATATATTATTTAATTTATATATTGATACGTCAAAAATATAATTGATTATCTCTCCTGCTACTTAAACAATTTTGCAATTGCATGTGAATAAATTTGATTATGGGATAATAATATAAAATGATTATTGGATAAAAATGTAAAAGTTAATACATTAAAATTAAATTTATTTTAAATACTCCAACCAAGTTTAATCTCATTTTTTTCCTTTAATTTTGTCATAAATTCTATTCATATCGAACAAAAGAAACAATTAAAGCGAACTTAATAAGATGAAAGAGGATTATTTGCAACCTTGTTTTTTCAATTATTGGATAAAATTTTATACCTAGGTCAATTAAATGGAATTTATAATCCTTTAACGGCTTAATTCAAGTTTGTCTATATTACTTAATTTGCATTTTATTTATGTTTGTGGAATCGACTTAATTTGAAAAGTTTACGTCGGATCTTTGAAAATATAAATAAATAGTAATAATAATATGAGAGTTTAATTTTAATATACTGATAAATAATTTTAATCAATAGAATTTTATTAAAGTGACAAATTATAGAAATTACCTGCTATTATAATAATTTATTATGATTTGTTATTTTAATAAAATTTTATTCATTTATGGTGTAAAACTTTATAATGTCAATATATAAAAATTGAATTCATATTAATATTTGAAAATATAAAGAAAAATAAAAAATTTCCTAAAATATAGTTCATATATATTTTTTATGCTGTGTCAGGGTAGGTGAACATGTGTCATATTTACATTGTCTTAATAAGCAACCGTAATTTGAATCTACATAATTCTACGTCATACTTTATAAACTTGTTTTAACGATATATCGTTTTTGGATTGTATGAAAAAAAAAATAGTACCATGTAAACAAAATTAGAAGTATTTAATCCATAATCAAGCAAACTATTTCTTTTGTCGATAAACTAATTTACATACATTTAAAAAAATTCGATCAAAACACTTTTTAGTTGCCCGTAGTTTGGTGTCCCTTTTAATCTTTGATGACAATACTGAAGTGGATTAGAAAGATATAAGTTAACTTTTCAGGTGTCGCCTAATTATCTTGAATTGGGTGTTTGCTTCCTTTCTTTTTTTCTTTAATATTATTGTCTTGTTGTTTCTTACTCCAGTCATTTTTATAAGTATGTAGGATGTCTAATAATTATCAAAAAAATATATTATTTGATTAGATTTTTTGGATAATTATTAGATTAAATAGTCTTTCTTAGAAATTAAGAAAGAGAATTGCAGACTTATATATATAAAAATATTATTGATAAAAAGAGAATTGCAAAATTATACCAAAAGCAAAACAAACACACCCAAGAGATTTTATTTTCATTTATCATATAGAATAACACATATATTAATTTAATGAAATATAAGTAATTAGGCAATAGGCTATAGGCTATACATCGCTTAGATCAATGGGTAAAACTTAATTAAATATTTCAAGTTCTAGTTTTAATTATGTCACCTTAATGGTCTTACCTAATTTATGTAGGATACATGTAGTTTTCAAAAAAAGAAAGAAAAAAAAGACAATAGCTATTATTATAACTATAAAACACAACTAGCATGAAAAAAGACCTATGATTCTCTCTTCTTTATTGACCATGATAATTTGATATTGTTATGAAATTGCTTGTCCCAAAAATTTAAATTATTAGGTTATAGTATATTAATGGCTTTATATCTAATAGATTCCATATCCATGTTTCCTTCTTAAACTAGTAGACCAGTAGTATGTTTAAAATTTTAATTTGTGCAATTTAAATTAGATTTTAACTATACAAATTGAATTTTAATTTACTTCATAAATAACAGTTTTAATACAATCAAGTAGAATTATGTTGTACTATTACTTTTAGTTTCAAATCATTGTTTAAACGGAAATGAAAAAGTTAATTCTTATTAAATTGAATCATAAGTTGTAAACTATAAACCCTAGATCCATTGTCGTAGATATACAGTGAAGCAAAAAAAAAGTAATAAATAGGCTTTAGAGCGAGTTTCACAGTAACAAAGGTAAATTTTCGTTGGTGGTTAGAAAAAATAAGTTAGAAATTTTCTAAAGATATCATTGTCATTAAGTTGATGATAGTACGTCATATTAACAATTAATTTAAATATCTTTCTAATTTAAAATAAATTTAATTTTAATATACGAACAATATAAAAAAATTTTATACGGTCAAAACATATATAGAAATTATAAACTCATTTAATATGTACATTCATACTAATAATATAATATATCATTTATACCACATTCAAATAATATTTAATATAGCCACGAGGTCGAAATGAGGTGTATGGGTGTACGTATGATAGATTGGGTTAAATTGGATTAAACTCGAATTCGACTTGATTTTTGATCGGGCCTTATTTTAAGCCTAAACCTGACTTGACTAGTAATTGGATTAAATTGAGTCAACTTGACTATTAGGGAGCATATAAAAATTTAGATATTATATATAGTTAAATTATAAAATTTTGAAAGTTGGATACAAATTAAAATTCAAGAGATATTTTGTAATATATGTTTCAATATAAATTATATCCATATAAAAGTAACATCAATTTGTGCAAAATATATTAATTGAAGTATAAAATCTTATAATTTATTGCTAATTATCTTAGAAAAATAAAATTTTTAGGGAGTTATTTAATTTCGAACTGTATTGAACTAACTCGAAATATAATTTAAATTTGGCTCGAAAAGTATAACAAGCCAAATTTTAGAACCCAAACCATTAAGTTTCTTGGGCCACTGTGTAGAGGGTTCAATCCCTGTATTAGAAATGGAGCATTAGAATATCAATTTTATCATAATTGAATATGATCAATAAATGAGGTGGATTATTATATATTATATTTAATAATAATAAAATAATTATCTCACTTTAAAGTGTGGAAATAATAATTTTATAATATTTAACATGGAATAATAAATGAAATTAATTATGGTGCACTAATAGCAGAAATATATCTTACACCATCGATCAATAAAATCTATACAACTTTTTTTTTTTAATGCGTAAAGTCTATACAACTCATCCAGTTTGTGTAATTTTTTAAAATTTGAATTATTTTTTATTTGAAAAAGGATCATGTGATGATTTTTTATTGTTTGATGATGTAAAAATAGTTACTTACATTGCAAGTGCATGGTAATTAGAATAAATTTTAAATTAAGAGAATTGTAAGGTAAATAAATTTAAAAACTATCATTTCTCTTGATATTATCACAACAGTAAAATCTAAAGAATTACTAAAAACTAGTACTAATTAGTAATTAATAAATCTACGGACACATCAAGCCAAATCTAATCGAACTCGAACAGACCGACGTACACGTGTACACTGCCTCAAATCCAAGTCTCCATTGGACTCAATTAGCGCCAAAACCCCATATCCTTCCTGCGTTACTCCCATAAAAAGCGTGGGCAACCTTTTCCCTAATCCAACGGTCACTCCAGGCTCAAAGCTCCTCCAGAAAATCTCAGCCGCCAAATTAAACCTTTCAATTTCAGCCCATTCAATTCAATTTTCAAAATCTCGAGAGGGAGAGAGAGAGAAAGAGAGAGAAAAAGAGTGAGAGCGCACCGCAGGGTCTTACTTTTCCTCCGATCAAGTTTTCCGGCGACATTACATCGGAAAAATCAGTCCTTGCATGCTTCATGCTTCTTTTTTTCAGAAAAGGCGAAAAGCGTTCACTCTCTCACAATCGTCTTCGGTTGTTCCTTGCTTCCGCGAATCGCAATCCGTAACGCTCTTCTGTTACTCTCAGGTTCGGCGAAGGTTTCTTTGTGCGTTTCGCGAACTCAATTCGAAACGGCGAGCAGTTAAAAGAAAGCGGCATTGCGGTTCGGAATCCGAAGACCGCTGTTTCGGCGAGATCGGTTGATTCGTTTTTGCGGGTGGAAGGAAGGTCAGGGATGGAGCAGAGCGAAACGGCCTTGCATTTAGCTCCGAGGAAACTGGCGAGGCAGTTGGATTTCACGGCGCCGAACCTGAAACTTCCGCCGCCAACGACGCCGCAGCAGCAGTCGCCGTCGCAATTGCAATTGACTCTGCATCCGCCAGGGCAGCAGCAGCAGCAGCAGCAACAACCGCAGCCGTGGTTGTACTCGCAGCACAAGCAGAGAGCAACGCGGTCTCCGGCGACTCCGCAACCGAAAGCGGCTCGGCCGCAGCTGGTTTCGCCGATTCCGAGAATTCCGCATCCTGTGCAGAAGCTTCCGGTGAAGGCGTTGCAAGTGTCGTAAGTATTCTTAGAACTCAAAAAAAAAAAAAAAAGGTGGCGTTTTGATTTGTAATTTTGCGTCGTATCTGCTGCACTCGTAATTTTGTGTTCTGATTAGAGGCGTAGAAAAGATGTACTAACTTTTTTCATTGTGAAAGTGCTGAATTTTGGAGATTGTTGCATAAGTATTCGTGTAGAAGAGAGTGTTTTTTGTACAAAGAAAAAGAAATTGTTATAGCAGATCAATTCCTACTATTTATAGCCTATGGTTCATTCCATTAGTCATGAATATTTATTTTTGCCTTTTTGGTTTTTAACCTTTCTTTCCTTCCATATCGATAAAAAAAAAAAAACAAAGGAACTTGATTTGCTTGCATATGCATGCAATTTCGGGCTCGTTATTATCGTTCCGAGGTTGGTTATACTAATCTGAAGTGTGGGTGAAAAGTTAAAACTGTATTGTGTGCCTTTTTGGAAAGGAAGTAACCATAAATTTGCCACTAAATTTGGAAAATACTCATAAGACTGCAGCGCAAGATTTTGGTTAAACGAAAAGAAAGTGACCTGAATTTTTTGTTAGTAAATAACATTCCTAATATTTCATCTGTCCATTTATAGGTATTTGGAGTCATATTTATGGTTAATCTGTTAATGGAAGTTAGAGTTCGTTAGCCTTAGTTAGTTATCATGCTCATGATTAGTTAGATGATCTATATATATCAGACTTCACCTACTGTACAAACTTAACTTCTCATAATACAAGTCTTTCTCCACTCACTCATCTTCTCTTGGATTATCTCGCTCTCTCCTTTCTCTGCTTCTGTTGATTTGTTCCCAAACTTGAGTTAATGGATTCTGTTAAAAGGGTCCAATAAGATAGACTGGTTCATCTCTTTCTCTATGATTACATTTCAGGAAGCAGGAGTCTCCTATACCACGACCTCGGTATAATGTGGAATTAAAAGACAGCACTCCAAAGAAACCAAAACAATGTAATTGCAAAAATTCCCGGTGCCTCAAATTGTAAGTACTTTAACCTCTCTGTATGAAAAACTTTTATGAAAAATACTATATCACATGAGATCTTGCATGTCTTTTTCCTGTTCAGTTGATCTTTTAAGTACCAAAAACTAATTTCATGAATGCTAGGTACTGTGAATGTTTTTCAGCTGGGATTTACTGTGATGGTTGCAATTGTGCAAATTGTCATAATAATGTGGATAATGAGGCTGCTAGACAGGAGGCTGTTGGAATAACATTAGAACGAAATCCAAATGCTTTCAGGCCAAAAATTGCTAGCAGTCCACAAGAACCACGAGATTCCAAGGTTAGTAATTTAACTCCTCTAAGTACAATATTAATGCTTTCCTGCTTCAGCATTTTGGGCGGACTATCTAGATGATATTTACTATTCTGGGTTTAGTTTTCTATTTTAGCTAACTTTACTGGTGGTGCTGTTCTTTGTAAATGGCTTGAACAAATTCAGGTAGATGTGTCTGAAATTCAAGTAGTTGGAAAGCACAATAAAGGATGTCACTGTAAGAAATCAGGTTGCCTTAAGAAGTATTGTGAGTGCTTCCAAGCCAATATCCTCTGCTCTGAAAATTGCAAATGCATGGATTGCAAGAATTTTGAAGGAAGTGATGAAAGAAGAGCAATTTTTCAGGAAGAGTATAATCTAGTTCACATCAAACAGGCAACTAATGCTGCCATCAGTGGAGCAGTTGGATCCTCCAGCTCCAGAACCCTCATAACACCCAAGAAGAGAAAAATTCAGGAAATATTATCTGACAAATCAGCAAAAGATCAAACTGTTAGCCAGACCACTCAATATAAACAGGTGTTTTATTCTTCACATTCTTGATAGGATTTACTTGGAGTTTTTGAATAATGGTTTATTTATTCTTTAAGTGGTAAGTTCTTAATGTTAGAAAATCTTACGAATCCAGTATCAATGACTTTGTCATACAATGATCATGAACCATATTATTAGCTTCTCACTTCCAGTCTTTTTTTTTTTTTTTGGTCTCGGTTTTTTATTTTTCACAGTCCTGCCTCAATTTCTTTATTGTTTTTCCATTAGTTGTTAATTTGCCCCATTTATTAACCACTTTTACTTTGTTTTGAATTTCAATCAGGAAATCGATCCAATAGTTTCATCACCTGCATCTCTGCCAGCTTCGTTTGTTGCCGACACTGTCAACACAAGAATTTCAGGGTCTTCAAGATCTACATACAGGTGTGTGCTTTCAGCTTTCCTAATCATTATTCAAGGAAGTTAACTTATGTTTTTAATATAAAATAAAATAAAATCTTGATTAACAATAGTTCATGCTGAAGGTCACTGTTGGTGGATGTCCTCCAGCCACAGAATGTGAAGAGTCTCTGTTCACTTTTTGTTGTTCTCTCAGGAGTACCTGCAATGAGAAATACAGGTTTTGACTACATTGATGCATACTATATTTATGTTTATAATGAATTCAATATATCCACAAAATGGTGAATGATTATGGCCATTTTTGTTTTCCGTAGCAAACTTTCTAAATTTAATGCTGGTGGGACATTTATTCAATACAAGCATTAATTATATCTTCTTTTTACCCTATTTTGTCCCTCTTTTTCTCTTTTGAATCTTCCTGAGGAGTGTAGGATAGTAGTACTAAGGAAATGGGAAAGTATAACGATATGTGGAAACGACTTACCTGAAGCGTATTGAAAGAGCATAAGGGTATGTATGATAAAACTGAAGATCTTTTGGAATGAAAACTTAGTACTGAACTTTTCGTGTTCGAAAATTCAAGTGTTGAAATTTTTAATGTTTAAATCAAATTAAATGAGCCTTTTTACAATGAAACCATTGTCATTTAATTATAATTTAAATAAGGAAGGGGTTCTGGCGAATTTTAAGTGAACCCTGTATGCTGAATGTTTCCATTTTAGCCACTCTGCACTTTTATAATTGGTTAGGTATTCTGTGTTGACTAACTCCACTTAAATGTGGATGAAAATTTTTATTTTTTTGGCCCTGAATATAATTTTAAAGTAATCCACTAGCCTCGTTGTGTAATTGCAGCATCCACATTAATATAGGTTTTGGAGTTCATACACCTTGCAATTAATATACCTGCCTTTCTTTAATCATTACCTCTCTAGTCTTTAGCATTTCACGCTTTCCATAATTTCTCAACATAATTTATCTGAACTTGATTGGCATCATAATTGTTTTTCAACTTTTCAGAAATGAGTGGCAAAGTGGACCGGAAAATAGAAGCTGGGAAATTTGAAGCTTCTATTGCTTCATCAGCTCAATTGCTGCAGGACAGTAGAGATGTCCACAAGCCTGCATGTGATGATTGTAAAGATGAAACAGATAGAGTTGATATTGACAATTACAATAGGCCATTGTCACCAGAAACACTAGCATTGATGTGTGATGAACAAGAGGTTTTTCTGGGTAATGGTTCTACAAATGAAGTGGCATGCGACAGCAATTGTCAAAACACGATTCAAAAGTCATCTACTTCTGATGGATGCCCTGATGTGTATGGAGAGCAGGAAAGGGTTGTCCTGACAAAGTTCTGGGATGTTCTTCGCGAACTCATTACTCTTGGAAGCATAAAAGGTTAGACTTTAATGCTATGATGTTGAAGTCTTCACACTTGCAACTTTGTTTGGGCAAAATCAATGTTGGTTTTCCTGATCTTGACATATACTGTAATATTGTATGAATATCCATTGTGGCAAGCCCCATTTGACAAGGTTAACAAACATTTAATTTAACCAATATATATAGCTCTTTTGCTTTATTGTAAATGAGCCCAACTAACTGTGCTCCATGTCCTGGACAACTAGAATCCCATTTAGACCTGTACAAGGGGATTTATTCAGTGACAGGCACAATAATTCAGTAGACCATGTAGTATACCCACCATACGTCCATACCTGACTCCTGTTTGCTGCACTGCAGCTATTTGTCTGGCTTAGCTTACTCATGTAGAAAACTTGCATCTGAAATATCAGCACTAAATAAAGAATTGATGGAAGTTCCTAGAACATTCTAAAGTTTGGGTCTTCAAAGGAACTAAGGAAGTATCTAGAAAAAAAACAAAGAGAAATTACTAACTTGGTGAAATATGCAAGAATTTTCTAGCAACAATGGAAGTCGGTTGTTCAACCGACTTGGAGGCTATAAATATGCCTTGCCTCAATGTGTTGTGTGTGAGTGAGAAATCAAGCAAGCGTGCAATGAGTGGTGCATTGAGAGAGTGCAGACTGTGAGTGCATTGAGTGTGTGCATTAAGAGAGTGCAGACTGTGAGTGCATTGAGTGACAGTGTCTGATGAGTGATGTGTAGCAACATTGCTTGAGTGCACTAAGAGTGAGTTAAATACACAAGTGTTTGAAAGTGGTTTATGTCTTTGTAATTAAAGTAAAGATATTGTTATTTGCAAGGAGTTAGTGCTTCCTTGCTCTATAATTTGGCAAAAGAGCTTGATGGTTTGGAACAGCTTAAAGTGGGAGGATCATTAGTTCTGGGGAAGCTCTTGCAAAATCACAGTCTGGGACTGTGATGTTGTTGGTTTGGGACCAAAGCAGTAATGAAAATCTCATCCATTCACTATGGCAGATATCCAAGTAGTTGGTGGAATTAGGAGGCTCAATGCTCAGAATTATCATACGTGGCAAACATGTAGGGATCCGTACCTCCAAGGCCAAGACTTGTGGGAAGTTGTTGGAGGAAGTGAGACCACACCACCTCTTGCAGCTGAAGCTGAAGCATTGAAGAAATTGAGGATTAAGGCAGGGAAAGCAATGTTTGCAATCAAGACCACGGTAGAGGATGATATGCTGGAGCCCATAAGGAAAGTGTCGATGTTGATGGAAGCATGGGACACATTTGCAATGTTGTTTTTGAAGAAGAATAACACGAGGTTGCAACTCTTGGAGAACGAGCTTCTGTCAATAGTTGAAGATGACATGATGATCAATCAATACTTCACCAAGATAAAAAACTTTGTCGAGAAATTTTTGAATTACATCCTGATAGTAAAATATCCGATCAATGCATGACAAGAATCATTATTCATGGGCTGAGACCCAAATATAGAGGTTTTATTGCTGCAATTCAAGGTTGGCCTACCCAACCCTCGTCTTTACAATTAGAAAATTTGTTGGCTGATCAAGAAGCGTTAGCCAAACAAATGGCTGGGGAGTCAGTGAAGAGTGAAGAAGTACTCTTTATTGGTAGAAGGAAAGGAAGAGGGAAGCCACCTTTCAGTAAAAATTTAAATAACAGGAATAAGAAGTTGAGAAAGGAGCAAGAAGAATATTCTCGACTTGGAAAGGGAAATAAACGAGATGATGTTTGCTTTATTTGCAGAAAGTGGGGACATTTTGCATGAGTTGTTGGTTCAAGAATAGAGCAACATAGTAACGTCAAGTCTTTAAGTGTAGAAAGAAATCATAACGAAGAAGAATGGGATGCTTCTGCTTCACTGCCATTAGAAGAAGACATTTTCCAAGAGGAAGAAAGAGATTTTAATAAGATAGATGAGAAGCTTGTAGAGTCAACAAAGATAGAAGAGGCATTCGCAATAACTCACTTATCAAGTGTTGACTACAGTAAGGATTGGATTATCGATTCAGGTTGCTCCAATCATATGATAGGAGACAAGGATAAGCGGAAAAGCACAACAGAGTACAAAGGCAATTGGGTTGTGGCGATGGCAATTCAAGATTCCCAATCACCCATGTTGGGAGAGCGGTGATCTCACTTCGCTGCAGTGACAATCAAGTACAATTATAGAATGTCTATTACATGCCTGAAATGAAGGGGAATCTACTTTCAGTATCACAAATAACAAAATCAGGGAGATATGTCGTGTTCGACTCAGAAGATGTTGAGATTTATGACATGATCAAAATTATTGGGACATTAGTGCTAAAAGGGCAGCATTTTAAGTCAATCTATGTAATGTCTACAAAATCTGCTTACGTAAAAGACTTGAAAGAACGAGACAGTGGATTTGTGACATGCACGCCTTGGACATGTGAGCTATCACAAGCTGAAGGTAATGATGAAGAAGACGATGCTCAAGGGTTTCCCTCAATTGGCAGTGCAAAAAGATGTTACATGCGTCAGATGTTAGTACAATAAGGCTTACCAACTTCCATACTAAAGTTCTAAGTTTCAAGCTAAAGAGCCATTGGAACTGGTTCACTCTGATGTGCTTGGACCAGTTAAACAACCGGATATCGTTACATGGTGGCCTTCATTGATGATTACTTAAGGTACATACAGGTATACTTTATGAAGGAAAAATCCGAGACATTAACAAAATTCGAAGAGTTTAAGGAGAAGGTTGAAATTGAAGTGGGAAACAAGATTCGATGCTTTTGCATAGATAATGGGGGAGAGTATACATCAAAAGAATTCTACAAATAGCGTGTCCAAACACTTCTCAACAAAGTGGCGTGGTGGAGAAGAATCACCATTGGTGGAGATTTGTTGAAGCATGTTGCATGCCAAAAATGTCCCAAGTAGATTCTGGGCCGAGTGTATGAAGATTGCAGCTCATGTGATTATTCGACTTACCAAGCCAAGTTAAGGTTTGTTTCACCATTTGAGAAGTTATGGAAACTTAAACCTACGGTGAGTCATTTTCAAGTGTTCGGCTGCATATGTTATACCTTCGGCCCAGATTACTCGAGGAGCAAATGGACCAAAAAAGCAATCCGTTGCATCTTTATGGGATATAATAGTCAGAGAAAACATTGGAGATGTTGTGATCCCACAACTGGTAGATGTTATACATCAAGAAATGTGGTGTTTGATGAAGCATCCTCTTGGTCGTCGCCACAATAGGTAATTCTACTGGACTCAAATTATTAGAGACATGGTAGAAGAAAAAATGGGGGAGCAAAAAGAAGGAGAAGAAGGATGGTCTCCAAGTCTAGATAAGGCAGAGAGATGTACACAAAGCCCTTGGAAAACAGGACTGCATCAAAGGAAACAAGAAGAGCTTGCACAACAAGATGAAGTCGTCAAGGAACAACTGCAACTCAGAGGATCCACAAGGCAAAGAAAGCCTAATTCGAATTATGCAAACATTGCAATAGTTATGGACGAAAAGGAGACATATGAAGATGTCTCACAAAAGAAAGAACGGAACAGATCAACACCAATGAATAGTAGACTCCGGATATCTGCACCAAAGGGCTGAGCAACACCAAGTTTTCAGAATTTTGCAACAACTCGGAATGCGAAGAAGATTTAGTGTTGAGGGGGAGAATTGAAATATCAACTCTAAATAAAGTACTGATGGAAGTTCCTAGAACATTCTAAAGTTTGCGTCTTCAAAAGAAGTATATAGAAAAAAACAAAGAAAGATAGAGAAATTACTAACTCGGTGAAATATGCTAGAATTTTCTAGCAACAGTAGAAGTAGGTTGTTCAACCGTCATTGGAGGCTATAAATATGCCTTGCCTCATTGTGTTGTGTGTGAGTGAGAAATCAAGCAAGTGTGCAATGGGTAGTGTATTGAGAGAGTGCCTCGTGAGTGATGTGTAGCAACAGTGCTTGAGTGCACTAATAGTGAGTTAAATACACAAGTGTTGAAAGTTGTTTATGTCTTTGTAATTAAAAGAAAGATATTGTTATTTATAAGAAGTTAGTGCTTCCTTGCTCTACAACATCATCATATTAATGACCTCAAGAATATCAACTTAATACATAAAAATGAAGAAGCCATATCTTAGCCATAGCATTGTTGGCATGCCTAAGCTTATATGTGGATCAGGGAACAATTCTTGTGACCAGAAAAGGAAAAGGTGAAACAAATCTGGTCACCAGCAACAGAAAAGGTGACAAATATGGTTTCCTTGTATGCGTAAAGAAATCAGCTGAGAAGGCAATAACTTCCCTTGATTGTAAAAATTAGTATGAAAGAACATTGGAATGAGTAGATTGCGATAGTAAACAGTCCAAGACTCAAAGCTTCCTGTAGCCAAAATGGAAATTTTTTTTAAGTGATAGACAATTGATAATGATAGGTTTGACTTCATGGTGGAAATAGCATGAAAGTTGCAAGATTGTTATTCCCAAGATGATAAATTTGAGCCAAGCAGGAATTCTGTAATAGCTACGAACTCATTGCTGGTTCACTAGCTGTTTGAAGTGCTCGGTTACACATTGAGATTTTATATAATTTTCAAATTAGAATTTGATATTTTATATTTTTCAAAGTTTTTGGTGTGTCAATAGGACACAAGACAGTGAGGGGGATTATATTTATATGTATGTAGATTTATTTGAAAAACTAGATGTGAGAATGCCCTTTACTCGATTTGAGGAGGGGTGCATGAATAAAGTGAATGTTGCCCTTTCTCAACTGCATCCGAACAATTGGGCCTTTATCCGAGCTTTTGAGAATTTGTTCGAAGTGCTCGGTCATGAACCTAGTTTAGGAGTATTCTTTTATTTTTGCAAGTGAAGGGTGTAGATAAGGGGAGCTGGGTGTCTTTTAATAGCGTCCCTAGGAGGAATTCCCTTTCTTTTTAGATGAGTGTGGCTTGGAGAGATTTCCCCTTTACTGGCAGCCCAACCCTCGTCAGATTTTGATGGTGGAGTATAGCTTCCTTCCATTGGAGGATTAGGCGGTGGTCAACTTCCTAGAGAAGTGTGAGTCCTAGCTTTCCTCTTTTCGACGATGTCTTATTGGAATGGGGATAGAACAATGAGAAAGTTCTCAAGCATCTAGGTAGCCTTTGTTGAATTTTCTTCCTTTTGAGACTCAGTCTTTCGTATGTTTGTTGATCCAGTCGTGCATTTTCTTTTGCAGGTGAAATGACTCCCAAACTCGCCTCGAAAGATTTGGCTGCCTATGTGGCCAAGAAGAGAGGTGTTGTCAGTGTCAATCGAGCTCCGCCGGTGTCACCTGGGGCTGGGTGGAGCTCAGGTACCCCTACCAACCCCAATTCTTTGCAAGGTCGAAAGAAGGCGAGGGTGGAGACCAGGTCGGATTCGAGCTCCTCCCTTTCTCCATTTGCCTTGGTGGGAGCGAAGGAACTTAAAGACTTCCTTGACACTGTGAGTGCTTCAAGCCTCTGGAGCATGGAGTTACCTTTCCCCAAGTTTATTGACCAGCAGTTTGGCCACGCTGAGGACGCTGCTATGTTGAAGAGGGCAGGGATCCTTGGTCTCTGTCGCTATTTTGAGATCTAGGGTCTTCGCCAGGCAATGATTGCTCGGCATCTGGAAAGGGAATACGAGGGATCTACTCAAGAACTTGAGGCGACAAGATCTATCATGGCCAACCTTTGAGTTGAGAAGGAGGAAGTGGAGGCAAAGTTTGCCAAGGAGAGGATAAGCCGGGAAAATGCAAGAAAAATGCTTGAAGACAAGGTCGACAGCCTAATAGCAGACGTGAAGCTAGATGCGGAGGCTGCTGAGCTTCGGAGGAAGGAACTTGAGGCCGAGAACCAATGTCTAGGGGATGAGGTCGACTCCTTGAGAGGTGAGGTCGACTCCTTGATAGGTGAGGCGGCCGACCAGTACATGGCCGGATTTGATCATGCACTTGATCAGGTTCGGTTCCATCATAGGGGGATCGACTTGTCCAAGTGCGGGCCATTCAAGGAGGTCGTCGTCGAGGGTGAGTTGGTCCTTTTCGATGAAGAGGATGCTGGGTTTGGAGCTCAGGCGGATGCCGAAGGGGGAGCTCGTGTTGGAGAGGGCAATGACCAAGATCGTCGAGCTAGCGGAGCCTATTCATGCTGTCTTCCCAGAGGGCCGACCTGTTGTTCTTGACCCTTGAGGTTTGTAATCTTTAGTTTATTGTCTTTTAGTTGAACAATGCTCGTAACACTATTTGTGTTAATGAACTTGGGATTTGCCAATTTTGAACTTGGGATCAGTGATGACCAGGAATTCCATCATAGCTAAGAACTCATTGTTGGGTCACAAGCTCTTTGAAGTGCTCGGTTACACATTGAGATTTTATATAATTTTCACATTAGAATTTGATATTTTAAATTTTTCACCACTTGTAAAGTAAAGGAGAGTGTCTCTATTTGTTGGAATGGTCTGATACACAGGAGGTAGTGAATAATCCTTCCATTTTTATTGTCTTAAGTCTTAACCCAAGACTAATTTTATCTTTGTTTTCTTAGACCCTGGCGTGAGGGGAAGGATCTGAAATTTTGTTTCCTCAGTTCAGTTTTAGCTATATGTTTGATTGGGTGCCAGAAAATTTTGGAATGATTCCAATGAACTAAAAGTATCCTTGACATTATGCTTAACGTTTGTAGCTTAATCTATTGTAAGAATAATCATCTGCATTGGTTGGTCCTTTTATTCCTTGAGCTTCTATGAAGTTTTGTTAAGAACTTCACTCAGGCTAATAAACTGATTTACTATCTTTAACTTCGTAGAAACAATGTGCTCTTCATTAGCCAAGAAGGAGGTGGGAATCAAGGAAGAACCTGCAGGCAACGGCACTAATGGTGTTGAAACTGATATAAGGAGTGAGAAGGGAATTCAAAGCAACTGCATTGCAAAGTTCCCCATCCCAGCGGCAATTGAAATCTCAGAAAAAGTATGCAATGACTAATGGACATGATGATATTGATCCGTCATTAAGGGTCACCCGCCACTCGGAGCAAAAGGGGTCATAAAATATTTTGTATCGTGAAAGACTTCTGACCTGACTGGAAATGAAAAATGTTACCGGCTTCAGTTTGCAGCTAGGAATTTCTGTCGTTCATGTGCATAGCTATCGTACATGACTCGTTCCTTGCTGTTAGATTGGAGTTGTCTAGAATAACTAGATAATAATTGGAACCTTTCTGTCCTTGCGTTGATATCTTAGCAAAATGAAGTCTTGGCCTGGACACAGGTCAATTTTGATGTTTACCATACACAAAAGCAAGGATATCTTCAAAGGTATATCCATGTAATTGTGAGCAAATTCCTTTTTGGTCCTGGAGTTAGAAGATTCGTCATTTATAAGTTTAGTTCCCTGGGGTTTAATTTTATTAGTTAGATCTCTCACCATTTTGCCTTATTACATGCGTAGGGTCAAATTACAAAATTAGTGGGGAGATTGTTTGGAATTTGTAGTTTGAGGAATTAAATTGATAATTATTTTTTTGTACATAAAATTGATAAAATTTTCCTCTAAACTGATGAAGAACGTATCTTTCGCGGAGCAAACGAAATGAGTTTTAATAAGCACTTAAAGAATTTTGATTTCTAATGATCATCATGTTTTTCTTTTTTGTTTCTTTCCCCATTTTTCTTCAAGAAGGAAGCTTCTTAATTACTGAAGAACGTGTAGAGGCATAAGAGTGCTAGTAGGCATCTTTTAGCAGTTTTAAATTGGCTCTTATCCCCCAATGAAGCCAAGGTTTTATATTCATTACGGTTGGTGTTCAGATACAAAGTTCTATTCAAAGGTGATTTCTAGAAGTGTAAGCCGCACTTAATCTTGGTTTTGACAAAACGTTAAGCACTACTAATTTGTTTGCAAGTGCACTTACACATCGGCTACGTCATCCACCTTGGTTCTTCTAGAGTGTGATCAACACGCCCTCAATGTTGTCTACTGTCATCTTAGTAAAGGAGGGGGTTGGAATTTCCTTTCAACCCACTTCTTTTACTGTTGGGAGGGGAAGTCCAATAAAGGCAGAATCAAACAAATGGGTTAACTGAAAAAATCACATAAGCAGGTAAGATATTTTGGACCAAAACTAGAAGACAATTTGTTTATGGGTATTTTCATATCATACACTTCTCACTTGTCCTCTCGAGAAGGCGAGAACAACGGTGAAAGTAAATTTAAGTGCTGGGGATGCACTTCCAACTCGGCACGTGCTTACTCCATTTACCCGCACGTGCCTTGAGATTCCAGGTCCCTCTACCATCACTATCCCCAACACCAACCCGCGAAGGTTTTTCTATCTATAAATGCAGAACGTTCATGACATGCGCAGGAAGAAGCAGAGCCATTACTCCTCCTCTTCCTCAATAAACTCACATTCACACCAAAATGGCCAAAGAAGAAGCCATGGAAGCTCAGAGAAAGCTCCGATCCGAATTCCTCGAGGTCCTGCATAGAAGGCGAACCGCTCCAGGTAACACTCAATCCATCACACACTTCACCATCAGATCGAGTTCACTAAAATTTCACGCTCTTGCTGTCAATGATATATGATTCTTCTTCTTCTTCTTCGATGATTGAAATTCGTTTCAGTTCCGCTAACTGTCAAGCTCGCGAAGCCAGTGACGGATCCTTTGCATCAGAACTCTCCTCCATGCATCGAAGAGGTTTCAGTTTTCAACTTCCATAGCATCTTCTTCTTCTTCTATTTTTCGTGTTCGTTTTCCAGTTCAATGTGGCCTCACAACCCTATAGCAGGAGATTATGGCGACTTGTCCGAAGGCCGACATTGGGAGCCTCCATGATTCGCTCAAGGAGGGGAATCTCTACTTGACTGTAGAGGTAATTAATTACTAATTTCGATTTCTTTTGAGTTTTTGGAATTTGAATTTGAGCTTAAGAGAAGAATTCGTTAGAAACGGTGTTCGAGTCGGTGCGTTGTTTGTAGGAAGGAGAGCAAGGACGGTTGCCGTTGCTGATTTTGAGCTTGAAGGAAAGCGATCAGAAGAGAAGGCCTGCAGTGGTTTTTGTGCACGGTACGAATGAATACAAAGAATACTTGCGTCCGCTGGTTGAGGTTCCTACTGCATCTGCTCTAATTATTCGTCCGTTATTTTATTTTCGTACTCCTATAATCGATTACCAATCGCGGATTTATTGGTATTTATTTTTCATTGCTTGTGACTTTGTTTTTCAGGCATATGCTTCGCGAGGATATGTAGCCATTTCCCTGGATTCAAGATACCACGGCGAACGTGCCACCAGCAAAACCACATATCGTGACGTAAGTGTTTGAAACTTTGAATTGCTTTCATTACTTTACTAGCTTTAATGCTCGCATCTATTAATTGAGAGTTTTTTTTTTTTTGAGTGATTAATGGCGAGTATTTTTTTATTTAGGCAAAGGATTCATTCTATGTTCAAGTCACAATTGTTATTTTCTTTATTTGTCCCTGCATCTGTTTGGTTGGATTTTCATTTTAGCCCATTTATTAAAATAATATAATTGAGATTTGATTTTAATATATTGTTGTGTAACAAGGGTGGCAATTTCTACCCGATCCGCGGGTTACCTGCACTACCCGCCCCGCTCGAGTCGGGTTTTAAACTCGCCTCGCTCGGATCAGGTTGATGCGGGGTGGGTTTTGCCTGCGGGTTGGGGCAGGTGTGGGTTTAGGGTGAACCCACCCCAACCCGCCCTGCACCCTATATATATATATATTTACCCTATATATATATATATTTAAAAAATTATTATTATTAATATATGTTGTGTGTGTGTAATATATATATATATATATATATATATATATATTCTAAAAAAAATTACTTAAGACCTAACCCTATACCCATTCAATATGTGAATTTCACATTCGCTCTCGGCCTCCCGCCTCATTTTTAACACCAAAAAAATCAATTTTTTTCCCTATACTAGACACAATTGTTTCATGGTTTCACACAATCTTCACTCTTACCAAAACATAACCTCACAAGTTCACAACCTAATCTCACATTTTCCCTTGAGCTTGTGATTGTGTGAGGAGCGCAGAGAAGCAAACCCAGCTGCCATTGCCAGATCTTGCCGAAGGAAAGAGGACCACCGCGTTGTGCCCGTGCTTGCCACCGCACTCGCGCCTCCTATCGTCGCGCTTCCTGCCGTCGCGCCTCTTGTTGTTGCGCCTCTTGTTATAATTTGATATTTGCTAAACTTATTTGAAACTTAGTTGTTTTTCTATTAAAGATATTCTGTTATTTTTTTGGATACTGATGATTAATACTCTAGAATTAAAATATTGACGTTATTATTGGTTGTATTTTATATTTTTATGTTTGATTTTTTATATTTTAAGATAACTTTACAGCTTTTTTTTTTTTAAATAGCGGGGAGAGGTGGGTGCGGGTTTAAACTTGTAAAACCCGCAGGTAGGGGCGGAGCGGGTTAAGGCTCATATTATCTGGTATGGGGCGGGGTCGGGTTGAGCAAAAACCCGCCCCAACCTGCCCCATTGCCACCCTTATTGTGTAAAGTGTAAGCATAAAAGTTGTTTAAACTCCCATTCAATTATGCATTAGTTACCATGTCATCAAAAGTGTGAAATTCTTTATGATAGCTACCTCAAAAGTTATACATATAGCAATATTTTTTTTTTCTTCGTACATACATATAGCAATATGTGAGTAGTTGATAGTATACAAAATTTTATATTAATAATTTATTAAACTCAACCTCAATTATTAAATAAAATAAATTACAATTATAGAGAACTATGGTTTCAAGTTCATTTAAATAATATTTATACTAATGAGTTACAGAGACGAGCATTTAATTTTTAAATCAAATAAATTCAATCCAAATCAAATAAAGTATATGTTTCAATGATTCTATTTGCTCTAAGGAATATATTTAATCTATCGGAGAAGTAACTTTGTCGTAGAAGTTATTGTTTCTATGTTGGTGTAGTCATTCTACAAAGAAGACTGACTTTTTGGCTTAAATATATTCAGCCAAGATCCTTCTTAAAGTGGAACATAAATTAAATCATCTGTATAAAAATCAAACCTGATCATTGCAGGCTCTTATTTCTGCATGGAAAACCGGAGAGACGATGCCATTCATATATGACACGGTAACTTTCTTATTCATTTTGCTGCTTTATCGTGCAATTAAGACTGAGCCACTTTCTGACCCAAATGAAATTGGTTGAAAATGGAATTGTGGATGGTGGCATGGCATTAGTGCAGTTTAAACTTATGATTAATTTGGTTCAAATTGGTGTACTATACTAATATTCCTTCATCTGCAACGTCTGGGACTTGATTAAATTGGCAGATTATCTAACACAGAGAGGATATAGACCCTTCTAGGATAGGAATCACTGGAATATCACTTGGAGGTTAGTTGAGACAAGTTGAAAGGATAATGTTCGATGCCATGTTTGATGTGGGTCCCCACTTATGTAATTCCTTGATGCAGGAATGCATGCATGGTTCGCAGCATTTGCTGATGCTCGCTATGCTGTGGCTGTCCCTGTGATTGGCGTTCAGGTAACATTGAATGATTGAATGCTGGTTTTATTTAACACGAAGTGCTTCTGAAACAACAGTTATTGAAAACTTTTCTACTATATACTTGCAGGGCTTTCGATGGGACATAGATAATGATAAGTGGAAGGCTCGAGTTAACAGTATAAAGCATCTTTTTGAGGGTAATTAAGATAATGTCAAACTGAATGAACTTTTTGAATTGTATTGCAATTTGAAATTACTCGAATTCATTGATGCAGTGGCTCGTGATGATTATTTGGGAAAAAGTGATATTGACAGAGAAGTTGTGGAGAAGGTCAGCCAATTTTTTGTGAGCCCAACTATGATTAGTCTCTAAATGAATTGTTATATGCTTTGATATGTTTATTGCTTTAATAAAACAGGACTATTAATGCTTGTTACCATGGTTGGTATTGCATAATTGCTAGTTATTCACCCATTGGACATTCATATAGAGCTCTGTCTTGCTATTCTCAGTGTCTAGGAGTAGATACTAGATACTAATCTCATATTCTGTTTTTTAATTTCTGATCAGGTATGGGATAGGATCGCTCCTGGTCTAGCTTCCCAGTTCGATGCACCCTACTCAATTCCATCTATTGCACCACGTCCTCTGCTTATTCTTAATGGTAAGACCTTTCTACGTGCAATAAACAAATTCAAATTTAGCTGGCAACCTCATTTATGTACAAGCTTATGTATTGACAATTCAGTTTAACCAAACAGCAAAACGAGTTTTTGACTTCTTTAGTGTATATCAATTGTATAGTAGACCTCTGCACAATTGAGTTATGCAGATGATTTAGCTTTCGTGGTCTTCTGAATTTAACATGGAATTGAAGCATTTTTGTGTATTGGCCATTGGGATCTAGCTGCGAAAGATCATCGGTGTCCCATTAGAGGCTTGGAAATTCCCGAGTCAAAAGCGCTCCAGGCATGTGAAGAGTTTCACTGTTTAGATAATTTCAAAGGTATGAACACTAATTATTTAGTGACCTGTCAAAAGCTTATAAATATGATCTTCCATTACTAGTTTAATAAGAATGCCCAGGTGTTACTGTTGGTCGCAGCCAGCAATTTCCAACTTCAATGTAGCATCATTTCATTAAAAGATAAAAGAGTAGTGTTAAATGTACAGCAAATTTATACAACAATATTACAAAAACACGTACAATGTTGTTTTGTTTTAGTAAGAATGGATATTGATGCACTAAAAGATAAAGAACATTGTGAGTATTGGTGCAATATTGTTCTACACCAAACATTATTCAAAATAAAATCGTAATAAAAGTGGAAAGGAAGTCCCTTGATTTAAATTATGCTTTCCAATTAAACTATGGCAAACACATGCACATGCATGTATGTGTACTTGATGAAATTATACTTTTCTCGGGGGTACATTAAGTTTAAGTGGTCTCTACCAAATCCAAGACACAAAAACCCCAAATCCCTACCCCATCCTTACCGCCTGCTGCAATGCCAAAGTATTTTTTGAGTGTACATACCCTTAACTTTCCCCGATTAGAAAGTGTTGGATGAGGAGAGATTTTGCTTTTCACAGTTAGAGCATAAAACAACCCTCAACATACAACTATACAAATAACCTAATAGTAAGTCTACCCGTAGGATTTAAACTGAAAACTTTTTGCTCCGTACTCCAAGGTGGAGTGCTACAAGGTTCAACCATTGTGCATCAGACTCCTTTTTCACAATTGAATGACGTCATTTTTTGATGTGTGTGTGTGTGCTGTGCTAAGGAAAGTGTGCTTTTAGAGAGGACCGAAATTTAAATTAGGTAATGGGGTAGGAGAAGTGTCTTCACGGAGCTTCATTTGATTTATTCTAAGGTATCCAGAATGAATAAGAATGAAGTTAGCAAATTCAAACAACTTGATAAGAATATTTTATTTTGAAAAAGAAATGAATGTTCCACTGTTGTAGCATTTTCTTTTAATCTAAAAGTATCGTCTTCTTACCAAATAATTGCTTGATTGATTTGCTTTGACATGCAGTTGATTGCAGAACCTGGAATTGGCCACAGATTAACGCCTTTTCAAATGAAAGAATCATCTGATTGGTTTGACAAGTTTTTGAAGCCTTAGCTTGTACCTTCAGATATGTCCTTAAAATTCTGTGTGGTGTAAACTTATGAACCTACTTGCCCTAGCTCATTTCGATAGCGTTTTGTACAATTGTATTTATCATGTTATGAATAAATTATGGTGCTTTATCTTTTCCGTGCATGCTATAGTATAGGAGATCGTTATCAAATGACGAAGCATGATTTTATTTAAGCACGATTTCTCTTCTTGCCAGGGCGACACGATTCTTATAAGTTTTGGATATGCACAGCTTTAATGCATTTTTGTTCCCATTGATTTGTATCTGTCATAACTCTCATGCTCTCTGAAAGCAAGTCTGTTGTTGGAATAAAATACTCCGGCACACTTTACGGATCGAAGAAAAGTTAACCTAATACAAACAGGGATTAACAGAGAATAATAGAATAAATCTAATACAAACGCGGATTAATCTTTGCGTAGTACTAGTTCGTGACTTCTCTCATTCCTCATTTTTTTCCAGCTTGGAGAATATTTACGAAATGTTATGGGTCCCATTAATAATGAAATGACTGATCCTATTACAACACTAGGATAATCAGATTTATGGGCCTCGTTAATAAATGCAATGGCTGATCCTCTTTAGAAGAAAGAGAGGAGGAATTTCTCAATGAATTGTACCAGATCAGTCAAACAATACAGCTAACTGGTCTCCCTAGCATGTGAATCCGGATTCTTATTATCATTGTCTAAACAGAAGAACACTCAATATCGACCTTGAAATCTGGCTTTCATGTTTCATCAGAGCAATAAAGGATTATTCAAGTACGCTGAACTCAATTCTGTCACAAGTCCAGACAAGTTAAGTGGCATATGCACTCTCTCTGTACAAGTCACACCACTTCATTGCATACCATCAAACAGTGACGATGGCGTCCTAAAAAGTAAACGTTTTAAGTAAATCAAGTTTAGAACGAAGAACTGCTGTATCTCTTGCTAACTTGAATTGTTACAATGTCTTTGGATACAAACATATTGTACTTTCATAAACTCTACCAACAGCCTGGACAAACATAGGAAAACGAGTTATCTGAAATCGTTCAGCCTTTCTTTAGCATTGCTGCAAGCCTGGTGTACATTCTTGCCATGGACTGGTACGCTCTAACACCACCCGAACGCAGAAGATTACCTGTGATACCAAAAGAAAATAAGTGGAGAAAGAAAAAACACTTGTCTTCTTTATACCTAAGCAAGTCTGCACATACAAGTTTTTCAGCTCGTTTCTTTAACTCACACCAAACAATATGGAATGAATGCATGGACTTGGGATTAACTGGGGGCTTAAGAGGACAAGAATTTCTTTTGTTGGTTTATGAATATTTTGTGATGACAAAATATTTGGCTGTTATTATATTAATATTGATAAAGTCAAATTAATTACCTTGCTGAACTTTCTAATGATTTCGCTTGGTGTTTCAGATTTGAATTTGAAATTGAATGATATATGCTGATGGGTTTGTGTTTGAGAAAAAACAATATACGTTAGCAGTATTGATACATTTGTGAAAGAAGCAGAACGAGGCAAATAAAATGCTGAAAAGCTTTGCCAAAAATGGCAAAGGTTGATGTTCACATTGCTTTGCTTGCTCTAGTGGATAAAAATGTGTGCTGCTGTTGCTGCTATGATATCAAACATATTGGAGAGCAAACAAGTCAAACTCTCTCTCTCTCTCTCTCTCTCTCATGCTCAAACGGATATTTCCTCCTTTGTGACAACCTTGGACAGCATTTCAAAAACAACAAAAAAAAGAAGCAGCACTCCTCATAAAAAAAAAAAAAAAAAACTACAACGAGGATCAGCTCTCCAAAGCCTCACCCAACGTTAACTTCCCCTTTGGTGTTTCAACAAAGAGGCACAACATCTAAGGCAAAAAGTAAGAATAGCCCCTTGCACCTAAAAGTGAAGACTCCATCAGAAAGCATATGGGCAAGCTCTCCAAGCCTCCAACGGTCATACACTCACCCTCCTATATAAAGGTGAGCTTGGAAGACAACAAAGACTAAGAGGAAAAATCAAGAAACCAGTGTTACACTCCTGATATTCTCAACTCCGAAATTCAAAGTCTAAACTTAGTTTCCTCTTTTCTCTCAGTTGTTGTATCTGTAATATTATTTTGTACTGAGAGTATATTTGAGAGCCTTGTATTGAGAGATATACCTTTGTGTGAGAATCAGCATATTGTACTAAAACTCTGACACTGTTTGGGTTTATCTTGTGGTGATAAATCTGTTGGATTGAGCTTGGAGAGGCTCATTGAAAAACTACTTTGGTAGAGCTTGGAGAGGCTTGATCAAAGAACACTCGTTTTTGTACTGGTTGTACAAGGATTTTAGTGGATACACTCACCTAGAGGGTGAGGACTGGATGTAGGATTTAAGTTGGAGATCCGAACCGATATAAATAACTGTGTCAATTTCTTTATCTCCTTATCCTCCTTTGCATATTTTTTTTTATTGCCTTGGATTTGCTTTATCAAACTGATCTTAAGAGATTTAATCAAGTGTTATCATAAACTGTTTTATTGAAACAGCTAGCTTTGCTAAATCAGATTTGCTTTTTATCGTTTTGCCAACACAAGGCTCATTGAAACATCTTGCATATTGATTTGCTAACTGCATCAGTTTTTATTCAAGAAAGCATTATTTGATTTAAACACTGAAACTCAATATTGCTTCTGTTATAAGTTATCCTTGTTTTAAAATTGTGACGAAAATCTCCTGCTATAACAGAAGACATTTGACTAAAAAGTGTGTTTAGTGTGTAGGAAGTTTTTAGGAGTACTTAATTCAACCCCCCTTCTTAAGTACTCTGATACCATCATCTTTAATTTTCAACACTAAACAGTCTAAAGCCCAAATCCTCCAGTAACCAAAATGGAAAAGATTTTTTGAAGCGATAGACAACAGAAGAAAAAATGTCCTCTTCATTAGCCAAGAAAGGGGTGGGAAGCAAGGAATTAAGAACCTGCAGCCAACGGCACTAATGGTGTGGAAACTAATATAATTAGTGGGAAGGGAATTCCCAGCAAATTGATCTGTCATTAAGGGTCGCCTGCCCATTGGAACAAAAGGGGTCATAAAATATTTTGCATCCTGAAAGACGCAAAATTAAGTCTTGGGCTGGACACAGGTTCATAATCTTGATGTTTACCATACACAAAAGTAAGGATATGCTAAGAGATTTCTAATAAGCAGTTAAAGAATTTTGATTAATGACCATCATACTTCTCTTTTGTTTCTTTCCCCATTTTTCTTCAACAAGGAAGCTTCTTAATTGCTGATAAACTTGTAAGCCGCATTTATTCTTGCTTATGATAAAGCGCTAGGCACTGCTAGATTGTTTGCAACTGCATTTTCACACCGGCTGCGTCATCCATGTTGTATCTTTGTGAATGTTTCGAGACACCTTCCTTTGGACTTTGGTTGTTCTAGAGTGTGATCAACATTGTCATCTTGTTAAACAATATATGGAGAATAAGTACCAAAGAACTCGCTGAGCTATGTGTCTGATTAGTATTTAGTACACTGGTAAAGTCACGGACTGAAATTTCCTTGCAACTCACAACTTTTTCAACTTGATCGTCCTCTTTCATCTTCGCTCCTCCCTCTCGTGGTCGGATTGCAGAAGCCAATAATTGACGTGATTTGTTTTTTGGTTATCTAATTAAACCAATTGATCTTCAAAAGGACTAAATTACGAAAAATGATGAATGGACCAAATGGATTTCACTGATAATTACGTGCTAGAACTGAACAGAATTAACGAGATGATCATCTTTAAGTCCTTGCGTTATAGTTGAAGGTAAAATATACTATTATCTTTAGGTGAGGGTTACACCGTAGAACTAGAAGCATACATGTTCTTTTTTTTTTTTTTTTTTCTTCCGATTGCTTAAGGGTATCCCTCGGCCGACAGCCGATGACTAATCCCTCCGAGACATAGAGATCACCGGAGTGAGTTTTGCCTCTCCCAACAAAGCCCCTTTCTATACACACGACAGGAGTCGAATCCCTGACACATGCTTAAAGAACCCAGCCACATTACCAATTGTGTCAGACTTTGTTGGTAAAGCATAGCATACCTCTTCTCCCAAATCGAATAAAATGACAATCAATGGGTCATGAACAACCCAATAAAATTATTAGCACTTAACATAAAACAAATGAAGGAAAAGAAAACATGAAAGACTTATTAAATTAGGTCCATGCGTCAAAATTCTAATCCTACATCAAGCAAACTAAACAACTGAAGGGGAAAAACATGAAAAACTTATTAAATGAGGCCAATGTGTCAAAGTTCTAATCCTACGTCAATAAAAATAAACAAAATAAATGAAATGAGAATTTCATGTGCATAGCCTCCAAATGAAGATATCATACTCCATGTCCTCTGAGACCTCCATATGACCTGCAAATTCATAAAATAGAATATAACTAATATATTATTTCATTAAACAAATATGATATCAAATAAAAACAAAATTGAAAGAGTATAAAAGAAAATAAAGACAACATACACTAATTACCATGAATAGAGAGACTAAATATTAGGTGGGTATCCCAGCACAATATGAGATAACATTTTCTTATGCTGATCAATCGGAATTCCCATAAAAGCTTTCCTAGCATTATGATCTCGAGCAAAGTATATGTAAACAGTTGGCAAAAAAGCCGGTTCAACACCAATGTTAACCAATTGTGCCCACATTTCCTTAGGAGCATTATTCTTGTTTAGATTGACTAAATTTGCTGTGCTTTTACCTAAGTTGCCAAACACATCAATCATCTTGTCAATAGATTTAGCAATATGCATGTTTACATCACCGTCTGTGGATTTTCTCCCTCTTTTCTTAATCGTATATAAGGTTGCATCACAAGACTGATTATCGGAAGGCTCTCCAAGGGAAGGGAAGGAATGCTGCTCCTCATCAGCTATATCAAATCCATCTAAAGTAAATTCATTCATAGATACCAAATGGTCTATGTCATCTATCGTGTCACCATATCCATTCCTATCATTTGTAGCTCGTCTTGCTCTTATTTTAGCCGCTGTTTCTGCATGCTCTCCTGTTACTCAGTCTTTTCCAAAAAGTTGAGCTAGTTTATCATAATGTGGAATAGATTTGTTTCTCCACTCAACTGCATCTGGCCTAACCTGTACCAAAATAAGATACGAGTAAACATTAAATAAAAAAAATTAATCATGCTAATTCTTAAATTAAAATCATTGTAAATTTAATATTTGTATATAGAATATACCTTAATAATTTCTGGTTCAGCAATCCACATGCTTGTTATTGTATCCCAAGCAAAACCACTTAGACCATTTTTGAAAAGGTCATTATAAGCATTGAACTTTGCTTTTATGTTTTTCGTATGATCTTTTATTTTATCTTTAGAGATTGGCTTGTTCGGGAAGTGGTTTTTCAACTCTTTTAAAATGCTATCCATTGCGCTCGATGTCATACAATTACCATTTTTGTTACCCAAAGTTTGCTGATGGAGATATGCATAAATCAAAACCTCATCCATTGATAGTGTCCAGAAACATGTATCACCACCTTTAATCCTCTTTGCCCTTTTTGAATTTTCATCCATTGCTAAGCTTAAAAACCAATGACGTATATACAACTTGATCAACACAAGTATCCATCAATTAACTAACCAACCATCAATAAAAATTTATAAAAACCTCATCCAAGAATGAAAAATTTTAGAGTACAAAAATAAAGCTCAACTAGAGCACATTAATGACAATTCATGCAAGGAACTAGAGTCAATAAAAATATATCAAAACATAAACAAACTTAAGACATAATAAATGAGAGATGCTTAGTAATTTAGCCACATATTAGCTGTAATATTATCTCTAATTATCTCTCCTCTAGCCGTATCATCATTGTCTTCTCTATGAACTTGATGGCTCTCATGAAAATTCCTTTCATTTCAAGTTCATGTTCCACTTCGTCTATGAGATTCTGATCAAGATCTACCCTCATCAAGTAGTTCAATATGCAGCAAGCAATTATGATTTCTGTTCAGGTAGTAATACCAAATGTAGGATTTGTTGTAGTTTGTATAATTGGAAACCTCTTCTTCAGCACACCAAATGCACATTCAATAGAAATATGTAATGATGAGTGACGATTGTTGAATAATTCACAAGGATTATGTGGTGGATTTCTAGAATATTCTTGCAAGTGGTATCGTCTCCCTTATAAGGTGTGATAAAACAAGCCTTTAAAGGGAATCCAGCATTGGCAAGGTAGAATTTTCCTAAAAAGAATATTTTGATGAGTTTAATAAATAGTTTTAAACAATAACTTACACCAATTACTTTGGGTTTTAATTACCTTCTGGTGCTTTGAGAGGACTGCTACGTGTCAAAGCACATTTTACAATTCTTGAGTTTGATGCTATTCCGTCCCATCTAGGTAAGATATATGTGAATTTCAAGTCAAAAGTGCACATAGCTAATACATTTTGTGTGGGGTAATCATTAATACCACGATACCTACAGGCATATTTTTCTGGAACTTTGACACGCATATGTGTACAATCAATTGCTCCGATACAATCCTGAAATTCAATTATCTTATCAAATTTGTATGGCACCAATTTATTATTGCTAAAATGGAAGGGTAAAAGAGTTCACCTTGAAATATGGGTAAAACCTAAAGTTGTTAATTATCTCTGGATGAACATGTGTCCCATCAGGTTGTTTCATAAATATCTCTTTCAACTCTATTAAAGCTTGCAATACACTATGAAAATGATGACTAACCATCTCTCTAGAACGTCTAAAGAAGAAAGATATCACATGATTCCTAATATTGTGCCCTACTATATAAAGAAATTTTGCAACTTGTTCTTCAATTGTTGCCCGTCGTGTGTGTCGAAGTCCACCTCGATCTCTTAATATGGTGCACAAGTTTAAAAAAGCTTAAGGACCCATACGAATTACATCTCGACATCGATCAGTGCCCACAATCCTTTTCATCAATTCATCTAGAGCCTTTTCTCTATCTTCTTTTATTATACGAGGTATTTGTTATCTTCTCGAATTGTTTCTCAATGCAAAGATTACAATTATGAGAAACAATATTTGAGCAGCCATGATTTTTAAAATGTGGAGCAATATTATATATTTTGATATAAATTCTTTATTGTCCATCTATATTAATATAAGAAATGACACAAATAAAATACCAAGAAAATAAAAGCACAAATATATCACATCCTATACAAAATACAACACATTCTATTCCTATTGCAAAATTTAGAAGAATGATATTCACAGTTCAGTGTGATACAGACTAAGATCTATGCCTTTCCCTATACAATTTCATAAACGAGTTATATACGTGATTCTATACCAATTTAGTGCTCCCATGTTTTAAATTTTTCAACGTATGTGAGTCCTGATCTTGCAGCTCAATTTGCTCCAACAACAACAGGGGATTGTGTAACAGTAGTAGCCTTTGATCCAAAGCGTAACAATTTTGTGACAGTTGCGAGCATGGACTTGATTCTGACTTTATCTTTCTTTATTTTTGGGCACAAACTTGCAATTTGTTCCATGCTGAGCATGCTTTCATTAATAATGACATTTTTTCCCCTTAAGCTTCAATATAATCGTGAATTAAAATTTACATCTATTATGATTTCAGTTTTTTATTATTTAGTCATGTTGGATAACATTTAGCTCTATGAACAGTGAATATCATTATAAAAAAGTAACATTTAGCTCTATGATGCCATTTTTGTGTTGCTCTCTCTCTCCTACTCACCATGACTCACTTTGCAAAGAAAAAAGATGAAGACTTTAGTTGGAATTTTAAAAAGATTGGTGTGGGGTCAACTTTCTAATTATTTTTTAAGACCATGACTTGGTCGATGTAAACACTAAACACAATCCCTGTTTCTTTCATTTACATCTTAGGCAATTGATTTATTATTCTCAATTGTGAGGACCACGGTGAGCTGCAAACAGCTAAACATCGAAACTCATATAAAATATTGCCGTGTTAACTAATGCTTTCTGACCATTAATTAATAATTATTAGAGTAATAATATGTATGCAATATTATTGCCCAACATTCTTACAGGTGAAAAAAATAAATCAACAGTTGCTATCAAATGAGTCCAATTTTTGTTTCATAAAAAAAAAAAAGAAACCTTTGCTATCAACTCACTCAATTTTTATGTCAATTTATCTGAAGACAAATAAATTTATATGAATAATATTTAGTAGAAGCAAAACAGACAAATCATGTTAAGAAAAACTACGATAATAATTAACCAAAAAGAAAATACAACAATAACCATTAAGTTAAATAAAAGTGACATTTAACTTATTTTGATTTTATGAGCATCGATTCATTTCTTTTTTTTTTTTTTTTTTTTGAGGCCCTTTAATTTTCAAAGAAAAGCAAAATGGATAAACTGATATAAAGTAACGAGTAAGGGCGGCAGGCCACCACAGACAGCATAGCAGGTGGCTAGCTACAAAGCATTGACGCAGAGAGCCAATGAGGAATGTGAGAGCAGGGAAGGCACTTCCAACTCGGCACGTGCTTACTCCATTTACCCGCACGTGCCTCGAGATTGCCATGATTTCCCCCAACAACACCAGCCCGCGAAAGTTTTTTGTTTATAAATGCAGCACAGCGCATTTTCTCAGTCGAGGCACAGCCATTACTCCTAAACAAACTCGCATTCACACCAAAATAGCCACAGAAAAAGAAGAACAAGAAGACATGGAAGCTCAGAGGAAGCTCCGATCCGAGTTCCTCCAAGTCCTGCGTAGCAGGCGAACCGCTCCTCCAGGTAACAACACTTGATCCATCAGATCGAGTTCACCAAAATTTCACGCTCTTGCTGTCAACGATATATGATTTCTTCTTCGATGGTTCAAATTCGTTTCAGTTCCGCTAACTTTCGAGCCCGCGAAGCCAGTGACGGATCCTTTGCATCAGAATTCCCCTCCATCCGTCGAAGAGGTTTCAGTTTTCAACTTCCATAGCATCTTCTTCTTCTTCTTGTCTTTTTCTTGTTCGTTCGTTTTCTAGTTTCATTGTGGCCTCACAACCCTATAGCAGGAGATTATGACGTCTTGTCCGAAGGCCAACATTGGCAACCTCAAAGATTCGCTCAAGGAGGAGAATATCTACTTGACGGTAGAGGTAATTGATTAGTTAATTCGATTCCTCTTGAGTTCAATTTTCGGATGTATAGATCCTTTTGTTATTCGGATTTGAATTTGAGCTTGTTAAGAGAAGAATTCGTTAGAAACAACGCTTTATTTATATTATAGGAAGGAGAGCAAGGACGGTTGCCTTTGCTGATTTTGAGCTTGAAGGAAAGTGATCATAAGAAGAAGAGAAGGCCAGCTGTTGTTTTTCTTCACAGTACTAATAAATACAAAGAATACCTGCGTCCGTTGCTTGAGGTTCCTACTGCTGCATCTTACTCTGCTCTAATTGTTCATCGGTTGTTCATTTTTGTGCTCCTATAACACGACTCGTGTTCCGCTCAGGCATATGCTTCGCGAGGATATGTAGCGATTTCCGTAGATTCTAGATACCACGGCGAACGTGCCACCAGCACAACCACATATCGGGATGTACGTGTTTGATTTGCTTTCATTGCATTACTACCTTGAATCCTCGGATCAATAAATTGCGAGTATGTCGTTTAGGGAAAGGATTCGTTTTATGTTCGGACTTGGTATAGATTTCAGGAATTTATTTGATTTATAAATGAAATACTACGGTTATAGCTGGATTCTTATTTTAATTGTTGAAAATGATAATTTTTCCCGTTATTTAGAATGAATTAATTGAGATTTGATTTTAGTATAATTGTTGTGTGAAGTATAAGCATAAAAGCTGTTTAAACTCTCATTCAGTTATGATCTGGTTACCATGTCGTCAAAAGTGGAAAATTCTTTTTAATGACTGCCTTAAAAGCTATACATATAGCAATATGTGATTAGTTGGTACTAAGCAAAAGTTAATATTAATAATATATTAAAATTAACCTCAATTATTAAAAAAAAAAATTCTAAGAATACAGAATTTAATTTTCAAATTCGTTTAAATCATATTTATAATAATGAGTTACAGACACGAGCATTTAATTTTTAAATCAAATAAGTTCAATCCAAATAAAATGAAATGCATGTTTCAATGATTCTATTTGCTCTAAGGAATATATTTAATCTTTAGGAGAAGTAATTATGTCTTAGGAAAATGATAGTTTCTCAGTTCACGTAGTCATTCTATAAAGAAGAAAGACTTTTTGACTTAAATATTCAGCCAAGATCCATCTTAAGGTGGAACATAAATCATCTATATAAAATTCAAACCTGATCATTGCAGGCTCTTATTGCTGCATGGAAAACTGGACAGACGATGCCATTCATATATGACACGGTAACTTCCTTATTTATTATCCTGCTTTATCATGCAGTTAAGAAAAGAAAGAAAAAAAAAAAGACTCAGCCACTTTCTGACCCAAATGATTTGGTTGAAAATGGAACTGTAGGCATCGGTGCAGTTTAAACTTACAATTAATTTGGTTCAAATTGGTGTACTATTCCTTCATCTGCAGGTCTGGGACTTGATTAAATTGGCAGATTATCTAACACAGAGAGAGGATATAGATCCTTCTAGGATAGGAATCACTGGAATATCACTTGGAGGTTGGTTAAGAGAAGTTGAAAGGATAATGTCAGATGCCATGTTTGATGCGATTCCCCACTTATGTAATTCCTTGATGCAGGAATGCATGCATGGTTTGCGGCATTTGCTGACACTCGCTATGCTGTGGTTGCTCCTGTGATTGGAATTCAGGTAACGTTGAATGATTGAATGGTTCAGGTAACATTCAATGATCGAATGCAGGCTTTATTTAACAAAGATGTGCTTCTGAAACAACCATTATTGAAAACTTTTGTACTATATACTTGCAGGGCTTTCGATGGGCCATAGATAATGATAAGTGGCAGGCTCGAGTTAACAGTATAAAGCCTCTTTTTGAGGGTAAGACAATGTCAAACTGAATGAACTTTTAAAAATCGTGTTGCAGTTTGAAATTACTTGAATTCATTGCTGCAGCGGCTCGTGATGATTTGGGAAAAAGTGATATTGACAGAGAAGTTGTGGAGAAGGTCAGTCAACTTTTTATGAACCCAACTTTTATTTGTCTCTATATGAATTGTTATATGCTTTGATATGTTAATTGTTTTAATAAAAACATGATTGTTTGCATGTTACCATGGCTGTTATTCCATATTTGCTAGTTATTGACCTGTTGGACACAATTCCATATAGACCTTTGTTCTTGCTATTCTAAGTTTCTTGGAGTAGGTATTGGACACTAAGCTCATATTCTGTTTTTCAATTTCTGATCAGGTGTGGGATAGGATCGCTCCTGGTCTAGCTTCCCAGTTTGATTCACCCTACTCTGTTCCATCTATTGCACCACGTCCTCTGCTTATTGTTAATGGTAAGACCATTTTACGCACATTAAACTATTTCAAGTTGTAGCTAGCAACCTCATTCTTATACAAGTTTATATATTGACAATTCAGTTTAACCACACAGAAAACCGAGTTTTTGACTTCTTTAGCGTATATCAATTATATGTAGTTGACCTCTGTACCAGTATTAGTCAATTTTGTTATTCCGACAATTTAACTTCTGTGGGTTGCTGAAGTTAACATGGTTGGAGCATTTGTTTGTGTATTGGCCATTGGGATCCAGGTGCGGAAGATCCTCGGTGCCCCATTGGAGGCTTGGAAATTCCTGAGTCAAAAGCGCTCCAGGCATATGAAGAGCTTCACTGTTCAGATAATTTCAAGGTATGAACATTTATTATTTAGTGAACAGTCTTGAGCTTTAATATGGTCTCCCATTACTAGTTTAATAACAACGCCTAGATGTAATGGTTGGCTGCAGGCAGCAATTTCCAACTTCTGTGTGGCATCATTTATTAAAAGGAAAAATCATACTAATAAAAGTCGAAAGGAAGACCCTTGATTTAAGTTTTGATTTCCAAACTATGACAAACACATGCACACGCATGTATGCGAACATGATGAATTGATACTTTTCTCGGTGGTACATCAAGTAATCTCTATCAAATCCAAGACACTAAACCCCAAATCCCTACCACATCCCAACTGCTTGCTGCAACGCCAGAGGTTTGATGAGTGTATACCCTTAACTTTCCCGGATTAGAAAGTGTAGGGCAAGGATAGGTTTTCCATTTCGAGGTTAGAGCATATCACAATCCTCAACGAAGACTCATAATGACACAAATAGCCTAGTAGTAAGTGTACCTGCAGGATTTAAACCGAAAACTTTTTGCTCCTATGCTCCCAATTCTGATACTCCAAGTTGGAGTGCTACAAGGTTCAACCATTGTGTATCGAAGTTTTTTCTAACAATTGAATGACATCATTTGTTGATGTGTATGTGTGCTGTGGTAAGGAAAGTGTGCTTTTAGAGACGACCAAAATTCAAATTATGTAATGGTGTGGGATACTGTAGTTGAAAATTAAGAAAAGTGATCTGACGGAGCATCAGTTGATTTATTCTCAAGGTATCCAGCATGAATAAGAATGAAATTAGCAAATTCAAACAACTTCATAAGAATATTTTATTTTGAAAAAAGAAATGAATGTTTCATTGTTCTAGCATTTTCTTTTAGTTTAGAAGTATCATCTTCTTATTAACTAATTACCTGATTGGTTTGCTTTGACATGCAGTTGATCGTTGAACCTGGAATTGGCCACCAATTAACGGGTTCCCAAGTGAAAGAATCGTCTGATTGGTTTGATAGGTTTTTGAAGCCTTAGCTTGTGCCCTCAGCATGTCCTTAAAATTCTGTCGTTTCGGTAGCGTTTCGTATAATTTGTATTTATCATGGTATGAATAAATCATAGTGCTTTACCTCTATTCACCAATAGAGAAAGTGCTTTACCCATTCAATGTATGGTATAATCTACGATATCGTTATCAAATGCAGAAGCATGATTTTATTTAAGCGTGATTTCTTCAATTGCCAAGCCGACATGATTCAATAGGTTTCGGATACGCACAGCTTTTAATGCATTTCTGATGCTTTGATTTTGTTCCGGTCGATTTATGTGTCATAACTCATGCTCTTAGAAATTTGATTGTCTGAAGGCTTTAAAGGCATGTTAATCGAATAAAAAAAACTCCAGCACACTCTGCGGATCAAAGAGAAATTATATTCGAGCAATAAGACAAACGTATCCGATGAGTGTCTACACACAAGGTCACCAGAGTCTACGATGTCATACAATGAGGTCTATGGACTCCATCTGATACGAGTTTGCATTAACTTCACTTCTGATCTACTTTTATCGCCCGTAAGGCAAGGAGTTGAAGCTTATTATGAGAGAACAGTATCACTATGCCATATCAGAGAAACGTGAGGGCTTTTTAACGTTATGCTTGCTTAGGTACGAATTGCTTGCAATGCAACTCCCCTCAGCTTAAAATCCATGTTCCACTGGACTTCTGGAATAATCAACAACATCATCCTATGTGCAGTTTGTGGTTTCTCTCATTCCCCACTTGACCAGCTTGGAGAATATTTGCAAAACGTAATGGGTTCCATTAATAATGAAATGGCCAGTCCTCTTAATAGGAGCAGGACAATAAGACTTACGGGTCCCATTAATAATGCAAAGGCTGGTCCACTTACAAGAAGGAGAAAAGGAATATCTCAATGAACGATCAGTTAAACAATACAAGTAATTGGTTTGCCCAGTACGTGAATCCGGACTCATTTATCATTGACTACACAGGACTTGAGAACACTCGAACACTCTGTATTGACATTGAAATCTGGCTTTCATCAGAGCGATAAGGGATTATTCAAGTACGCTGACCTCAGTTCTGTCACAAGTTCGGACAAGTTAAGTCGCATCTACACTTTCTCTGTACAAGTCACCACTTCAATACATACCATCAAACAATGACAATAACGTCTTAAAAAGTATACATTTTAAGGAATCAAGTTTAGATCAAAGAACTGCTGTATCTCTTGCTAACTTGAATTGTTACAATGCCTTTGGAGGCAAACACATTGTACTTTCATAAACTCTACCAACAGCCTGCACAAACACAGGAAAACAAGTTATGTGAAATCATTCAGCCTTTCTTTGGCATTGCTGCAAGCCTGGTGTACATTCTTGCCATGGACTGGTACCCTCTAACATCACCTGAACGCAGAAGATTACCTGTAATACCAAAAGAAAATAAGTGGAGGAAATAACACTTGTCTTCTTTATACTAGTCTGCACATACAAGTTTTCAGCTCGTTTCTTTAACTCAGACCAAAGATATTTATGAACGCAGGGTCTTGGGATTAATTGGGGGCTTAAGAGGACTAGAATTTCTTTATTTTCTAAAGAATACAGAAAAGCTGCAGTCACAGTTCTATATGATCAACAACAAAAATCTAGAAACTACATCCAGTTCAAACAGCACACACAGCTGAAGACAACAAAGGCCAGTATTATGTAAAACAACATATTCTAATACACC
This sequence comes from Dalbergia cultrata, assembly GCA_031216105.1. Classification (NCBI taxonomy): domain Eukaryota; kingdom Viridiplantae; phylum Streptophyta; class Magnoliopsida; order Fabales; family Fabaceae; genus Dalbergia; species Dalbergia cultrata. The sequence continues at coordinate 34,553,427 of CM062349.1, read as the reverse complement.
AACTCCTCACTCACTCTCTCAGCCACAATTGATTAGCTTGTGGAGGTTTGAAACAGTTAAAATTGGCATACATTTTGCATTTGCTCAATCTTCAAATCCAACTTTAATATGATCTTCCATAATAAAGACCTTCACATACTACAATGGAGTATTATATGAATACAAAGTCTCTTCTTTCAGTTCTTTTTTCCATTTGGGGAGAGTGGGAGGAGAATAAAGCAGCCTTTTGATTCCGTGAAACTAGAGATAGATAGAAACAGATAAACACTTATAAAAGTGGAGAAAGTCAGTCAACCTGAATCACAATTCAGAGGGCTGTCAGGTTCTGGATGGGCCATCAAAGCAATTATAGCCCTACATACAGATTGAAGCGTCCAAGCTGGGCTCCAAGCATTTTTCAGGATATCCAGACAAATCTCCCCTGTCTAGAAAATTACTGAGATGTTTAAGTAATATCCATGACAAAATGTCAAGAACATCAAATCCAATATAGAAAATAATCTTTCAAACTTAAATCAAACAGAAGGAAAACAAAAATCGATTAACCAAGCAATCAAATTCAAATCAATAATAGGCTTCCAGAATCCAGTGAATACTTCATGAAACTCAAGGGCCAATGGGGTTAATAGCAACGATAAAGCTTAATCAACTCATCTTCTTCTATAATAATAATAGTATAATACTAATAATTAAAAAAAAAGAAAAATTAGTCATGTATAAACTAATTAGCATTCAGCCTCCCCTAAATAGTTAGCATTTATAATATTCCTCCCACAGAGAAGATGACCAAGGCAGTAGAATGTAGAATGCCCCATATGCAAACAATTAGAACACTTTTGAACTCTGCATCACTTAAATGGGAAAACTCAGAAACCATTCATCTGTGAAATAAATTAGGATAAACTATTTCTCCACAGAAATCATGTGGTCATGCTGTATAGGTGAAACAGGACCAGCAAAAAAAAAAAAAAAAACTGTAGTTACTTACAGATGGATCCATCCTACCTTAAAATGCACATTTGGGTGAAATATTTTAGTCAAGAACCGGACTTGAGGTGGCTGCAGAGGATATTGCTCTGGAACAGAAAAAGCAAGCTGGAAGACACCACCCTCATAAGGAGTCTCTGAGGGTCCCTAAACATAAACAAAACCAAAACAAATGTCAGAATCACCACAGACTCAGACTGGTTGAATACCATATGTTATCTTGTACAAGAGTTTTATCGCATGAACCTTGATAAGGGCCGTCCATTTAAAAATGTTAGAATCATCGCAAACTAGTTGAATATCAGGATCAGCTGATTTCTCGCGCTGCACCTCTTTGTACTCCTTGAACAGCCTAGCCCGTGATGCCTGCATTGAAAACCCAATTCATAATAAAGCAAAGCTTCAATGCAGGATCAAACAAAGCTTATTTTACAATTAGAAAAAATGACAACAAAATCAAGTACAGTGCCAAAAACAAATGCAGATATCTACATGGAACACACTATCATCACTCAAGTTAATTCAACACACCTAGTCCTTCAAAATGACCCATCACAATTACATTCATTAACATTACCCAGAAAATTAAAAAATAAAAAGTGATAGTCAGTTCAAAACACCTATATTTTACACGCAATTGCAATCATGACATTCACATCTAACAAGAAAATGAAATTAAAAAAAAAAACCCAATGGTGAGTGACAAGGAACCTGCATGATGCGCGAGCTGGAAAATAGTCCTCAGAATGAAATTAGCTGCATAATTAACCAACAAAGATTCATTAATTTTGTTACGAACAAAAAATTGAGGAAGCGCAATCGAGGAATGAAGAATCGTACCGTGTCGGAGGGTACTGTCGATTTGGGAAGTAAGAGAAAGGAAAGAAGGGAAGAACTGCGATAGCGTGCACTGTTGGATCGATGAATTCTGAATCGGAAGAGAAGCAAATGGGAACTGTAGAAACCCTAAAAACGTGAACTCACCACCAAGAACAAAGAAGACGAAGACGAAGACGGAAACGAAGACAAGAGGGAAACGAAGCAATGCGATCAATCATACAGCTAGCACGCGAAGTTTCGGAACCGTTTAATAATACAGTCGTCATCTTTTTTTCTCTGATTCATGTATAAATATTCTTAATAAAGTTTATCTTTTCATAAACGGGGGTGATTATTTCAAGAAACACGAGTGTAATTAGTAATAATTAAGACAGTTTCGCCTTTTTTTTCCCCCTAATTTGCTTCAGGTAATGAATTGCAAGTTTAAAGACATGCTTTGACTGAACAAAAACCAATACAAGACAATGAAATGTGAAGTATTTATTAAATTATAATATAAGCTTAAACATTAAATCAATATTGTAAAAATAATGTTAAATGTCAATACTTTAAAAAAGCATAAAAATTGAAGCATAGCTTAACGTTGTTTATCAAAAGCATTGCTCAACTTCATCACCTTTATTAAAAATTCTTTGTTTGAATTGCACCAAAAGTTGAGTTATTGTCTTAGTTAACAAAAAGTAAAAGTAATAAATATTTTGGAAACTTATATTTTCACAATTTTCTTAAATATTTAATAATGAATAAATAACTTTTACAGTTTTATAGTTTTGTCTAAAAAAATACATGTTGACTAAAACCCATTAATTGATACATAAGAACTATTAATGACCATAAGGTTTATATAAAAAATATAACCATAATTGTGAAAACAAATTTTACACCATCAATATTTAAAAAATTGACTTTTTCTTTATGTATTTAATTTAGATGTATTGACACTAAATAATGTTTTTTTACACTATATCAAATCAATTTTTTTTTTTATATTCATAACTTTTGAAGTAATAAATAAGAGTCAAACTAATTTTTGCTTATATGACAATGTGATAGTGCAACCAAAAAAAAAAAATAGAAGTGGATCAAAATTAAACTTTTAATATTAAAATACTTCTGGTACACATTATTTTGATGACAATGAGTTGAATAATTTTAATTTTGTTATCCCCTTAAAAATATTAATTTTATTAACCACTGTTTGAAGACTTGCAATTACAAATTCACACGTTGGGTATAATTGTATTTCAAGGCTAAACGTATATTGACTAATTAAAATGGATAACAAGAAAAGCCTGCTGCAAAAGATTACAAATTCTATCCAAACATATTGTTGGCTCACTTACTTTTGATGAACAAAATCCCAACTTAAAATCTTTGAAAAGAAAATTAAATATTTGGAATAGGGAGAAATTTACGTTATAATAAGTCGCCTCGATTCACTTTAAACTAATCAAAATCTCATAAATTTTTATAAGAACTATTTTTTCGTAACACTATGCTTAAGTCATTTGTGCATATAAGCAAATAGTTAAAAGTAGTAGTACTAATATACAAGCATCCTCACATCATTTGGGAAACATGACCTACATCAATCTTCCCCGTGAGTTTCTGCGACCTGCCATAATTTTTTTCTATTCGATGCAATTTTCACGATGCAATTTTCATTTTTCATATGTAAGTTACGCCATACTATATCCTTCTCCACATATTCCAGTGGGAGATAAGGGTTAATTTCGTCGGGGCTTCAGAGAAGTTGCAAGTTAAAAATTAGGAAGTAAACTTTTCAAATGAAACTATGCCAGGAACCCACGTAACATCTAACTGAATCTAATCATCAAAACTCACGTAATAAAAAATGAAGAGGAACCATAAAAACTTCAGCCCAACCAACAGATGCTCTAGCCAAAGTTTTTCCTTCTAATTTCCAGTTTTTTCTCTAGAACAAATGTACAAATCTAATGCAAGTTGCCAGCACAGCAACACAATATGGGATAATAACCAAAAAAACGATATACATATATCAAAATATATATATATAAAAGAAAAAAGTGAAATGAACAGAATTAAGAAAAAAATGATGACGAGAGGCGGCAAACAGGGGAAAGGAAGACGCTAAACCAGTCACATTTCTACACGCTACCAGATTTTGGGCTTTTTGATTTCACTTTTGCCATGTCAACAAGGTCTCCAAATAACTTATCTTCTGGCTTGGTAGGCTTCCCAGGTGGCACATAAGATGTAGCAGAAACTTGGTAAGAGTTCCTCAGACCATTATCATCTCTCACAGATAGACCATACATTTGCTGCTCAACATACTGAACCCCTTGTTGCTGACCATAGCCGTATCCGGCATATTGGTTGCCATACATTTGTTGAGGATACATGTAAGCCACAGGACCATTTTGCATTTGATGTGGAACCATACCCATGTAGGGACCAGCAGCACCCTGAATCTGCTGAGGGTGCAAGGCCAATTGATTGCTTTGAGCGGCATAGCTGTTAGCATTTGGCAGCATATACATTTGGTTGTTCCCCATTGCCTGAGGTCCCTGAGGATGTGCAGCACTCTGAACATGTGTCATAACCACTTGAGTGACTTGCAGTGGCTGTGGATATTGGGCGCCAGCTACTAGACTACCATTGTCTGTGGGTTGAGCTTCCCAAGGAGGTGGTGGCAATGATCCACCGCTTTGTGTACCTGTGAGCCCAAGAAAAATAAATAAATAAGTGGTGCAATCATGTCCAAAATATGAGTACAAATCCTATACATTAACGTTCTCCTCAATCCAATCCGGCAATTCACTGCCAGTCAACAGGGAAAGTAAACACTAAGCATGGGTGTTTAGAGGGGTAAAAAATGAGTATAAAAATTCTATGGATGAGCTCCCTGAGTTATTTTACACATGTACCTCATCCATGAAATTTTCTCCCCCATATTTATCTTTAAACCAAATACACTTTTAAGAGTTGTGAATTTTCTATGAACCAACTTGAAAAGCAGGGATCACATATCTTTGCAGCAATTGCTGAAAGGATGAGAACGTAAGTGTGAAAGGATTTGAGCCAAACATGAATTTAACCAATAAAGAAGCATTAAGTGCACCATAAACTGGTGAAGGTGGCTGTTGCGGCTGGGCGACCTGACCATTCCAAGGAGGACCTGTGCTTTGTTGTGCATATGGTGATTGCTCATACCGAGGTGACCCCATATTTGGTATACTCCCGTTGGGGTGATATACACCTTGAGATATGAAAGTCTGCTGTTGCTGAAATTGCGGGGATAATGGACTGGTTTGGCCAGTAACATTATTGGGCTGGGTGTTAACAGGAGCAGGTGCATTGTTGCCACTAGAAAACGTATCAAAAAGAATAAGAGCATTCTGCTGATTCATTGGACTGGCTGGCTGTTGTTCTCCTAAAGGAACAAGAGCAAGTGAAGTCTCTGCTTGTGGCGAGTTATAGTCATCACCACTGAGCAGGTCCAATTTGGGATTGACATTCACAGGTGTGCCTGAACCATTTGACGTGGGGGGTGCAGGAAGCAATAACTGATTCAATGTTTGGGACCCTGCTTTAGCAGTAGATGGTGATCTGCAAAAATATATAAAATGAAGAGCCACACAACCAGAAGGCACCAGACAGGACAGGTTATTGTCAAGTAAACTAGGCATGTAATTCATACATCTTTATCAATCTATTTCTGCATGTTTCATGAAACAACAACAAATGTAAGTCTGCAGCCAAAACTAAAGCCTATGGTCAAGTTCATCAAAAACAATATTCCACAACTAATTACTTGTGTATGAGACCATCACAAAAACAGAAACATATAAAAGAATAGGAGAGGACTTCGCAAAGACTTAGCTTTAAAGCCAAGGACAACTCATATTTCCCTCCCTAACAGTATAGACATCACTTCACTAGAAATTATATGAACAAGTTTCCAGGACCCTATTGGCACATATAATTTGGAAGTTATTTTGAATTATAAAATTTACTAAGTCAAGAAAATAGCAACTGGTAGCAAATTACATGGATTTCAATCGGGTAAAAAATGAATTACCAGGATTCTAATTGCGTAAAATCAACAGTAACATATAAAAATGAATGAAGAGCAACAATTTACAGCAACAATAAAGACTGGATTACCTCCCATCGCTTTGTTTACTAGTATCTCCTGCATCAATCAGAGGACCATCAACATTTACAAGTGCTCCAGTAGATGCGGACTTTGGTTTCTCAGTGCGATTTTGAGCAGTTCCTGAAGCAATGGATTCATGCTTGGCCAGCACATGCTGCAGATCATCATTCAGAGCAAGACCTTGGCATAGCAGTGACTCATCACTGGAAAAAAAATAAAAAGAACATTAATGAATAACTTGCTTTTTCTTTGAACAACAGGAACCAAACATGTAATAAGATGATCCAGCCAATTTTATATCATAATATCAGGAAAAGGGGCGTCAGGCCTTACGAAGTTGAGTTTACAAGGTGTACCACTCTCTGCTTGTAAGTTCTACACTGCTCTACCAAATCAACTATAACCTCCTGCCTAAGCCCCTGAAAGTAGAAGCAAAGGTTATATCTGAGATGTCACATTAGACTTGTTAATCTAAAACATGATAATCAAAAGTCACTTTAATTTAAATGTTTAGGATAACAGATCCTGTTTGCTAGGGCTCATGAGGGCCATATTAACTGCAAGATTACAGTATCAGAAGAGATTATCATGTGGTTGTTACTTGTTAAGCAGTCAATAAAACCTGAGTTAATTTTGCATTTAAAATAGTTAAATATGTGGTTTCATTTATGATGCTTTTAAGACCAAATCGCATTCATTTTACAGACCAGCTATGTTTGCCAAGTTGCAATGATCATCTCTATAGCTTCTACTAAACTAAGTTTCACCCCTTAGCTCAATTTTCACATCTACTACCAACATTTTGAAATACGTTGCGCCTTACAATCATAGTATCACAAATGGAAACCTGCATCAGTCTTGTCCCCATGAGCATCACAATTATTTTTTTTCATATACACCATAGTTTGAAGGTTTGAACTGAACAACTTACTTCTTTATTTCCAGGGTCTAAAGCATTGAGCATTTCTGAAAGAACATCCATGATACCACGTGCATTCTGAATTTCAGTCAAACTGGCCATAGAAAGTTCAACTAAAACAAATTAATTCATAATAATATATGGTAATATGTACCACATATCATAGCTTTTATCATCATCATAATAGTTGTAGCTGATAGCCTGATCCTAATAGCTACATCAGTACATACAATCAGTTCGTTATGTTCATTACACAGTTCAAGTTGAAATTCATACAGTTCATTACACAGTTACATCCATTGAAATTCAAACAGCTCAAGTTCCTAGTTTTTTTTTTTTTTTTTGGGCAGGGGGATGTCTTACCAGTTTGAAATAGATTAATGAACGTATCTAGGCTAGAATTTTTTTAATAATACTAAGTTTAATACACACACACACACACACACACAAATATCTATCACTCTCAAGGGGTAAAAAAAGACAAAAAGCAGTTTAAAATAGGATTTCTTCTTTAAACCAAATTAAGGAATATGTAACAACCATTTTAATTAATTGAGAAACAGCTACAGGGTCAGACAAAAAGCATAAGGCTTTCAAAGACATCTGAGCTGAGAAGAAAATCTGACATAAATAATTGATATGGTTATGATACTTAATTACCCTGGAATAATATTTACTTATTTAAAATAGGATTTCTTCTTTAAACCAAATTAAGGAATATGTAACAACCATTTTAATTAATTGAGAAACAGCTACAAGGCCAGACAAAAAGCATAAGAGATGACTGTAAATCAGTATCAACAGGTAAGTCAACTTCTTCTCATAATAGAAGAGAAGAGAAATGCACCTTAGGGTTGGAAACTCAGACTCAACTGATGAGGACTCAGCTGTGTGCTGCCGAGCATCAATTTCACGAATATTTTGAGGGTATGATGTCAATGGATGTGTTTGTAGCGGTGTGAATACAGGTGCAGATTGCTCAGACCTCTGAGGGAATACTGCCCCAGCACGCTGAAACAAACAAATCCTTTATAAAATAAAAGAAATAGACAAACAAATTTATATTTAAAATTTTATGCAAATACTTTGGTGCAACCATCCACACTCAAAACCCATAAACAATTGGATAAGAAGAGCATTATGTCCAAAAGAAAAGTGCCAAATTCTGCTGTTATTAGCTGTTTTTTTTATCCTTCTCATAATATCAAGTGAGGAAACACTTTATAGAAACAATCTCTAATCTCTATGAAAATAAATTCTTGATAAACCTACCAAGAGTTCCTGGTATGCAGCATAGTACTGTGGATATCTTGCCCTTGGCCCTCCAAAAGCTTCTTGCCAGGTATCAATAAGAATCAGTATCTTCTCTCTGACATGAGAATCAGGCTACAATTGGCATGACAAATAACATAAACATAATTTACGAGATGAAAGCAGGTAGAACAGGAAAGCTACAAAAAACACATAAGAAATATGTGTACCTTCTTCTTTACTACTTTCACCATCTCATGAAGAACATCTTTCTCTGCAACATGCATGTGAACAATATCCCCACAATTCTTTATGATTGTCTCCAGCAGCTAGAATATAGCAGAACAATAGAAAACCATATGAGATTTGTAATTGTTAAAGATGGCAGAGGTATGTTGACTATATCCAGACTTGAGAGAATCCTTCCTATCTGAACAAACATAACTTGAACAGCTAATAAAGTATTCAAAAAAGGAACGCTATCTAAGGCAATCTGAATGAAGCACTACAACTGCATCACGGAGTAGTCATTTTCCATTTCCAAGAAACTACTAGTAACTCAACTCCAAACCAGCACATTGGAAGGGCTTTTAGTTGGAACAGCAAAAAGGAAAATAGCACGTTAGAAACTAACAAAGACTTACTGTATTGAGAGAATTTTAATTGCTTGCAAGCAATTCAAATCTAACAAAATGACTTAACTACCCTACAACTCAAAGAGAGACCAACTTTGTAGAAGTCTAAGATCAAAATGAAATCCGGAAAAACAAACGGATGTAAGATACAAAAATCCAGAAGCAGCTTGAACAATTTAAGATCCTAGTTGAAGAGAAGTATATCGATGAAGTATCTGTGCTTACAGTTAGTGCAAGAAGTTGAACTTTGGAATTTTTACTTCCAATCCGCTTCTTTAAACCTTTAACAACATCCTTTGCTTGCCTGATAAATCATAACCAAACTCATTTCTCAATCTCTAGAAGTATAAACCAAGAAAGCAAAACTGAAAAATTATACATAATATCCCAAATAAAAAAAAATTTATACCGTCAATGTCTAGAAATTAAACTGAAAACTCTGATGTGTATATACATCAATATGAATAAATTGAGACCTACAACCATGGTTATTATACACTCGAGTTAAATCTTAACTTCTTAAGAGTTTATGATCTTATCAAACAAAAACGAGTTTATCTAAACACTCAACTCTGATAACCTTGTAAATCTACATGATTATTAAACTTTCAAATTAACCCTTAAACTCTTACAATCCTACTGCACAAAAATGAGTTTATCTAACCTTTCGAGCTTGATAACCTCGCATACAATCCCTTTCTCCCATTAGCCAAAGATATAAATAAGTCACTATCAACGTAAATACAATGAGAACAAAGAAGTGTATGCATTCAGCTCTGCCATTTCAAAATTACGAAACCTAACTGATCAGAACCAAATTAGACATCACACTGCACATGGAACGACAGCACTAAATCCCAGGAATTAATTAAAAAAAATATATTTTTTAAAACAATCCCAATAATCACCAAGTCAGATAGTGAGAAACACAGTTCCAACATCCAGCTCGAATTTCGAAATTTTCTTACTCCGAGTTTCTTCCTGTTCCATTGTTGTTAACACAGCACATGAATGAAATCACAATCATCGTCACGAATAAAAACAAGTGCAAAAAAATCCTCACACATAGACGCTGATCCCCACACTCACAACTTAGCTATCGGAATTCATTCACAGCAGAAGAAAGTAAAACGAATCTCAGTCCGTTTTTTTTTTTTTTTTTTGCTTTGTAATTTTGCCGCAAACCATGAAAAAAAAAAAAGGAACTATTCGGAACTCAAAATACGAATAAGAATTCGTATACAAAGAAGAGGAAGAAGATAGCGCATGAAAAACACGTGGTGTGTGTGGATCATGTACGGAAGAAAGGAGAAGCGGTGGGAAAAATCCGGTGGAACGCATACCCATGATCGTTGTTCAGTATGTCACAGATCTCGAGGTTCAAGGCCCAATCAGGACCGATGAGCATGTCGCTCGTGGCACGTTCCACCAACGGGTTCACCATCTCTCTCTTTCCACGACGACGACGTTTCGGTCGGTTACTTCTCCGGCGACAGTTAGGGATCGAAGACCGATTCCGGCGATGCGATATGATATAATGATATATATAACGGCCTCTCTCTCTCTCTCTCTCTCTCTCTATTTTCTCTCTCTTATTATACAATGCTGAATTCCGTTGAGGAAAGGTCGGGGTGGAATCGCAACTGAGAAAAAATAAAAATTAAAAGTTAAAAAGCGATACCCAATGGTAACACCCCACGTGTCGGTGTTCTGTTGCCTTGTTGGTGGCTAATTGCTACCTGGTTCGGTTCCCACCCAAGCCCAAAAACAGGGGTGCGTGACTATTTTGGTCAGCCAAATTTTAAATATCCCTTGTTTTTATCATTTTAATTAATTAATTAATAAGTATATAAATATTGTAATTAATGATGATATATGTTTTATTTTTAAAATTTTTCAGCTGGCTTTAAGCTCAAGAAACTAAGAGGAGGATATTCCACGAGAGGACTGTCCTAGAGTAATCGTGTCAGCAAGTGGAGCTAATTAAACACAGAAATCTGGGTACAGAATTAAATGGATGAAAGATGCATGGTCAGAGGGGCACCTTAGTCATTTCATAATGGTTTATGTGAAATAAATTTAATTTTGAAGTTAAAAATTTACACTGATCTTTTTTATGACTATATTAATCAAACATTTTTCACAGATGATATAATTTAGTTAGACATATCTCTGAATAAATTGTCATTAATCCAACTACCACACCAACAGTTCAAAATTAAAAAAAAAAATTGTGATGACGTTTTTATTTTTAAAATAATCAAGTGACATTATAATTGCCCCTACTAGGCAATGCATCCACAACCATGCCTTATCTAATTGGAAAATGTGCTAAATTTTAAATAATATACTTGGACAAATGAGGTAATAGAAAACTGACTAAAAAACAAACCGACATTGGGATTAAGGATGAGAAAATGTACAGAGATAAAGAAGGCAGAAAAAAATCACAACCTTTTCATTCACCATAGCCAAGGGGTATATTCAAATTCTACAGATATGTCGAGGGATTTGACAATATTTTGATTTTATTATAACAAATCTTTAATAAAATATATGTAATATTGATCATGAGTACATACAAATTTGACAAATTTATGATGAGCCAGTCAAATTTTCGAGTTTTACATTGGAGGGTCCATCATGTCGCTATTGGCATCGTCATTTTCTGAAGTTCATGCATAACAGATTATCTACTCAGCCGGCATACAAACTCTATGGCAAAAAGGAAAGGACGCCGCCAGTTGAATTTTATGTTTTTTTTTTAATCAAATTACAAGCAGTGCCCTTTGTTATACTAAGTGGCAACTAGCTGACTAGCAAGTCTTTGAAAAAAGCCTGGCGGCACAGAAAAGGAAATTTCCAGTATAACACCAAGGCAATTCCAAGGGACTGTTTGGAAAATTGAAAGGTGAAATTTGTAATTTTAATTTTTTTTCTTTTATAAAATCCTGAAAAATTAAAATTTGGTGAAAATTAAAAATTATTTTCTAAAATAAAAAATATCCTATACTTAGTTTTTATTTCCACTTCATCTTAGTTTTTATTTCCACTTCATGTTTTCATTTTTGTACTTTTTATTTTTTCAATTTTGTGAAAATGATAATGAAACAGAAAATTAAAAAAAGAAAAAGAAAATATTCACCACCATGCCCAAATGGCCAAATATATATGATTGAAGGTCCAATGTCATGACCGAAAAACGCAAAGGGCTCCAATGTTAAGATATATGAAAAGAAATTAAATGGGCTCAATAAGGAACGGGTATGCCAACAGTTGGGAGAGCAGATTTCATGTCCTCAACAACTAGATTCAAGAGAGCCATGGTTATGGGACCCTCTTTGCCTGCAAGAAATACATAATGAAATAAAATCAACTCATAAATGAAAGAAAATATTCTGACAATGATTACAAGATGAAATGTCTATGCCTACAAGAAAGCAACTTTGGAAAAATATCTAGAACATCAATTTTATTAATGATTAAAATATGACATCTCTGAAGGCTACAACCAAAAAATAAACCAAATTAAAAGGATTATATTATCGGTAAAAGATTTTCCCACGAAGGACTAGCTACCAAATGTAAAAAATTGTTGCAGATACAACCTTTTGTGGGCAATAACCAAAGTTACATAGTAAAAGGATTCGGCAGCATGACCAAAATAACAGGACCCCAAATATGAGACTAAGCACAATTGCTAGGTGTTTCATCGTATCAGATTACTCAAAATGAATTTGTTTCTAAAGTGAAAAGTAAGAATAATAACTTAAATAATCTAAGAATAATCGTCCGTTTACCTTTTTTAAAAAATTTTAAAGACAAACTTTTTTTACAAAATATTTCTAATTTCTACCTTAAATTAACAGGGGAAAAGGTCCAGGCTTCTTTGAAATTAACGTTGTATAGAAGGCAGAGTTCTGCACTTACCATCATTATCAGTATCTAACAAAAATCAGCACCAAAAAGGGGAAAAAAAAACACTTGGTTGTAAAGAATTAACAAAAACGACTATGCACTTATAGTCCTAATTTTGTGAGAACCTCGAGACAAGCCACCAAAATTCGAGACAAGCCACCAAAAAGAACATATCATCCACCTAAGCTTACTAGAAGCTGCGTCTATTCATTTTGTCAACTCAGTATGACCATATTGATCCATTTGTGACAATTTGAACTGCTTACAATATTATCTAGGTGAGGGCATGCGTGGTTAAAGGATAAAAATGGGAATAAAAATTATATGAATGAGTTTTTATATATCAAGCTCATATATAAGAGTTTTAATCCATTTTTTAACCTTTTATGAAAAAATTCTTAAATAAAATTACACATGAAATTCATTTATACAAATTTGTCTCTATTTTTATCTAACCTCAATCTCAATCATTGTTTCCACGAAGTAAGTAGTAAAATTACTAACCATTTCCAATGACCTGATCATCCCACTGCACCACAGGGAGAACAAGAATACCACTGCCAAGAAGCATCATTTCATCAGCCTCTTTCCCTTCCTCCACGGTCACATTATTTTTCACCCTTATCCCCCGAAGCTTACCCTCCTTCACCAAACGGTCAGCAAGTGTTAAAACCCTCTTGGCTGTGCAGCCACCCAGAATCCTGTCACTCTGAGGCATCACAAGCTCACTCTCTTTGCTGACAAAAGCCACGTTCATGCTAGGCCCTTCAGCAACAAACCCGTCACTGTCAAGCCAAATGCCTGCGAAAGCACCAGCTTCTTCAGCTTCCATCTTAGAAAGCACGTTTGGAAGGTAATTCACACTCTTCATTGTTGCAAATTCAGGAGGTTTAATGGGAACAGATGAAGTCACAACCTTAACTCCCCTGGGGTTAAGGGGTGACATAATATCTTGTATTACAATTGCATAAAGGCTTGGTTGGTGGCAGCCAGAGGGAGATAGTTCAAAGTCTCCGGGTCCAGCTGAGAGCCAATATCTTAATGACCCTTTTCTACACTTGGAAGCACTAACAGTTTGTATTAGTATTCTTTGTATGCTTCCACGATCGAATGGGGGGTTTATTTTAGCCATGGATGCCGATCTTAGAAAGCGGTCAAGGTGTTGATCTAAGTCGTATAGGTATCTACAATGCAAAATATAATGCATCATTTGGCAGATTAAGACGTCAAAGGAAAAGACCAATCAAAATTAAAAAAAAGAAAGAAAGAAAAGACAAATTGATCTCTCTGCATATATTTTAAACTGGATGGATCTATATTAAGAATTAATCAGTCATTTTTTATAATTCTGAAATATCAATATAAGACTTTTAAGTTTTATATAATAATTTATCCCCTATTTATTTATAAGTGACCAAAATATATATTTAGTCTATTTTAATACATCACAACACACAAATAAGAGAAATTAAGAGCCTGTTTAATTTCAATTTTCAGTTTTTAAGATTTTATAAAGAAAAAATTAAAAATAAAAATTATAATTTATAATTTTCAGAATTTTTAATATTTTCTTCATAAAATTTAAAAAAATTAAAAAATAGAAATTCAAATCAACAAAAGAGAAAAGACTCACTTATTATAACCTAAGAATTCAATCCAATTGAATTGCTTGTGTTCAATCGAGAATATATGAAAGAGTAGTCTTCATTATGGGGTGCGAAATTAAATACTAACCCGTCAATTATTGCTGTAGTATCAAAGACACCATGGCCCCTATGGACCATGTGGTCATCCATGGGGATAACCATAGCAGCTGGGTCCGTTGTTATCCCATCAAAAATGCTAGAATACATGGCTAGGAACTGCTGCTTCCCCTTTAGCTTTTGTCTGAATGCTTTTAGTTTCCCAATGGCCTCAATAAGTACAAAAATGGAAGAAACCATTAGTAAACAATGAGGCCAGTGTGCGAATTGAAAAAAGTTGAAGGCAAAATAAAATATTTGACCTCGGAGAAAGATAATACCGGAACATCAGATATTTCATTTTCAGAATCTGTAAAATCAAAACATCCCGTTAGTTATATGATCCATCAATATCTATTACCAAACAAGGATGCTTGTGCAATATTGAAACATATGACTTCATACATAATTAAGCCAATAAAAGCCTCATGATGAGAAAACTTACAAACCAAGTGTCCAGATTGATTGCAATTGGGGGCAGCCTTCATTTTTCTCACGGAGCAGTGTTGAAGAATGGTGGTGGTTGAGTCCAAGATAGGAAAGATTTAGTATATATACTTGCTTTGAAGCTAGAGGGTGATGAAGATCAACCAAATTCGAGAAGGTAATGATCGCTGGTTTTATGATGCGGGCATGTAAAGGAGTATTAGAGAAGCCACATCCAATTTTGACTTTGGCTATGCTTAGGTGGTTGAAATCTTCGGTCCCAAATAGTGTTTCCTTTTTTTTTCTTTTAATTATTTGCTAATACATATAAGTATGTAATGTATTATATATTTTGTAATTTATAAATTTTCAGATTTATCTTTATTCTGATTTGTATACGCATCATTAGATGATAAGAAGATTTTCGGGCACTCATATGCTGCTAGTAAAACATGGACACAGAACATAGATAATAGACAGACCGCATTGCAAAGTTTCATTAGATAATGTTTCGGCCACCTTTTGGTCCAATTCTAGGTGCAACGTGTCTGTGCAGCACGCTGCATGGTATAATTAATTGGATTGAATTGAAACTATCGTCTGTTTTTTCCTTTTTGATTCGAAATAATGCAAATTCAATTCAATTCGATGATTAATAAAATATAAGCATGCATAATGGAGGATTACCTTGTGGATTTAATTTATATACAGCTAAAGTATAAAACTTTTTTACATAATTATTTAATTATATTTGTTATATTAACTTTTTCTTTAATACATCTAAAAAATACTGAAATTAAAACTTAAGATCTGATAGTAAATTATTTAAAGTTTTACTCTCACCACAAATCTAATCCCATTGGCTTTAACAAAAATCTGTGACTCGGCAAAAATCTTTGAAATGATAAAACTTTGCCGAGTGTAAAATCTGTTATAATTGTGAAGAATTCAAGAGGGAAAACCCGAAACAATTGTGAAATCGCAGCACTCGAATACTATTTTACAAGATTTACAGAAATAGTAAAAGTGATAAAAATATTAATAACACAATGCGTGGGAATGATTTGAACAAAATTATCGTACAAAGAATGGGGGGATAAGGCATTACTCAAGTTTGTACTTTGTAGTGTTTTGCTTGTTGCACTGCCATCCATAATTTCTCCCTATCGTAACGAATAAGTATATTAATTGGATTTAATTTGATCATAAGAAAGAATACAACGAACCAATGATAAATGGTATAAATAAGTTAGCTCCCGCTCAATGAAGTGTTACTAAATCCCGAAAGCAACAGCGTCACCTGAAAAAGAAAAGAGAAAAAAAATCTCCAAGAAAGAAAAGAATTCCCAAGAACGTCGAATCGAATAATCTTTATCAACTCCTTCACGCTTAGTTTCATCAACTTTCAATCTCTTAATTAAAGATTCAAACCCCAAAATCCCCCCAATTAGAGGCCTCTATCATTGTGACCATATTATATTATCAGTGATTAAATTAACCTCGCAGCATGTTAGGGTTTCAAGAAACCAACAATGGATGGATTCTGAAACCCTAGATTCTCAATTCCCCGATCTTTTGAGCCCCGAGAGTCTTCTTCAAAGTTTTTGGGGCTTGCTTCCCACTCGCGTCCATGGCGATCATCGGCGACGCGCTCCGCCAGGCGTTCATGCCGAAGCGCGAGTATGAAACCCTCAGGGAGGAAGACAAAGCATGGGGAAAGCTCCAGAGACCTCTAACCGTTACCGTCGTCGCCGTCATCGTCATCGCAATCTTCGTTTCCACCACTATCAGCTTGAGAATCGTGTTTCCCGGCAGCAGCGACGGGAAGAGACCGTTCTGCGTCGATCGGAGGCTCCAACCGTTGCAGATAGGCACGAAGGGCGGTTCCGAGTCGGATTTGGATTTTCCCAGCGCTTTCTATCTAACGGACCAGGAGATCGCGGATTATTACTGGATGGTTGTGTTCATTCCTACCTTGATCGTTTTCGCGGTTTCCGTAGTGTATCTCGTTGCTGGTAAGAAATTCGATCTTGTTATGGCTTTTTTAGTTAGGGTTTTGAGTCTGATTAGAGAGAGCATGTGATTGAGTAGAGAAAGGTGCCTAGAATCTAGATTTAGTCGCAGTTGCAGAGATTTAATTATGTATTTGTGTGCGCGACTTCGATGGTATCTTTTCTTGTTTCTAAATTTGATGGCAACTGTTTTATGGCTATAATTGAGAGAATTTAATGCCGGAAATCATGTCCAGACAAACTTTGTGGGAAGAGTTGTAGCGATTGTAGATATCACCTTTTAAAGGAAGCGTAGGAGGTCTCTTTGGAGTTGATGAAGAAATAAACTCACTATGAATAGTTACCTTGTACACTGTATTGTGTATTCAGTATATGGGAACGGGTTGGTGGTTCCTGCCAAAGTTTGGTTTGTCTTTTTTTTTTTTCTGATTATATTGCCAAGTATTTCTGTAGGGTGAATTCAGTATGCTGTATGCGATACATGGGGCCATTGAGAGAAGCTGGTAACTATGATCTTTACATTATTACTGAAAAGAAGTAACTCTGAATTTAAAGCATAAAAAGCTGAACCAGGATTGGTGTGTTAAAAGTTGAATTTATAAGTAAATAATTCAGTGCTCTTGGAGTGTGTCAAATATTTAGATATTTAGGATGCAAGTTAATTTGATTTCTTCATTAACGCACTTATTTTTTTATTGCTGAAATTTAAGGGTGGTCTATAGTTTTAGATGTTGGTAGCTTCATATGTTTGACACTTGGATAATTTTTACGATACGCTTTTCAAGCATTCTAGAGGATTATTGGAGAACTCGGTCAAATAATGCCTTTTTAGATTGCCTTTTGATAACCTGTCAATTTTTATCACTTATTTGTTTCTGAGATGACAATTGGCATTTGATGGTTCATATTCTATCTGGGTAGAGTAATGCCACATGCAAATTTTGGATTCACAATCCTGGACAACCATACTGTTCACTTCAGCTCAATCAAATATACTTTTCCTTTTGAACCTTAAGAGACTACCTATACAGGTGTACAAGTTTGGGAATCCAAGAATTGTAGAAGTGGCTATTCTTCAATTTTACTTTCAGTACAATACTCTGACCTTCTTATTGAAAATTAAGAAAATGCCACAGATCCGGCTATGGACGCACTTTTCAAAGAATTGCTAAATAATGTGGACCTGATATGTTCAGCTGCTTGGCTTTTTTCTGAAATCTATTAAATTTCAATGGCTTAAGATTCATGCCATATTTAAGGTGAATACCTTCTAGATTGCGCTTGATGTTTTTGTTGTATATGATAATTATCTTGCAGGCATTACTGTGGCTTATTCTGCTCCAACAAGGCATGGATGCTTGAAGGTGGTTGAAAATAATTATTGTGCTTCAAGACGGGGTATTATCTCTTCTATGTCAATGATTCTTCCATGTGCTTTTCCTACACACTGTAATTATGGCATCACTTTTCATCTGATGCTAGAGCAAATTTATGGGCTCAAATTTTGTCCATGGTTTTTCAATACATTGAGTAATCTGCTTGCTTTGGATAACTTACAGGTGGGGTTCGATGCCTATCCATCTTGAATGTTATCTTTGCTATCGTTTTTGGTCTTCTTGCCTTGTTTCTTGGTTCAAGCCTCTTGACATTAGTGAGCAACTGCTCTGCACCTCTGTTTTGGTGCTACGAAGTAACATCATGGGGACTGGTTGTTCTATATGGTGGGACTGCGTTTTTCTTGAGGAGAAAGGCAGCTGTGATTCTGGATGAGGGAAGCTTTAGTAGCCGAAATATTGGGCTGGAAATGCTGGAAGCAAATCCCCTAGAAATCACACCTGAGGTGGAAAGACGTGTCAATGATGGGTTTAAAGCATGGATGGGTTCGTCCCTTCTTTCCTCTGATGACGAAGAAGATGAACCTGACAGTTATGAGGAAGCACCTCATTTAACACGCACTAACTCAAACAGGCAAAGGCTCTGAACTTGATATATCCAGTGTTGAAAGAGCTTGACGGCATCCTTTCCAACCTTGAGGAATGCTGGGATGGGATGGAATTCAATTTTGGACATAAGAATGTTTGGATATGTATCATACTCCAAGAACAAATGTTAGGGGTATGGATCTGATGCTCCTTTGAGCCATGATTTCATCTGGTCCGTTAGGGAATCTGTGTAGTTTAGTTTGTGAATAATTATTAAATGTGAATGATCAAGCTTTGACTTTCTATTTTTGGGGGGTCAACCAAGCTTTGACTTTCTTAAGTTGGATGGTCCTGTTGCTGATATTCTCCGCCTAGACCCCTTTCTTCGACATGGTTTATATACTTCATTAAGAGCTACTTATTAGGTACTGTGAGCTTGAGTTGCTCCATTGGCAATACGGATTGTGAAGTTGAGCCGAGTTTAGGAAAGTGTAATTTAAAAGTCATACAGAAGAAATTGACAAATTTGATTAGATAATAATGTAAATTGTAAATAAAATTATGCCATTTTGTTTGGAGTTATTGTAAAAACATGAGAAAATGGATATTATGGTAGATAAATAACTAAATTTAGGGTAGATAAAAAAGAAGAGAGAGAGAGTTTATATATATATATATATATAAGCAGCAAGTATGAAACTACTGTGTCTTACAGAAGAGCATTTTAGTTTCACAAAAAGTAAGAGATATGAAATTATTTTCAATCTTATATCTCATTAAGAAATCAAGGCTAAGGTTATATTGTATCTTATTTTTAGCTGTTTTTTAACTAATAATATTGGGATATGTTTTTTATGAATGCATATATTGTTATCTAATCATGTATAGTCATATAAAAGTTTTACAACTTTTTTAATTTTTTATCGGTAATGAAGCTAAAAACCAAAAAGGGGGAAAAGAAATAAACAACGAGGCAACTCCGATCATGTCAGCAAGCAGGAGTTGCGGTAAGCTCCAGGAGGCTGCTCCCAAACATTGCCTTCACTCTTCATGCAGCAACATAACACCAAACTTGGCAAGGTAAGCCGCAGGTTCGCACCATTGACAAGTTAGTTGATGAGTTGGTCTATGCAAGATGGTTCTCTAAGCTCGATATTCGTCTGGGCTATCACTACACCCGCATGAACTTTGCGGACATCCACAAGACTGCATTCCTCACTATGAATTGGGCTCCACTGTGGTCTGTGGTGGAAGCAATCCAGAGCACTCTGCAAGAACGAGAAGAAGTGCTGGCAAAGCTTCGAAAGAAATTGCTCAAGAGTCGGCAACAAGTCAAAGCAATGGTTGATCAGAAACGTCGATCTCTTGCTTTTGAAAATATGGGTAGTGGTAGGGACGAACATTAACTAGGGAGCAGTCTAGTGTTAGAAAAGCTTGGTGATCTGTGGGTCGCGGAGGAGGGAGTTATGCAGGGGTGTTGAACAAAATTTGGAGAGCAGGGCAGAGAGTTCGGAGTTATCAAGGTCGTTAGAGTAAGTTGAGGGAGTAATAACTCACAAATGGGTTGTGAAAATTTGGGTCAGCTGCTACAAGATTACCCAAATGTACACCCTGAGGACAAGGTGTTTCTCATTAGGAAAGGTGATGTTTTGAGCTCAAATGCATGTCACGACCTAACTATGGAACATGACCGGCACATGTGACTAGATATCTGCATAAGCTTTACTTACTAAACGCGTGAATTAATATGATTTTCATACTTAAAACGTGATTTAATCTAAATTATCACCAAACACAATTCATGAAAACATAAACTGTTTTATTTCTTAATCATGGTCATAAACTGAAAATCAGTTCAAAACTTGAAAATTGAATACATATGTAGAAAGTCATAAATTCTAAAATTTAAATACATAATCTGAAATTAGAATACATGGTTTGAATCATGTCTACATAATTACTGAACCACTCTAATTTAACATAGTCCTAGACTAAACCACCCGTCACTAGAACAACTATTGTCTACTAGAACAGTCACTAGACAACAACTGAATCTGCAACTGTAACTATAGGGAGCAAAAATGATACCAATGTCTGCCATGAAGTAATTGGAAAAAGAAATCACATGAACAAACTATAACCATAATAGAATAACTCTATGAACATTGAGAGAAAATCCAAACTTGACAACAACCAATAACAGAAATACCCTAACTCATAAACATGGAGGATTGGAGAGGAATCTAACATAAAATGTGAATAAATCCTTACCTTGAAGCTTGGAGGAGATATGATTGAAGGAGGAAGATAGTGAAGGGTGGAAGAAAGATTTGGGAGGTTGGGGTTTGTTTTTTAGAGTTTGAAACATGGTGAAGGAAGGGTATATACAGAGAAAGGAGACTGTTTAATGAAATTGTGTTGTTCTTTGGATTTTATGATATCGAGGACTCACCATGACAAGGGAGAGGCTGGCTACAATGAGTTTGTTTGAGCACGCCCCTTTAAGGGATTGATTTGCTCCTTTTCCATGGCGAGTTTCCTTGGAGCATACCCCTTACTACGGCTGATCAGCGCACTCACCATGGCCAGTGGGTACCTGACCATGGCTAGTCCTGCACTACGGCGAGAAGGAGGCTTGCTATGGTGAGAGTGTCCACCTAGATGGTTGTTGTTTCTGCATTCCAATAATTGTCCATGCATCTGGGGGCTTCTCGGTGACGCGAGTAGGTCTTAGGGGATCCTAAGGCCATACTAGATTTGAACCTAAGGCATCATAATGCAGAATGAGCTCAATGAGTTTGAAGCTGAAGCGGTCCAAGGAAGGCCCAAAAGAGTGACCTAAAGACCTAACAATTGTGGAAGTTATGTACATGAGTTTTAGGGACATTCCAATAATACTATTAGATAATGATTGACAGGTTGTTAGGATATTCCCAATATTGACCTATAGTAGTAGAGGCAGAGGAAGGAAGCATGAGGGGAGCCACGGTCCCCTCCAAATTTTACACATTTGTATGATTGTATATATATTTTATATTATGATCCTTTAAAAAATTCTGTCATTTTGATACATAGTATGTATAATAAATAATAAAAGTCTTTTGATATAATTACACATATGATATAAAAGTATGAAACATATAAATGTTTCTAGAATATATTTTTTAAGAATTTTCTTTTATTAACTCATTTTATCTACTTAGTGGAGTTTCTACTTATCAATTAGTTATTTATTATTGATACTCTATTTTGATGTTAAATAATACATTGATATGCATAATTTTTTTATGTTGAAACTGGGAGATGTTTAAAAAGAAAATTATTGACTATTTTGTTAAGAGAAAAGAGAGTATAAATAATAAAATAAATCCTAATTTATCAATAATTTGTATAAAAATACTATATAATGCCTTATTTTATACTTTTTATATAAAAATTTATTTTATTTTATTTTATATTAACTAATTTGGCCAACCTCTTCCAAAATTTCTGTCTCAACCGCTGTGTAGTAGCTAAGAAACAGTTGTAATGTACTGCACATATTTAATTTTGAAACTGTTAATGAAAAGAATAGATGAATATTTCTAGTAAAAATTTATTTCCCTTTCTGTAGGCTTTTTCCTTTTATAGTTCCCCTACTTTTTGCGACTACAAATATATACATAACATAGTATCAACTTCACAACAAATTCTGATAAACCATGCTCCCAAGTTAACATAAGACTATTTCTCAGAGCCAACAATTCAACACCCGAATTATCTGTCTAGGAAACATGATAAGAAAACCCGAGAATCCAACAAGCACTATCATTTTGAAGCAACAACTCCCAATTCCAATAGTTTCTGGATTATCCAAAGAACTCTCACGGGTGTTGAGTTTAATTAACCAAGCTAGAGGAGACGACCAAGACACCTATTATGATAAATGAAGGCAAAGAAGAGTCAGCAGAGCGAGCCTCAAGCGTGAAAAAGATTTATTAATTGAATAATAACATGAACGTTATTTTTCAAACCATGTAAATACATCAAAATTGATCTATTAAAGTTATTATTTATAGTAAATAATAATAAGAAAAGCGTGTATATATGTATTATTTTTCTTCCTCTTTTTTTAATCGAAACGAAAAAGAAAGCCCATAGCGTTGTCGCAATGGTGGGCCTCATCAACAGAGTTACACAACGAAATTAGCTGCAGAATCAGAACAGAGCCCAAGCCCCATAGTAGCAGTACTGTGTCATAAACCCTAATCTACTTTCTCTTCTTCTCCTTCTTCCCCTTCCTCCATCACCAATTTCACACTACCAACCAACACCTTTTCAATCCCAAACCCATGGCCGCCCCCGACTACGAAGAGGCACGCGGCGGAACCGGCAGCGCCGCCTACGAAGACCACCGCCAACCGCCGCAGGACCTGGGCTACGACCCGAACTTCGTCCCCGACTCCGTCAGATCCTTCGTTGTCCACCTCTACCGCCACATCCGCGAGAAGAACGTGTATGAGATCCACCAGATGTACGAGAATTCCTTCCACACTCTCTCCGACCGCCTCTTCAAGGACACGCCGTGGCCCTCCGTCGACGCCGTGGCTCACTACGTCGACAACGACCACGTGTTCTGCCTCCTCTACCGCGAGATGTGGTTCCGCCACCTGTACGCGCGCTTGACCCCCACGCTCCGCCAGAGGATCGACTCGTGGGACAACTACTGCAGCCTGTTCCAGGTGGTGCTCCACGGCGTCGTCAACATGCAGCTCCCGAACCAGTGGCTTTGGGACATGGTTGATGAGTTCGTGTACCAGTTCCAGAGCTTTTGTCAGTACCGCGCCAAGATGAAGAACAAGACCGAGCAAGAGATCGCTCTCTTGCGCCAATTTGATCAGGTATCTCAGCACTTGTTTCTTTATCTGGATATTATTACTAGTACTATTATTATTGTTGGTGTTATTATTTTTATTATTATTATTGGGGTTTAATTTTGATATACTGAAAATCCGGATATCAATTTGGTATCTCAACATAAAGTTAGTGCTGTGTTGGATATCAATACGGTCTCTCAATATTTAAAATTATAGTTTAATTTTGATGCACTGCATCCAATCAAAATCTTACATTTGCATGGCTTTTCAAGTAGTTGTTGGGATTTTGTTCCTCTAAAGTGGGGAAGTTGATAAAGTGCAAAAGTGAGGGTTTGATCAGCCTTGAATCAATATCTTCTATCATTTGTGCATATATATGGATGTCACTAAATGATCAGAGGGTGATTAACTCATTACTTCTGCATTTTACCAGCCTCCTCACTTTAGAGAAGCCAAATCCGAGAATCAATAATCATGGCTGATTGTTGTCAAAACATGATTGGATAACTGGATAAAAATTAAATCCTTAAAGTTATCACAAATTTAGTCCTTGAGGTTTGAGTGTGTGGGATTGTATACATACCTTTTTTCAGAGACAGAATACTGTATTTATAATGTAAATTTGAGTCTCCCAACAGTGGAACACATAACAGAGGCTACGTTCGCTGCTTCATGGGGTTCATGCACTGGTCCATGATTTCGTTGTCCTCCAGTGCCGCTTTCCTTTTGCTGGACTTATTTGCGGATTTGGGGTTAGTTGGGCTCTATCTGAAGTCAGGATCAACCACATAGGCCGCATTATCAAAGTCAGGCCTTTCTCTGGGCCGTAACAGTTATTAAATTGATGGCTGTTTTATACTACTAATGTCCAAATTCTCGTAAATAATTTTTGAAGGACTGATTTGATGTCGTTCATAGCTTTCTGGCATTAATTCGAGCATTTACTTTTATTATTATTGTTATTCTGATTGATGTTGAATGTCTGTGTGTGCTGTGGGACTTACTGGCTTGCAGGCTTGGAATGTTTATGGGGTTCTGAATTTCTTGCAAGCGCTAGTGGAGAAGTCCATGATTATTCAGATTCTTGAGCAGGAGAAGGAGGGGCTGGAGCAGTTCACTGCCACTGATGGGTATGATTACAATGGAGGGAGTAATGTGTTGAAGGTCTTGGGGTATTTCAGCATGGTTGGCTTACTGCGAGTGCATTGTCTTTTGGGCGATTATCACACAGGACTCAAGTGCTTACTTCCCATTGATATTAGTCAACAGGGGGTTTACACTAGTGTTATTGGCAGCCACATTACTACCATATATCACTATGGCTTTGCTAATCTCATGCTGCGCAGGTGTGATGGATGTTCATATTTTAGTTTTCAATATTGGATGAGTGGTTGACTGGTTATTTCTTTTTTTCCCTTGCTTATCATTTGTGTGTGTGTTAACATGGAAATCATTTAGTAGATTCACGATGTTCTCTTCCCTTCCGTTGATACTATTTCCTGTATATTGGTGATTAATGGAGTTAAGCTTTGTTTGTAAATTGCCTTTAGTAGTACAAATATGCTACGTGACAAGAATTTATGCCCGGGCCAAGTGACGTTTGCTTGTGAGGTATTAGAAGAACAGTTACAATAAAAAATTGTGAGGACCCCACCAATGAATTTGTAAATAATTGCTTTTCACATGTATCGGGCATCGCACTGTGGTCATAGGATTCGGGCTTTGTAGTGTTACTCTTAATAGTAATACCGTATATTCATCACTGAAGGTGGTGATTATTCTCTTGTTTTGCGTATGAAAAGAGAGCTACAAATTAAACCATTTATGCATTCGAACTTTGTCCAATAAACATTGCCTACTGTTTGAATGCCCTTCTTTAACAGATGCAGATTTCTAGTGTTTATTCTGGATCATCTTTTCATAGAGTATGCATACGTTGAATGGAATTTCTGCCTTTAGTTTTTCTGGCCTTTTTATTTGTGAAGTACAATTGAGGATTTAAAATTTATTACAAAACTAGAGATGGGAAAAATACTCAAATTCAGACCTTGGTTTCTGTATTATCTTCCCTTTCCTCCAAGATTGTCTCACATGTGCCATTTTTTATGAAAGCCATTATAAATATTGGAGAGGTTTTGCCTTCAAATACAGCTTAGTTGAAAACAATGTAGTTTGAAGGTTTAATATCTTTATTGAAGTATTTTGTTAAACAAGATGTTGTGGTATTATCTTCTTGTCAGTACTAGATGGCCTAACCCAATAGCTTTCTCTGCAGATATGTTGAAGCAATTCGCGAATTTAACAAAATTCTCTTGTACATCTATAAGACAAAGCAGTATCATCAGAAATCGCCACAATATGAGCAGATATTGAAGAAGAATGAACAAATGTATGCCTTGCTGGCAATTTGCCTTTCACTCTGCCCCCAAACCAGGCTTGTTGATGAAACTGTGAACTCTCAGTTGCGAGAAAAGTATGGTGAAAAGATGATTAGAATGCAAAGATATGATGATGAGGCATTTGCTATTTATGATGAGCTCTTCTCTTACGCATGTCCCAAGTTCATCACCCCTTCAGCACCTAGTTTTGAGGAGCCTCTAGTAAATTACAACCAGGTATTCCTTGGATTCTGTGTGGACTAACTGATAGCATTGGGAGTGAGTGCATAGCCCAAATAAACTTCAAATTCATATTTAGCCTCAATTAACTTCAAATTTGAGTAACTTTGATCCCTATCACAAACTTCAAGGGTGAAATTAAATCTGGTTAGAGTACCTGACAATCTTACCTCATTCCCCAAAACAATACATCAATAGAATTAATAAGTAATCTATTAAAATATAGTCAGTTGAGCTGCCGGTGAACCATGTAAAGTGAAGCTTGATACTTTGGAGCTGTAGTTCTCATAAATTTTACCAAGTTTTCTTCAGCATGCACGCATGTTGCCTGCACTTTTTATTTTTTTGGCGCTTATATGCAGTAAAGTGTTTGTTTATTTGTCTAAGCATTCCTTAGCATTCATGTTCGTGATGTACGTTCTTTGTCCATGCCTTGGTTAAAGGCATACACTGAGCTGTGCATCTGGCAGAGTTGTGCTCAACTTATTTGTGATCATTGTTTGGATTTTCCTTTTGTTCCCCTCCATTCTTGCTCAACTTATATTCTATTTGTTTTTCCAGGATGCTTATAGACTTCAATTGAAACTGTTCCTTTATGAAGCAAAGCAACAGCAGCTGCTATCTGGTGTCCGGACCTTCTTAAAGGTGTATTCAACAATCTCGCTTGCAAAACTTGCAAGTTATATGGAAGTGGATGAACCCACCTTAAGGTTGTAGCACATCCAATTAGTTTAGCATTTATATCAAGTTCTTTTGTTTACAAAATATAATTTTGATAATAAAGTTCATTCATTTACTCTGATTTTGCTGCTTGCCAGGACCATCTTGATGACATACAAGCATAAGACACATGCTGTTGATGGTGATGGGAAAATTATATCCAATGCTGATGTGGATTTCTACATTGATGATGTAAGCATCCTTCCTATTTCCTCTTGAATAATCCTTTTATCTTTATAGAGGGATTCTTATCTCCAATACTACTTTGGAGGATATTAAGCCTGTATCTACTTGATTATAATTGCATTTCCTTGCACTTAAAATCTTTTTTGATTCAATGATCAAGTCTCTTGCTCAAACCACCAAAAACTGAGTCTACAGGGTGCCTGTGGTCATCTTCTGGTTGATCTTATCCTGTGTCTTAATTTAGTTGTGTATTGCTTTTAACATATTTTGGGAATAATACAAGTCGATGAGGATGTTAGTGGTGGGTGCTTTGACTTCTTTGTGCCAATGCAATAGGCAAATGGGAGTTCACATTATATTTCCAAGTGTTAAGCAAGACATTGATCTTTGAAATTGAACTGTGTGGCAGTTTCTATCTTAAATGGTGCTGCAGCTTTTGATTCTCTGTCATTTGTTGCAGGACATGATTCATGTTGTGGAGTCTAAGCCTGCCAAGCGATATGGGGATTATTTTTTGCGACAGATTGCCAAGGTCTACGCACATTCCGCATTTTGATGCATTTTTTCTGGATTTGCTAAGCCTAGGATGAAAATCTTGCCATTCTGCATAATGATCATTTTGTTGTCCCTTTTGCAGCTTGAGGGGGTGATCAATGACATGGACAGCGTAAAACTGGAGTGAGTTGTTGCCTAAGTCGCAGCTTCGGTTCCTGCCTCCTATTCGCTTATCAAGCACAATTTTTCCGTAGGAGCCAGTGTGTTGTTTTGAGGTAGAGGATATAGTTAGCTTTCAAAATGTAATACTCATTTTTTTTTTCAACTTATTTTTGTTTAAGGGAATAACTTATGCACTTATTGTTTCAAGAAAGGGCGCAAAGTTGGTAATTCTTTTGATTTGCTATTATTGTCATTCAATATCAATATCTGAACACCTTTTGAGGACTCCTATCTCCCGTTTTCATTGCCTTCAAAAGCATTATTACACTGAAATGCAAGGAAAACTCGAGATGTGGATGAACTTGCGGAGGGCTCGAGAGGGAGAGCCGAAGATGAGTTTCCTTGCACGCCGCACAAATATAATGGCGTAACGGAATACAACTTTAGATAATTGTTGGCCTTATTTTGTGATGGCGATTCAGTGTTCATCCCTTGGGTTGACATTTCAGACTGACTTTTAATTTGTAAGCTATTAATTGGGATCGAGACACTAATACCGGATCCTCTAAAGCGATAAATTAGGATGGTGTTTACCTGATGGGTTCCACACATTATGTATTTTATTGATTCAAAGCTGAAAATTTTCATTTTCTCACTTTAAAAGGAGTTTTCACTTTATAAGATTAAAATCCATATAATTCAATACTTTGTTCATATCCTTTTAATATTTTTTATAACTGCAGTCAATTTCTATGCATTGTTTGTATATTATTAACTAATAAATTTTGAAAAAAAATGACAAATTATGGTTTAGTGGTAATCAAATATGCAATTTTCTTTTAATTATATGAGTTACCAGTATATATATATATATATATATATATATATATATATATATATAACAGTGTTATTATCCTTCCAGTTTACAGAAATCAATTTTTTAAAAAATTATTAGTCCCCAATATATATATTTGAGAGTTCAAGTTAGACTCTTAATAATAATGATGATGATAATAATAATAATTACTTATTTTTTGGATTAAAAATAATAGCTGTTTATTCCCTTTTGTTTGGCAGAGAATTATTCCTTTTATTTCTTATTAATAAAGAATGGGCAGAGTAGTTAGTATACTACATTTAATTTGATTTTGGTGTCTTCCCGTGTCGAATGTTTTGATCATTAATTATTAATGATGCTACTTATTTTAAAGTTAATAAATTTTGAACGGGAGATTTGCTACCCAGCAGAGTTACGGAGGAACCCATCGTTCCCCGCCCACCCAAAACAAAAACAAAACAAAAGACGATGCACGGTAAAGAAACCTTATCTATCCATGTCAATGTGATTAAAATACAATACGTATTATAATAAGAGTTCAAATAGTTTATGAAATTAGATTCGTAGAATGGGGCGTGTGTATCGTCATTTTTGTCTGTAATAATAAAGTTTGAAATAGAAAATGCAAATCGAGAAACCGATAAGGGGACACACCGATTAAAATAATCCATGACATGTGTCTTCACACGAACGGCGTCCATCATGCACGTCACAGCCATAAAAGTCCATAACAAAACCATTTTCTTCATTTCATTTATATATATATATTACAACACTAGGGAAAAGTATTAATTTTGCTATATGAAACCCAATTTTCGCAGCTTGAATAGGGCGGAGAGACTAGAAAAGTAGAAAAATACTATTACTAGTACCAGCTGCTTTCTACGTTGGAATCACAATAATACCTTATAGGGACCCAAACCCAACCGAAAAGAAAAACAAACAGCATGCGCCCACCGGTTACTTTGGAAACTACCACCTTCTCTTCTTGTTATTATTCTTCTTCTTCTTCTTCTTCTTCTTCTTCAAGTGCTGATCGCAGGCTCAACACACTCGCAAGGCACCTCGTCGAAATGGCTTCTGAGAACCAAAACATCTCTGCTTCGCCAACTGCGGCTTCCCATGGCCATGGCGGTTCCTCCTCCGTGTTCGCTCACCTCGTCCGCGCTCCCGAAGATCCTATCCTCGGTGTACGCCCTCTTCCCTTTCATTCCTTTTCCGTTTCCCTTCACTTACTGAAAATCCATTATCACGTTAGATTAGATGAGATCGCACTTTCATCTTTGTATTTCATTCTTCATATCGTTATTTCATTACTGTTTGTGATCTCTCCTTTTCTGATCGCGGTATCGTCACGATCATACAAATACGGATAATTTTTCTTTTATTTATTTATTTATTTATTAATTGTTTGGATGATTATTTAGGACTAATTTAATTTAATTTTAGGTTGTGTAGTGTATTTTGAGTTTGCAACATGAATTCCAAAAACTTCACGGCACCTGGTGGCTTTTGTTTACGTTTCCAAACGGACGCTAATTTTTTTGGATGCGTCTGATCTAAGTTGCTCTTATTAGACACCTTTTTCAATTTGTGTTACTTTGTTTTGTGATAATTGATCTATTATTGTAATAATATAAAATAACCTCACTGTTTTGTTCTTTCTTGTGTGCATTTGAAAACAATAGGTGACTGTCGCTTACAACAAGGATCCAAGCCCTGTTAAGCTCAATTTGGGTGTTGGTGCTTACCGAACTGAGGTGAAGTGACAGTGCTAGTTGGTTGCGTTACACTAGATAGCAGTTGTTGATTATATTATTGTTATTGTTGTTGTTATTATTATTATTATTATTATTATTATTATTATGTGATCTTTATTTAATCATTCTTTTTCCCCTGTACCAGGATGGGAAACCTCTTGTATTGAATGTGGTGAGGCGTGTTGAACAGCAACAAGTGAATGACCTGTTAATACCCTCACTATGCTTACTTTTTTCTTATTCTCATTTTTTATGATATTATATTGGATTGTGACCAAGCCCTGTTTTCTGATACGTTATTTTCAGGTCTCGCAACAAGGAATATCTTCCAATTGTTGGGCTCGCTGATTTCAATAAATTGAGTGCCAAGCTCATTTTTGGTGCTGACAGGTTAATATCATATCAACTTTTTTATTTTTATTTTTTCAAGAAATAGGTTTTGCTCAATATGAATTCTTGTTGGCAAAGATTTATTTTCCGCTCTGTGGTCATATCTAATTGTTTTATTTGCTTGCATTTTTTAATATAGTCCTGCTATTCAAGAGAATAGAGTCACCACCGTTCAATGCTTGTCTGGTACTGGTTCATTGAGGGTTGGGGGTGAATTTTTGGCTAAACACTATCACCAAGTATTATTCTTTCTCCTTAACTTTTCTCGCCTATTTCTCCTTCTAAATTGACATTATCATATGGTCCCCGTTTACAATTCTTTTATTGCCCTTTCACTTTTCAGCGAACCATATACTTGCCTCAACCAACTTGGGGCAATCACCCAAAGGTTTTCACCCTGGCAGGGCTATCTGTCAAAGCATATCGCTACTATGCTCCAGCAACACGCGGGCTTGACTTCCAAGGTTAGGAAATATTATATCATGTAAACTTTGAGATGTGTGTTCCTTATTTTCTATTTTGTATCCAAGTTGATACGAATCATGATCTTCATTCAGTAACTTCCGTCAGGTTTCATATAATGCTATCTTTTTCTCGTTCCTTGTAGGACTTATGGAAGATCTTGGTTCTGCCCCATCTGGATCTGTTATTTTGCTACATGCATGCGCACATAATCCTACTGGTGTTGATCCAACCCCTGAGCAATGGGAGCAGATTAGGCAGTTGATTAGATCAAAGTCTTTATTACCTTTCTTTGACAGTGCTTATCAGGCAAGCTTTTTTGCATGAGACAAATCTCTTGCTACTTGCTTTTTTATCCTTGAGCAATTTTTGTGTGAACATAAGCTACCGCTGCTTACTTTATGAATGACAAATCCAGCCACTTGAATCATGAAGTCATGCATGGGCAAAAGCCTTCAAACTTATTCATGTGCCTGGCTCCCGTTTCTTCATAGTGTTCACTGTCACTAGTATAGGAACAGCAATTCAACAGTACACAGCACACACAAGTACAGGGATAGAGTAAGAAATGTATGTATTAATGGAAGAAACAACCAAAATAGCAGCAACGGCCAAGCAGGTTTTGAGCACTCAGTGGCTCAGTCACTCCTTTGCCAAAAACAGTAAAATTCCATAAAGAAAATACCCTCCCCTCACTAACAAACAAATACCCTCTTTCCCCTAACAGAATGTCATGTGTCTCAACCTCACATGAATCACCCTCGTATTCCCCAAACCGGTATTATGCAAGCCCACTATTGGGCCCACCTGTGGCAATTTGAAATTGTGGCGCCCGAAGTCCGAATTAAGCGAGATTGACCACTATGCTGACTCAACAACATACAAGTCAACTAATGTTTAAAACCATGTCATATTAGTGTTTACTAAATTTGGCTTAAGTTGTTATTTGATATTTTATTGAGCATATAGAAAAAATGCAGTGACCGTATTCTATTATTTCTATGCCAATAATTTGTTTGAGTGTACGGCTCTATCAGGATCTTGTCCACACAAGAATTTCTTACCACTATGCCTTGCGTAGCTATTTGATTGAAAACCCTTTCTTAAACATTATCTCCTTTTGTTCAATAGGGTTTTGCTAGTGGAAGTCTAGATGCAGATGCACAGCCTGTTCGTATGTTTGTTGCTGATGGCGGTGAATTGCTGGTAGCACAGAGCTATGCAAAGAACATGGGTCTTTACGGAGAGCGTGTTGGGGCCTTAAGCATTGTAAGAACATCAAATCATTAAATGGAGACAAGTTGTACTTCTTTATTAGTAGTGATTAGTGAATCTTGCATGTTTCGTGCCCCATAGAACTTGAGTTTGTCCTTGAAGACCTTTTCATCTTTGTAGCACAGATAATTTATCTTTCTTCTATTATAAGTTTATATTTCTTTAATAAATAAGTCCACACTAAAAGGACCAAAACTTGCTTGTTTGTTCTAATTTTCCCTTTGTTTCACATGAAAACTTACATAGGTCTGCAAGTCAGCTGATGTTGCAAGCAAGGTTGAGAGCCAGGTGAAACTTGTGATTAGGCCCATGTACTCGAATCCTCCCATTCATGGTGCATCCATTGTTGCAG
The DNA here is from genome assembly GCA_031216105.1 of Dalbergia cultrata. Taxonomy (NCBI): domain Eukaryota; kingdom Viridiplantae; phylum Streptophyta; class Magnoliopsida; order Fabales; family Fabaceae; genus Dalbergia; species Dalbergia cultrata. The sequence continues at coordinate 34,520,520 of CM062349.1, read as the reverse complement.
CCATTCTCAAGGATCGGTAATGAGCCAAGACTCTTGGGGTTTCCTAAGTAGAATTAAACAAAGAAGGATTCATTATTGACTGTCATTTTTCCACAGTTTTTTTCTTTTTTCTTTTTCCATCATGAATGCTAGTCTTGAACTGGTATAGTTCAATGGTAGTGAATTTGGTGGTTGTAATTGCTGTGGTATTTAAAGAGGCCTTGCTTCCAATATATGTTTAATGCCTCCAGAAGGGAGATTCATGTAATCACTTGTTTATCTGAGTTGATTTCACTGCTTGAGATTGCTTCAGAATAACAATTTATGGGTTCTGCTTTCAGTATATATTTAATACTGCCAAAAGGAGATGCCACTGTACATTCTTCTGCTGGGTAATTTTACCTCTTAGTTAAAATTTCTTACTTGTTTTGCTTCTCCTTCAGGGATTTGTACAATGAATGGACTATTGAGTTGAAGGGAATGGCTGACCGTATCATCAGTATGCGCCAACAACTTTTTGATGCTTTGCGTGCCAGAGGTTAGCCTCTACCGAGTTCCTTTTACAATTCTCTCTGTTTGTCTTTTCTGGATGGTTCTGTATTATTATGAATAATGTTATTTGAAAATCCAATTGTGTGTGTCCCATTTGGATGAGATAGTGGTCCCCATTTAACCGCTACTTGGTGATAAAGTGGGTGTCCAAGCCCACTTTTGGATGTTCAAATAACATTATTTGTGTCATTATTGTTACATCAGTATGCCAGATATTTTTACTTGTTTGCTTCTTCCTTCCTTCCACACAGTGTCTTCCTCTGCTCTGCTCTTTCTAGCTTTGGGGGTGTGCTTACATGACATCTTATTGTTTTTATGGAGCATTTATTGCAGCTACACTTATTTTTTCTTTAATTGAGCAGGCACACCTGGTGATTGGAGTCACATCATCAAGCAGATCGGAATGTTTACTTTCACAGGATTGAATCCGGAGCAAGTTTCCTTCATGACTAAGGAGTACCATGTTTACATGACATCTGATGGGTAAGAGGCTCTATTTCTGGCTTCGACAAATGAGTTCAAATGAATAAGATACACATAACAGATGCAAGTGTGAACTTGACAGGGATTCCATTTTATCTAAATCAGGAACATACATATGTGTTTCATTGAATCACCGTATTTTTTAGTTAGGGTTGTATGCGTAATCCAAAATTTAGTTTTTATTCTTGAACCTGGCTTTCGAACCTCAAAGTAAACTCTTGTATCACATACTCAAAAGTATGTTTTGTTCGCCAAACTGTTGGTTAACAACAGAAACGAGAAGCACTTTTATCAAAAAAGGATTTGCTGGAATTAGATTAGTTATTTCAGTTGTGAGAATGTGTTGACCTATGATAGGGCACATTTCGCGATAATTTATGGATTGTGTGAGGTGATGCAACCTCTAAAATAATAGCTTCTTATCCTCTGCCTGCAGCATTGCCTAATGTTTCTTACTACCATTGTGTGTAACTATGCATAGAATTCCAGATAACTGAACATGGACTGTTTGTTGTGCAGGAGGATTAGCATGGCCGGTCTAAGCTCCAAAACAGTCCCTCATCTGGCAGACGCAATACATGCAGCTGTGACTCGAGCTGTCTAACTCCTGTTACTGACGGCAGTTTTGAAATTGCCCCTTTATCGGCGCACTTCCATTAGTTACGTGTAATAATAATTTTCACATCAACAATGAACCTCCATTTATTTGATGTGAGAAGTTAGAGACTTTTCTACCCACCGGGCTCCATTTTTGTTGTTCAGTTTATCAAATGTTCCCCTTTTTCGTTTGGATATGGGGGCTTATATTATCAAAAGAACTGTTACGTTTTATTGTACTTGGCGAGAAGAAACTAATATGCACTGGATAAGTTTGGATAATGTGGCCAGATAGGAGATGGTATGTCCTATGTCGTCTAAACGGAGTAATTTTGGGTGGTGAACAGACCGAAAAAAAAACCCAATCATAACGCGCCCCTAGCATGGTAGGAAAGGGGATGATGATCCGGAGCTATTCTAGTGTTAGGCTTTTGCTTCCATGAGATTCAAATTATAGATAACATCCTACCAATTGTTTCGAGCCTGAGAGAACATATCACCAATTGTCTCTTCAGGGGTCCCCATCTCTTTTCGCTAACCAACCCCATCGCAGCCTTAATGCCTTTCCCTTCTTTCTTTTATGCCTCCTGCCATATATGATTAGAGCTTGATTTTTTTCTTTTTGGTTCGTTTACAGACTATACAAGCTGCTGCGTTACCTCCGAAAAGGGGAAAAATTGCTATAGTTATCCTCTTAAATGTTTGAATGATTCCCTTCCCCCGTTCGGGGGGGTGTGGCTTTTGTTTTTTTTTTTTGTGTTTTTATTTTTGGGGGGGTGACTCATCCAACAACTTGGGAAATTTTCGCTCACTGAATAATGCATCCACTTTGGCATTGCGAACACTATGGCCATGGGTTTTCTTTCGGATACAAAGAGTCTATAAATCCTTTCATGTCATTGTAATTTGCTTACTATAGATGTGACCGATTAGGAATCATCACGAACAGATATGGAATATTTCTGTTAAAATTACAAATTCAAGTCTTATCACTGTAGAAGCTAAGGAACTAAAAAAGAATGGCATGCTATATATGAAGTACACTTGACCATGAAGAGCGAAACAGCCGAATGCTTTGGCCATAAAAAATGGACAAGCAGCTATCTACAACCCTTCAACAAATATGAAGAAGGGCTTTGGACGCTCATAGCTGAGGATTTGCTGCTATCACCCTTGCCCGGTGATTCACATTCACTGAAGTCAAGTACGCGTCGCTCCACCTGTAAACAAAGATTCACCGTCAAAACCAAGAACCCCGAAGATGGATGCCAAAACAAAGGTAGACGACTGAGCCTCATCTTTGTTTATGCATACATATGAATAAATTATATTCTGTGCAGTTCAGTTGAAAAAGCACCAGAAAATTCGTCCCTCATTGTGAGAGACACAAAAGAGTAGAACCCACTTCAAGTTTAATAAAATAAGAGTAGTTTTCTCTCTTTCAAACAAGTTTCGTCATGTAATATGTAAAATCCAATTATGTTTTATAAGTAAGCCAACGAAGCATGCATCCCGAAAGGGAAAAGTGAATCCAGCAAGACCAGAATGTTAGGTAAAAATCTAGCATTACCAAAGCTTTTGAAGTCAACTGAGAATGATTCCAAGGTTGTGCCTGAGGATTGTTATTTTCCTTATCCTCATCCCTGTCATTTCCAGACGCATCTTTCAGCAACGCCTTAGGAGTTTCATTTCCCAAAACCTCATGAGCATTGGCATATTGAGCTGCAGTTTGTTCGCTGACCTGTTTCATCAACCCGATTGCATCATAGCTTCTATCACATGGGCTCATGAAATACCCAAAATCCTGAAAAATTGTTTAGTGTTATTAGTAAGGTGAAAAAACTCAGATATACTTAATGACAGTAATCACCCAACAGAACCTACAGTACCTCAATTGTAATTTCAGTATCAATCCTGGGGCTGGATAGAAATGTGTTGATGAACCAAGGAGATTTCCACGCTGAAGGTGATTCAAGGCTTCTCCTAAAAGGTGTTCCACCGAATCTAAAACCAAAAAAGCTGTGAGTCAGAAATAGTGCAACCCATTAACAACAAGAGTAACTTGAAAATGAAGCCAAGCGAACTTAAACAATCAACATTATCTTAGGCTAAACGGCCAAACCTCACACCTCATTGGAGGTTTCAGTACCAAAGTAATCAAATAACTCAGCATCATGATTTCGGCAAAAACAATAAATAATGAAAAATGGTAACAGTCAGACAGCATAAAACCAAAATCAACAATGTATTTAATGCAAAGAATATTACATGCTGCATGTTTCGAAACTTCCATCCTTTCCGGTTTGATCACCCAAATTCTCTCCAGCGGCTGATGAACTGATAGACTGTACACAGGTAACAGCAATTGAAAGTCTCTCATTCTCCTTTACTCGAATAGAAGGAGAGTTGATACTTGAACATGGATTTCTATTAGTTCTAGCACTTAATATTTTGTCTGATTTAAAACCAACTTGATCAGGAGAATTCAGTAGCAGGTTATTCAGGTCATGTTCAACCAAGACTCCAGAAGGTTGTTGCACCTGAGAAACAAAATAACGAGATAAGTAATTGTTTAAAATTCTGGACAACAGATTATTAAAGAGAATAATACTTACAATTTCAGTAGCATTAATATCACTCTTCTTAGAATCAACATCAAGAGGTCGCTGTTCAGTCTTACCCTGAGAATCATTGGCACCTTTATCTTCTTCTGACTCATTGTTGTTCAAAATTGCATATTTATTTTTCCCCTCTGTTTGTTCCACTTTTGAAGACTGTCCACAATTTTCTTTATCATCTTCAACAGAGGTACTGGAGTTATTTTTCTTCATTGAAGATGGAGAAAGCAAATCTGCTTCCTTTATCTCATCATCAAACATAACATCCAGACGGGAAAAATTTTTAATCAAGGTGGATGTCATGTCAATCTCAAGTTTCTTGTCAACTCTCTTATCTGATAGTGGAGATAAAAGATCTCGGTGTCGTTTCTTTAATATGGATGGTGTACCTGTGAAAGTTTTAGCGGCACTTTTCAACAAAGCATCCGGACTAGTTTTATCACGAGAAGGAGAGTCCCACAACCTGAAGGGAGTTAAACAATTCATAGAAGACATCATAAACTGGCGGATACCAAGGGGACTAAATTCTTGCTGCATATCACCACTAGATTGTATAAGATCACAGCTGAAGAAAGGAATATCCAAGCTTGGAAAACGAGGAGGTTCATAACATAGAGCTCCTGTGTCTTCCTGTTCTGAATGCTCGTTTGGCTTTTGGTCCGTTGGATTGCAAGTTTGCTTAGTCTCTGATTCACAGCCAAAACTATTTACAGGGACCAATTTTGAAGAATCCTTCACTGTGTTGGATGACTCTTGCATTTCGGCATTATATATCCCATCAATACAAGGAGAACCGGATAGATCATTGGCATACATGTCATGAGCTCTGGAGACAGACTGCTGATTCTCGGACTGAATTAACTGATTTACTTCGGAAGTATTCTGCAACCTACCATCATTAGCAGTAGGTACTGACGAGGTAGAGGGTAAAGATGAGTGGCAGAGAAATGAAGCGCATCCAGACAAGTCAACCATATTTACACCTTTAATATAATCTGCTGAGGAAAAGCATTCCTCACTCATTGCCTCTGAAAACAAGACTCTGCAACATTCATCATCAGATATCAACATGTGCTCTCGTAGAGAGTCCATAGATTTAGGTCCCATGGACACTGAAACACCGAAACCCACAGAAGTCTGCAATGGATCATTCACCATGTCATGACTTTCACTAGGAGCCATACAGTCATTCTGCAACTGTGCAGACTCCTGCCCAAAGTCCAGGGAGGAAATATTGGGTAAGGCAAGTAAATCAAGCTGGCAATCCCCATTTGTCAAATTTCCATGTTCTTGTGAGTATGTCTGCTCAACGAATTGAGAAGTGCAAGCTTCTTGGCGAGCTATGTTGGGGATGGATACAGTGACATCATCCAGGGATACATAATATGGCTCTGAACAGGAAGCTTGACTAGGACTATAATCCTTTCCAAGACTATATTCTTCACTTGGTCTGTATTCCTCTCTACCTTGTAAAACAACACTGCTCATGTCTTTGGCAGATGCAAAGGGACCAGCATTGGCTGACTCCTGACTACACTGTGAAACTTCCTCTCCTTCAGTTCCCCTAGGACCATTATCATCTCCACTAGACTGCAACCTTGAAGAGGTTGAAGCCATGGGTTGATTAGGATTTGCAACAAGCGGTACATTTTGTAACTGAGTAAGCAAGCCTGATGCCAAATAAGAATCCAATTTCTTTTTCACAGAACTATTCCAGTGGTTTTTAATAGCATTGTCTGTCCTGTACCCACAGAAGCACAAGTAAATCACAACTCTAAATGCTTACCGACAAGCAGGAGAAAAATGAACTTAAACTGCACATGGAAAAGCAGGCACAATCTCATTACAGAATTGAATCAACCGCAATAACTGCAGGGCTTAAGCAGAAAGAGAGAGAGTTAGGAATTTTATTGAAAAATCTTTCATATTTCGATATGTCTATCTCTCTCCTAACAAACCCCAGTACTTTGGGATGTCCAAATCACAGATATTCTAGTGGTTTTTAATAGCATTGTCTGTCCTGTAGCCACAGAAGCACAATTAAATCACAACTCTAAATGTTTACTGAGAAACAGGAGAAAAACGAACTTAAACTGGATATGGAAAACCAGGCACAATCTGATGACAGAATTGAATTACCCGCAATAACTGCAGGACTTTAGTAGAAAGAAAGACTTAGAAATTTTATTGAAAATCTTTTATATTTCGATCTCTCTCTCTCTCGCTCTCTCCTAACAAACCCCAGTACTTTTTAGGATATCCAAATCCGTGATGAAAATATGGGAGCATGCGCCCCTTTTAACCGTGTCCCTCCTATGGAAAGAAAAAGGAATTTAATATTATTTACCTTCCAGGTAAGAACTTCGTTAATTCCGCCCATCTGTTCCCATAAATCTGATGAGCACGAATTAGAGCCAACTCCTCTTCCTGCGTCCATGCTTCCTTGTTTATTGAAGGATTAAGATGATTATGCCACCTAATAAGATTTTACGAAATTATAATAAAAATTAACGACGCCCCCCCAAATCCTTCAATATGATTCATACAGAAGGAAACAAGAATAATAGTACTCCAACTTACTGTTTTTGGACAATAATAATACTTATCTGATAGAAACTAGCATAAATCAAATTACCATACCTTTCTCGGCATTGCTTACCAATACGTCCAGGTAAATGCTGTGCGATAGTAGACCACTTTTTAGGCCCATATTTGTTCACTAGTTCAATAATTACTTCATCTTCCTGTTTGTATTCATATTCGGTAGTTAAGTTGATAATTAGATATCTAAAAAGAAAATCGATACAACCCAATATCACATCATAACGTATAGAAATAAAATCAGAACAGACTTGAAAAGGGAACTAGAGATCACACCTCCTTAGACCATGGACCTTTCACAAGTTCTGGATTTAAGACTTTCTGCCATCTATGCAAGCATTGTACATCAGTTCTATCCTTGAAACACTCGGCTACAGAGGCAATCAGAACAAATTAAGCAATACTTAAGATGTTTAACAAGATAGTATAACTATGAAGCCGGCAGACCAGTCATAGAAATATATATATATATATATATACATGCAAACAAAAAAATAGTTTTTTTTTTTTAATTCAAATCTGCACAGTTAAGCCTATTAGGGTCCAACTGTCGAATCTCCAGCTTCAAGCATATAACTTGATATTGAACAGACTCTGAGAACCTACTGGATGCCGGTGGAAATTGGTCGAGAATAAGTTCATGAAATTATAACGAACATGTACTCTATGATACCAAAAATATTACCTATTTTTTTCCAATTCTTTCCTTTAAAACGCTGAACAGCCTTACGCAAAATCTCATCCTGCAAGAACAAAAACCATTAATTTTACTTCATAATATAATACATTTTTACATACAACTTGTAATCTTAAAGAAAAACCGGAAATCCTAAATGCAAAAATATACTAAAAAGGCCAAGGATAATGTGTACTAAAGATAACAGAATATGAAATGATGTAACAAAATTTTACAGCACAAGCTTAAGAAAACTACAAAACTTTGGAAAGATGCGATATGGTTAAGTATTCAAAAATTCACCTCTTCAGCTGTCCATTGTCCTTTTGTAGAACGCCTTGTAGGGCCAGTCGTCCTCCTACAAACACACATTTCATTGCAAGAAAAAATTCACTACACTACATAGTCTCAAAGCAATTTATACTATGGTTAACAACAATTAGAGCACTATAAAGGAAAGCGAGCAAACACGGAGAGTGCCAGAATAGCTTCAAAGACAAAAAAAAAATATGCCCATTGTTAAGGCTAAAAGGTGCTAGGCACTAGCAGGAAATGCTTTACAGCTAGAGAGATACAGGAGGGGCAAACTAACCTTTATTGCTGAAGGGCAATCTAAGATCATAAATTAAGAACAAATGCATTTTGAAAAAAGTAGCAAAACATAAATGATTTGAGAATTACCCATGTAGTGCTCTAATTTTCTGAACACCATCAACAACCCCATTTGATGGAGCAGCAGGGATTTTCCTGTCACCTTCCATAGCCTGTTAGCAGATAAGCAAACCCGCCTACCCCAATTCCTACTCGACTGCAATTCTCTCCACACTTTGCTCCCCAAATCATTATAATAACAATCCCTCCCTTAAGAAATTGCAAGAACAAGCTCCTTCAAGCAGATACATGAATCATGAGAAATCTGAGCTGAAACGAAACAAAAGGAATCGCATGAATTTATTTATCCATCAAACCAATCAAATTCAACAGAGGATATTCAAAATCTTCAATAAATCCTAGCATCTCACAATCCGAAATCTACCTTGTCACTCATTAGCTCAATTACATGACTGAACACTCAAATCGCACTCGAGGAAGATCAATCCACACTTTCAAATTCAAAAAATGAAAAAAAAAATCTAATTGAAATAAAGAGAGGTAGAGTAAGCAATTCAAATCGAAGTTGTTCAAAAACTCAGAATCCAACGAAGATTTTTCCGAAATTCCTCGTGGAACCGGATCGATTATCAACGAGAACGCGGATTCGATAATTATATCACGAATTTTCAATGAAAAATCGAAAAGCGACCGTTAGAGAAATACTCACATGGCATTGTTGCTTCAGAATTTGAACGCGAGAGATGATGAATGATGCTGCTGCGATCGAAACGGTGTGCCCATTTGCAGATCCAAACGGAGATTTGAGAAGAGATATAGATCGATTTTCGAATGCAGACTTTGGATGAAGATTTTAGAGAGAGAAAAAGAAGGAGAGAGATATGGGAAACTGAGAGTTTTAGAGAGAGACTATGTGAGTTTCTCTGTTCATTGATTCAAACATAAAGGGGCGGACTCTCAGTTTTTCAAACCCTATGGGTTAAACGTCGAGCATGTTTGGGCTTTGGACGGTGGAGATTATGACACGTCGGAGCGGAGGTGTTCTTTCTGATAAGTGGCGTACCAGCGTGGGTCTTTTTTTCAAAAACTCAACGGCAACTTATTTTATGGTTCAGTGTTTGCTATTTTCGAAACAAGACCCCTCTACTTTTACTTCCTTCAAATTTTCACCACATATGGGATCGGCCAATTTATCATAGATATATTTGTAGATTTAAATTTTAAAGAAGAAAAAAAAATTTATAATGTAAAATTATATTATAAGTATTATATCTCTTCTATTTTTCTTTAAAATCTAAGCTCACAAACATACATATTAAAAAAAAAAAAAATTGGATGCATATAACAATTTTTTAACTCATTCACTTTCACACATCTCACACTTAAACCCCAAAAAATGAAACAAGTATAATAATGTAAAAATAGGATTAAATTGGAATGCACTTATAATGTAAAAAAGGTTTGCACATTTACCAATCATATTATGCTATATCAGTAAATATAATTATTTTTTATCCCCATTATTTGAAAAATCATACAAAAAGAAAGCTTTAATTGGATAACAATATAAAATTCTTTTAAATTATCATTACATCAAAATTAAACTAAAAATAATAATAAAATGGTAAAATTAAAAACTAAATTAATACTCTTTAACAAATAAACAAGGGTAAGACGTAAAGTTGTAAATTTTTTAGATAAATTTGAAAGCTAACATCAAGTAAGAAAATCCGAATGATGTAACAGTGTATATAAATATAAATATTAAAAAATTAAACACACTTAAATAGATTAACTAATTATTAAAGATTTCAATTAATGGGACAAAATTGTTGTATCTTCTTCAATTATACAAATTTAATACAAAAAATAGCCAGCACGCTGGCTAAGATTGCTAATAGATCCTTTGCAACAAACAGGCACTATATCGACCCGGAAGTCGGAAGACAACATGGAATTTGTCGTGGCTATTATTCTACCGACAATTTTACATGTAGGCCTCGGATCAGTTAGCTTTCATGGGAAAAAGTAAAAATAAAATGTGATCAATAATTGGGTACTAGATTCAATGTTACATAGGGTTTGTATTATGTTATCAATATCAATCATCAGTATAAAAAAGGAATTTTTTAGGAATAAAAGAAGAAAATTGGGAAACCTGAAATATGCTTCATTCTAAAAAAGCTAAAAATGTGTTCTGTTTTTACAGTATATAAGCCGTACCATAATGAATCAAATTAAAATTTACACATAAGTCGCACAAGGATGGTATGACTTATGCACGCATCGTTAAATAGCAATAATACATAAGTCGTACAAGAGTGGCACGATATGTGTGCAGTTCTATTTATACATAAGTCTCACCATCTTGGATTAACTTATTTTGTAAATAGAAATGCACATAAGTCTCACCACAAATTGTGTTGGCTCAATGCCCCATAAATTGTGAGTATAGATAACTATATTTGGGTATACTTGGTTTAGATTTTGATAAATTGCTTTTGAAATGATTGAAGTTAAAAAAATTAATTTTAAAATAATTTATTTATGTTTGAAAATTATATTAAAAAATTAAGTTTAAAAGAATTAATGTGAAATGTAAAAGTAAAAATTAATATTTTTATTTTTGTTAAAATAAAATTTTATTGCACTTTCTTATAGTTAATGATTTTGACTAATTATATTTTTATTTTAAGTGAAAGTATACCATCTTAATAAAATTGATTCTTAAAAAACTAAAAATGTTAAATTTTTTAAAACTTATTTTTAAATATTATTTTCAAACATAAGTCAATTCTTTTAACTTCAATAATTTTAAAAATAATTTATCAAAATATAAACCAAATAAACTTAAATATAGTTATCTTATTTTGATACAAGTGTACTTTGATATTCACTTACACTTATGAGTAATGCTATTTGTACTCTAAACCCTAACATATGTTTATTCACCGTTGAATGGGATGTGAGACCCTGATGAAATGAGATATTTCTTTATAGGCAAAATAACACAAGTAAATCTCGAGTGGTGAGACTTATGTGCATTTCTATTTGCACATAAGTCAATTCATAGTGGTGAGATATATATACAAATAAATTTGCACATAAGTCATGTAGCCCTCTTGGGTAAACTAGTTTGGACTTTAGTTCATGATGGTGATAAGCTTTGGGTCAAGCTGCTCTCTTCAAAATATTTGGACCACCGCTCAGTCTTTGACGTGAGTTGTTCTAGTACCTCTTCTCCTATTTGGCGTGCTGTGTGGCAAACAGCTCAAGTTTTCAAGGATGGGTTTGGTTTGAGATTAGGCGATGGTGCTTCCTCTCTTTGGTACAGTAGTTGGACCCAGTTAGGCCCCCTTTCTAATCTTGTTGATTTTGTTCATATCTCAGATTCTCATATGAAGGTTCGAGATTGCTGGGTTAATGGCAATTGGCATTTGGATGACTTATGGACAATTCTGCCTCCTCAAGTTCATCAACTTATTCAGGAGACTCCCATTCCTTGGAATGATGATTTTGAGGATTGTTTAATTTGGAAGGGTTCTCTCTGGTTGCTATACGGTTTCTTCTGGATACAATTGGCTAACTTCTTCTCACCAAGATGATAATATTGTCCACTCTTGGAATTGGATTTGGAAGTTGAAAGTTCCCTTTAAAGTGTGTTTTTTGATTTGGCTAGCCATGCAAAATAGCATTCCTACCAATGAATTACGGCATCATAGAGGTCTCTCTAATTCCTCCCTCTGTAATTGGTGTTTGAATACAGTGGAATCCATTTTGCATTGCTTTCGTGATTGTCCTTTAGCTAGGGAAGTGTGGGAGCGTGTAGGATGTGCTAGCTGGCCTCAGTTTTTCTCCCAAGACCTCCACTTTTGGTTGCAGACCAATGCACTGGGGCCTAATGGTATTCTTTTTCTTTCGTCCATCCGGGCCGCTTTGGCGCCGAAATATGTCGGTATTCAATAGGCAGAAAATAGCTTAAACCCAGGATTTGCATTGTTTTTGGCAACACGTGCACACATGTATTGCTTTTGATCTGCATAGACTGCAACATTCTAGTGTCAAGTGGATTGCATGGGTCCCTCCTCCTGTCAACTTTGTAAAATTAAATTCGGACGGTAGTTCTCTCGGTAATCCTGGTCCTGCAGGGTTTGGTGGGGTCATTCGTGATACCAATGGTACTTGGATTATTGGCTACGCTGGCCATATTCCTAGAGCGGACAACCTTTGTGCTGAGCTCCTTGGGTTACGTTATGGCCTGGCTCTTGTCTGGGAGCTTGGATATCGCTATGTTGTTTGTGAGGTGGATTGTTTGGAGATTTTGAATTTGCTGGCTTCCCCTTCTACCTTTCATGTTTATGCGTCGGTATTGCATGATATCATCAAACTCATAGAGCGGGATTGGACTTGTTCAATCTCCCATGTTTATAGAGAAGGTAACCAAGTTGCGGATTTTCTTGCTAAGCAAGGTGCCTCTTCTCCTCTTGAGACTCATCGCTGGGATAGGCCGCCGAATGGCATGGAGCTCTTACTTTTGGCAGACGCATCTGGGGTTCTACATATGAGATAATTCTTCTTTTCTTTTTTCTTTATTTTTCACCATTACCAAAAAAAAATAAGTCATGTTGCCCGAGATTTGCAATATAGATGTCCAACGATTACATAAGTCATACTACCCTTATGCGACTTATGTGTAAATTTTAATTCGATTCATCCTAATATGACTTATATACAGTAAAATACTAAAAACAATACACATTTCGAGTTTCCCTGCTTTTTTTTGTTTTATTCCTACAAAAAAAAATCCTATAACAAATATTGTTTGTATTACAAAACATGTTACATAGGTTTTTACCACTTTAATTTTAGTCACAATAGCTTTACTCAGGTGAATAAGCGGTAAAAATTAACACCAGCAAACCTAAAAGAAAAGGTGTATATAACTTTAGTTTTTATTTCTTAATTTAAGAATTTTATAAACAGTTTATAAAAAATACAATATGATAACAGAAAATTGAATTTATATTTTTCCTTGTTTTGATTTTTTCAAAAAATAAAACAAAAGCAACCCTTTATTCCAAAATGTAATAATAAAATGTGCATATTATATTCCAAAAAAAAATCAACAGAAAAATTAAAATAGGTAACAGCTCAAATATTAAAAATAATTTAGAAAAAATCAAAACTGATACTAATGACAAATTTAAGGAAACAGAAAATACTTAGATTACGGTTGAAGATTAGTTATAGTGCTTCCACGTATAAGCATATAACTAAATTGATAGATTAACTTTCATTCGAACTAAAGTACCATGACAAAGATGCAACAAAATTCTTCCTCTGGCCTTAGTATGCAAAATGTATTATATCTAGGCTTTAGGGTTTATATCTACCTATCAGTCAAAATGTATTTGGAAGTAAAAAACCAACATAATCCAATAGTAAAGTGTGAAGATATAAGTGTATATGTATCATTATTATAAAAAATCTTAGAGGGAATTACAATAACCTCCCTCGAGATTGATTATAAATACACTTATCCCTTCTTAGATTTTAAAATTATATTGATCTCCCTCACTTCTAAATAATTTTTAAAATTTCAAAATTATCCGTAAAATAGAAAAACTCTAGCAACTCATTTTTCACCCAACTTTCACCCACCTCCAAGATCAAAGCTCCAATTACAGCGGATGCCATTTCTCCCTCTGCTCTGCCTCCTTCTTCCTCATTATTACCACCACCATGGATGCCACAATCACTATAATGAGCTTCACCCTTCCCTCCTCCAAAACCTGAACTCGCCAAGTCCTCCATTGACCCTTCCCCATCATCCTCAACCCACGCCCGCTGCCATATATGCTAATTTGGTGGGATCGTTGAAGACCCCTTCTTCTGTTCTTACTAGCATGCTTCAGGTTCTAGCTAGAGAGGTTCGAGGTGGCCAGATAGTGGCTGGCTAATGGTTGCAGCAGTGACAAGGTGGCGACTGATGGCGTGAGTTTGTAGTGCGATGGAGTTGCGAGCGCGTCAGTAATGACGGATTGTGGTTCGGCTACATTGAGGTATGGTGAAATGGTTTGCAACAGGAACAAGAAGAGACGACATTGCTAGGTGATTTTGTTGATTTGAATTGGGAAATTTACTAATTTCTTCTTTTTATTTTTCCTTTTGTTGAGCTTTTTTTTTTCTGGTTTCATTGGGGTGTTGGTTGGTGACTGGTTTTTGGTTATTGAGAAGAATTTATCGAAATTGTTGTGTTTTGCTTCTGATTATGGATTCAATGTTATTTAAGATACTGAGTTATGTGTTTGATGAAAATTCCACGTGATGTTGTGCTTCAGTGTTTTTCTTATAACAAGAGAAGGCAACATTCAGCAAAAGTGATGGTAACAATCATACTTGGGACACGTAATTACTTTCCAATGTTACTATAATGGTTTTTAAATAATTAAAGAAGGTAAATCGTTTTTTAAAAATCTATAAGAGGTAAGTTCAATTATGAAAGATTTCAGGAAAGATCCTTGTAATTTGCCAAAATCTTAACATAGTCTATTTAACATAGGATAACTGAAGGTGAACTAATATTTATTTGATGAATCAAAATTATGAGATTTGTCTTACTAGATTGTTTCCACTCGTCTAACAGCTTCTTGGTAAAGTAAAACTAATAAACCATCAGAAAAATAGGGAGAGGTGGAAAAGTATGACATTTTGCCGCCGTAGAGAGAGAAACAAAAAGGATGTAGTAAATTATAAAGGGAAGCTGCAACGGAATATTAATGTAGTATGTTACAGCGAGCCATAACATCAAAAAACTACAATAGCTGAGAATACATCAGGCGACCACCAAACTAATATTCCTGTTTAACCCAAAATCTCTCGAGACCTCATATGTTGATCTCCAAACTGCTCCATCATATATATATAGCCTACTGTGCAGCTCAAACTTTCTGAGCTTTATTTGGACGATCTCCTGCAGATCCATTATCTCTAGAGCGTGCATGTTTTCCCCCTCTACCATGCCTTCCTCCCCTGCTAATAAGTTACATGATTAACATTATGAGCTCCACCCCGGTCCCACGCGCCAGCCAAAAGCAGAAAAAAAAAAAAATGGAAGAGAATGGAGCAAAAGGCTTATTTAAGTCAAGATTCAAGGTATTGTTCAGTCTAGCTACTTTACCTTCCTCGGTTATTCTTAAACCCTCGGTGGTGCTTGTCCTGATTACCACGGAGAAGGCTCCAGTATTCTCTTTCGGCCTCACCTGAGATCATAGCAAGCAAGAGTAGCTCTATCAGTTTAACCAATCAAATTTGCATGTTAGCAGATACCACTGTAGTACTAATCTCTGCAACTATGCTCTCCAAATGAGAAAGGGAAAAATAAGAAGGCAAAAGGAAATAATAATAG
Source organism: Dalbergia cultrata (assembly GCA_031216105.1). Classification (NCBI taxonomy): domain Eukaryota; kingdom Viridiplantae; phylum Streptophyta; class Magnoliopsida; order Fabales; family Fabaceae; genus Dalbergia; species Dalbergia cultrata. The sequence continues at coordinate 34,504,994 of CM062349.1, read as the reverse complement.
GAAAAACTGTTGACAACAAGATTCCAAAAAAACTGATCCACCTCGCGTAATGAGTAATGACTGAATATTGATAAACACAATTTCAAATAACTAAGTAGAACTAGTCTTGTTCATGCAGTGCAAGTTTATAGCGGTTAAATAGGTTTGGCAATGATGATGAGAAACAATATTAAGAGTGCAGATGAAATCCAAACAAAAACTAGATAACAGCTTTTATAAAAAGTAAATAAATAAATAAATAATTGATTTGCAACTAACCAGTCACTGGATCTAGAGTGGCAATAAAATTCTTCACAACCAAGCCACCCTTTTCAGAGAGTGCTGCAGCAGCACGAGCTTTTTGAGCAGCTTCAGCTTCTTCAAACCGGATGTATCCTGACTCTGCTCCAATCTTGAAATCAATGTACTAAATGGGAAAACAAGAACAGAAGATTAATATATCAGTCTTAACCAATCAAAAAGCCTGATCATTAGACGTGCATTATAATAGACACTACAAACTTTAACAAAAGTTCCACCAGCATCAGACAGGGGGGAAGCCAAATACCTTCACTGTACCAAACTTCTCAAAGACACCCTTCAAATCCTCACGCAAGACAACATTCATGTTGTCCTTGTAAGCAGCAGCCGAAAATTTTTCATCAGGTTCTTGACCCTTCTCTTCGCTCTCAGTTTCCTTTCCTTCTTTAGTCTCATTTTTTTCTTTATCATTGTCAACATGTGCTGGTACTTTTTCATCACTTTCCCCAGCTTCAGGGGGATTTTTTTCATCAGTATTGGAGACATCATTGCCATTGGTATGTTGATCAGCACCATTTTCTTTGGACGGAACTTCATCTGAAATGCTCTCCAGTTTGAAGGCAATAATTAAGCCTTTAGGGTAGCTGAGACAAACATTAATGAAAACAATCAGTTTATAATTATTTTTAGGGGGATACAAAAAACTAGCAGCTTCTTACCTGTCTTCTTTATTTGAGTTATTATTCTGGTGATGTGCACCCATAGTAGGACGAGATTTTTCATAATCAGCTAATTCTATTTCTCTCTCTGCATCAAAGTCTTTCCTGAATTTGGTATAAAAAAAAATTAGAAAAAAGGGTTTAGGGTATAAAATACACACATACACACACATACTCAGAAACCTAGCATTCAAGAATTTCCATTTGACAGTCTCACATACCAAATTCTCAAAGCTAGTAACAAGAACTTACGTCACAACTCACAAGCTACAAGGCAATGAACTGAAACTCTTCATAAAATGATGCCAGAAGCACTTTGGTAAAAAGAAACTCTTTATAGTTTAAAATTTTTGCAAATAGAGAAAATAAACATGTTTCCTACTTCAGTACTTTCTTTTCCACAAAGGATTATAACTTCATCCATGTTAGTATTGAACAGGCACTACTATTGAACAGTTATAAGCATTCTTACTTTGGTTTTAATTCTAACTCAGCCCCAGCATACACCAGTTTTTGCTTCAAAATTTTTTCTACTTCTTCCTCTGATGAGAACTCAATAAGGGCAGTGCCACAGAAGAACCTTTTGTCTCCAACATGCCGAGGCAGCCGGACACTATTAACCTGAAACAGGGGAAAAAATTCTTATTTTTTGCTACAAAATGCATTTTAGCTAAAATTTTAGAATGTAAATCATGGAACTGGTGTTTACCTTGGCATATTGACCAAAGAATGACTCCACATCTTCAAGCTTCAAGTCATACTCAAATGGGGATGCAGCAAGTGTTCTTATCTCCACCTGTTCAATTACCTCTTCTGGCTTTGGAAGTGCAGTTGTCCTGCCTACTTTTTGACCTGAAACATAGAAATAGAAAACAAGAATAGGATATAGCTTGTTAGTGTTCATCCAACAAAGAAATAGCGTCCATGGAATTTTTGGAATCTTTTTGAAACAAAAACATTCATCCATTCAACCATTGATTTCACAGTCACAAATAAACCATTCAACTAATTTCATTTCATGGTCACTCTCAAGAAAAACAAGTTCCAATATGAATCTATTTATGAACATGTACTTCCTTAACTACTCAGTACTGGCCACAATGACCCAAAGAGTATATTCTGCAGCTGTTAGATAGCGTTTGTTTACTGTCTCCGAGACAGAAATACAGATACACGGGAGACACAAACCTGTTTGGTGGTGGAGACAGGAACAGGGGGACCCCAGGACAGAAAAATACAAAATTTCTGTATCTCCAAAATATTGGGACAGTGGGGGTAGGATACAAAGATAGAAATTTAAATTTTTTTTCTTCTAATAATACCTTTATACATATTTATTATTTATCTTACCGTCTCCACTGTTTCCAGTGTCTCTGTATTTCTGTCTTGGAGACAGTAGACAAACGCTACCACAACAAAACCTACAAATAACCAATCACTACGAATAACCATTATTCCCTGCTCTAAACCAGCCAGAATGACAAAAGACATACACAAAACTAGACAAAAAAAAGGTACTTTTGTTTGCACTTATTTGTGTATTGTTTGCATAAAATTCCTTACGAATAAAAAACAAAAAGGCAGTACTTGCTTCCGATAAATCCTAAAATCACTTTTAAAATGCTTCTGCAAACACGTACCAAGTCCACTAAGCTCATGCCAAGCATGAGATTGTAACGTCCAAGATTCTCAAGTTAAAGAGCAAAACTGCATTTTGCCACACAGAATAACGAAATTGAAGATAGGAAACTGACCATCTTCAGAGACCTTGAGCGATGCCGAATTCCTCAGGGCCTGAGCAACAGCAGCAACAGTGTCTTGGGAAACCCCATCGGGCTTCACATCACCAAGCTTAAGGTGCCTTCTCATTCTATTGAATGAACAAATCAAAGCCAAACTAACCACTGTGCTCTCACAGTTAAGAACAACAACAATCGAAACACTTCAAAATTATCTTACCAAAAAAAAAAAAACCAAATAGTAATAATGTACAACCAACAACAGCAACACAAATTGGGTGAAAACGGAAAAAAAAAAAAGAGAAAGAAAAAAAAAAGGATACTGCCATCTTCGCTTTCGGAGACGGTTTTGCGCATGAAATTGTCGGTGGGAAGGTTGCTGTCGCTGAAGTAGAACTCGACCTGCGTGGTTTAATCGCAGAGAGAAAAACCGTGAATTGGAGATGATCACAGAAAACGAAGTTGGATTAGAAAGAAAGAAAGAAAAAGATGAAAATATGATTGTTACTTGTCTTATCACTTTCTTGGTTGTTTCTTCGTCCAACGACGGCGTAGCCATTGATGTGTGCGGAGATGATCGTTGAAACGCAGAGACACACAAAGCAAGCGAGCGAGATAGAGAGGGAGAGAGAGTCTAGGGTTTTTGGAAGAATTTTTGCTAGGGTTTTGGCGAGGTTGCTAGCGCCTGAACGACCTTTAACCTAAGAAGAGGTGGAATAAATAATATAATTTTTTTAACAAAGAAATAAAAAAGTATGATCAATAGTAGTAAATGGTTATAATGATACAGAAATACATAGAAATATAAATATATCCTATATTACAGGGTATAATTTGAGAGTATACACAAATTGAATTAGATTATATTAGATTTCGGTTTTAATTTCTATAATGGATTCAATCTAATAGGAAACCATAAATATTAATTAATTGATATAAGTTAGGAAAAATAAATTTGCCTTTATTGGATTTAGAAATATGTATTCTTTTTTCTTCTTCTTTTTTTCAAATTAATCCTCATTTTTTTGCAATTTCATCCTTACGTTTCAACTGTTTTTAATCTAATTCCAAACTACTTTTTCATCACATAAATATCACAAAATATTGACATAACCCGATTTATGTCAAATTTATATGAGTGCCACTATTTGTACACAAAATATATAGTATATACAAATAGTCATGATAAAAACTATTTAGACTTTGATTGCAATTTTTCATATAATTAGTTTTCACAAAAAGCCTTTATAATAAAATCCATTATTGTAACACCACAACAGTTAAATCAACAATATGAATCAATCAAAGTTATAACGTCCAGCCATTGACTATACTAACAAACAAAATATTAAAACACAAAATTTTCTTATTAAAGTATTAATATATATTAATTTAAATTTTAAATTTGAATTGCACTTTTAATTAATGAAATCAGAATTTAATTTAAAATTACAATTTATATTTTTTTAATTTTTAACAGACTCGGACAACAAGTTGAAAATTATAAACCAAAATTAAAATAACAACATTCTGATTATAATTATAATTTCAATATTCAAACAGATCATAACCAAAAAAAAAATTGCGCTATTTCGATTCCATGTCTGAATCAGCAAAACCGATTATATGCAAGCAATGATGTCTTAATGTCCACACTCGCTAGTTGCTCATAACATCTGCTCTCCATCAAAAGAGTGGTTTTTAAAGGTACAAATGGCAAAACCCAACAACATATCATCACCCTTGCAAACATAAGCAGTTGTGCACCAACGTTTACATGCAAATGTTTCAACATTTGGTCACGCTAAATTATTCTTCCATCAATGGTCTCGATATCAACAAATATAAAAGGCTTTCCTGGTAGAAATTGACATATGTCCCAATAATTTCGCATGCAGTGAAATACCAAGTAAAAGGGGAAACAAATTCTAAACCAGGCAAACCTAACAAGACTATGATAATTATTATAGCAAGGGATTTCACCTTTTGTCTTTTTTATCCACTGAGAGAACATTTGTTTCGAAAACCATTGTCTCAAGCAAGGCTATAAACTAGGTATGTTGGCATCACCAGGTACAAAAACAATAATTAGAACCCCCCCCCCCCCCTCTTTTTTTTCTCCCTCTCCCTCTCCCTCTCCTCTTTTTTGAAACAACAAAAACCCACCTACTCTTGATTCCCTTTATCCCTCAATCAGAGTCGTACACACTGGTTGGTTTTACTTAATCAAGACACTGCTGTATCCAATTCCAGGACTTTCAGGTTATTTAGTCAATCTAAATCCGCAAGGTAGCGTTGGCCACCAGCCATCTGCATATAATCAATAGCCAATGCTTACATGAAATCATCCTCCATTTCTTGCAAAGATTTGCTTCCTGATGCAATTTGTTTATTGGATGTCATATTTTCTGCAACCATCAAACCCTTGTAGCTCCGAAGTTCTGCTTGTTTCTCCTTTTCGAGTCTTTCCAATTCCTCACGGCGTTTCTGCACATAGAAACATGTGGTTAAATAAATAAAATAATTTCTGAAAAAACGTTGGTTTTCACATTTGATTCCGGCATTTTCTGTGATATGCTGATTGAACTAGAAACCAAGAAAGAAAACATAAAGGAAACTCACCAATTAAAGCACATTAATTAAATTTCACCTATGCTACAACCCACAGAAGACATCTCATTTTTGTCAGACAAATTTGGCAGAGACAGCTCAAATTCTTGACACAATTCACAAAAAAGGAAAAAAAAATCCTGAAGGATAACAAGCTGAAAGGTGACTCAGAGCTCAAGCAGCTCATGACGTCACAAGGACAAAAGACAGTTTAGGGAACTATGCACCTGAAGCGCATGTAAAATTACAGCTTCAAAAACAAATTAAAAAAAAAAAGAGTAAATAATCAAATATCAATTTACTTAAAATTGCAACGCTGAGAGCAATGGTCAAGCTCTAATAACAGCATTATACAATATACTAGAATCAGTGTACGACAGCAATCATTAGGATAAGTCCTTTTTTTTTTTTTGAAAAAAAAAAGGGAAATTGTGCAATACTTACCTTTTCTCTCATATGTTGTTTCCTCTCAGCTCTTTCAGCTGCATTAACTGCTTCTCGCTCACCTGCAACACACATATTCACAATGCATATGAAGATCCAATAAGTGAAATCAAATTTCAAATTGAATTATGCATGAGACACAACAACGGGAAAATGGCAAGTTTTGATTACAACATGAAGGCTATGAAGGGAGGAAAAAGGTGTATGGTTGCTGCATTTTCCAGCAAATAGCACTTTAATTTTTCAAAACATAAATGTGTAAGGAAAAATACACGCCAATGACAGGAAAGCAAACTCATTAGTCACCTTTCAAATCAGGTTGTCTTTCCACCTTTGTCTTGTTTAGCCTGTTGACAATCTCATTGATCCGCTTCTCCACTCTCACAGTTCGGACCTATAATGCATGAAAACCAGATCATGATACTCTGAAAATGCATGTTCAAACAACAATCCACCCACCCAATCCCAGCCCAACTAAGAGAGATAAAAAAAAAAAAGAGGAACTGGAAAGGGAAAAAAACAAACTAAGAAAAACACAGAATCTGATTAAAAAAAAAATTCACCATTTTGGGGTTGTGAAAACCAACTTGACCAACATCCATCGAAGCAGTTTTCTTTAAATTAGACCAGGGAGTGTAAACAACATCAATATTGTTCACCTTATTCCCTGCCATGAATGACGGAAAAAAAATAAAGGTAAGCAATAAACAAATGCAATTAGGAATAAGAAGGAAACAGAAATATTAATGCACTAATTGCATATCTGTATCTTGAACAGGAAGTACTACTTATATGCTAGCGGGGATACATAACATTACAATTGGCTCTTAAAAGAGTTACAATCAGTGGGGGGGCTTTTACCTTGAATTGAATTTGCCTTGACAAGCTGAACACAGTCCTCAAGTAAACCTTCACTTATGTCATCAATAGTCTGGCCTTTGTGCAGTCTGACATAGACATGGGCTGAAGACATTTTATCCACATGGAACCTACAATATACATATCTTACAATCAAAGGGTATTATAAAAAGCAAAAGCAAAAAATCAAAATATCTAATGATGCGTTTGGTTTCATAAAATAGTTTTCAGTTTTCCTGTCTTCAGGGTTTAGAAGACAGGAAAATTGGAAATGAAAATTGAGAACTATTTTATGAAACCAAACGCACCCTAAGCAAGCACCAAATCAAAATGTAACTGAGTCACAATCCTGAAGAGGACTCAGCTGTTTTAACACGCACACACGCACACACACACACACACACACACACAAAAAGATATAGTATTTCCTATAACAGAATTGGTTTAATCACAATCCTGAAGATATTAGAATCTCAATGCAACACAGCGTCCAATTATCTGGGAAGTGCGAAGTTTATCTGCTCATCACCAAAATAACAGTTTCTAATGTCCAAATTTCTAATTGGGGGCAACAAATCAAAGTCGAGACAGAGCAGAAAGCTTCGCAACGCAAACAATTGATCACAGAAACGAATTTCAGGAATCCAAGCAAGAAGTCCACAGAATCGAGCAACAAGGATGATATAGAGATTTGAGAGATTGGGGATTAGGGTTAGGGTTAGGGTTACCAGATATCTTCGGGAAAACCATATTTGATGAGCTCCTCGTTCTCGTACTTGTCGAGGCCCATGAAGATGGTGTAATCGCCAGCTTCAGGGCGTGCCTTGAAGTAGAACACCATCGTCCTGCTTTCTTTGCGCGCTATCAATCTCTCTCTCTCACACACACACAGAGAAACACGGAGGAGAGACCAGAGGGAATGCCTTTTTTTTGCTGCTAGGGTTCTCAGCTCCTATCCGAATCGCTGCATTCAAAAATAAATAAAATAAATATAAAAGAAACCTTTCCCCTTTGTTTCTTTATTTTTACTTCTTTTTTTTGGCTTTTCTCAAAAACTGGAAAGACCCATTGGGCCATCTTACAAATATCACATTTGTTTGGGTGCAAAGTACAACGTAAGAATGACCAAATCTCAATCATTAGTTAATTCCAAATTATGAATTACTTCTGTCAAAAATAATGAAAAAAAAAAAGGGAAAACTTTGTTTATGTCCATCACATTTTATCAAAATTCTGACCCAGCCCAAAAAAAAAAAATTATTCTATTTACATATCTATTGCTTTCAAAATGTTGGAATTTTGTCCCTTAGATAGATAACATTCAAATTATAAATGAAAAAAAAAATTGTTTTAAAAGTCAAATTACACTGTTAAAAAATCACAACAAAACATAAAATACCAAATTGTAATGATAGAGGTTAACAACAAAACATAGAATGTCAATTTTTTGTTCAAAATTTTACATGGAATGTCAATTTTTTGTTTATAATTTTAATGCCATTCATGTTTTGAAAATGGTAATGACATATAAGAACAACTTAATTTTTTGGACTAAATTGAAATCTTGGCAAAATCAAAGGATGTAAATAAAGTTTTATCCCAAAAAATATGAAGAGTTTAATTTTAATACATAAATGGTATTAAACTTTTTTACAATGTTACTCAATCAAATTCTCTTATTTACATGATGTTTATGAGACTAAGATTCAAGTTAAATTAGCTTATTGCTTCCTTAAGATATAATCATGAATCAATTAAAGTGGAACTTAATTTGTATACACTATTTATGTAAGACAACTTTACATTATTAACTAATAAAATTCCTCAAGATACCCCTGATAAAATGAGAGTGACAGTGGCAATGGTGGTTCGACAATGATGATGGGGTTTGACAACAATAGTGTTGGCCTAGTGTGGTGGTGGTGGAGGTCTAGTAGTGGTTGGGGTAGTTTGATAACAATGATAAGGTTTGACAACGACAACACTAGTTCGATGTTGTCACGACCTGACTTGGGAAAGTGACTGGCACATGAAGAATCTCATCCCCATATAAGCCTACTGGGCGACGTGTCTCTCTAAATGCATAATTTATAAAAAAATATTCATTATTAAAAAATAACTTCTTTCATATCTTTATTTAAATCCTTATCAAGAATCGAATTTCTGAAATAAAAAATCTAAAATACTTTAATATAAAAAGCTCTAAGATCCTCTTAATCAGTCTCTGAAAATCTATTTAACAATTGAAAACTAAATCATCAATACATCTCTAATTCATTACATAAATATTTGATCATAGTTCATATTTCAAATCCGTACTTAAACTCTAAAAACATAAATAAAGATACATAAACTTTAAAATGACCACAATATCTCAAAATACATGTGTGGTTTGGATCCTGCCTACACATTTATTGAAGCACTGTACTCTAACATAATCCTACTCTAGGCCTTATTACAAAGTAAGACTCACCAATAGAAATAAATGCGTCTATGGAACAGGAATCTAAACATCCTCTAAACCTGCAACTATGAGAGGAAGGGAGAGGGGTGAGTCAACAAACTCAGTGAGTAATCTCTCATTCATCACCCACATGGGACAACCAATGATATACATGATACAATATACATGGAACAAACATAAACCATTTGATATTTATAGGCATAACTATATAAAAAATATATCTCTGCATTTAGAAATTCATAGCAGCACATATCTAAATTCTTACTCTAACAAGAAATCCTTTTCCACATATTTACACAATAGCTCTTAAATCAAATGTTATAAAAAAAAAAGCATCAAAAATCTCTGGAAATATAAATAATAGTATTCTAATAGAGAAGTATGGATCTCTAGTTATGCATTGTATAACAATATATTTTCTAACTATGCATGTCAACCATAGCACAGCAAACTTTCTGATCTCTAGGATCCCTAAAGGATCTTAATCGAACACCTCACTAGGTTCCATCTCCCTATGGACAACTTGGTACTAAGATTAATGATCAATTTTCCCAGCTATTGACTCACTATTTATTTCTCTATAGTTATCATCTAGTCTCTAAATCATAAAAACTAATTATTTATCTAAACTTTATTCTGACTCTTTTCTGGGTTTAAAATTATATAATACATAACTACTTTACTCTTAGAATCACTAGGGAAATTCATAAAATCTCTAAATCAAGTCATAATCATACTCTAGCTCTTTTAATAAAATTATTTTAAATATGAAGGTGGGTACTCCATCCCTCACAAACGCGAGCCCCTAAGTCTTTGTACTTTGAGAGTTTTAAACTCATATAACTCTAACGATCTGGCTTTAGCATAACTGCGGCTATGAAAATTAAGCTCAATGGTTCACCACTTGTAGGCATTCCGATTTCAAGCCCACATAATATGTATCTGGCAGTTGCTAGAAATCATGTTGAATTTTGTACCTCTTTGTACCATAAAACAGAAGTTCTAAATTCATATCAAGCTAACATATCTTTATACACTTGAAAATTCTAAAATCATAACTCAATCATTGTGGTTTATCATCATAATAACTTTAAAGTCATAACAACATATTTATGTAAAAGCTAAGTCATACTCTTGTGTCACATATCTCCAACATAATAATCATCTTAACTGAATATTATAAAACATAGCTTTAAATCTAAATCTTGAAATCATATGAATATTATAAACTAATAAAACGTATTTGAATAAATAGCAAGGTTGCTACAATATATATTTGCTTAATAAATCCCTTCTCAAACATATAAACAATTTCTATAACACACAACATAGCAATCATGGTCTCATGGTTTTCTAAAAATCATTCTTTCATGCTATCATCATAAATCATAATTTTTCTAGCTAGACATTGTAACGCCCTGACTTTTCTGTTAGAGTGAAAATGACCAAAAAGCCCCTGAGGTCATTTTCGACCCGAAATTCGAGGAAAGCTGAACCGGCAGTACTCGAAGGGAAAACTTAATGTTGGAAGGGGATTAGTTGACTTGTGTACCTTTCCGGGATCGAAAATCTCATTTTTTGAGTTTTCGGGTCAAAATGACTAAAATGCCCATGTGGTGTTTTACCCGTTTGCAAGTGTCGGATAAACCCGAAACTTCTCCAGATGGTTTTAAAAGGCATTTTTATGTATTCTGTGACTTTAGTTTTAGTCCGGGAGGTCCCAAGCAAAATTAGTACAAAATTACAGTTTTGCCCCTAACTTTGTGTTTTTTAGCTTAATCGTGTGATTAACAAACCTAAACAATATTAGGCTCTAATCGAAGATTAATTAATTTCCATAATTAATCTTGAGTCAAAATAATTTATTAAAGTTGATTAGAACCTAAGAATGCTTAATTACAACTTGAAATCTTATTTTTTTATTTCAAGATTCCTAGTCATAGAATCTTAAATAGTAAATTCTCTCTCCAATTCCTTAAATCATGGAATTGTGTTTTCAATTGTTTATTCATAAATGAGTTTTAAATTCTCTAATGATGTATGAGCACTCCTAAACCTTGTCATAAAACTCTTAAACCCCATTCTTAGTTACCTAAACTTATGCTTAATGATTCCTAACCTTGTACCTAAACTAATCTACACTTAAGCCTATCATTAACACACAATTATATGGAAAATTTTTCCCCCTCCTTGCTGTCCAGGTCTGGCCAAAGCATCCTCCCCCATTTTCCATCACATGCTCAAATTTTTGACACTCCAAGACCATGCTTCCACCTCACCATAAACCATACTTTGTCATACGAACACCATGCTTTCATCCATGCTTCATATGACCATTTCTATAAGACTTTTTCTCTCATTTTTGTGGCTCAAATTCAGCCAGCCCTCTTTGCCTTCTAGAAGGATTATTTTAATTTCAAACAAAGGGAAATTACCATACTTGAAGCCATACTTTGCACCATGACTTCCATACCTCAAACCATGCTTGAATGACATTGTGTAAAAGATATTTTTCTCTCCCCTTGCCTCCCAAAACCTCACGGCCAAGACCTCCTTTGTGTGAGCCCTCATTATTTCATTTTCTATAAATAGGTGCCTTAGATGAACTTGTGTTACTCTTGGTTCATCTGGTAAGTTTGAATATTCTTAGTTTTTATGAGTTTCCTTTCCTTTTCTCTCAAAGTTTCGAGAGAGTTTTCCTTTTCTCTTCATCTTCATCCTCTCATCACATAATTATCTCATTGTCTCAAACCACCACCTCATCACCTTAGATCACCTCCTAAGCTCTCAAACACAACCTCACTCAAAACACATCTCCTTTCCTTTCTTTCTCTCAAGGCCGAAGCATCATCATCACTTTAGGAGGAGTTTTTCCTTCCATTCTCACCTCAAAGATCAAGCCTTTGTCTTCACACTTGGTAGGGAGTTACTTTCAAAACTTTATTTTGCTTACAAATGAGTTTTCTCTTGGTTTCTTTTTGAAGCTTTCCTTTGTCTTCCTTTCTTTTTCTTTCATTTTGGCCTCTTGGCCTTGTTTATGACCATGATAGCTTGATGATGAGAGTTTCTAGATGATGACCTTGTGTTCATCTCAAAGAAATCTCTAAAGCTTGAGTTTTGTTCTTGAATTAGCAAAGTTTTAGTTTTTCTTTCCTTTTTCCTTCCTACATAGTTTTGGTTTCCATAATCTTTACCTCAAAGATTTTGTTAAAATTTTAAAGTATCTCTATTTTTATTTCATGTCAAGAAAGAATGTTGTTTTGGTTTCTCTTTTCTTTTCTTTTCTTAAAGGATTTCGGCCCCAAGAGCTTTCCTTTAAAAGTTTTATTTTCAAAGTGTTCTTATATTTATTTCATCTTAGAAATGTTGTTGTTTTGGTTCTTACTTCCTTGAGTTTTTGTTTTCTTTTAAAAGTTTGTTTCTTTTGAGCTTGATGATGATGTTCAAGAACCTAGTAGTTCCTTTGAGAACTTGGTTCAAGAACTCTAAAGCTCTCTTTGTAATGAGATAAGTGTTGGGTTGTGTTGTTCTCTAAAGTCTTGTAAGAGCTCTAGCTAAGACTAAAATGAACCTTGCATTCATATTTATGTTTATGTCTTGCACATCATATTTATTTTCCTTGCTATCACTAAATATCAAGAATAATAAGTGAGCTTGCATTGTCATGTTTATATTTCAAGCTTTGCATTATCATGTTTATATTTCAAGTCCTCACCTAAATATCAAAGATAATAATAAGTTGCATCTCATATTTATTTTATGCTTTCACTTTATTTTCTAATGAAAGCTAAAACAAGTGCATGAGCATGTTTATTTTTATGTCATCACTTAAGAGTACCTAGAGCTCAAAAACTTGCCCATTATTGTCTCAAACAAAGGCTTGAAAAATATGTGTTCTCAAGCTTGTGATTTCGGCCTTTGAAAGTTTTATTTGTTACAAGTATTAAAATCTATGTTCCATAATTTTTCTAAACTTATATGAGTTCAAGGAATGTCTAAAACAAAGTTTTGTGATTTTAAAACCTCTTGAGTTTAATTTAGATTAGCTACTGCCCTTGAGAATATTTTGATGATTCTAGATGATAAAAATGTTTATAAATGAGTTTTGAAAGTTTTAAAAAGGTTCCAAGAGAAACTAGTATTTTATGTGCTTTGGAAATCAAGTTTTATGCCTTTATATGGAGATTGGATTTTGATTCTGCCTTGCCACTATATGATCACTGTTTGTGCTGTTTGAGGATGATAACATGAGTATGTTTATGTATAATTAATGTTAAAACTCATATGTGAAAGATAAGAGAAGTTAGTACCTAGAAAAGAATTCATTTGGGAGTTTTAGATCCCTTAGTATATGATTTTTCTGGATTCTGTCCAACATGGTTTAGAAATGATAATTATGGTTTTAAATTAGTTTAAATGTGTAGGAATGACTCATAATTGGTTTAGGACTTGATCTTGATGCCTTAGGAGCAAACCGAACTTGGAAAGGGTCATTGTTGTGACTTCTAGATACCCACAAAGTTAGAATTTTAGATTCTGTACTCTTGAGGTTTAAAAATGTTTATGATCATAGAAATGAGTGAGGAATACTTATATAAGAGCTTATAAGTACCCGAGAGCTTAAGCTATGATGATTTATAACTTAGATTGTGAGTTAAGGACCTTAAGGGTCAATGCATAAGACATTAAGAGAACTGGTAATTTTATGATGTTTGTTTTATGCAAGTATGTTGAGATGGATATGTTTTGATGATGCATGAGGAAATGATTGTTGAAGATGTTAAGGTTATTTTGAGCATGAGAATTGAATGAGAATATGTATGTGTTATGAGCTTGTGGCATAAAGACGGTTTGAAGGGAATTCGGTTTAACAATTTGTTATCTTTGCCAATTTTTAAATCAAACCCAAAGGTTTTGAAAAATGTTTTGAAGTACTATATGAGATTGAAAACCCTGGGTGACACGGTTCAGCCGGGCACCCCCAAGAGATTTTTGTGTGATAAAGCACTGAGACGTACTTCTCCTGCTACGGTGAGAAGAAGGCAAATCCGTAAGGGTATTGACATGAGCATTACCAAAGCGGACAATTCACTGTGCACTCGAGGCTAGTAGAGCGTTTTAGAGAATGAAATATTTATATGTCACCCCCTCAATTTCCCCATATTAAATCTAGTGATGGCTAGTTAGAATTGAGCTCATTCCTAGGCGATTAGGTGAGACGGAGATTGGAGGCTATGATAAAAATCGCTGAGGCGGTGTGTCGGTTGGATATAGGTGGATATGATTAACAGGGTGGTCTTTGAGAAAAAGAACTTAAGAGTTCAAGCATAAGAAAGAGATATGATGTTTTTAAAGTCACACAGTTATGAAAAAAGAAAGAGTTTTATATGAGAAGTTATATGCCACTTATACATTTACCTGATGTTATATTTTATTGAATTGCTTGCATAATTTATTGTCATGCATTCATCCAATATCTGTTGCATTCATATCATTAAGACCCATACTAAAAGACACCCACTTCGGATAAATAGATTTGAGAAGTTAAAAACTAAACCTTATGCATGACCACCTTTTTATAATTAAAACTGAAGTGGCTGGGGACGATGACGATGACACGTGTGTTAGAGTCAGAAATCCCTACTGAGAATTTTGAATGGGTTTCTCATCCATCTCTTTTCTTCCTTCCGTGTCGTATCCAGACGAAGATGATGGTGTATCTCGTGGCCTCTGCTAAGGCGTGGGCGTAGGGCATGCGCTACGAGTTGGATCAGTGGGATGGAACGAAAGCACGGAGATGCCGCTTTAGATTTATATACTTATAGATGTGCATTTCTTTTAATGTGATAATAGGACTATGATAGTCGTAAACTATGTATCTATGATAATATGTTTATGTTGTGATATAATGAACAATGTTTGTGTTTTGTGACCATGAATGATATGATATCTCTTTTCTATATGTTAGTCTTCGTTACGTTATACGCGGCTCTCACTTTGATTTAATGTTTCAAAAAAAATTTTACCCGTAATTTCCGCTAAGTATTTTATTAAACGAATGAGACTAAGAAGTAATAACGTAATGATTAACCTAATGTGTTCTAGAGTATTGGGTTAAAATTAGGATGTTACAGACATAATCATGAAAATTCATATTTTATACTTTTTCTCATCTTAAATTCCATATTTCGCAATCATAATGCATAAAACATAATTATAATGACTAAAATAAGGTTATGAGTTTGAACTTACTCACCAAGAGGAGAAGAAGAAATGACGTCAACACCAACTAAGATCCGGGAAGCCGGGAGGACACCAACATCAACTATAACAATCATAAAACTCAAGATCAAACTCTATCAATCTCTAAATAACTCTAATCTAGCTCTAACAATATTGGGGAGCACCCCCACTTGACAACAACGAGAGAAATAACAATATATATACCAAGAATGTAAAAGAATGGTGAAAATGGAGACAAAATCGTACAACATATGTTCACTTTAATGATTGGGGATGATGGATTTGGGTGAGATTGAGAGGAAAAAGGAAAAAAAAAATTGAGTAAAGAAGGGGAAGGGTTTTGAATCTGGTTGCTGGGTGAAGGGGAACCCCAAAAATGGGGTTTTATAGAAGGGGTTGGCTGAAAGTGGAATGACATTGTCTCTAGGCACTATTTGTGTTTCAGGGGAACTACTATAGTGTTTCAAGGGGACTGCTATGACCGCTATAGCAGTCAGGCCACGTTCTGCCCCCGCAACTGTGCACTTATGACCGTTATGGCGGTCCTGAACTGCTATAGCAGTCCTCAGAATGCTAAAATGTATGAAATCACTCCCTATGACCGCTATAGCGGTGACAGCAAGCCCTAACTGCTACATTTTTCTATCATTTGCACCGGGTTTGTCTCACTACTCAGTTATTTTCTTAATTTTAAGTGAACTTCCCTATTTATTTTACTCTCTATTAACTTTAAAACATAAATATAAATAAGGAAATACCCCTCATTTGGATTCAAATAAAATATCTAAAAAATCAAAATCTAATTTTTGAGTTCTAGTTCAAATTCCGAAATTCCTACGATTTTCTAAACTTATGGACTAAAAATGAAATATTTAAAAGTTTCCTAAAATTCGTTAAAAATCACTCTTCAATTTCTTTTCCTTTGGAGAGCAATTAGTGAGATTTTTTATCCCAAGAATGTGGCTACAACATATAGCCCTCCAAGGAGATATAGAGTCCAAACTTAGCGAAATCCATGACCCGACAACATGGGCGGGTCCCGGGAGACCTTGAGGCCGTATTGAGCTGATCTACTGACACGTGTACACCGGGTATTACAGATGTGATGATGGCAAAGGTCCAACAACATCAATGGTGGTCTGATGATGTTAGCAATGGTACGACAAGGTGGCGACAGTCAGTCATCTACGGTAGCGGTGTGTAAAAGCATAAGTTAAGAAGTATTAAGGCACATGAATGATTTTTTATCTAACATACCCCTCACTTGAATTCCTCCTTTAGGGCCTAAAGCATGAACAATTTTTCATATTAGGGGATACAAGAATCGAATCATTGACCTTAATGATCATGGTGGCTTTAATATCATGTCATGAATAATTTTATATCTGACATAGTAGTCTAGCAATGATGGTAGTGGTCTGGCCTCGGCGATGGTTGTGACCGAGTTGGTGGTGGTCTAATGCCAGTGGTAGTGCTTAAAGAATAGTCATTGATGTTTATGGTTTAGGGTAATTTGGTTTTTTCACTTTTGCAAAAACCATTTTTCCACTTTTCATTTTATTTTCAATTGGTTTTTTATTTGTTAGATTTTGTGAAGAAAATAATAAAAATTAGAAATAAAAACTAAAACTTGTTTTATGAAAACAAACAATAAACCCTATCATTCCCCACACGGGAGATGAGAATGAAAACAACTTAACTTTCATTTTCGAAGTACAACCTACCAAAGAATATTTTATTATTTTAAATCGCTTATCAATATAAAAATCTCAAATTCTCATAATTGCATTTGAGAATATAAAATTATTTCGTCTTCCAAATGCTCCTAGTAGAACAAATGAACAGCACTAGCGTTGATGAATGATGGTCAAAGTATGGGCTTGCCAATGGAAACAAAGATCGTAGAGACAATCGAAATAAAGACATAAAAAATATTGTCTTGTTTGGAAACATGGGGACAAGACAAAAAATACATAATAAAGACATTATTTAACAATGCCCTTTGTTAGCTGACTCCACCGCCTCTACTCGATGCCACCACCAGACCACCCATGACGATGAGGACAAAGAGGAAAATATTATATAAGGATATTATTGTGAGAAAAAAAATTAAATTTCTATTTATGTGCCCTGTCGTCACTGTCCCTCCACTATCCCTCCATTGTCTCCATATTTTCTGTCCTAAGACATAAACCAAACCCTACCGATTAGTGTTGCTGACATTGGTTCTAACCATTTTAGAGTTTTAGAATAGCGCCTTTGCAAATTGTGACATATATAATTGGTTTCCGCAGCATATCTGGATTAGAACATGACCCCAATCCTTCTAGACTTGGAGAACGTTTACGGTTCCAAGGATGCATGCACGGATCATGGTTTATTGCAAATTTTTATAGATAGGGCTTGGAATGAATAAAATTAAAAAATGATTTGATTTAATTTATAAATTAAATTTTATATTTGGAATGATTAAATGAAATTGAATTGATTCGTAAATCACATTTTGTGTTTAAAATGTATTATATTATATTTGAAATGATTAAAAAAAGGATATGAATTGATTTGATTTGTGGTTCAATTTTTAAATCAATTTATTTCATCCAAACCTTCTAATAAAAAATGAAAGGATTTCAAAATCAGAAGAGTGTAATTACGTGAAATTACAAATCAATGTATTTCTTAATCTCAAACAAATGATTTGATTTAATCAAATCAAAATTTGTTTCATTTATTTATGATTCAAACACACTTACTTCCCATCACACGCTTGATTTGACAAAAAGATTCTGCTAAGATATGACAACAACAGCCAACCTAAAACCTTGACAAAATCTCTATGGACATTGATCAACGATGTGATTGGGTTACTGGAGAGCGCCCCAATTAATAGAGACCGATAGAAGTCAAATACTTACATTTAGTAGCTTGTTTATGAACGAAATTTACGATAAGAAGTTAACATGTGATAATTTTGTTTTATTCGGTATAGCTGAAACCTAGTTTCGAAAAAAGACAAAAAAAAAAAGCTTCGTCGATATGCAAACAAAAGGGTTGGCTTCTCCATTCGTTTACTATTACGCTTGGCATTGTACCTACCATGCTACTAGCATTACCAACACGCAGAATAAAAGGGCAAATAGCGCACACAATTTGTTATTAAAATAATCTGGATGATACAAAAGGTTGAACAAAATGAATATTCGTAATCCCTAACGGATCACTACATGACTTGGCAAAAATTTAAAAAATGACACCTTCCAGCACCATAGAAGCCATAGCACGATGCCCAAGTCAATTCTTGGGACCTAGGCTCTTGGCTTTGCCCACGGAACTAGATCGGGAAAGAACAACGTAAACACAAGAAAATATTCTTCCAAGATGCGCCACTAACTACCCATACTTGCAGAGATCCTCAAATCCCATATATTCATGATTCTCAATCTTGTGTACCATATTTGAAATTCCAACTCCACCTAAGCAAATGAATGAGAAAAGTTTCAGACCCATAAGTAGAGTTTAAAGGTGTGAATATTGCCAAACCAAAGAAGAGAAAATTAAGGGCGCGACTGGTTTGTTTCGTGGATTTTATCAAAGAAATACTGAAAACAATGAAAATTATAAAATTTGGTTTTCGGTCTTTATTTTCAGTTTTCAGTATTTTTTTTTTCACAAAATTCTAAAAAGAAAATTGAAAACTACTTTTTGAATCAAACGGCACTCTTAAGACTCTCACCTAATGAGATTGCACTGACAAATATGGTGCTGGCAAGAATAAAGATGATAAGGGATGCTCTTCCAAATAGGATGATAAGCCTTCTCACAATATGCTGTCCAACCACGGCTGCAAGAGTAGCCACCAGAGTCAAGTACAGAGCTGTGTCACATTTCACAAAGAAAGAACTTGTCAGAGTCAATGAAGTAATAAGCTGCTTCACGTCAAAGGGTACTGGAAGATGTTCTTAGGCACTAACCATAAGGAATTGGAAAACGCTTCAACAGGTAGTATTCTATAACAGACATAGATGAGGAGAAAGTCATGGCAAAGGTGGCTGTGGCGCTTGACACCTGCACATAAGACACTTAATCCAATCAAATACCAGTTGTTCAAGTACCAAATGCCAAATAATTCTACACTTCAGGGCATGTTTGGTCGGAGATAAAAATAACACATGTGAAGCTCAATACCAGAGGTTTGGTTGAGGGTTAAAAAAGGGGTTGAAACTTTTCCTCCCTTTTTAAGCCCTGACCAAACACACCCTTACAAGTACCAAATAATTTCAATAGCATTGGCTTCCATGCACCAACTAAATAACATTGAACAAAATTAGAACATATGTAATATTTTACAAAAAGGATTCCTTAAATGCAATAATGTCCTGTGCTCCTGTTTTCTTTTACAAATATAAATAAGCAACTTTTGTGGCTCTTAAATTGATTTTTATGGGGAATACACTTTGAATAATTCTAACAACAGTTTGGCCTACCAAGATTTATAACACTGCAATCACTCACCTGAGGCGGGACTCCCAGCTCCAGAAAAAGTGGACCCATAACAAATCCTCCTCCTAGTCCCAGCAAGCCACCAACAACTCCAGCCAGCACACCAAAGAAACAATAGATAATTAGCTGAACGACAGTGAAACCTTTCCCTTGATCACCCACCGAAGAAATTACTCTACGCCCGCTGAACAAGGCGATTGCCTCATAAGCAGTTACCCCAACTGAAACTGGAATCTGCATATAACATGGAAAGCATACTGTAAATAACTAGTAGTAGGGGAAATTACATTTTAACAATTTTATATGCTAATGGTATGTCATGTGCATTGAAGAAGATCCCAAGGACTTGTATATGAGTAATGCTGTGGAGGAAATTCCTGAGCAGAATTACCTGTAACGAGCTCAGTACCCAATATGCTGTTGAACAAGTGGTTGTGTAGTTTTCCTGTAAACAGGAAATTAGAGGTATCAAGTTAGATAAATTGCATAATATAAACTGTTCTTTTGTAGTGGATGTGTAAAAGCAAACCTTGGTAATCTGTAGTGCAAGGAATGAAAGCCAAACAAATAGAAGTAGTCCCAGCTCCTTCCAGTATACGTTTTCAAGAAATGTCACCTGCAAAATCCAAAATTGTTAGATATGAAGATGGAGATCGCTCTATCCCATAAGAACACACTAGAGAATAATGACATCAATCACCTTGCGTTCTTCAGTGTTCTTTTCATTGCCTCCATTTGGTCCACTGGCAAGAGGTTTGTACTCTACTTCCGCCCCAGAACCTATCAAATGGAAGGTCGAATAAACTTGGGCATCAGAAAGAAAATGATCCGGGACAATTGTACTATGTTTTGGTACATTTCAATGAATATTTCCAAACTCACCATTAGCCTCTTGTCGCTTAGCAGCCTCCTAAAACGAAACAAGACAGGTTCAGACAGTTAGCAATAAGCTTTTTGAGCAACTACGACTACATTATTGACTGCAGATTAAACACCAAAAATCTCATGATTAAACAATTTATCAGACAGCCTTCATAATTGAGTTTTGTAGTCAACAGAACCAAAGACAGAGAGTTATTAATGAAACTTTATTTTTTTCTCCTTAAGTATGATACATTCCTTTGTTCACATTTGTAAAAATGTTAAGCAGTGAAAATAGAACGAGAACAATCGAATGAGACCTTTTTCATTAAGGTTTCCTTTTTCCATGTTTCAACTCCCTTAAAGAATGCTTTTGTTGATGTGCCTGCAAAATAGTAAAATCAGTCAGTAATTGTATGTAACAAAAGGTGAATGCCTTACTGATGTCAAAGTTAAGATAGTCGTTACCTAAGAAGAGAACAATAAGCAGTATAGTGACCAACCAATCAGGGAATACAACATTGAAGACCACTCCAATGCTGATGCCAAGCATGAGCATTGGTTGAATGAGAAGTGCCAAATCATAGTCAATGATGGGCATATCCAGTGTAGGATGCCTTAGTCTAAGGTTGTAATAGACAGTTGAAATAGCTGCCCCCATGATCATACCTGACAGAAACAAAATGCATGATAATTAGAAAGGTAATGGGTCATGGAAGTTGCAATTCTTATCTTTGGTGTCCAGACACTTAAGTTTTTATTCTCTTTCTGCCACTTGTACATTTAAATACACTATTGATGGAAACTAACAGCAGCCTTTGAAGATTAAACTTTCTGTGAGCTACATAAGCAAAACATTATCTGGCACAAGCTGGCTCAAACCAATTAATTGTGGTCCATCATTGAAAATTACTTGAAACTAAAGAGTAAGATATTCACAAGAGCATCATAGTCACACTAAATATGTGTCTTCTTTACATTTTGAGATAGCAGTGGAGGATTTTGGATCAAATCCAATGATGAGGCTAAGCATGGGAACAAATATGCCACCCCCCCCAACACCACCTACACTCCCAAACGCTGCTCCGCAGAAACCAATAAAGGTACCAAGAACAATTTGCCACCCAAATTCCATATCCTGCAAAATTGACATCCATTACAACTTTTCCTGACACAACATCCAGTGAGAATAATAATAATAATAATACAACACAAATACAAGCAATATAAAAAGCAATGAACTCTACAATCTACATGACCACATCAGGAAAGCACTAATAAAATCCATGAGAAGCACTTTTTCAGCCAAAGCTATTACACCTTTTGAATATTACCCCTTTCATTTCCCAGAAGACAATAAAATGATAAACAAAAACACATTCACGGAATCCAAAAAGGTCAATGAACTTATCCACCATCCGCCAAACCCAATTCCAAGGTCGCCAATCACCACTCACCACCAGAAACAAAAGTGAGAAAAAGCTTCTTTTTTTTTTAAATAAAAAAAAAACACAAACCCAGTTCTTTCTATGGTTGTGGCTTTAAAGATAAACAATGATATCCACGAAAAATCAAGTGAGAAAGGAAGATCTTACCGGCCACACGTGTTGATAACCTGATTCCCCGGGTTGCCATAAGAAATTCAAGGCTCTGGTGAGGAAACTTTGTGCATGTTCCTGAGTAGTAACATTAAACATTGGCACTTCCATCTGCATGATCCCTCTTTCAGCAGAAACAAACACCAAAGCCGATGCAATACTCAACAACACCATCCACACGGATCCCATTCTCACACCCCTCCACCTTCTTTGTCCAAACTCAGCCATCAACAATTTTCTTTATTATTTTCCAACGAGTTTTTTCCTTTTTTTCTTCAGAAGAAGGCTTGAAATCTGCTCCACCTAAAGTATATTTGACTCCAAAATGATCAAATCTCTTCTGGGATCACAAGAGTTTCGCACCAAACAGGTCAACTAAGGCAAGGAAAAAAAAAAAGAAGGAACCAAAAAAGAAAAAGGGTGGTGTACTGGTGTTGATATAATGATATATATGTATTTTTTTGGCTAATAAAGCTGTTGTTATTATTATGGAGGAACGTGATTCGGGTAAAAACTAAGATAAGCAAAGCTTTTCAAAGGGCTTGCTCTTCTTCACTTGGGCGTGAAGGATGATAAGATAATAACAAAGAATGAGAGAGAGAGCAGAGAAGAGAACAAAAAAAGGAGATGGGTACTGATCAAACCAATAATTTGGCAGCGAGTTTGGTTTAGTGTGTTCGCAAAAAATGCAAACCAAATGGAGATAACTCTCTCTCTCTCTCCGCGTGTTATATTAAGGAGTTACTACTTACTAGTAGTGCTAGCGATGACACATTTATAAACAGAACAATGTTAGAGATTCATTTGCGAGAGACATTCTTAGCCGTTTATAAGAACTGAAAATAAATAAACAAAATAAGAAAGGGAAAAGAAGGTATATTCTGTTCTGTTTGCAAATGAATGCCTCACCTACCACATTATAAATGTTTTGAAGATGACATATAGAAGGACTTAAATGAAAAATAGGCGAATTGTGAAGAATTATTTATTGATACTGTGTATGAAAATAAAATACGAAAAATATGATGATAGAAATTTTGTGATTTTATTATAAAGATCATATATTCATAGTGGAGAATAAATATAACATTTATTTTTAAAAAATATTCATTACAAATAATTGTTGCTATTAGTAATGTGTTTTCTTAGTGCAGTAATAATTTTAAAATTGAATTAAATTATGCATATAATAATAATTATTATAAGCTATATAAATTTCATTTTACAAAAAAATTAAAGATTTATAACTATTAGTAGAGGATATTTAGGTTAGAAATAAAATAATAAACATGAAATTTAATGAATATTTGAAAATGGATTAGAGGGTAACATATTTTAAACTTAATTAGTGTAATTTGAAGGGGATGTAACGTACTCTTACTCTCTTTTTTTTTATTTCTCTAATTTTTTTTATTTTCTAGAATATTCCTTCACTTCGCAAATGAGAGATTAATCGCCTAAAATACAATCATAGATTTAGAGAACGTTTGGTAGGGGTACTCTATCTAGATTACTAATAATATGACTAAAAATTACCTAGAACCACAATACATTATCTTATTTAGTTAGATCATTTATTACTGACAATTTAGATCATCAAGGCAATCCACATTGTCATCTTGATACCCCATGGGAGTGTTTATGTGAATTACCACCCAATTATAATCCTCTTAGTGTCATTATTATTATTATTATTATTATTATTATTATCATTATCATAATTATTATTAATTATATTTTTAATTATTAATAATGATTTATTAATCATTAGGATTAATTATTTAATATTTAATAACTATTAGTTATTAATAATTAATAATTAGTAAAAACATACATTACCTAGTCATTCTTATCATATACTTCCTCCGCCCTTGAATAATTTTCTATTTAAAAATTTTTCTTTATCTATCAATAATTGTCTATTTACAAAATTTAAATAGTATTAATTATTTTTTCTAATAATATTCCTCTTAAATACTATTGGAGGAGGAGAGAGACGTGGTGGAGAATGATGGAAAAAGTTAGAGTATTGAAAAGGAATAAGGATAATATAATCAGTTACTCTTAATTTTCTTTAATATTAATATTTTCTTAATTATTTTTTTAATTCCAGTGAGTATTTAAAATTGAATAATTATTTAAGAATGGAGGCAATACAAGATAGTGTGAATTGTTAATTAAATTACATGTAAATACTAGACAACATGATAATTTTGGCATGTAAATTTATTAAAAACCACTTTTGTTTTTACTTTTCTTAAAAGTTAAGTATTACTAGCTTTTAAAAAATGTGGTTCTACCATCCTTTTAAATTAAAATATTTTTTCAAAAGGTCAATTCAAAACCTTCTAAATTGAACCACTTTTTTAAATTAGAAAAAACCGATCCAATCGCCCTCATTAGTATGCAAGGTCCCTCTGTTGTCATCTATTATTGATTGAGTGGGGGACTTGAGAAAGGGATGGCTGGGGATTCTTGAAAATCAGGCTCCAATAATACAATTTTCTTTTTTTAGTTAGAATGAAAATGATTTTCATATGGTTAATTCTTACTTAATTTCATATGATTATTTCAAAGAATATTAGGAATTATTTACGCAATAATAAAAAAATTACTTACACAAAACTTTCAAAATCACAAATATTACATTTAAAATTCGCTTCTGAGTCACATCCACTTTTAGTATAATTAATATCCAATTATACGCCTTATTTTAGTTTAATGTATCAACATTCCAAATATAATATAATATTTTATTTTATTTCGAAAGTAGAATAAACAAACTTGTTAAATGAGTATCATCATATATCAAATTAAAGTTAATTATAAAAAGTTATTATACTCCATTTTTTTAATTTGGTTTCTACCAATTAAATTTCGGCTCCTCATAGTTTGAAAATATCTAAGATGGAACTCCTTTTTTTGGTAGGTCCTAATAAGATGTAACTCTTAATGAAAAGTAAAAGTTAAAAACATTAAAATCTTTCGATATGATGGAACGAAGGAAGTGCTGTCACGAACCCGCAACTTGATGTTGTGGTTACTGATAGGAGTAAAGTAGATTAGCCTCAATAACTAACTTCTAAGATGCTATTAAAGTTAGTTAAGCTAGTTTACTATTTGTCAAGTTTGTTAAGCTTTCTGTTACTGAGTTAAGCCTTCTGTTATTCAGTTAGCTACACTCATCTCATGTATATAAACCAACCATTGTAAGAGTTTCTCATTCATTCAATAAGAAGTTCAATAATACACTTTTTGCTCTCTTCTCTCACACTTGTTTCTTTCCTTTTTCTCTCTTGGGTTCTGACTCTGATACCTTCATGGTATCAGAGCTCAGTGAATCTGAAGGGATGGTTGAGCTCAACACGCAATCAGAGAATGCCTCAGGAAAGGCTGCGCCCTACACTCTCACACCCATTTCGTTCAAGCTAGATGAAGATACTTACATGCTATGGGAGCAAAAGGCTCTGGCAACAATCATAGGCCACAACTTGGAAGATCATCTGGAAAAGGACAAGCTTCCACCAAAATTTTGATTCAACACAAGATCAAGCCCTGCAAAGAGAATTTGCTGAATACAAGAAATGGATCGAACAAGACAAGCTATTGGTTTCTTGGCATTTAGCGTCAATGGAAAAAGCATTTGCAAACAAAATGGTTGGCTGCATTTATGCGCATCAGATCTAGGAGAGAATCGAAGTATATTTCGCTTCGCAAACTAGGGCAAAATCAAACAACGCAAGATGCAGCTCAAATCGGTCAGAAAGAAAGGTATGACTGCCTCTGAATATCTTTTAGAAATAAAGAAAATTGTGGATATATTAGGTGCGGTTGGAGCTCCACTATCAACAGAGGAACACATAGATGTTATAATGGAAGGTCTCAATGAGGAGTACAGTGCATTCATTACCAACATCATGTCTCGGTCTGATCCACTCACAATACCTGAAATCAAAGCGCAATTAATGGCACAAGAAGAAATAATTGAAAGATTCAAGAAAATGGAGCTAGAATCAGTTCAAGTGCATGTAGCGCAGTCCTTCAATGGTGGAGGAAGACACTTCAATGGAGGCCGCAGAGGAAGAGGCCGATTCACTAGAGGAGGAGGTCGAAACTGGAACAATGGAGGAAATAGAGCTCAATGTCAACTCTGCAATCGCGTGGGCCATATAATGTGGCAGTGCTATTATCGATTTGATCAGAGTTTTCAAAAAGCAAATCAACCAACTGCAAATCCCACTCCACCTCCTCCATCTGCAAACTTCCATGCTTCTCCTCGTGCCTATCTTGCTACTCCCTCAGCTATGCCAGACACTTCTTGGCATCCAGACATTGTAGCCACTCATCATCTCACCTTCGATCATGGAAATCTATTGGCTAGCTCAAAGTATGATGGACCAGATCAGGTAATGGTCGGCAATGGTCAAGGTATGAAAATCAAGCACATTGAGCATTCTTACCTTAATTCACTTGACACCAAAGCTTCCTTTCGATTAAACTCTTTAATGCATATTCCTCAACTCACCAAAAACTTAATCAGTGTTTCTAAATTTGCCTATGACAATGGAGTGTTTTTTGAATTCCATCCTCACCACTGTGTTGTTAAATCTCAGGTGTCCAAGAAGATTTTGCTTCAAGGCGCAGTTAAGAACGGACTTTGCTCCTTTGATAATGCACAAGTTCAATCCACAAGACAACACACTCCTAGTTCACAACCCTACAACACACAAAGTAGATTAGCTGCTCTCGTTACTCATTGTAATTCTATCTCAGATTTTGATCTCTGGCACCAAAGATTAGGACACTCCTCAAATAATATTGTTCAATGAGTTTTATCTCTCTGTAACATTCCCACAAATATGAATAAAAATGCTTCTTTGTGCAAAGCTTGTTGCTTAGGTAAAATGCATCAATTACCTTTTGTCAATTCCACTACAACCTACAGTAAACCACTAGAACTAATTTTCTTTGATGTATGGGTTCTTGTTTCTTTCCTTTTCCTCTCTTGGGTTCTAACTCTGATACCTTCAGTTACAAGATAAGTGAACCATTGGTGGTACAAGATTAAAATTTAGATCAGCAAAAAAAAATACAAGGATCGATATGATGTCAATATCAAAATTCAAAAAATTGAAAATAGTAAGATTAATATAAAATTACATGAAACGCAAATATGATTAAACTATTTTATTTGAACCTGCCGTCTCTAGGTAATTTAACTCGATAGGTCCATTTCGGTTAAGGTTTTAGATAATTTGCTTTTCCTTTAGAAGCTGAAGAGGAAGTAAAAATAAAAACGTTGTTTCATATTTTGATATAATTGTAGAAGTATTTTTTATAATGATCATAAACTATTATGTTGGTTGGATATGATAAATATAGAAACACCTTTTCTTATAATCAACTCACGACACACCCACCTCGTCCCACCCTGTTTGTCATCTCTAATCGATGGATCCACATCCATTTGTAGGTGGATATTCAATTGAAACACAGAGATGTGAATCTTACAATTATGAGTGACAAACGAGACAGTTGTGTTAATCCATTTTGGTTATTTGAATTAAAAGCACCAACTAGCCCAATAAAAATTGGTGAGTTAACCGTTTTTTATTATATTTTTAGTTATTTTACCAACCCATGCCTCTTTCATCATAGGTTGGTCATAAAATGGGACATCCAGTATGACTCACCATAGTTATTTGGGTTAAAAATGGTAACTCACCTTGTTAAAAAATGGTGGGTTAGTGGACGAATCCAATGTCGGTCTAACCAATTTTGTCACCCGTAATTACAATGCGAAAAAAATCAAATAAAATCAAAATATGGAAGACTGGAAGATAAGATATATAGACCCATTAGAGAAGAGGGGACCACATTTACTTTATAACTCATGGGACGGTGGCATGAAGCAGGCCAAGATTATTTTATCACGAATAAGATTTAAGAATTTCCAAAACAAAAAAAATATTTATGAATTTAATTTTAGTATTGCACATTATCATCTAATTCAAGTGTATGTTTAGCTTTGTATTTATAGAACTAATTGAGTAAAATTTATTTTCTTGAAATTGATTTAGTTAAAATTGATTTTAAGATAAAGTGATTTATGTTTAGCAATTATTTTAATATAAGAATTGAAGTGATTTGGACAAAAATTAAAAGAATGAAAATACAAGCAATAAACTTTTGATGTTTATGAAACTAAAAGCTAGTTAAACCAAGTTAGAGAGAAAGCGGTGCTCTCTTGTCGGTGGGTAGGCAGTTTGCCTCGCTGGCAATAGCTTCGTGGAAGGTCCTCGGTGTCTCATCATTCTGGTGACCAAGCTTCCAAATCGATCGACATCACCCTAAGCTTGGATCTGTTCATCTACTATCCGAGCATCACAGCCGGATCTGCATTAGTCCAAGCTAGGAGCTGTTCACCCCCTGTCCACATCAACGAACCATCTCTGTTCACGCTACAAATGCTTCAACCTGTGTGTGAAGCTTCATAGTCTTTCGTTCCCTCATTTTCAACAACTGAGGTGAGGCGAGCTCATCAGAGGGGGAGAGTGAGAAAGAGAGTGAACAGTGCACATACACATAGAAAGAGAGACAGAGAACTGGTTATCATGAAGCTGAGTTGAAGAACAACGAATGTTTGCGATTTGATCTCGACAGTGAAGTATAAATCTACGGTCAACCATACAGACCCGATCTTGGTAGTGAAGAACAGGTCCAGATCTAGCGTCACACCCTCTAGACAGTGACAACCACAACCCGTCATTGATTGAGCAAGGAATGGGAAGTAGTGGTGGTGCATCAGGGAGTGGATCGGCTTCTGAAGGAAGGAAAAGGACTTCAGGGGGATCATCCTATTGGAAATATAAGGGTGGATCGTTCAGGGATCGGGTTTTGGGGGAGAAACCAAAAACATTCCCACTTTTGAGGAACACTTTCTGAAGAATGGTCTCATACGAGGTAGTCGGGATGGTAAGGACTCCCGTCCAATGGTACATTTTTCTGAGACCCTTATTGATGATATGGCTGTGGCTTGGAGAAATGCCCTGGTCATTAAAGTGCTGAGTTTGAATGTAGGATACTCTCTGATTTGTGAGAAGCTTCGGAGTCTTTGGCAGCCATCGTTGGGTTTGGATATTATGTCAGTAAGGAATGGTTATTTCATGGTCAAGTTTGATAATATGTAGGACTGAGAAAGGGTCATTGCAGGTGGACCATGGATGGTGTATGATCATTACATGGCTGTGAAAAGATGGACTCCCTAGTTTAATCCAGGTGAGGAGGGGAAACAATTAGGTGGATTGGTTTCCCTTGACTAGACCTCATGTATTATGAGGAGAGGATTATTAGGGCTATTGAGTCTGCACCAGGGAAACTGGTCAAGGTTGACATGACCACAAGACTCCTTGAACGTGGTCAATTTGCTAGAGTTTGTGTAAAAATTGATTTTGCTAAGCTAGTGGATCAAGAGGTGTGGGTGCATGACCATTGGCATCTGATTGAATATGAGAATTTACATCTCATATGCAGCACTTGCAATTGCTTTGGGCATGTAGCTCGTAATTACACTAAACATGAGTTTACAATTTTTTCAACGTGACCAGTTTTCAAATATTTAGAATCGATTTTCGTGTAATAAATAATCATTGTTAACAAGACTTTCCAGTCTCAAGTCCATGTCTATGTGTAATGTGTGTACTTCTCACAATACATAGAATAAAGTAGAATTCATGGAATATATTAATACAAGGAAAAGGAAAACCTGGATTATGCAAGTGAAAATGTTGGAATTTGGTTACAGTTGAATATCAAAATGGCATAGATGAGATGAGGTGGGATGGAGGATTCATTCACTAACTTGTGCTTTTCTCATTTATGGGAGAAGACATTTTCCATCTCTCTCCATCTATCTCTCTTCTATGTAAGATTGGGGAAAACACTTTCCTTTTTTTTTTTTTTCCCTCTCTCTCTATAAGTATCTATATCGTCTCTCCTACCTAATTTGCCTTCTAGCTCCTCTCTGTACACAATTATCTAGGCCTTTCATTTGTTTTTAAAACGTATACTTTACTCTAAGGTACCTTATTATAACTTATATATATACATATATATAAAACCACTCATTTTATAGATCGGTATTTTATTTTTCTTAAAAATTTTCTTATTTTAATTATTTATTATTAATAATTTATTATTTAACATTACTAAAATTATTTCATTTTATAATTTTTTGGGAATAGATATGCTAATGTTAAGTAAAGACATTGTATTAATTAAGATTATTTGATTCCTGTGTGACAATTTTAAAAATATAAAGGCTACATTTGTTTTGAATAAATTAATACTATGAAGGTATTTTATTAATATTTATATATGATCGTCACAAATTATAGTCTATTTTTTACAAAAATTTGAAAAGGTACATATTTCTTACTTTTTTATATAATAATTACAAATCATTGTTATGTTAATAATTTTTTATTATCACTCTTGTCACTTTTTCCTTTTTCTTGTCATACATTTTTTTATTTTGTTAACAAGTTAATATGTATGGATGTTGATAAAAAATATATTTCAATTCAAAAAATAAAGTAATGATTATAAGAAATTAAAGAATTAAAAAAATATAAAAATGGACTAAAGTGTATCACCTTTTTATTGTTGAGGAGCGATGAACATATGTTTTAAAAATAGAAAAGAAAACTGTATACCAAAAGCATTTTTGGAATTGTATTTTTTTTTTCAAATAAAAAAGTGGGGCATTGGAGCTACGTATTAGTTTCAAATCCAATAATATATTCCATGAAATTGATCTAAGGTAGCACAGTGGAAAAAATGATAGCCCAAGGAATGTATCAATCATGATATATAAGCGCACATGACGCCTTGACATGACAGCACAACATAGGCCTTTTATTATTATTATTATTTTTGGAATGATTGTTTTTGTAAATCTTCAGTCTAATAAATATTTTTTTGCGGTTATGTTTACTGTTTTGTCTAATCATGTATGCTTATTTCTGTATTATTACATTTATTTTAATGTGAATGTTTCTGCCAAATAATTAACTGCTTTGGTTTGCTCACATATTTAAAACACGGCGCTTCAGTTTTTGTCATTTATTAATAATTTGTCATTAATTTAATCCTCCGATTATGGAAAACAATTTATAAATTTTTTTAAAAATTATAAAAAACTGCCATTAATTTGATCCCTCTTATAGATGGTATAAATTAAATTTATATTAAATCAACGCTTTAATCATACAACACTTTTAGTCTTTTAATCTCTCATAGACTAGTGCATGGAATTTTTTGTTGTACTCATTTTGTTTGTTCTCTTCAGTTTTATTAATTCAATGTTTACATTTTTTTTATACAGACAAAATTAGTAAGTGACTGCTTTTTAATAAAATGAAATTGTGTGAAGTGACTGAATTATATGTAAATCTTTAACAAAATAAGAAATTAGGATTGGTCTAGTATATTCAAAAGTTTAAGCAGTATATAGGAGGTTATATGTTTAAAATTTATTTTGACCATTAAAATTCTAGAAGTACAAAAAAATAGTTAACAAAATAATAATAATTATAGCATAATTTGACCTGATTTTTTTAACCCAATCTTTTCATTTGTTTTAACCACGCGATACTTGTTCCCTTGATCCATCTTACAAAATTATTCACCTAAAAAAAAAATTACCTTGCTTTCTTCTATCAAAAGAAGTATTTTAGGTCGAAAATTAGGAATACTGTAATTGAGATACTATTTGATTGTCTGTCTATTAGTTACGTTCGAACCTGCATATTACCTATTTGTTCACCAATATACCAGCCGGGTACCTGAGATTAATCTAGCTCGAGATTAATATTACCACTCTTTTTCACCTGTAAAACTCTAATTATAATATTTTTCTAATGGTTATTATTATTTTTAACTTTCACCATCAGCTAAAAAGAAGAAAGTACGGATTGAAGAGTGCATTTTGCCCATTAAAGCACTAGTGCGCTGTACAAGTAACACCGATCAACCGTTATGTACGATCACGTACTGTCTATAATTAATTCAACAACGACCAAAGAAGCTAGATGGAAGAAGAAAAGTTTGATATGTATGTTCAACCCTAATGATATATTAAATTTGATATGTTATCCGTTGGATCCCATAAGAAATGTTTTCTAGGAGGAAGAAACTGCATATATAGGGATGAAATTTGAACTGAAATATCAATGTTGCCCAAATATTGATGTGAATATTGGGTACAATATGAGTATAATATTGTATAAATTAAATCAAAAAATATAAAATTTACTAAATATATAAAATTATCAGCAAAATATTTGATATGAAAGGCAGTGTATCTATCCGTGAATTATAGATTGAAATTGATCGACATTAATTCACGGCTCCCTTGCCCAGTCAATGACAAGCTACCAACCACACATGGTCTTATCATCCATTTGGACCACGATTCATGACACCCGCAAGTGACGCGGCGTGCTTATCTCAAATTTCAATCGATGTTATCAAATTAAAATGGCGCTATCCACGTTGGCGCATGAATGTGGATCTTAATTCAGACACGTGGAGTGAAAATTAGTCAAAGGCAAGAGTATGAACATGCTTGGTCTCTCAAAACGTGTGGTAATTAGCAGCCGCCTATGCGTTTTCTGATGAACTTATAATGAAAAGTACGGTAAAGTATGAAGTGCTGGCCAACTGGTTTCTCTGGGGCCAATGACCCTTAGTTTATAAAAAAAATAATATTTTAATATTAAAACCACCTTAATTCTATTTATTAAGTAATAAAATAAATATCTCAATTGAGTAATTAGAAAAGTCTTACTCATTATTTTAACAGTTAGATTTAAGCTCGTTGTAAAATCTGTTGAGCACCTGAGGCCGATCTAACCCTGTTAAAGCTTTACAATAATCAGAGCTGGTATTTCCAAATAAGACGGGCCACTTTACCATGGAACCACAACACTCTTTTGGCATACAAGTTGAACATTTTTAAGTTTATTACGTTCACACTTTCATTTAATTTTGAAATTAAAAAAAAACCTATAAACAGGCCCGTGTATAAAGGCCTTTGTTTACCCTACTTAATATATTGGCATGCGATTTGTTTAAAATTTTTAGAACTACAAATTTTATAAATAGATTTTAGGTCAAGCTAGACTCATAAACATATTAGACTAAGACTTAAAAATTAGGCTATAGTAGGCCATAGGTTAGATGATTGTAATACAGATCTGACTTATTATGAGAAAAATCATGATCTAATCTGTTTCCACTTCTAATGTGAACATATATATGAATTTATATGTATTTTTAGGGTAAATTTTTTTATACAAACATATAATTTTATATTGATATATTAATAAAAGTATTTGTCTTAGCTACTTACTATAAGAAATATTATCCCATTTTTTAGCCGCATTTTTTTAGCAAAGTTCTAACAACAAAATTTTAATTGTCAAATATCTTCTTGTTAAAATTTAATGTAAAAAATTTGTTGTAAATTTAAAATAAATATGCATTAGTTATATTTTAATAATTAGAGTCTATTTAAAGACTCTTCATCATAATTAATGGTACTATATACCAGCTTTATATATATATATATGCAAAAAGACAAAATTTAATTTTATAAAAGTAAAATAAAATGAATTCAATGACAATATTTTTAAATTATAGAAAAAGCTTAAATATATTTGTCTACAAATATAGGTCATTTTCACTCTACTCCTTTAAAAATGTATTTTGATATTTTTAATATTATATTTTTGTTGTTACCATTCTAAATTATATATAGTTGTTATAATTAAAATTATTTTAGTTCATGTTTAATTAATTTTTATAGATATTTAAAATTTTATTTTTTTTATCTGCATAATTTTTAATTATTTTTGTCCTTACAGACATCATCACTTTTTTTTTTATGTATTTAAAGATAATGATCAACACGAAACGGAGCATAGCGACAATGCGTCAGATTCCATTTTAAAAAACCTCTAAATAATATATCTAAATACAACTAAAATGTAATCACAAGGGATTGAAATTGACAAAAATAAAAATACAAAACGATTTATATTTACATGTGCTAACAACTTATTTAAGCTTAATTAATCAAAATTTCCTTTAAAATTTGATAAAATCATAAAGATTTATTGAGTAATTAAATTAATATTTTATCATAATAGAATGACTATAAATTTGAAATAATGAAGATGATTATGATAATTTCGACGATTATGGTCATTATTGTAATCATAATGATGGTTATGATTGTCATGATATTTTATTTTATCAAACAGGTTTAAGGGTTCTGTCAGCAAGTTGTTGAGTATGTTTTCGTTCAGATTCGAATCTTGAATCTACATGTGGATATTTATGCCATGACAACGAAACGCATTTGACAATTCCAGCATATATATAGCGTGGGTCATGCTTCAACTCGCGCCCTCTGATTGCACCTGGGTAACACCGTAATAGTCTCCTTGAACAAAAATAGTTTTTTAATATTTTAAAAAAATTATCCCAGTAAATTATTTATTTATTTATTTTTATCATTATATATGATTAGTTATTGAAATGAGTGAAAATTACCATTACATTCAATAATAATAATAATAAAGTGAAAAATATCCATTTTTTAGTGTTTCAATATTTACATAACTATGAAATATATATAATAAAAATATTTAATTACGACTATTAATTCATGTTTTTCTCTTTCAAATTTTTTTATCAGTGACCTAAATCTATTTTATGGGAAATTTGATTACAGAAAGGCTTAGACGAATATAAAGGAACTTGATTTTTCAAGTCGTACTCTTTCTTTGAGAAAAATTAGGAAAATAATAATACGATGTTGTTCGAATGTATATAAGTGACTTTCACTCCAAAGCTGAATCAGATTATAACTCATGAGGCTTTTTTTCCCCGATAAATTATAAAGAGCTCGATACTCAAAAGGAGGGCAGAGCAAAAGCCTCGTAACAAGAATAAAATAAGAGATTAATTTCTATATTGATAGTGCAAATTATTTTTCACATTATCATTCAGTTAAATTATTTTATTTATATAATTTTTTAAATAATAAATATATAATTTAAATATTTTTATTAATATAATAATATATAATTAAATAGTTGTTAATACATAAAAATTAGACTAAGAAAAAAAACATAACAATTAACCCACACTTGCTAAAACATCTAAATCCGGAGTTGATCACCAGCCCCATAGATTCTCGCAACCACCCAATAGATAATTTCCTATGCCCCTTTTATGACAGGGCCATCAACGATGGGAAATCATCAAAAAAGTTATCCCTCAGTCTAATCATAACTTCTAATACCAGAGAAAACACCAAAACCCTTGTAGTACCCCCAAACTCCACAACTCATGAGTTTCTTCTCCTATCATTTAACCATTAGTGAAGTATATAATTTATTTTTATTTTCCAGATAATAATGAAAGTACGAATGCCAGCTCATTAGGATTGCGTAAAGAGTTTGCATTTGATTTTAGTGAATATGGACCACGACGAGATAATGACATGTAGATTACATGTAGAATATACTGCACAAAATATTATATTCCTCATCAAGATTGAATAGGTAAATCATTGAATATTTTTAATATTCTTCCTGCCTACTAAACAAACATATTAAAGATTTTAATGAAATTATTTAATATTTTCCTTACATAATAATTGAGATTATAATTAGAAATGTATTCTGTTTTGGTTGACCGGTTAGAACTGTATTCAAACAGGACCTAATAACATTAATAAATAAACCAATTCATGCGTTAAATGTGAGCTTTCACGGGAAAAATAAAATCGAATAATTTATTTGTGTATCATTTTTTAAGACAATTTTCAAAAGACATTCAAATGTATTATTTAAATATTAATTAATGAAAAAAATTGGACCTCACTTTTAACTAATATTTAAGATATATGTATGAAAATCTTAGCTTTTCAAATATGTCTCTAAAAATTATGCAAATAACATTTTTTTAATAAAATCCAAACACTTAAGTTAGCTTCATTTCACTAAAAAATATAAGAGACAACTGTAGTCACTAGAGAGTAGGTTGAGCCGGAGTTTATTCACACTTTTGTTGGCTTAAATTTGATTTTTTATATCTCTGTGTCCTTCCTCTGGCTGTTTATATCTGCCTATCTGGCTCTTCTTTTGTCTTACGGGATTTTTTCTGGGAGGAGTGCAGGCACAAAAGTCAATATCTGTCCTAGATTGGGTGCAATTGGTCGTTTAAAGAAAGAAACTTAAACGAAAATAATAATAAACAAAAAACAGCACAATAAGAACACAAATAAGAAACTCAAATCCTTGTAAGGAAAAAACTCTATAAAATAACACAATAATTGCTTGCCATTGATGCAATGGTGATATCAATTATACCAATAATATAATATAATCCAATTGTCGTTGACCGTAATTTTCACTTTCGGTATGACGGGAAGGATGAAGGGTACAGTATAAAATTTAGGATGATTGTATAAGCATCGAACCTTCTCATCTTACTCAATAATAGCAATAAATTTCTAACAAAAACTCTGGTTTTCTACTTTTCTAACTCGAATTCTTATATGCGGTTGCGTTTACAATGTGCCTAATAAAATGTGAACATTGAATGTTCACCGCAAAACTAAACCATAGATTTAAAGTTTTGTACCAATCCAACGATGGAGAATGATGAAATACAATTAATATACTAATAGTTGCAGTTGGAGTAATTATACTCCATCAAGTATCTGGTTCATTTTTTACGTAATTTTAATTATTATCAAAACAAAATAAATGTGAATTCCAGATAATCTGGAGTGGATGAAAAGATATTGCGATTCCGTCAATTCCAGACTTGTCAAGTAATTTAATCCCTTCTTTAATTTTTAATCTGGAGTTCCCATAATCCTTGAAGAAATGATGATGTTTCTGCTGCAAACCCTTCAAATCACGCAGCCATGAGTCAAAGACCACCAAACCCTTTCTGTTAGAGGCCCTGTATATGATGAACAAGTAGCTATTATTCTTTCAAAGATCACAAATTGTCAATTAGTTTAATTATGATGATTTTCATAATGATCCAAACAAGAATCTTAGATCTTCCAACCTCTTCTCTGTTTGCTCATGTTTAACTTGCAACTATTCTGCTTTTGTTGAAATTTTTGTAAAAGTTCAGGCTTGAAATTTGTAGGTTTCTATCCTTTTTTTCGTTAATTTGTTTTAATGTAAGTAGTTACTCGTTGAGAGATTTTCTTCGGTCATTTGGTTCATTTTGTATTTTTCCTGGGAGAGCAATGACAATACAAAAAACTTTGATTTTAAATGAAGGGCCCTATTTCCTTTTAATTAGTATCAGTTAAATATTTAAAATGAAAAGGTTGCCTATATAGCCAGTAAAAGAAAGTGAACATTGAATGTTCACATATTTACCACGCAAATTGTAAACACAACCCTTATATACATACAAGTTTAATACTCCATATTTTACACAAAACAAAGGTCTAATACTTTATATTTATGGACATTTACAATTACAATGAATTTTATTAATTTTATTTAAGATATATTCATTTAATTATGAGACCCATTAACTTTTCTTTTAGTGTGTATAAGAATAACATGTTAATGTTATATTCACCAAAGAAATTTTCTCCTAGCATTTCCCCGGTTGAAGCCACGCGGAGTTCTGATTCGAAATTCGATTTATACAGGGGATGGGAGGTCAGTTGTTGTGGCCTTGCGGGATTTAAGTTTAACTTTTTGATAAAATACTGAATAAATTATTTTTTTTTAAAAAAATAATAATAGAATAAATTACACCCTTAATAATTATGAAAGAATCATAAAAAGGATAAATTGATTTTTTTATACATAAAAATTAATTTATCTGATATTTTAATAGGAATTTGTTATTGGGTCTTTTTTTAAGGGATGAGCGATTAATTTGAACGATTTGTCTAGCCCTTATTATACAGCATGTATGTGGGCCCTTGGTGAACGGTGATGCACGTGATCAAAGCTATGCAGCTTTTTTTTTTTTTTTTGATAAACGTTATGCAGGCATTTGTCTAGCCTTTATTATACATTTTCTTTTGTTTGGCTGTACCTGGGCATGTCGGCCCATGTTTGTTTTTATTTTTCGTGGGTAATAATGAGATTTTACTAAACCAATGACTTTTTGTTTCTTTTAATTTCTATATATTGAGGTGTAAAATTATTTATATTTTTATTTAGTTAAATAATTTTATTTACATAATTTTTAAATAATAAATATAAAATTTAATTATTTTTATTAATATAAAAATATATAATTAAATAATAATATAAAAAATATATACTATGAGTATATAACAATTATTATTATTGTTATTGGCTTTAGTGATGGCTGAATGAGAATTTCGGAGCAACCATTAGAAGAAAAATAGTATCGGTTGAATAAAGAAACCTTAGTTGTGTCCTCGAGATTCACGTGGTAATATTTATCTGCAGACCGCATCTTCTATAGCGTTGCTACCAATCATTGAGTTCTAACTCATCATAAAGAAAATTCAGTGAGCTGTAACAAGTGATAACATGATTGCAACAAACGATTTACCTAGTTTCCTTTTTTTTAGCAAATAATTTGCAAAAATGCATTAGTAGTTGTTGGTATGAATATAAATCAACATTAGGATGTATTTCAGCCATTCAACATGTTACCTCCGGTATATAATATAATTTGATTTTTTATTTTGTGTCGGATCTACGATATAAGTTATTTTTACGTTTAAAAAATCATTAGTTACTTTTTACCCATTTTTTACTTGTTACCTCCATGAATGAGAATAAATGCTAGATGTGAGTGGGATTATTTGATGAAGAGATAATTTATAATGAATGGTAAACGATATTTTTATCTTTTATTTTTTTTTAAAGATCAATGAAATCCAATTATCACCTTAATTTTCATACATAATTTT
This sequence comes from Dalbergia cultrata, assembly GCA_031216105.1. NCBI lineage: Eukaryota > Viridiplantae > Streptophyta > Magnoliopsida > Fabales > Fabaceae > Dalbergia > Dalbergia cultrata. Next base: position 34,465,710 of record CM062349.1, on the reverse strand, counting down.
AAGCTACTTATATTATGAATCGAAGGGAGTATTATCGCAAGATATCAATGTCTCTACGAATGGATTCAAATCTCATGTCCTTTCCCTTACTCACTGTGTCCTTTCGATTAAATTTTACCATATATTTAAATTATGAGTAGATAAAAAGTTTTGATTGGACCAAAAATAATGGATAATGTTATCTAAATTATGGGCAGTTAAAAAGTTTTGATTGGATGAAAAAATATTACCAATATTATACATATGTTAAAATTTTATTGAAGGAATAAGAAATGAAACAAGAAAATGAGATAGAAGATTTGACACCAATCCTTAACAACTTGAAGACATTCTAGACAAACTTGTATTTTTTAAACTATTGACGCATTATTATTATTATCAATAATACTAATGAATTAGTAGTTTTTATATCTATGCTTATTTTATTAAGATAAAAATAATTAAACTAAAAAAATAGAATTAAATAGCAATTGTATTAAAAATTAAGAAGTATTTGAAGATGATAGAATTTTAAAATATTAAATGTAAAATAATTATATTTTTTAAAAATATATTCAATCAAATCTATAGATCTATACATCTATCTATACATATAATAAAGAGGATTTCCCTTAGTAACTACGATTTAGTTCCCAAATTTTCATTCCTAAAATGCTATTATATTATTTGTTAGTTAATAATTCATTTTTTAAGTAACTTGCGAGAAGTTACTAACCAAAATTAAACACTAATTTTAATTTTAAACTTTTTATTTGAGAAATAGTTTTGTTATAAAAGATAATAAATTTCTATTTGAAAAACAATATAGTGAAAAAAATAATTAAGAAAATTAATTCAAAATTTATTATTTATATACCTTAAATAATTATATTTTAATTAAATTTTTCAAAAATAATTTTAAATTAATATTAAAAATAAAAAACTGAAATTGACAAGCAATGCACTAGTATTAGTAAAAACTATATCTTATGGTAATTTTATCTTTACGTTTGAATTAATTAATAAATATATACTGCCTTATTATTTTTAAATGCATAAAGAAGTAATCATCAATAATTTTTAAAGATTAAAATTAAATAATGAAATACAAATCTCTTTTATAATAACTAGTGACTTGTGCCCATCAAGTCAATTTTTTATTTTTATTTTTAGATATTTATATAATCAATAATAATTTAATATAAATATTAATTTCTCTTTAATAAGTAATTTTATGTCAATACATGTCCACATTTTTAATTTTTTACATATTATAATTAAACTTATTTTTAATTATGTTTTATGTATTTTAATTAAGCTTATCCAAATAGTCAGGTTTCCAAATGGTTAGTTTTTCATTTATAAACTCTCTTTTCCATCTTTGAGTATCCACTCCCCTTCAATTTTTTCAATACATTTTTCAATCTTTTCAATACATACAGGAAAAGCTTCCATCCATGGCAAGTCGCAATTTTTTATTTTTAAGTACTAATATAATGAAAATATAAATATATCTATGCAGTCAATTATAGAACTATTTTTTGATGAAAAATTTTAAAAATACTATTAAAGTCAAGTTAATTCATTCCACCGTCAATAATTATTCATTTATTTAGTTAACTTTAGATGATTTATAAATGTTTAACTACTAATTTTAAATAGAATTTGATTTTGATGCATTAACAATGAAAAATTTTTTTACACTGTCATCCAATTAAATATCTCATTTTGTCTGACTTTCGAGTAGTGGCTAGGGTGAAAAGTAACTATATTTATTGATGTGTCATTACATGATTGGAAGAATGTGTAAAATTTTTTTACACTACCAGTATATTTCAATTAATTCTTTTTAAATATTCAAATTCAGTGACAGGACTCTAAATTGCATATGTCAAGTCACATTTTTAAAATAAATATATAGGTAGATATAGCTATAAACTCAACTACTAAATCATTGCTTTGAGGGAAAAATGTTGAGCAATATAAACAAAATTCACTTAATAAAATGTGGTAATGTGTATCTTATACATCTTTGTATAACAGAGATTGAGATTCACAAATCAAAGTCACATATAAGCAAAGAAAATATACATACACGAACACCAAATATGAAATAGCATAAAAAAAGGAGAGGTACCTTCAAGATAGTTCATAAGAACAATATTATGTTTGAACCCCACAATATTCAACACACTCAACACAAAAGAAATCGGATTCGAATATCAAATATCCCCTCTTTTCTCTTTTGGGTGTCAAGGTGTCCCCAAAGAAATGGGATTGATCTCATCAACATCATCAACAATGAGTGGATCCTTCAAGCCAGACCTCTAGTTAAAATGATTGTGCATGATCTTGACCATGGAACCATCAAAATTTGACCATGGTCAAACACTAAACCAAACAACGAACATAATTTTACAACAATACTTGCGTCTTCGAGAACGGCTTCTTAGCACTCTTGTGCAAATTGGAGATGATAATACTAGCAACCAATTACTGAATCAAAGAAATGAATAGGAAAATTGCCGCAAGGAAACTAAATTCGACCACCAACTTTGGTGTTCCCATGCAAATTTGATCCGTTGAGAGGCCATGATTGTAACACCCTAATAAACTCTAATTCTTTCATCCTAATTTTTTTTATATTGCAATGGTTAGCTACTAATTTGTAACTTGAAATTTGAGATTTTTTTTTTGTTATGATTATTTCTTATTCATAGTTATATACCAGAATAACGTGTATTAACTGTAAATCATGTATCTGGTAGACTCCCAGGAAAGAGAGGTGGGTTACAGAGGACACGCTTAAATACCAAATCTTTCCTTAGCCAGAACATTTCCAAATTACATTTCACAGTAATACACTTTCTTCTAGTAACCTAAAGGTAAATTATTATTATTATTATTTTTTTTAATAACAAATAATGATTTTTCTCTACCAAAATATTAATGTTTGTTAATCAATAATTTCTACAGTTTAGACAACCATCATCTATAGAAAACATATTTTACTACCAATATTGATTCATAGGGTACAATAGTACATATTACACATTCAAGATCATGAAGAAAACTTTAATATCACAATACAACATAACCAGAGTCTGGTAACATATAGTAAAGATTATATTTAGCACACATAATAGAATCTAATTATTTAGAAATTAAGTCCATGGCTACATCCATTTCATTGTTGAAGACGATCCATGCTATCTGGAAACATCAAAGAAAAGGGGTGAGAGAAGTCTCCCAGTAGGGTGATGTTTCCAGGGGAGTCCCATTTCATCCCAAAAATACTAAGAATAACATGGGAATGCAGCAAAATGCACAAATTATATTTTGCTAGTGTCAAACAAGATGGAAGTGTATAATATCAATCATAATAAAAGTGCAGTAAAGGAAATATAGTAAATAATCATGAATGTACTATAACTCCCTTTTATAATATCTCGTTCCCTTCTAATAGCTTTAATCTGCAAGATTTGTTCATATTGGATCTGTGAGAGCTCTCATTGCTAGGGCGTCCCCTAGTCAAATCAGTGAATACCATGTCCTTGTCCGCTAGTATGGCAGGGCCCAAGGCATCACTAAAACATTCACCAAGTCCTTTTCCGCTACAAAGCGGGGCCCGAGGTGTCACTTATCTATTTGTCCATTTTACATTGTGTACATAGTATGCATAAAGTATGAAAATTATAGCAAGTTTCCACAATTTCTTTCATATTCACATGTAGACCACAAGATTTTCCATATTTACACATAAAGCCCAAACAATATAAGATTCCTAAACAAAAATCATATTTCTTTATAATTATCATTGAAGCACCAAAACATACTATTGTAATAAACTAATTTTCTTTATAATGAAATACGCTTAACTTAGTTTTTATATAATAATTCAATTTCAAGTATTCATATAATACTTTCTTTACTAATCCCATAGGTCTAAATATACCCAAAATCATTTCAAATCTATCTTTAGAAAATACTTAGGCAAATTATCTACATAGGTAAAAAGAATATTTTTTTATGCATATAAGGATATAATCATAGAGCAAAGAAAACATCATGAAATCTTTCAAAAAATATAAAATGAAATAGCCAAAAATATACCCAAGCTTTAGAAAATCACTTCAAGCAAGAGACTAGCTAGTTTATGTGTCATGTTTCTAATGGGACCTTAAATTTAAATATTTGTAAACAATATTCCTTATTATTAATAAATGTATAATCAAGTCAAATATTTATAGTTCAAAGTTCATAGTCCAAGTTCTGTAGTTCAAGGTCTATAGTTCAAGGTCACAATCCAAGTTCCGTAATTCAAAATCCATAGTTCAAGGTTCATAGTCCAAGGTCCATAGTTCAAGGTTTATAGTCCAAGGTCCATAATAAAGGTTATGATTAATATAAATATATTTTAGTGTCTTTTATATCATATTAAGTTTTAATGGTCCCAAGAGAAATACAACATACAAACCAAACTAAATATTGCATGCTCAAAGATTTAGAATCCATTCATTATAGTAAATTAAATAAAGCACTTTTCATGAATAGAAATATTTCACAATTATAATGAGATCAAAACTATATTACCTTAAAATTCCATAACTTGTGGACAAAGCTTTTATCAAAGAAAAATACATATGGTTTAACATATTAAAACAACTTCATACAATATTTAAATATTTGAAAAAAATATAATAAAAATTTGAAATGATCTTAAATCACAATTTTCAACCATATAAGGAGACAAATAAATATGCATCATATACACATGGATTAAGTGTTTTATGACACCATCATTAAATCATTCAAAGGTATTAAAAACAATAAACATAAGCTTTGAATATCACATAACATAACATTATACAAGAAAATTATATATGAAACTTAGAAGTGAAAGAAAACCCCTACTTGTTCTTGGAGCTTTAGAAACTCTATTATACCAAGGCTAGACCAGCAACTTCTTCAACTTTTCTAAACCTTTTCTAAGGGCTAAGATTCATGTATAAAGGCTGGAAAGTGTTGATGGTAGATGGTGATAAGAAAAGATGATAATTTGGGAGTGTTTTGGTAAAATTTTGTAAGTGTTTTTGGTATGAAAATGAAGTAAATGAAGAGAAATAATGGCTACACATTTTTGATAGTTTTTTGGGCAGAAGAATGAAGTGTGGAGTTGTGTTTAGAGGTGTGCTATTTATAGAAAAGTCTAGGATTAAAATATTATTAATTTTATAATTTATTTGTCATATTTAGTTAGTTTCATTAGTAAAATATTAAAACTAATACTAAATAATTTAATAAATTCTTAATTATCACTTAAAGACATACTAAAATGTTAATGACATGATTTAAAGACATTTATTAAATTTTAATATTTTTACATATAATTTAATAATGAATTATTTAAAATAAGGCAAAATTACTTAAACTAGTTAATCTTAATTAAGCTAATTAATTGATAAATGACTTAATTTATTTTTAAATATCTTCATTAGATTGTTGGAGATATAATACAAGGATTCACGAAATTTAGATAATTTTTTATAATTATTTACATTTTATTTGGTATTTTACATTATTATTAGTGTTATTAGTAATTAATTTATTAATAATCTATTTAACTATTTTTAAATTATCATTATCTTTTCTTTTGTAGCCACTAGGTCTGAATCTTATCTCTAATAAAGTTATAGTGGGTTGCAAGTTGTCTTGAATGATTAATATATGAAAATGACAAATTTTGTATATTAAAATTTTATTTTAAAGTTACATATACTTTGGTAATTAATAAAATATTCATCTAAAAAAATTATATTTCATTGATATATTATCAATAACATATTGTTACCTTATTTACATGCTATCTATAATTTTTTTACGAATTTTCTATAATTTTTAGTATTTTTAATATATTTTTACCTTAATTAGGCCTATTTTAAGTTAATTAAAATAATTAATCATCTAAAAATAAAATATATATTTTTTTACAGCAGTCCATGTCAATTTTTGAGTTGTCTATCATGATAAGGGGACAAGCTCACCATGGCTGAAATTTTTAGTCAAAAATGGTTGGCTTTGGATAATATGTCATATGAAATATCCTTTACTTTTAGAATATATATTATTATTTTTTATTAGTCCGAATTTTACATCATTCTAGGTGTCATTTAATTGATTTAAGAGTACTAGTGAGTTAAATCAAGATTTTGGAAAATTATCTTAAAGCTTAGGTAATTAATTAGGTGTTTTAAGCTTTATTTAAGTCAAAATTAATTAATTAAAGGTCAATGTGATTTTTAACACTATCCATGGTTTAATAAAGAGTCCTATTTTGTGGTCCTCTTTGTCTAATATTATAATTTAGTAAAAAAAAAATTTTAATGTGACTTAGAGTTGTTTTCTAGGATTTTTCGGTATTTATTTCATATCCTAGGTTAGGTTATTTTTTTGTGTGTAATTATACTAATATTATATAAATTTACTTAATATTGATATTCATCATCAAAATTATGTTTAAATTGTATTTATAATTTTTTTTATCATAATTTTTGACACTCCTTAAGTTTTTTTTCTAAGATTTATGTAGACTTTTTCTGATATTAATTATGTTATATGCTTTTCTTCTATTATTTATTAGTATTTTCTAATTTTAATAAAATCCAAGGGAATAATTAAATATTTTACATTTTGATGCTAAGTCTTATATATTTTAATTTAGACATTTTTTTTACTATATCTAAATATTTTTTGCCTAAACAAAATCGTCATACTTTCTAAAAAACTATAATAAAGCAATACTATATTAAGAAAAATTGAGGATATTATAATGATGAGTTTCAGGATTTGCTAAAATAATAGTGTATGTTAACTTTGTGCATTCACCATTGGACACAAAACTTGTTATTTGTTTAATCTGGTTGGGGAGTGTTATCATCATACAAACTCACTTCCATTCATCTATCAACATCATCAAGTTGAATGGACACTTCAGAATAAAACTACCAGACTACTAATATTACTGTTTGTTTTTGATAGAAATTGAGTTAGGAAAAAAGTCCCACATTGATAAGAATTGGGATGGAAGGGGGTTACTAAGGTTATAAATATAAGCCGGAGTTTTCATTTCAATTTGCACCAGTAAGAAATACTTTAAGAGAAAAATTTGAGGTGTAGTTCAAATATTTGCTTTGGAAAGTGTGAGTGTACTGGACTATGGATGTTTAAGAGAGAAATTTGTGTGTTGTAATAATTTTCACATAGTAATATTCTCTAGTTGTCGTTTGACAAAAGCCATGGTTTTTTCTCCAGTTTTGGAGTTTTTCACGATAAATTTTTGTGCTGTAGTTATATTCCTATTTTATTTATCTGTTTAGGGTGGTTTTCAAGGAGGGTAAGTGGCATTTTTTTCCAAACAAATGGTATTAGGAGCTTTGATTCGATGAGATTTATTCTTAATATGCTTTTTGGCTACAACTTAGTTTGATCTTCCACATCAAAAAGGAATTTGTCCCTGGTGTTTGAAGATCATCGTTGGTTGTTGTTGCTGGAAGGTAGTGTGATACTATAAAAGCGTAATTTGGAAAGGTTCTGGCTAAGGAAAAACTTAGTATTTAAGCATGTCTATTGTGACCCATCTCTCTTTCTGATGAGCACTCCTGTGCTCGGTTTACAGTTGATTTACATTATTCCAATACACAATTGCAATAATGTCAAGTTTTTCAAGTGCTGTGAAGTTTGACATACAGAAATTTGATGGAAGAATTAGTTTTGGCTTGTGGCAGATACAAGTCAAGGATGTGTTAATACAAACATGATTGCACATGACGTTGAAAGGGAAGATCACTTATATGGATAATGAAAACTGGAAGGAGCTAGATTTGAGAGCAACAAGTGCGATTCGTCTGTGTTCGCTAAGAATGTTCTTACAAATATGTAAGGAATATTGACAGTCAAGGAACTTTAGGAGAAACTCGAAGGATTATATCAAGCAAAGGGTATCTCAAATCAGTTGTTGTTGAAGGAACAGTTTCATAATCTACGCATGGATGATAGCGTGAAAGTCTCTGGCTATTTTAATGCTATCAATGGTATTGTTTTTGAATTAGATGCTATTGGATTAAAGATTGATGATGAAGATAAGACACTAAGGTTTAGATTGTCCCTTCCGTCTTCCTATAAGCATATTAATCCTGTTTTGATGTATGGGAAGGAAACTCTGAATTTTGAAGAAGTTTCTAGTAAATTCATTGTTGAAAAAAGAAGACTGAAAAATGAGGGTAGCACTTCATTAAATTCATTGTTGGTAGCTAGAAGTTCCACTTATAAAAAGAATAATGGAAGGAGTATGACATGTTGGAAATGCAGAAAGCTTGAGCATGTAAAGAAAAATTGTTCAAGTGGCGCGGTGTTAGAAAGGGACTCTCAATTTGATACTTGCAACGTTGCTATCCTAGGGGGATAGGATGATCTTTATTAGAAGGTAAGAAGTGTACACTCATGGCATTACTGCGCTGCCATAGAAAAGAATAAGTTGTTGCTAGCGGATCAACAATTGCACATGGGCACTGGTTGGCGTTGAGATACAGGGTGTGTGGTGGAGGTTATGTCGATGACTGAAGAACTTTCGAAGAAAGCCAACATGGAAGTTGCACCATAAATTTTTCAGTAAGGTTTTGGCATATGCCAAGGTGAAATTCTTGGAATTATTCCATTCCAAGTAAGTATACTTTTTTATGATGGAGTATGATAGTTCTTTGAATTATAATTGTTGATATAGGCAATGATAGCAAGGGATTGTCAGTGTTAACAATGAAAGCTAAAGCTGTGTTTATTTCAATCAAGGTGGAGATTGTTAGTTTTTTTTTTAATTGAAATTAAGTTGAGAAAGAAATCCCACATTGCTAAGAATTGAGATGGAAGGGGGTTGCCAATGTTATAAATATGAGCCAAAGTTTTCATTTCAATTTGCACCAGTCAGAAACACTTTAAGCTTGTATTGATTGTTGGAGTTAAGTGTGAGAGTTGAAGTCCCACATTGGTTGAAAATGGACTAAGTGAGGAGTATATAATATGAGAGGAGTCATGACTCATTGAATTAAGGTTTTAAATCAAGATGTGGTGTCCGTTGTGGTGCTCTCACTTAGCTCGTTAATTGTATCTCCCCTTGTATGGTTTCCTCGCCCTAACAAAGTGATATGCTTTTAAGAAAGTAATTTAATCAATGCTATTTACAATGTCAATTACATTTTCATTCCCAAAATAAATTATTAAAGTAATTATTTGTAAGGATAAAAATGTCAGAAAAAGTTGGACACAAAAATAGGGAATTCCCTCTATTTATGTAAATGATAATAGATATATTATCATATCAACTATGATGATTGACTTTTATTCTTAGTACTTAAAAAATTATGTAAATGAAAAAAATTAATTAGATAATAATACAAAAAAAGTTTAGTGTTAAAATTAAACGTGTACTTTTATCGGTTGATGATAAAAAAATGGATGAAGTATAGATTTTATAATTTCAACCTTACCTCAAGTAAATTTTATTCTTTGATATTCTACTTTTGAGCTAGTCTTCTTTGATATATTAAAAAGTATAATTTACTACTTTTAAATTATTGGAGATTCCTTTGGTATCAATAATAGTTTTAAGGGCGTCAATACTGAATACCCACTACCAATGAGTGATTATTATTTAACCTTAACCTTGAACCTTATTACTTTTAAATGTATCTTTTTAATATTTTTATTTTTTAAAAAATGTAATACATTCGAGTTAATCTTAATCACTAATTCACATAAGATACTAATACTCTTAAAAAAGCTGAGGGTGCCGAAGAAAACTTCTTAAATTTGTTGAGTGAAAAATACCTTTCCTTTAAATGTTATCTGAATACTTGTGCTATATATAATATAAGGTGTCAATTAGTACCCAGCAGTTATTCATCTCCTTTCCCAAACAAACTTAGAACCACAGCTTGAATTCTACTATCATTCATATAAACCAAGCCAAACATGGCCAGTGTGGTCTTCTTGGTACTATTTTTGTAAATCGAAATATCATTTAAGGTTTTTCCTTCACTGGTACCCTTTTGATTTTCAATGATTATGAATAAATATCTGATATCCTATATTTTAATAAAATAGGTTAGTGAAACACAACACATTTTTAATTATAAATAATTATAAAGTACCAATACCCTTAACTTTATAGAGATTAAAGTGCACTCATCAGGCATTTGAGTGCCTATCAATTTCTTTCAATTTTATTAACTTATTTCATAAGTTTTTTTAACTTCTTCTAATTCTTTATGCATCAAAAGTATTTTAAGAAATAGGAGTTTTGGATACCAAAAAATAGTTAAAACAAACTATTTTCTTTATATATAATATAGATAAAAGGGATTGTTTTCTTTATATATAGTATAGATATAGAGTAATAGTGTAGATTAACCCATATTGAATAACCGTTTTAGATCATATTTTTTTCAATTTTTTTAAAAGGAAAAACTGAAGTGTCCGTAACTTCTCTCTTTCAATAAACAAAGCACTAATTCCACTATGTTCATATCCATTGAATCCAATACACCTTCATTGTCTTTGTCGCAACATAGCCTCAAGGTAATTGGCTCCACCATTGTCAATACCACAGTCAAATTTAATTGGACTTGAATACCAACTGCTTTAATTTTTATTTCTGTCACACCAAGTGCAACACAGCTACCTGGACCTTGTAAACACAACGCACCACCAATGAGGTAACATTGTTAATTTTGTATATTTTTTTACTGTCATGAATTGAATTTGATATCAAAAGATTCTCAATTAGGTTTTGGCGTGAAGTAATGTGCACATGGTGGTCTAGTGGCGGATGGATTGTTTCATTTATTTGTCACTAAAGGAGAAGTTATCGCAAGTTTAGGGGTTGTTTACTTTCAGTTTCTAGTTTTCAGTTTTTAATTTTCAGTTTTCTAGTTTTTCAGAATTTGTAGAGGAAAAACTGAAAAATCTGAAAACTGAAATTTATAGTTTCAAGACTTTCAATTTTTCCTTCACAAATTTTGGAAAACTAAAAATGAAAACTGAAAACTGAAAGCAAACAGCCCCTTCACAAATTTAGCGCTTGTTTGCTTTCTTTGAAAGCTTGATTTTAGTTTTCGATTCGATTTCGATTTTAGTTTTTGTGAAGGAAAAACTTAAAACTGAAATTTGTGGTTTTCAGTTTTTTCATAACAAAAACTGAAAACTGTTTCCAGCAAAGCAAACAGGCCTTAGTTTTTCATTTTCATTTTCAAAAGGAAAATTGAAAAATATTATATAAATCAGTTATTAAATAGGGACTAATCTACACCATTCGTTATTTTTAATGATCAAGATGAGTGCACTTTAACCTCTAAAATACAATCTACACTCCAAATCTTTCAAAAGACACTCGAGATGTCTTCTATAAAAGGTGTCTCTAGTAGCAATACAAATAATAATGACAGCAAAAATGCTTATTGTTACATTTTTTTGGATGAATCAAGGGTATCCACCCTCGAAACAATGACTAATCCCCTTAAGGCATAGAGATCACATATGTGAGTATTGCCTCTAGCTATAAAACCTTCTCGATACACACCGCCAGGAATTGAACCACTAACTAGATGTTTAAAGAGCTCAACTAGCTACCAACTGTGTTAACTGTTACATCTAAATATGAGTATTTCAAAAGGAGATAAAAAGAGTAATGAAGAGAATGATTTGAGATCAAATTTGAAATAAAGAGGAGTTCTGAACTACACTAATAAACTTTAAAATTTTAAACACACCTTTCTTTTTTCCTTGTGAAAAGGCTTAATTACATCACTTAAAATCTTATGGAACATTTATTTTAAGGTTTAAAATTATATTTACAGGAATTGCATTCCTTGAAATGATATTTTTGGAAATATTATTCCTGGGTATCTATAAAAAATTGTTTATTTACTATTAAACATTCCTATGATTATTTGTTAAGATTATTGAGAATAAACTTAAAACTTATTTATTTTATAACTATATTCTTGGTAATATGTCATAATTTTTAAAATACCCTTAACTCATTAACTTCTAGAAAATATATATATAAATTCAAAAATGTTGCCTAACTAATATAAAATTAACAATTAACTTTTTCAAATTTGTTCATCTCATCCCGATTGAATAATTAAATAAAATGCTAAACAAATAACAATTATGTCAAATGAAAATTACACTTCTAACAAAAAAAAGAACAATTAAAAATATTTTTCAATTAATATAAAATTAACAATCAATTTTTTAAAATTTATTCATCTCATCCAAATCAAATAATTAAATAAAATACTAACGAGTATGTCGAATAAAAATTGCACTTAAAATAAACCATAAATTAAAAAATAGTTTGGATGAAAAAGTCAAATAATTGAGAGATAATTTAGTAATTGTACTTAATAATTGTGATTCCCAAATCATGAGAATTTTTTTTCCTATCCTTCAACTGAGGAATGAAATTTTACTAAATCATAGGAAAATATTTTTCTATAAAATAATTAATACTCAAATTCTTTTTTTTTTGTAAAATTTATAACAAATATATGAACATAACATTTTCAACTACCTACTTCTGAAACTAATTAAATATCTCCCAAAACAAACATCCCATTAGGTGATAAAATGCATATAAACTAAATGTTGAAAAATGCTCGAGTTAAAATTGTTATCCAAGTTTATTTGTCAAAATAATGAAATATGCATTTTGAACTGCAATAGATGAGTCATACTACTTTATTCTATTTAACAATCACTTTTGTTTTCTGACAAAGAAAATTCTCAACTTTGTGGCAATGGAATATTACTCATTAACATTCCTTCTTATTGATTATTATAAACAATGATTTCTCCAATACCCTATAAAATTTATGAATACCAATACCTTCTAAATAATTTATAGTTAAAATTTATCACGTATCTCACTAACTAAATTTGCTAATATTTTTAAGTTATAACCTTTGGATTCCAAAGGATACTGATACCTTGGGTACCAAAACAAAAATCTTATTCTATTTGCTGCGACTTCACAAATAAACATTCTTGGTGGGAGATGGCAGTTATACTACACAGCCACAGTGAGTTAAACAGAATAATAATAATAATAATAAACCATTATATTGCATTGAAACAAATTGGATGCATGATCCTTTCTCTTGTAACCAAAAAAAAAATTGGATGCATGAGAGAGAGAGAGAGAGAGAGAGAGAGAGAGAGAGAGAGAGAGAGGACAAAACACTTGAAAAATAAAAGTTTGTTTATAGAAACCCAGACTGGGCAGTCAAGAAGTGAAAGCTAAATACCAATCTGAAAATAAGACTATTTTTCTTTTTCTCTTCAAAGGTGTGCTGCAGAATAAGTTAGCTTCAAAAGAAACGGTGTCCCCAGAAAATAACAGTATTTCAGCTATGATTCAGAAGTATTCATTCAACTTATTCAACCTTCTTGCTTGTCTTGGCATCAGTCCCTTCCTGAGATGAATCGGCAGCCTTCGACTCACTGAACTCCAACAACTGCATTGATAGACAGTAGAAAATTGTTTGAACTTTGCTAAAATCACATCTAGCAAGAATATATTACAGGCATAAATAGTGACACAATCATGTCTTCAATAATTACAAAATATGAAAGAACTGGTCACAACAACAGGTAAAGTTGCCACAAAGAAGATTCTAGTAGTTAACAGAACTACGGAAGCCATCCTCTGCATTTATCTACGCATCTTCTGTTGAATAACAATACTATATGGCTCGAAATAGTATTGCACAAACTTCCATGCGAATCATCATGGCCGTTAATTGTAATTTCAAGTTTTATTTTCCACTTTTTACTTTTCGAAACCAAAAACCGATAAACGCATGAATTTAGTCCACCGCTTTTTGATGAAAAGAGTTTCGTTCCAAGTCCCTTCATAAGCTCATTTGAAAACATGGACGCTTACAATAAAAATAACTGTAGATTAGCTACTTCAGAACTTAAGCATGACACATTACACAGTGGTAAAACTGATCACTGAAAACAAATTAGATGCATTGAAAAGGATGAATCAACATTTGTACAAGAACAGAGAAAAGTGCAAAATCAAAAAGAAAAAAAATGGAGCAATGAAACAAACCTGTTTGACATCACCGTTCCATATGCAATGTGCAGCCAAAAATCCAATTACACAAGGTACAATGTACAAGAGAGCAGGCTGACAAAAGGGATAGAAAAAGATGGGGAAAACGTTAATAGAGCAGATCGGTCTCCAAAAAACCATGATATTTCCACATGCTCAGCCAGCCAAATAGTAGCAGTGAGTTTTGCATTAATGACCAAAATCCCCATAACCAACACCGGAAACCCATCAAGGGACCAAAAAAAAAAAAAGAATAGAATAAAACCACATATCAGTTACCTGTGCTGCCTGAAACCAGTTCATCACTATAATAGTAAGAACCAGGCCAACTGTGTATCCTAAAAATGCACTCTTGAAATACTGGGGCTGTTTTCCTCTAGACACATCAAACCGCAAAGCCAATGCTACAAAAATACCTGAAGGGAAAAAATATGTAGTCAAAATAAAGAGATGTAACAACCAAGCATTTGTACAGAATTTTGTCTTGTTACTTTCATTTATGAATGGATCTCATACATCAACTGAATGCATGCATCATTTCTTAACTTCCAAAAAAGCAGTATCTTTCCCAATACACACTGCCATGTGCCATCTGACACATTGGAGTCAGTAAACAATCCCCATAAATGTAGGAAGAAGAATTATTAGCCACTCCAATTTGAAGCTACAACCTAGTAACTGAAATAAACTTGTCAGAAAAAGCAAGAAGCATTTACTTTTCTTCCTCCTCTAATCATCAAAAAAAAGGGGAACAAGGGAACACATCTCTTTTCCATGCCACCCCTTCCTTTCCATTTTTCTTTGTATCACGGCTGCTACAGGGCCAGTCCAAGCAGGCTTTTCCGCACCAGGGCCCTAGCAAATTCATGGGGATTTCACGTCCCACAGCCAGCCAGAAAATTCCAACTCAAGGTGAAATGCACACTCCCTCCCCAAATGAGCCAAAATCATTTGGTCTCTTCCATTTCATCTCATTCTCTCAAAAACTCCCCAACATAGCTTAACAGAATATAATACCAGAAATGTACTACAAAATTAACTATCATTTTTCATCAGCAAAGACTCATCCTACCAGGGATAACAATATCACCAAGTCCAAGCATTGAAAATGGCCTTGCAGAATCTGCTGTGGGGAACAAAAGCTGCAAAACAATTGCAATGATAAAATTAGGATGAAATCTATTAATTTAGTCTGACATTATCACACCATATACAATATAAAAATTCTAATGAATATTGATAAACAGCAGTTTCAATTTCATTTAGCTAAGATTTTAACCTTTATTGGAGCATCAAATGATTTTGCAACGCTAACCATCACAGGAGTGAAGAAAACCCAGAAAATGTCATACACAAATAGACCAGCCTGCAAAATACATGAAGAAGACCATATTGAATAAAACAATGATGAATGATACAATAAAAAGCATATCCTTTATCTTTTGGAAATTAAGAATCAAGACCTAATTATATCTGCATGGGCTAAAATATATTCTTTTGAAATCAGAGGCATTTATGAGCTTACATTTAATTTCAAAGGTCAAAAGTAATTGCAGAAACCGCAAGAGTGCAAGTAAATCAAGAAAGATATCCTTCTATTGTATTTTACTAAAACCAAAAAGGGAAAAATTGTCCACATTCTCTTAATTGGATGAGTTAGAGGAGTGGCCTTTTTTATTTCGAGCCATAGATTGTTGGTCTAGAAAAAAAAAATTGAAAAAGTTGCAATTTTTTTTTTTTAAAGAAATAAGAAAAGAAGATTTGAGCACCATTAACTACATTGGAGAGAGAGAAGGGGGGGGGGGGGGGGACTACCAAGAGAATAGCACCAGTCTTGAAAGACCCAAGAGAAAGCATTTCAATTCCCTGCAAATATCAAATACGGAGATATTGGTGTTAATTACTGTTACAATAAACTGATTCACAACATTCATAGCATAATGACAAACTTGTCTAATTTCCCGTTTCATGCCCATTATCTAAGGAATAATCTTATTTCTAAACAGGTATTGTTTCAACTTTCAAACTAGGAAACTAGAATATATAGATATATCATACATGCACAAATACAAATAGATTAAGCATCAAACCTGAATACAGAAAGCAAGACCCAATATATTATTTGCCAACCAATGCTTCCTCAAAGCATACCAAGCACAAAAGAAAGTCCCGGGGATTGCAGCAATGATCTGTGACTTTGTAAAGTCAATCTTCAAAGCTGTGTAAGAAAGGTGTAAGGAAAAACATCATTCTGCATGATAGAAGCAGATAATGTCAACTAGATCAAATGCAAACAGCTATAAGTAGAAAAACAGCAGAAACATAGTTATGTGGTAGAGTATTATGAAACCAACAACATATCAAACAGCCAACAATGAGTGATCTTACTAGCCGTACAGATCGTATAAGTGACTTCAAACCAAAGAATTGTTTAGTAGGCAAAGCTAGAACAACCAACAATTAAAAGTTTTTAAGATAATCTGAAAACAAATCCGCCTCTAATTATTATGACAAATCCATGAGGTCTGGATGCATTTAGCATAGCTCTGTTTTCTACTTGATCAAATTTCTTTTTCCTTCTCTAGAAAACAGTTCACAATTCAATATATGCATTTAAATCAATCAAGAAATTAGAATATTTTGATATTTCAAAGCATACACATCAAAAACATAACAGTAACCGATTGTGATAATAGCAAAATACTGTCATCAGTGACTAATTAATTGACAGATGGAAGTAGATAGCTTCCAACACCAAAGATAAGGATGACTATTGTCAATAACAGATAGGAAAACAAAGAAGACAGCTTGTCACGTACAACGAAAATATGGAAAACGCCAGACTATGGGATCCTCATTCCACTGCTTTGGAAGGTATCGTTTGATTGATGGTAACAATGTTGCGCTGTATACATTGGAAGAGAAAATGTCAATAAAGGAGCGTATATATAAAAAATGACTCTGTTTATAGCATAAAATGTACAATTGGACAAAAGGAAAAGAGCATACGAAAGTGCAACTATCCCAAGCACAAAGAAGTAGGCTGTCAATACAGTGTTCACCAAGTCCTTAGAGAGAAACTTGAACAGTAAGAAAAGCGATAACAGCATTGCACTCCCAACAAAGGGAAAACGCATGGCATGTTCATTGGACATTGTCTCCTGCATAATTATACGAAACATGATTCGGAGATATCAGATCGTGAGCCATAAAAAGAACTATACACAGAAGATAATGGGCATATAAATTACTACTTACAGCTGGTGGGGTGGGTTTGACAGAACGGTAACAGCCCACAAACACAGTGAGGCAAGCAGTCAAAATAACATTTACATTTGGATCTACCTTCACAACAAGTGGTGCTAAGGTTAAACCTGCCACGACAAACAAAATGCTGTTTAATATAGTGCAATCAAGGAACATAGATGGAGGCATGGAGCCACTTCTCCTGTCACTCTCGTATCATATCATATCAACACCCTAGTGAATTCTTAGAAACTACAAACATACTGCCATACAAGATTTCAGAACCAAATCCCAAAAACAAGTAATCCATTTCCCGATGGAGCACACAGTTTAGCACATTAATATTCATGCCCTTAATTCTAAGAGTAATGCTGCATTGCCAGAAGTATTTGTCAGAATTTGCCTAGATTCAAGAGAGTGGTTGAATAACTCAAATGAGTTTTTCACTCGAGTAAATGTTCACTTTGATTCTTGAAATTGTGTGCGTACTTTACTTTAGTCCCTAAAATAAAGAAAGTATCAATTTAGTCTTTGAAATTGTAAAAAGTGATTCAAATTATTCCTTTTGATGAATCAAGTTAGCACTCACGAACATCAGCATAGGGACTAACTTAAATCACTTCTGCAATTTCAGAGGTTAAATTGACACTTTCTTAATTTTAGGGACTAAAGTGAAGCATGCATACAATTTCAACGTCCAAAAATGATCCTTTACTTGTGAAAACTACTATTCATGCAAAGGTTAGAGAAAATGTCACATAATTCTCGCAAAAATTTTGGCAACAAAAAATCCTGACTACTTAGTACGTTTCTAATCTCAATATTTAAAATGAGAGAACACTGCAACAACATTGAACTAGAATGTGCCACAGGCCTCATGTATAATTAACAGTACAAACTGATTGCCAAAAAAAAATCAGGGAAGAAGGCACAAAGAAGAGAAGCAAACCTGCTAAAGCCAAATTGGCAATCCGCTCGGTGCTCTTCATGTCAGGCAAGAATTGTGGATCTAGTGAACTAAGAAAAGGCCTACCCTGCGACCAAGAAACAGCAATAACAATAAAAGAAGATCAGAACCCCCATAACAGATCAATTGGAAAAGCCTTCACCCCATTGAAAAATATTGAATTTTGATGACAAGGTTGGGAAAGAAGGAAAGAGAGAGAGAGAAAAGAAACCTTGAATCGGAAAAGAATCGGTGTGTGGCCACAAGAGGAACAAGTAGCGGATCAGAGAAAAGACGGAGGGAGATCTTGATTTGGGAATGAAGAAGAAGGGTTAGGGTTTAAAGTTTATTTTTTTTTTTCAAGGAAAAAATGGGGGACATAAAATGAGGGAGAGAGAGAGAGGGGTTAAACTGTTAATGAGACGACATTAGATATTTTTCATAACACAGAGAGTCTTCTATCAGATCAGAAAGTAAGAAAACAAAAGAAGACAAGATAATAATTTTATAGTGAAGGAAAGGAATGAAGAAAAAGTGGGAAGAGAAGGGGTGGTTACGGATGCAATAATAAAACTGCAGGTGAGAGGTGAAACCGAGCCGAACCACGTAGGATGAGGTGTTCCAGCCAATGAGATGCCTGCAATAGCATCGCCTACCACAAGACTTGTGTGTGCATATGTAAAATCTAAAAAGTAAATCCAATATATATAATTGGATATTATACTTTTTTTTTATTTGATAGTATAATAAAAATTAAATTGTATTTTTTTCATTTTAAAATACCACATGAAAAATATTTATTATAAATCTTAAGGGTTTAATGTTTATGCAATTAAGCCAATAGAATTTCACTAGAACGATGAATCGTGATGGATGGTTGTTTTTTATGGTTTATCATTTGAGTAAAATTCTATTAGTTAATAGATTAAAAAAGTGTTTTGTATTATTAACACATTAAAATTAAATTTTAATTTTAATTATAAAATATTTTTTAAATTTTTAGATTTTTTTATGCAAAGGTAAAATATTAATAATGACAATTTTGTTTTAACTATTCTAATTTGACCATACTCTTTTTTATTAATTTTGTTGCAATATTTTTCCAAACTTTTTCAGAAAACTAAAACCTGTTCAATTTTGAACATTAAATCAAGTTTATTATTCTTATTCTAAAAATCTAAATAATTTTCTTACACAAAAATCTTAATAACCTTAGTCTAAAATTCAAGAACCCTAAACTCTTCCCCCAAACTCAAAAACCTTAACACACAAAATTTTCTCACCCAAAAACCTTAACAACCCCGATCTAAGAATGAAACAAAAAAAGGTAAAATGTAACAACATCAATTTTGATCTAAGAATCTAAACAATCTTCTTATTCAAAAATCTTAACAACCCTAATCTAAAATGTAAGAACGCTGACACTTCCTTTGAACTTTGGAACCTTAAAAACTAAAAATGAAAACAACATCGATGAATGATATTGTTGGTAGTAATAAACTCCGTGATGTTAAGAAGGCCCACAAATGGTAAATGAACAAGATTATGATTTTCGACTCTATCTTTGTATATACAATTTATCGTATTTTGATAATAAAAATTATGGTGAGATTAAAAAATTCTTCTTGCTAAGATTACATTATGGACTAAAAACACCTCTACTTTTTTTTATCTCAAAATTGATAGTTTCTCCAACCTTTATGGCCCATGTTTCAATTTTTTTGGTTAAGGTAATTGGAAAAAGTTACGATTCTTTCACATTTTGTATCGGAGATTCTAACAATTTTGGGAGAAAATCATTAGACAAAGAGGACCATGAAATGGGACTTTTCATTAGACCATGGATAGTGTTAAAAATCATTTTTTTGATATTTATTAATTAATTTTAATTTGATTAAAGCTTAAATAATCACTTAAGCTTTAAGATAATTTTCCTAAATCTTGATTAATTTAACTAATAATCTCATATCAGTTAATCAACACCTAGATCAGCCACTTGGAATAAAAATAAAAATATGTTTGAAAAATGAATTAAATTGTCAAACTTTCATATCACAATTTTTCAAAAAACCTACCAAATTTTGACTAAAAATTTCAAACACGGTGAACTTATCCCCTTATCATGTTGGATAACTCAAAAAATTGACATGGGCTGCTATAAAGAATATATATTTTATTTATAGATAATTAATTATTTTAATTAACTTAAAATAGACCTAATTAAGGTAAAAATATATTAAAAATACTAAAAACTATAGAAAATTCATAAAAAAAATTATAGTTAGCATGAAATAACTCAAATAAGGTAAAAACATGTTAATGATAATATATCAAGGAAATATAATTTTTTAGATGAATATTTTATTAATTATCTAGTATATGTAACTTTAAAATAAAATTTTAATATACAAAATTTGTCATTTTCATCTATTAATCATTTAAGACAACTTGCCACCCACTACAACTTTAATAAAGATAAGATTCAGACCTAGAGGCTACCAAAATAAGATAAGAATAATTTAAAAAATATTTAAATAAATTTTTAATTAATTAATTCCTAATAACACTAGTAATAATGTAAAATACCAAATAAAATGAAAATAATTATAAAAAATTATATAAATTTCGTGAATCCTTGTATTATATCTCTAATAATCTAATGAAGATATTTAAAAATAAATTAAGTCATTTACTAATTAATTAGCTTAATTAAAATTGACTAGTTTAAGTAATTTTGCCTTATTTTGAATAACTCATTATTAAATTATATGTAAATATATTAAAATTTACTAAATGTCTTTAAATCATGTCATTAACATTTTAGTATGTCTTTAAGTGATAATTGAGAATTTATTAAATTATTTAGTATTAGTTTTAATATTTTACTAATGAAACTAACTAAATATGACAAATAAATTATAAAATTAATAATATTTTAATCCTAAACTTTTTCTATGAATAGCACACCTCTAAACACAATTCCACACTTCATTCTTCTACCCAAAAACTATAAAAAAACGTGTAGCCATCATTTCTCTTCATTTACTTCATTTTCATACCAAAAACACTTACAAAATTTTAGCAAAACACCCCCAAATTATCATCTCTTCTTATCATCATCTACTATCAACACTTTCCAGCCTTTATACATGAATTTTACCCCTTAGAAAATGTTTAGAAAAGTTGAAGAAGTTGCTGGTCTAGCCTTGGTATAGCAAAGTTTCTAAAGTTCCAATAACAAGTAGGGGTTTTCTTTCACTTCTAAGCTTCATGTTTGATTTTCTTTTTTTATATGATGTTGTGCTATAAGATATTCAAAGTTTATGTTTATTATCTTTAATATCTTTGAATGATTTAAAGATGGTGCCATAAACCACTAAATCTATGTGTATATGACACATATTTATTTGTCGACTTATATGGTTGAAAAGTGTGATTTAAGATCATTTTGAATTTTGATTATGCCTTCTTCAAATATTTAAATATTTTATGAAGTTGTTTTAATATGTTAAACCATTTATATTTTATTTGATAAAGCTTTGTCCATAAGTTATGAAGTTTTAAGGTGATATAGTTTTGATCTCATTATATATTTGATTGTGATAAGTTTTTATTCAAGAAAAGTGCTTTATTTAATTCACTATAATGAATGAATTCTAAACCTTTGAGCATGTAATATTTAGCTTGGTTTATGTGTTGTGTTTCTCTTGGAACCATTAAGACTTAATAAGATATAAAAGACACTAAAATATATTTATATTAATCATGATCTTTGCTATGGACGTAAAAAATATATGGACATTATCTAGACTATTATGAGTCTTTAAGACTCACTTGGGCTTGATGGAGACAATTTATGATCATAATATTTGGACTCGAACTATGAACCTTGAATTATGGACCTTGAACTATGAATATTTGACTTGATTATCCATTTATTAATATTAAGAAATATTTACAAAGATTTAAATTTAAGGTACCATTAAAAACATGACATGTAAACTAACTAGTTTCTTACTTGAAGTGATTTTCTAATGCTTGGGGTATATTTTTTACTATTTCTTCTTATACTTCTTGAAAGATTTTATGCTCTTTTATTTGCTCTATGATTATATCCTTATATGCATAAAAAATATTTTTTTTACGTATGTTGAACATGTCAAGATAATTTACCTACGTATTTTCTAAAGATAGATTTGAAATAATTTTGGGTGTATTTAGGCTTATGGGATTAGTAAAGAAAATATTATGTGAATACTTGAAATTGAATTATTATATGATTATAAACTAAGTTAAGCATATTTTATTATAAAGAAAATGAGTTTATTATAATAGTATGTTTTGGTGCTTCAATGATAATTATAAAGAAATATGGTTTTCGTTTAGAAATCTTAGGGCCTGTTTGCTTGCCTGTTTTCAGTTTTCAGTTTCCAGAGTTTTCAGTTTTTCCTTCACAAAAACTGAAAACTGGAAACTGGAAAACTGAAACCAAACAGTCCCTTATATCGTTTAAGCTTTATGTGCAAATATGAAAAATCTTGTGGTCTATATGTGAATATGAAAGAAATTGTGGAAACTTTCTGTAATTTTCATACTTTATGCATACTATGTACACAATGTAAAATGGATAAATAACTAGGTGACACGTCGGGCCCCGCCTTGTAGCAGAAAAGGACTTGGTGGATGTTTTAATGATGACTTGAGCCCCGCCATGCTAGTTAAGAAGGACATGACATTCACTGATCTGACTAGGGGATGCCCTAGCAATGAGAGCTCCCACAGATCTAATATGAAACAAACCTTGCAGACTATAGCCATTAGGAGGGAATGAGATATTATAAAAGGGAGTTTATAATACATTTATGATTATTTATTACATTTCTTTTACTGCACTTTTATAATGATTGATAGTATGCATTTCTATCTTGTTTAACACTAGTAAAATATAATTTGTGCATTTTGCTGCACTCCCATGTTATTTTTAGTATTTTTAGTATGAAATGGGACTCCCCTGAAACCATCACTCTACGGGAAGACTTCTCTCACCCTTTTTCTTTGATATTTCCAGATAACATGGATCATCATCAGCAGTGAAATGGATGTAGCCTTGGACTTAATTTCTAAATAATCAGATTCTATTATGTGTGCTAGATAGAATCTTTACTATCTATTAACAGACTTTGGTTATGTTGTATTGTTGTATTAAAGTTTTCCTTTATGTATCTTGAAAGTATAATATGTACTGTATCCTATGAATTTATGTTCGTAGTTAAGTATGTTTTCTATAGATGATGGTTGCCTAAATTGTAGGAAATAACAATTAATAAATATTAATATTATGTTAGAGAAGAAGCATTCTTTGTTATTTAAAAAAATTACCTTTAGGTTACTGGAAGGAAGTTTATTACTCTTAGAATATGATTTGGAAAGGTTCTGGCTAAGGAAAGGCTTGGTATTTAAGCGTGTGCATTGTAACCCACCTCTCTTTCCTAGGAGTCTACCAGATGCATAATTTACAGTTAATACACATTATTATAATATATAACTGTGAACAAGAAATAATCATAGTAGTAAACAAAAAAAATTCTTGCAAATTTCAAGTTACAAATTAGTAGTTAACCATTATCATATTTAAAATTAAGATGAAAGAATTAGAGCTTAATAGGGTGTTACACATATCAAAATACAAATTTGGATTCATAAATCATATAAAAACAAAAACAATCTAAAAAAAAGTATCAGCCAATAGAGTTTGGTTGGTTATCTTATGATAGAGTCTCAATATATAGATAAAATAATATTATTTCATGCGCTATTTTTTTTTTGGTTCACGAACAGAGTATCCACTATCTAGCATGGTGACTAATCTCTTCACTGGTTTAGAAGCACCTCAAAAGGTGGGACAACTGGCATGGAGATTTAAGGTTTCTTCATACCCAAAGTTAGGAATCGAACCCCTGACATTTGATTAAGGGTGAATGAGTCATTACCACTCAACCACACCTCTGAGTTACGCTAAATTAAACAAATACATAAAGTCATAAGGAGATACTTTGAATGTTGCAAAAATCTTATCATGGGTAAACATTATATGGAACAGATTAAAGGCAATAATGAATAAGATGATTTAGCAACATTTTCTTATAAGTTCCAAAACAATGGAACACTTTAATAGGATAGAATGGCAAGGAAAGTGTCTTTGAAAGAGAGAAAAAATGAAGATGATGCAGATGCAATTAAAAAATTGGGAACAAAATAAAGGAGTTAAATGAAAATATCAATAAATTGACATGGAGTAATGTCACGACTTGCCTATAGAGCGTGACTGGCATGTGAGGGATTGGGTTCCCACGGAAACCTCTGGTAACGTGACCGACTAATATGCATAAATAAGTTAAAATATATTTAAAATATCTCAAGTTCAACTAAAACTCCATAATCTGAAAATATTTTCAAAACATAAATTCTGAACATAAAACTACATAAAATCCATAATTTGGGCCAAAGTCAAACACAATTAAATAAATTACTGAAATTCTGAAAATAATCAAAATAATATAATGCATGTCCAGGATCCTGTCTACACAATTATTGGAGCACTATTAAACTGACATAACCAATAGTAAGCCCCACTCTAAAGCGAAGCTCACCAAGGAAACTGTAGCACTACTAGGGAAGATCCCGTGGTACAATTGAGCTTGTAGTTGTATTTGTAGGAGAGGAAAAAAAAGGGGTGAATTTATCAAAACTCAGTGAGTGAGCCTCCACTCATAATCCACATGGGACAACAACAAAAATACATAACATATACATGCAATCAATGCTAAAACATTATATATATATATATAAAATTTCATATAAGCGTATTGAAAATAATAAATTATCTGAATCCATAGCAATAACTAGTAGAGAAATAGGAGATGTTCCGTATGTAAATATTTGAGTTGAATAGCTGAATTGGAGCCAATGACTAATCTGATGAGTACCTACCTAAGTCCTATAAATGGACACCATACTAGGTTCCTTCTATGGATAAGCTAGTCCTCTAGTGAATTACTTAGTACCAAGGTTAACGATAAATTCTGCAACCGTTAAGTTATTGTTCTATTTCTCACTAATTAATATAAAATAACCTGTACATAAACCAAATAAATCTAAAAGCTCTGAATTCATGTAATTCTAACAATTTAATTGTAGCATAACTGAGGTTCTAAAATAATGCCCAAGGAATCACCAGCTTATAGACAAAATGATTTCAGAAATCAATTGAGTATGTATTTGACAATTGTTATGAATCATACTTTGTTCAATACTTAGTCATATATGATATTCTAAAATCTTCATAGGAAATCCATAGCTTGAAAATATGATAATCAATATTTATAGTGTAAACATTAAACTGAGGTCTCACAATTTCATGAACTGGGAAAAAGATATTCTATAACATGCAAGGTATCAATTATAGTTCCATGAGTTTTCTAAAATGAGATTTTCATGATAACCGTGAAAAACAATAATTTTTTTTTAAATTGGCATAATCTGTAAAAGAATGTATTTGGTTATAAGTTATTGTAGAATTTCACAAATAATTTATATAATACTGAGAAAATACTAATAATGACAAAAAATATGGTCATGAGCTCAAATCCATTCACCGTTGATAGCCAAGAGTATGCTTCCACTAACAACTTAACTGTGGGGAGTTAGAATGACGCTGGTAACTGCCAAATAATATAATGAAAATATAAATACTTTGACTTTATCACCCCAACTGAGATTGGGATGGTAAGGAGAAAAATGTTGTGAGAAAATCATACTTGACGGTACTCAAATCCACAAATTAGATAAAAAGGGGAAGAATTGGCTAAATCCTATGAAGATCACTTATTGGAATAGATTAATCTGAGAAAGTTGAGAGGAATCACGATTTTCTCTCTAAGGAAAAATCCTTGGGTGGTTAGAGTTCTTAAGAAAATATTTGGGAGTATTATGATGTGTCAAAAATATACTAGTAATATAAAATAAGAACACAAACGATACAAGTTACACACACGGTGATACACTCCGCACAACCTGGTTAGTTTGAGTTCCCAAGCTTTCACGCTGTAAGTGATGAAATCTAACATATATATATATATATACACATTCTAATATGTAACAACCGTGTAACGTGTGATTACACACACATATATAATAATAATATTAATAATAAATATTAGTAGTGATAATGGCACAATATATATGATAATAATAATAATAATAATAATTTAGATACTAATAAATTTCATATTTGAGGTATTACAAGTAATTATTTTGTTGAAGTTGCTCTTTTAACCCTAGAAATATTTTCAACTAAATTATAGGTGTATAGATATATTTAGAGCTGGTAATAAACCAGTTGATGCTTTAACGCACTTTTGCTTTAGATTTTCACTTTTTTGTTTGGACTTAGGACCCGCCTAGTATGCTAGTCCCTTTTCTTGTTTTAGATTTAGAAGATTAATAAATTCTTTTTACCAATAATAATTAAAAAAAAAAAGTCTTGAGTTCCAATTTTATGAATGAAAAATGTTAATCTGACTATGGAAAACATTTTGTGGCAAGAGCTTACTTCAATCTCAAAAGGATTAGTTATTACTATTAGCAATGTATACATTGGAAAACAATTGAAAAATTAGAAAGTTAATGTATGTAGTATTTACTTTTATTATTTTCCATAGGTATCCTTTCACCTAAACAATCCTATTGGACTATTTGAGTATGAAATCCATGGGAACATAAGGCTTGTTTAGTTTGAGTTTCCAATTTTCAGTTTTCATTTTTAGTTTTTCAGATTCTGTAAAGGAAATATTGAAAATTCTGAAAACTACAAATATCAGTTTTCAATTTTCATTTTCAATTTTCAGTATTTCTTTCACAAAATCCTGAAAACTGAAAAACTGAAAAACTGAAAATGAAAACTGAAACTAAATAGGCCCTAAGATATATTTATTTTCAGTTTTTCAGTTTTCAGAATTTTGTAAAGGAAAAACTGAAAACTGAAAATAAGAACTAAAAACTAAATTTTATAGTTTTCACAGTTTTCAATATTTCCTTTACAAAATTTGAAAAACTGAAAAAGTGAAAACTAATTTGGTTTTGAGTTTTCAATTTTTCAGATTTTATGAAGAAAATACGGAAAATTGGAAATGACAATTGAAAACTAAAATTTATAATTTTTAAAATTTGTAATATTTTCTTCACAAAATCTAAAAAATTGAAAAATAGAAAACTTAAATCAAACATGCCCTAGAAATTTAAACTTTAAACCCTAAATTGTACTCAAGCCTCTCACGCCGAATTTCCCATATTTTTTGGCCAATGTAACTGTGTGAGTAAAGTTTAAATCCGTCGGGAACTGAGTCGGCCCAAACAAAATTATTGGGTCTCTGGTTAAAACCTTTTTTTTACTTCTTCTGGTTTTTGCTTTGGTCTGACCTTTCTTATTTTTAACCATATGACCCTTCACTTTGGGCCAAAATGTGGGCTTTCATGCCCAAGAATGATCCAAGCAAGACCCAGCCCAGAGCTGGCAATTCACGAAAAGACAGTTATACCCTTCTCTCCGCTTTCGGTGTTGCATCTGAGACTCAGCACCATCGCCACCATAAACGTGCCTTGATATCACAGAGGTCAGAGGGAGGCTCACCAGTCACCGCTACCCTGATTCTCGCGAAAGTTCATTCCTTCCTTCTATGGTTCGTTTTTCTTCAAACATAGTTCCTTGAAAAAAAATTACTTGAATTCCCAGAACATTTTCAAACCGAAAAAAAATGGACACATTTTTTCCGTCTCAAATGTCTTCAAAAGCGGCGTGTTCACATATTTTTCAATGTTGGGGATCTTTCTAGGTTATGATCTCAAAAAGGGTATCAATTGAATTGGTGAAATTTTGTTTGGTGATTGTGATTTTGTGAGTGTGTGTACTTGGTGGAAAGGGACATGCTGAGGTTATGGAAATGGTACCAGAATTGCTTGGCTGTTCACCCTGTTAAGACACAGGTTATCAGTTCTGGTTTCATATGGGGGTTTGGTGACATTGCTGCTCAGGCAGTGACTCATTCCAGACCCAAAAGTTCCCACACTCAAATTCAGGTATCGTCTCAAATGGCTCATAATATCAATTGTCAAATAGCCACACATTAAAATATCTCCTTGCATTGATTGATGTGTTGTTGTTGGATGTTTGGGCAAATGGGGTGTGCCCCTTTCACAATTTTATTTATTTTTACTTTTAATGGTGAATTGATTGTTATGTTTGTCTTTTGTGGTTGTGTGCTGGTTTGTGGTCGTCTTACAAGCCTTTGGGTGTGAGTCAAAATTCAAATGACCCTTCAAACAGGTTTCTTTTCCCTTTCACCTAATGTCATGGTCCCCGTCATTTGGCTAACGTGAAGATGAGTCTGATATTATTGCTAATGTTGTAGAAAATATTAGAACTCATTATTATTTACAAAAGCTTCTCCATGAAATTAAGCATTTGGTCTTACTTTGCTCTTCCTTTCTATGACATTGGTAAATGTCAATTTGTTGATTGATGGTAATTTCGGTTTAGGACTCATTACTATTCATAAAATCTTTCATTGTTTCATTGGTTAATGGCAATCTCTCTTAGGATGATGACAACGAATTCAAGATCAACTGGAAACGGGTGGCTACGACCAGCTTGTTTGGGTTAGGATTTGTTGGTCCAGTTGGCCATTACTGGTAAGTAGCATTACTTTGTGAATTATATTCGCCTGGTTGTGTATTGACAGCATTGTATCGTGGAAAATTTCTTTTCTGATTCTGGGGTTCTGAATCAGCATTGGTTTCCAGGATGGCTTAGCAAAGTTTTATAGTTTCCTCAAATACCCAGTTGCGCCAATTTTTTTTTTTTAATAATAATTTCATGGTCTCAATAAAAGAAGTTAGATAAATTCACATAACATAGCCTTGGTAGCTGCAATGCAAAATGATGATGGCTTGTTCTTTTAGATGTGAACAGTAAACAGAAATGCCAATTGAGAAATAGGTTAATGGGTTTAAATTTCTAAGCCGTGAATCATTTTTCAATGCCAATTCTTGTTATAAACTTGCAATCCTGATTCTATATCATGTAGATTCTAGCCATATATTTAGGATAAAAGTAAAACTGTAAGTTGTTGATGAGCTTCACTCAAAGGACTTTGGTAGCAACTTACTGCCTGGTGAATAGGGATTAGTGTTATGAACTTCTCATCTGCTCAGCACCTAAACCTTCATTTTTGGGCGGGCTCTGGATGTGGGATCTCTCCAACTGATGAGACAGAAAGTCTTAAAACTTTATTTGTAGTAATATAATACCTGATCAGCAGGGATAGTGGTATGGCATTTTCATCAGCTAAGGGCCTGAAACTTTTTGTATTTTGACTCTAGGTTTAGGAGTTCTCCAGCTGATTAAAATCTTTTGCTGCTCTTTCTTATAGTGATGAGGTAGAAAAAAGATAAATGCTTCGAACTCCATATGTGTTTTTTTGTTTTTTTAATTTCAGTGTTGGAAGGGGGTGTAGTGGTTGTCAACTGCTATCTATTTTGTAATCAGCTTATCAATTCTTCTTCTTTGATGTTACTTATTGCAGGTATGAAGGCTTAGATCGATATATGAGATTGAAACTGATGCTCAAACCCAATTCCTTCCGCTTTGTTGCCTCTAAAGTTGCCATTGATGGGTTTCTCTTTGGGCCATTGGATTTACTTGCATTCTTCACTTACATGGGTTTTTCTAGTGGAAAAAGTGTTCCTCAAATAAAAGAAGATGTGAAGAGAGATTTTCTCCCAGCCTTTATGATGGAAGGGGCAATATGGCCTATTCTTCAAGTCGCAAATTTTCGATTTGTACCTGTAAGGTATCAGCTCCTTTATGTCAACTTCTTCTGCTTGCTGGATAGCTGTTTGCTGTCCTGGATTGAGCAACAACAGGATGCTGAGTGGAAACAATGGCTGAAATCTTATCTACCTCTCAAGTAACAGAAGCACCAAGTTTCGTTAGTGCTTCTAAATCTCACTCTTATTCTATTCTATTCCCAGCCTTGTCAAGTTGTAAGTTCATGTCAGAAAACAGGTGGTGACTACTAGTTTAGGAAGCATATTGAAATTGCTTTCACATGATATGATGATTTTAGTCTCGAATACAAATTGGCAATTTTTCCATTCAACATATAGAAGCTGCGTTCCCTCATTACTCTTACTACCTATGCAATATGTTTTATGGTGTCCCCGGGTTAGGGGGGTTTGTTCTTGGCCTTTCAACAACGCAAGGAACAAGAGCAGATGCAACATGAACAAGCCACTAGTAATACTTTCGTGAAGCCCAAACTTTAAATAGGCTGTGCTCCAGGCATAAAGTACTGGAGTTAGGATTTTAAACAGAGATTTCACGATGACAAAAATATGAACTGTTGTTGCCCTTTGGTTAAAATTATGTAAATCAGTGATCAAGTGGACAAAAAGTTGTATAATTTTAAAAACAATACTTTATACAATCATTGGATCGTGTAAATTTGTGTGAAATTATGCTGGAGTGATTATTTACATATCTGAAAACAACTTTTTGGTACATGATCTGAAGATAATTTAGTAGTGCATGTTGTGACAGTTCTTGATCCCGCAATGAAGTGTCAATCTACATCATTCTGCCAAGTCCAAAGCAAAAAGCTAAAAATATCATGCTTTGAGAACTCCAATTCAGAAAGCTAAGGAAGCTGTCTAACTAAAAAAAAAAAAAAAAAGAAAGCTAAGGAAGCTTTTGATACAGAGTTGGTTTTAAAAAAAAAATAATTAGAAACTGATTAAGAATCTAAAATCTAGTCTCGGAAACACAAGCTTTACACCTTGTAAAGAACAAATGAACTTGGTTCTGCCATCACAACACACACATTCCACCATCTTTGACGTCTACTGTATGTCTTGACTTCTTTGCTGAACTTCACTACTTGACTCAGATAGGTGAAGACCATAAGCACTAGTGCTTTCACTATGCCCGCTAGTGCTGTACTTCTGAAATGATAATGCCAAATTGAAGTTTCTTAAGTCCTGCTGGTATTGGCAGGCGTCATAATTTGAACTATCTGACCAACTGTATAATGTGGTATGCCCCGGTGTGATATCTCCAAGAAGATCGGTTAGAGTAACCATTCCTTCTAAGGCACCAGCTATCTGTTACAAATTGTGGACTTTGTGGTTAGAATCATGTCATATTTATATAAGATTCTTGTAAATGGAAAAACAATGAACAGATTATTACTTGGCTCATACGGGGTCGAAGCCTGGCTGAATGGCGCACACAAGCAGCTGCACAGGTAATCATTCTAGCCATCTGATCAGCTTCATAATTCTTCTGCAACCTTGGATCAACAAGATTGTTGAAGTCACCATCTTGTAGCGCTTGAGCAAGCAAGGGCCTGGCCTGCAGTGCCAATACACAAACTTAAGTTGGAGGGTCATTTTAAAACTCTGAAGGGTCAAGCAGCAAAAGAGAGCTTATGAGGAAAAACAAAAACTGTCCCTTAAATTCACTTTTGCTTTGCAGAGACACCAACTAGAACGACCTGCATCACATATATTTTTATTTTAATATATTCTTTTTTTTCTATCTGAATGATACTGTCTATATTTTCTGAGAACAAAGCAGTTGAAGCATTTGCAAGTGCCCTTACCCCGAACCTTAATGATGAAGACATAAAGTGAACACTTCCAATTACAACATATAGGAGTTGATAGAAACCCAATTATCATCTTAGTCATAATCCACAATCACAGGCACCGAAACTGATTGCAGAAAAAGGGTACATTTTCAAATACGTAGGCTTGCATGCATATGCCTGTGTGCTTGTACAAGACTCGGAGGTGATGGGAAAGTACTCACCCAATCAACCAGGCTCTCATTCCTTGTTCCTGCAGCAGTGATTGGTGGACGTCCAGTAATTAGTTCTAAAAGCATCACGCCATAGGAATATACATCTGATTTGTCTGTTAATTTACCACTTGATGCATATTCTGGGGCCAAATACCTGCAATGAAATTATTGGTTCTCAGGATAAAAAAGCAATCTTAAGTTTCATGGCTATCTTGACATATCCAGTAGACAACTTTAAAAAGACATCATAATATCATACGGAATTCTTAACATTAGGGATAGGCTACTCTAATCTAGAAAACGTACAATTAAGATCCAAGTCAATTCTTTCTGTTATGGTTAAGATGAGCAGTGGCCTTACCCAAAGGTTCCCATCACTCGTGTTGTGAGTTGAGTAATGCAACCATCAGTGCTAGGAAAGATTTTTGCCAGGCCAAAGTCAGAAACCTGATATAAATTGAAGCACATCGTCAATATACTCCAAAGTAATTGAGAAAAGTATATTCTCAAAATATCAGTTATTAACATGGGAAAAGTCTTATCTTATAGTGTAACCAACCGAGTTTTATTCTTTTATGAGAAACGTGCATGGCTGAATGAAAAAGGAAAAGAGGCATGTCCAATTAACTTATAAGGGTTTGTTTGGTTTGAGTTTCCAGTTTTCAGTTTTCTAGTTTTTCAGATTTTGTGGAGGAAATACTAAAAATTCTGAAAACTATAAATTCTAATTTTCAGTTTTCAATTCTAGTTTTCAGTATTTCCTTTACAAAATCTTAAAAACTGAAAAATTGAAAACTAAAAACAAACAGGCCCTAAACATTCCAACTATAGTAAAGGAAATCTCAGCGTTTGGCAGTAAGTAGAATGTTTTAAAGTGAATTACATCAGCCTTACCTTTGCTTCAAAATTAAAATCAAGAAGAATGTTAGATGCTTTGATATCACGGTGAATGATTGCCGGATTACCTGCAGAAGCATGAATGCACGATGTTCTTAATTAGAACCAACTACCATTCTAATATTTAAAAGCATATTATGCAACTATAATGAGATGCATTACTTCAAGTTCAAGGAATACATGGCGATGTGAGAAATGGGAAAGTTTTTTAACTTATGCGACTAAAATTATATGAGATGTGCACCCATTATAAGGAATTAAAGAGTTGGATTGCTAAAATGTTAACTCAAAAATATTGGTTATGTTTCCAGCTGAGGAGTGAAGAAGAAATCTCACAATCTTCATGTAGATATGCCAGCCCTTTTGCAGATCCCATGGCAATCTTAATTCTCTTTTCCCAGTCTACAACGGGCTTCCCTTCCCCTGCAATAAATGTATATCATCTTCAGGACCATGCAATTGGAAATTAATGGAACTGCAAAACACTAGCTTATGATGCAAGAAAAGGGTGTATAAAACATGAAGTCAGTTACAGCATATCACTATACTGCAATAGAAGCTTTAGTGAAGGTTGCCACCATAAATCGTAAACACTCACCATGTAAGTGGAATTCCAATGTGCTATTTGGAACAAATTCATAAACAAGCAATCTTTCTGCCCTGGTAATGCAGTAACCAACCAGTTCAACAAGATGCTTATGATGCACCCTGCTAATAGTCTCAACCTCAGCTTGAAATTCTCGCTCTCCTTGCTGGCTTCCTGTTTTTAACTGCTTAACCGCAATCTCCTTTCCACCCTGGAGAACTCCTTTGTATACATACCCAAAACCACCTTCCCCGAGAATGTTGGCCTCAGAGAAACCGTTAGTTGCTACCACTAGTTCATCATACGTGAAAATGCCATTCACAGGACCAAAGGCAATGCTTGCAGCATGGTTTGGAACTGCTGTCACATCCCCAGCATGATTAACAGAGCCAAATGCTCTACCACCCTCGGTGAGATTATGTGATGGATCATTATTTGACAGCACTCTAATAACATGAGACCCTGATGATGACATAATGTAGTGTGCAAACAGCTCAATAATTTTCCGATTTCCACCAAATTAAAAAGAAACACAAAATGTATAATGTGGTTTTGACACATGAGGTACTTCAGATGAGACTGACACCCTTTTGGACATACACTAGATGACTAATTTTTCTCATTCTATCCTTACAACAATTTGTTCATGAATTAAAACATTATAAGGAGATAAAAATTAATAAGCAACTCAATTTTGTAACATGTAAAAGGAACCATACAAATGTGGATCATTTAATATAAGTACTATAAATGTTAAGGATAAGAATTTTTTTTTTCTTCTTACCCTTTGATCCAACATAAGGTGATGGTTCTTCACGTTGATGTGTGTACAAATTCTTCTGCTTCTTTTTGTTGCTATTCTTCCTGCACAGAACTAAAACGACTGCAACAACAAGAACAAGAACGATACCTACAATTACAATCCCAACGATGACTACACTTGACATGTTGAACTCTGAATGCTTCTCAACTTTCACTGCCACCGGCAAGATTGATGGTGGCGCTGGGCTCGTTGCTGGAACCAGTGGCGGCGGCGGCGACTTCTTCTCCGGCGAAATTTCCGGCACCGTGGGGAATGAAGGTGCTGGTGCTGCCCGAGGTGACAAAGGAGGTTCTGTGGACGGAAAAAAAGTCACCGAAGGTGGCGGAGAGGTTGTTTCCGGTGCCGGAGGCCTGGCCTCCGGCAATGCCGATGGTGAATGTGGTGGATAAGTGGCAGTGGGGGATGGTCGCGCCGGAGCAACTTTCCGGTGACGCGAAGACAACGGTGACGGCGGAGATGCTGGAGTCTCCGGCGACGGATAAGGCACCGCTGGCGGAATCAAAGTTGCCGGAGATGGAGGAGACTGAACTGGTAGCGGAGTCGGATTCTCGTTGGACGGAATCGGAGGCGAAGAAGCTGGAACAGGTGGAATTGCCGGCGGAGACGGCGAGGTAAACGCCGGCGGGACATGAATCGGCGGTGCATTAACTGGAGGTGCGGAGTTCGAAGGCCGTGGTCCCGTTGTAGGTAACGCCGGCGGCGGAACTGAACTCGTCGGCGAGGTGACTGAAGGAGCCGGAGACGATTCAGGCGGCGGCGACGGCGGGGATTTGAGTGGAGGTGGCGCTGAGGGTTCCAGCATCGGCTGAGGAGTAGCGCTAGTCGCCGGCTGCAACGGTGACCTAATTACCGGCGAGTTCGCCGGCGAGAAAGGTGCAATTGCAAACATAATTTATATTTATTTTCTGTTTTTTTTTAAAAAAAAATGCAGAGATTCGATCTCTTTCTGAGTGGTAAAGTTTAAGCAGAATCAAAATCCATGATTATGAAGCAGCGAAGTAGTGCGTAATGATAGGTGTTAGTAGCTAGAGGATTGGAGCAGTGAAAAGTGAAGAGTGAGAGGTGGCACTTCAATTTCCCTGGCACGTCAAGCACGTAATGCTATTGCTTCCTCCTCCACTACCACTACTAAGGCTTAGTGCAGGCCAACTATACTATAAGGTACTTCTTTTTCTTATGTTGAAATTCCATGTCTGTGAGAGATTAGTTAATACTTAATACCAAATTAGCAACTGTTAGGATAAATTCATTAATATTTCAATTGGTTTTGGGTGCAGAGACAGAGACATGCATGTGGTGGTTGGCTGACCTTGCTTTACGAGAAACATAAACATATATATAATAGTAACTAGTAGTATTAGTCCCTAGGGATAGACCCTTTTTTTCAAAATGGAAGAAAGAAGGGAACCAGAGTCAGTGACAAGAGTGGTTGAAAAAAAAAAAAAAAAGATGAGATTGGCATGGCAGGGGTGGCACCCTTGCTCATCTTCTCACTTGAGTGCTGGATACATGGTATGATTGTCGCTGTTTTTGTGGATGTACATGATGCAGAGAATCAGAGCTAACAAGTATAACTAGTAAGTTACTAAAGTCGAATAAACCCGCACTTGGTTGACGAATGTTACAGCATGTTACAACAGACAAAACAAACACAAACAGAATAAAGATAATGGAGGCTTAGTAGTCAGTAGTATTAGACACGCCAGGGCGCCAGTGTGACCTGGTTTCCGCTATCCAAGGGTGTCACGTGTCTCCCGAATCGATTCTCAAAACAAGAATAAAAATAAAAAAGGAGTTTAATTTCTATGTATTTTTTATATTTTAATTTAATTATGTATTATTAAGTCAATAAAGATGGTTAAATCTTATGCACCATTTGAAAAATCATGCAGATAAGATAATTTGATTAGATGACAATATAAAAATATTTTACATTATTAGTGTATTAAAATAATACTTTTAAAACAATTATAAATAAGGAGTAAAATGTCACTTTAGTTCTTGAAATTGTAAGCATGCTCATTTTAGTCTCTAAAATTTTAAAATTTAATCCCATATAGCATGTCACGTGGTATGCTGACATGATATCAAATCAAAATAAATTCAGATTATTTCCTAAAATGTTAAATACGTCAAAACAGTCCCTGAAATTTTTAAAATATGTAAAAAAAAAGTCTCGAATCCCAAATTTATCTTATTTTATTTTATGAAATTTAAATTCTTAATATTTGTTAAATCCACTTGTTTCTCTTTTATTTTCACATCATACTTAAACAAAGATTTCATAAATATAGAATAAAAATGAGAAGATAATGTATTATCAATAAGCAATTGTTATTGGACAAGTGGTAATTATAAATACTATATTCTAAATTGGTGTCATTGTGCTTGCTCTACTTGCATCAACATCCCTAAGAAGCAATCATTCCCTATGATCCACTATTGTTGAGGTGGAATAAGAGACAATTCTCTACGAGTTCGATTAAAGATATTTGAGATAATTTTCAAATACATTTGACATGAGAGTAGAATATCTTTTTATTGTCCTACTAAATTCTTTTGATACTAAATTATTTCGCAAATTGAAACAAAAAGATTTCAAAACACTCTTGATAAACTCTATCCACATTTGATAATATAATTTTCTGATGAATCATATTTTTAATATTTTAAGACCCATTTTATTCTAAGAAATGTAATATAATAGCTACTAAATTAATTATATTCGCTAAATACGGAGGGTCTCAAATTTGGATTAATCAAACTCTTAATTATGTTTAAGATATTTAAAAATTTGGATTATTTAAACATGGTGTGAAATGAGAAAGAAATAAGTGGATTTAAGAATTATCGATGGTTTAAATTTGATGAATCAAAAGAGGGGAAATATGGGATTTGGAACTTTTTTGTCACATTTTAGAAAATTTCAAGGACTATTTTGACACATTTAAAATTTTAGAGATTAATATAAACTTATTTTGATTTGATACCACGTCAACATACCACATGACATGCCACGTGGGATCAACATGACACATTATCGACACGTGGTATGTCATGTGTCATTTAATGTGACACGTCAGCAAAATGTAACAGTTAACTGATGGTTGTTTGATCAGGAACTAACGTGACCAACGAAATACAATTTTAGTGGTTAAAGAGTTAATTTTAAAATTTTAGAAAATTTTAAAATTTTAGGGATTAAAGTAAAGTATGCTTATAATTTTAAGGACTAAAATAACATTTTACTCCGCAAGTAACCGGAAAGTTGTCGATAATCTAACATCATTAACAATTACCAGGTGCCCCTGGATCTAACAGAGTTTGAGGACAAGAAAACTTGGACCTTTGTAGTTTTATTCAACGTCTCCGCTAAGGTTTCTGCTGAATGATAAATCGAAGAAAATGCTATTTATCGAATAAAACACTCCATCACAAGACCTGACAATGTTATTGAAAGTGGGCAACACACGACTTTCTGAAGCAATTAATGGGGGAGTCCCATGCCCATTAATTTTTATTTAGTTTCACTAAAATACCCCTCTTCTATTACAATATAAAGAACATGTAATTAAACCTAATTATTTATCTGTCACAATAACGATAAAGTGAATTTTATTTTAGAAGATTTCTATTCAAGATTTTAAATCCTTATTAGAAAGAAAATACTTTGTCTCCACCTGACAAAGCTTAATTAAAATCTACATAATTTTATATGGAAGAGAAATTTTCTCTTAGCTTTTTCTTTTACAGGAACATGACGCTAATTTTAACTCTTTTTTTACATGATTGAATCATTATCTTACATATACATTTAATATTAAAATTAAATTCTATTTCATATTTCTTAAAATTCTATACTTCTTCATATTACTCCTAAAGAGTAATTTGCCCTTAAGATAATATCTTATTAAGATAATATTTTAAAAGAAATTTTTGAAACGTTGAAATAGAACATAGGGAAAATTTTACTTTATCTTGCAAGTTTAACTACCTCAAAAGTTATATAAAGATAAGATTTAATTGTTCAACAATGTAAAATATTTTATAATGATATGTATTAAAATTAATCTCTCTAAAATATATAAATTATTTTTATAAAAGATTACATGAAATTTATTCAGAGAAAAAAACCATTGAAAGGCATCCGATTCACATAGAAATATACTATAAAATATATTTGTCAATGGCTATGGTTTGTTATCGATTGATATATTATTTTTTTTAATGTGTGGTCATCAATTGTAAATAAATGACTGGTCTTCAAATTGAGTGACTAATACATTAATACTAAAAATTTGTAATATTTAGTGAGTATGAAAAATTAAAAGTGAGATCATCTGTATTAAATATTTGGAATGGAATTTGGATTATAAATCTTAATATCATTATCGCAATAAATAAATAATTGGGGTTAAGTACTAATTATATGTTCTTTAGATTATAATAGGATAAGGATATTTTAGTGAATCTAAATAAAATGTAAAGAAAGTGGGAGTAGCAATAGTAAAAAAAGAGTGGCTATTATGGTATATCAAATGTGCAGGTGCATTTGTAAAGTATAAAACAAACATGGGATTTGCCTCGATCATTCATTGTTGACGAGGCGTCTCCGATTTTTTCTGCTCATATTTCATAGTTGTCTTGAATGCCTCAATTTATTTTCGCATGGCCAATTGAAAGTTCTATACCTAGTTCTGCCATGGCAATGCAACACTCTGGCGTAATGAGGTAAGCATTTCCTTTTTGCAGGAATACATCAAAAAATTAGCATCTTCTAACCTCAGAGATTTACAATATTTTTATTTTCGGCTGCATGTACCTCAGCCAAAAGAAGTTTTCGTAGAGCCAGTGTATGGTTAAAACTCAAGTTCAAGTTCATTTCCATATCAATCTAATAGTTTGGATTTAATTGAACATGTGTCATACACGATTCTTAAAAAAAGAAAAAGAAATACAATTTTACTATCTTCGAAAATCTAAAA
Source organism: Dalbergia cultrata (assembly GCA_031216105.1). NCBI lineage: Eukaryota > Viridiplantae > Streptophyta > Magnoliopsida > Fabales > Fabaceae > Dalbergia > Dalbergia cultrata. Next base: position 34,426,157 of record CM062349.1, on the reverse strand, counting down.
CAGAAACATAATAAGAACCACGATAAATTCGTAATAATTTTAATTTTTTGCATACAGAACTAGAAACTCAAGATGTCTACAATATCTTTACAGCAGTTCGGAAAAGAAAAAACGAAGGTCACTCTTCCCTCTAAAATCATCTAATGCAAAGTAACATAAAGCAGCATTATAGCCATATTATTATAGATTGTAGATAACGCTTCCGATCGATCTAGGGTCCGGTTTCATACTTCAGCAGCAAGCGAGCACAAAAATTAATCACTTATCAATCAATGCAAATGCCATAGAACACAATGAATGCCGGCATAAATGTCACAAATCAACATATAACCTCTACAAACGGACAACCCACACTCATTTTTTCTACAACTGAAACGATGGACTTCCACTTTCAATTGGATGACAAGCAACTACAAAATCTTAGACCATTAAATCCCCCTGCATTTTATGTTATACACTGATCTGAGATTTATCCTTTCCTTTTTTCCCTACTTTCAACATGGGGAAAGGGGAAGGGGGGAGGGGTGGAGTCCATTTCTTAATATATTCGAGCAGATTCTAAATTTCATGACTGCATAATCCACTGCCCAGAAGGATGCGCCATGAAGTTTCAAGACAAACCAAACTTGGACAAAGCTGATTGGAATAAAGTTGAGAATGCCTGAGATGTACTTTGGTCATCAGCTTTTATTTTAATCTGTGACTTGGCAGACGCTGTGTTGATTATACACTCAACGAGATATACTGTTGCTGACTGTGCTTTTTGAGCAAAGAAGAAGAACTTGAAGTTTGGAGACTGACCTCCGGATGCAATGCAGTGTATTGAATGGTTTTGCATGTGCCGAAGGAGTGCAGGGGGACTTGTCAACGATGCAACCCCTTGAGGACTCATAGAATACTCCTGCATCAGATCATGAATGTTACATACAAGCAGACAACAAATGAACCAAAAATGTTTAACATTTTGTTGGTGTGGAGGCAGCAAAGGCAAAGTAAAATAGAAAAGGAACAGCGAATATTAAAAAAGGCAGCCATATCAATGAAAAGGATCATAATTTCAAAGCAAACCTCAGATAAAGATACTGGCAGTTGACGCCATTTCTGCTGAAACGCGCCAGGATCCAGTACAGCTTTTGGGTTCAGATTCAATGGAGGAGGCGAAGGTGTGGCTGCAGTCCCAACTGAAAAATCTAAACCAAGCAGATCATCGATTGCCAAGCTCGATGCTGGAGCTTGACTAGTTACACTGCTTGAAAATGCCAAATCTGCAAGTGGTTGTGAAGTTGCAGCAGTGGCAGCTTGACTAGTTACACTGCTTGAAAATGCCAAATCTGCAAGTGGTTGTGAAGTTCCAGAAGTGGCAGTTGTACCATTATAGGAAGGAGCACTATAAGCAGAACCATTGCTAGCAGCATCTCTACCTTCCTCTTTTTCTGTGGTAGTTAAAAGCAGATCATTGTCACTTGCCTCCAATCTCTGAGCTGGAACAGCAGAATCTCCAGGTTCCGCACTAATAGATAAGTTTCCAAGTTCATCTGAAAATTCAAATGTCCCTCGGTGTTCTTTATCAGTGAACATATAAGAAGGCTGCAAGAATTTGCTCTTGTTAGTTTGACAGATTTTCTTGTACAGGCACACTCATAAGAGAGAACGTTAAGAGGAAAAAGAAAAAAGGAAAAGGATCCCAGTAATGAAAACATGTTTCAAGCAACACTAGTGAAAGGCAGGGTGTTTAGCCTATCACAGTGCAAGGGGTAACTCCAAAGGTGTTGAGGCTCAAGTTTAGCTGAATGAGATTTTATACATTTGAAGTATTAAAAATACATTTTAATGTGAATAGGAGAACAACTCGCCACATAATTTTGGAATACTTCCAGGTGATTCAGCAGTTGAGTCAAGACTCGACATGAAATAATGAGAAGTCAGCCACATTTTGCAGGGAAGAAGCATTTATCACCTTTTCCATCTTTTTATAAATTTGTTTAAAATGAAAAAAAATATTTCAGGAATAGAAGTATAACTTGCAACATAATTATTTGGAATATCCCAGGTTATGAGGAGTTGAGGCAACATTCAACATGAAATAATGAAAATTCAAAAACACATTTCGCAGGGAAGGAGCATTTATCGCCTTTTCCATCTTTTTATAAATTCATTTAAAATGGAAAAGAACATTAAAATTGATCCAACCTCAAACTAGTAATATGTGTTCATTCAAAGACATTAAGTAAGCAGTAGTTACCTTTTGATATATAACAGACAAACTGTTAAATTCATCAAAAATGCGATCTTTGATCTCACTGCTCTGAGTATCAGCAAATACTGAAACTGCTTGCTTTGGAGGGTTAACCACACTCTCTGCCACAGAAACTTTGTATTGCAGGAGCCTGTAATAAAATAAGGCCCTATCGTGAACATCCTGCAATCAACAAAAGCTCATGTAACATACCACTGCAATATACAAGCAAATCTATACCAGTGCAAAAGAAGTATGTGTGGTATATGAAAATATTTCATGCATTTAAAACAAAGTATATAACATTCTTAAAAAATTATGTTTTTGTATATCTATATTAAAAAAATAAATTGCTTTCATCTAATTATTTGAAAATTTATACATATTAACTCTGATTTTTGTAAAGCCAATGCATGGGCCAGAAGTACTAATATTAAAATACTCCATTGTCTTTGCAATCAAATTAGTATGTAGTAAAAGCAATTCAAACCTGATGAAAATCAGCAAGACCTGCAGCTAATGCAGCCCCCAATGCTTTCTGAGTTTCAGGTGGTCTCTTAAAGAAACACTTCATAACTGCAGTAAGAAGATGTAAGCGAACCTGCATCATGAGACAGCAGTTTTTCAATATATAAATAAATAAATAAACAAAAAGTGAAGCAGACATGGATCGAAATACTCAAGAATTAAAGCATGAAAGAGATACCACTAAATATCTTATTTCCTTTCTCAAATTGAAAACGGTTCGGAATTAACATGCAACCCGCAGGGAGGCGATGATGTATGCATGTTTTCTATTTGTTAGAGTTAGGACAATCGAGTTTGGATCAAATCCAGACCTAAAGGGGCCAAACCCAACATGAACTCCATGGCAGACAAGGGTACTCATGGTATAAAGAAGGGAATGCACATGCTGGTCAATGCCTCCAAGTGTTCTCCCTGAAGATAATAAGATGTACGTAATGCTTTCTACTATTCTGTTTCTACTGGGACAAGAGGGAATTATCAAAGCAGAGGAATTATCAAGTGTCAAAAGATCAAGATAATAAAGATTGTCACTATGCCATGTCATAACATTGGCAGGATTCGAGAAGTTAACCTCCTAAAGATTGAACTGCCATGTTGTTGGGTTGGGTTTAATATAGCTTAACATATGATATAGAAAATCTAAAATGAGGAAATCACATGACTACCACAAAAAGTCATGAATACTACCTCGGCAGAATGTTCCTCATCCCAATTTTCAATCAAACTCTCCAACACATAGGGAGCATCATGCATATCCTGAGAGTATTCCCCCAACATCCATATAAGAGCTGCCTTAGCCTTGGGCTCTTGGACATTTTTGCTACTGATATTCCCAACAACAGCAATACAATCCTGACTCCATTGTGGATATTTTCGTAGCAGATCTTTCACAAGCACCTGAATAAATGAAATTCAAGCTTTGTATCAGTCCATCCTACCATAACTAAGTCAAATCAAAATGCCATACTGTCCACATTTGTTGGCATAATAGTAGGAAGCAGCACAATACCACTGTTAGGCAGAAAATCAAGGGAATCTAGCAGGAATATTTGTCATGTTTACCAGAGCTTCAGAAGTGACATAGTCCTTTTCCATCTCAAGAAACTGTAGAAGCCGATCAACAATAGCATTGACGTCATATTGCTGCAATGCTATCTTCCCAACAGCCCGAATTGATTCCCTCGCAATTGGAATGTCAACATTTGCAGCATATTCACATAGCTCCGTCACTGAAATGGCCCCCAAGAAATTCATGAATGACTGATACTAAAAGAAGGGGGATATCAGATCAGGACTCAGAACATCAAATGGAAAAATGCAATTATTCTACATAAATTTCTCTCTCTCACCAAACTCTCTATCTCTGTCAAATTTGATGAGTTACTTACCTATCTCATAGGTGTTACTTTCATTTGCAACTGCAGTCAGCATTTCAAGCTTCAACTTTTTGACATATGATGGTTCATTATACTGGCAATAGAAGTGTTTGTAGTCTGAGGAAAATATATATGGTGCACGCATGACCAAGAGATGCAGGTGACTTAAAACTGCATAGGATTGCTCTGGACTTCCTGAGCTCACTTGAGTTAGCAGAGGGGCTTTGATACGCTCATAAACCTGAACAATAAAAACTTTAATCAGAAATCACAAAGCTGACAAGATACTGCCAAACTTACATCAAGATTAAGCCAAAAGGTTTAAATAATAACAATGATAGTTTAATAGAGATGTAATCAAGCCAAGCTAAACTGGGCAAGGCCATATACAATCACAAACAAAAGTGCCTGAGGCTTAGCTTGAGTTGAGGTGAAGTCTTAGCACAAGCCAGCCTGTTTACCAAAATATACAAGCCCAAGTAGTCATAGATGATATAATAAATAGTAGACACATTTGAACACAAACATTCAAATAAATCTTAACATAAGCATGTCTGATTTATTTTAAATTATCTATGTTCTACAAATTGAAGACAGACAAACATGACCTGAAATCAGCACCTGATACTGACACAAAAAGTTCCAAAAATATGAGATGGAACATGGTAGATAAACAAGGAAATTGTTATTACTGGAGAAGATATAACTTCTTGATATATTCATTGACTTAGAAATTTTTCTACTTCTCAATGCAACACTCAATGTGAGAAGGGTGCCTGCTAGTGATCAATACAAAAAAGCAGATTCCCCAACAAACACAGCAACTACAACTAAGTTTTGTCCGATTAATTGGAGTTGGTTACATGGATCAGACAATGGCATAGTACTTTGTTATAAATTATGTCTAAATTTAAACCATTTAAATCTAGATCTCTTTTAATAGTTCCATCAACAGTTTTTCTAACTCTTCCTCTACCGCTAGCTATTAGACCACCCTCTATCTAATCTAATCTCCTTATTGGGTCTTCTATAGACCTTCTCCACACATACCCAAACCATCTAACAAATACAACATACGTAAAGAATACAAAACAATGAAACACCAAGGAATTGAAACCATAACAAATTGAAGTGCAATATACCTTTCCGGTAGGCACATGTACATATTTTTCATATATTGGTACGAATACGAAATAAAATAATTTCTAGGGATATAATATTAGGCCTGGTGTGGAATTTTTCAACGAATTAAGACCATGCATATTTTAGCACAAAAATGGATACAAATAGAGCCACCAAGAGTAGAAAACAGAGTAGGAAACCTAATAGAATCTGGGGAAAAAAAAAGAATGAGACAGGAAGATGTAAGCAGCAAGCCAAGGTAGAAGAAATATGTGGTGAAACAAGACAAGGCAACACAAAATCACACACACAAAAACAATGCAGAAAAACAAAAGGAAAAGGAGCCAAAAGAATGAGCAATAATTGAGCTGCTCATGAACCAAACAAGCCAAGCATCTTAATTATCAAGGTCAGCTCAATTAACTGAATGAGCTTTAGCATACAGCTCAAACTTATTTATTCAAGAAAAAACCTAAGATGAACTGAGCCAAGCTAGGTCAAACCCAACCACCCAAGTAACTCACTTACTCACACATGGCTAAGTTCATTTGCATCCCAAAGGTTAGAATCAAAAGACTCAAAACACTCTGAACCGGTTATGTGTCCATGTATGAATACCATGTGCTTCATCTTACAGGTGAAAAACCAAAATGCCAAATACATGTTGTCTGTGCATGATACAATGAGCTAGTAGTTAAAACTTAAAAGTCAAGTCATCAACCAGACAATTTAATACATTGCAAGCTCACATTTGCATTGTAATGAAAAACATGGAGTTTAATTGAGATGTTCATTCAAATAAAAGAATCAATACATACCTGCTGATGAACATCAGCCATTGACAACGTCAGCTGCAGAAATACTTTAACAGTTGCCAAGACAACAGCACCGTTTGCATGTTGGAGTCTATCTTCAAGGAGATTCATTATATCAAATATTTCACTGCTATCCGATGGGATGTACTTGGCCACCACTTCGAGCACAAGACATTGTGCCCATTCACTAAATTCCTTAATGCTGCATGTGGGGAAAAAAATTAGCAATGGATTAGTTGTTTTAAAATTAGTATTTTGCAACATATCACAGATGCTTTCATCTTTTCTCTGAAGTCTACCACAACAAAGAATACATTTTATTGTCTAATGTAACCACAGTTAGCATTAAGTAGTACAAAGATGTTTCTTTTCACATTTGTGAAAAATATCACTCAATCAACCATTTACTACAGTACTACCTATCAATGATTGATAAGGAATACAAGGGGAAAAAAGAAGAAGAAGCTAAAGGTCTGGTTTCTGTTTTCCCTTCCTATTTTACATTTTATTATAAAAATGGCACATAGTTATAAATATGTTTTTTATGAAGAAAATAGTGAAAACAAGAAAATCCTCTTTGCTTTCATTTCTTGTTTATACATTTTCTTTTCTCCACCAAATCCTAATAAAAAAGGAAACAGATTGAAAACAAGGTGACATTTTTGTAATTAGAATTGAAACCAAATAGACACTAATATGATGGCCGATTATGTAGTAGGTACAAGCCTTTTTTGCATAGAGAAAAAGAAAGAGACATTCTTCAAAGGAGGGTGGTTGAGAAGCCTCAGTTTAAGAAGTGTGTGCTGATGAATGCTAGCTCCAAAATAATAACAATAAAAAAAGGTTAATGAAAGGACATCAGAGGACATAAATATACATTACAGAATTCCTAGGTAGAGTTCATCAAAATATCAGACAGTAAGAAACTACTTTGTAAAAATATTACTTACCGATTTAAAAGGTAATATATAGTTGGCTTGCTAAGCAGAGTTTCTCTCTCCCTAGCTGCTTCCTCTGACGTCGTCGATTCTAAGGTCCAAATCTCTTGTAGAGAGGACAAACAATTTGCAACTACCTGATGAAACAAACATGACAATAGATGAATAATAAATGGACACAATAAAAAAGAAAAAGAAAGAAAGAAAATTAAGAGTTAAAGAATATTATAGTTAGAGGCAGTGTCTGTTCAGTTTAATATGTAAATAAATTTCAGTTTGACAAGTGAAGATAGATTGTGTCTGCACACGAAAACAAAGAAATGAATGACAAAATGAAAATAACTTCAATGTTGTATATTGTATATTAAGGTCAAGGAAATCAAATTATCTCCAAAGTCCAATGAAGCTATAAAGAAGATAGTAGAACTCACACAACATGTTGCAGGGCTTGCTAATAATAATGCTTAGAAACAGCTTAGAAAGCTGACATGCCCATAATAACAACTAATCTTAAGGGGGAAAAAACAGCACAGTAAAAGATAACAAATAACTTTTGACCAAATAAACCAGTTTTCTGCATAGTGTACTCCTACAACTGTACAAATGCATGCCTCTATACCAAAAATGAAACATTAAGGAACCAGCCCATTTAAAGTGTGATTACCCAAGGATATTGAAAAATGCTAAATTAACCTGCAGGTGGACTAGTAACAAATGATGCCCAACCTCAAACAGAACTGGTTCTCGCTATATTTGTTATTAAGATAGATATTCTGAGCCAACTGTAATCAGTATCATATAAGCTTTTTTGACAACAACATATGCGAACTTGTAAATGTCCAAAAAATCCTGTGACACTTACATCATCTAGGCAACTGGTCATAGAAACTATGGAATGAATACACTTTTACCAAACAATAAACCAAAGCCAAATCAAGCATACTCCTTATTAAGGTCCGATAACTTGCAATTAATTAATCATTGGAATACGTAGATTATCTTGGTTCGAAGTAAGACTCTAAACTTTTTACAAAGTTGAACAGCATTGTTATCATTTATCATATCTTGAGGAAGAAATTTCCACAAAGGTGGAGTCCTCACCTGAGTATCAGGGTCATTAAGCATCAAGTGCTTCAATGTTGCTGGAAAATCTGCATCCATACAGGTTGAAGCTGATATATGATAGAGTTTCAAAACCCCGATAACCGCCACCGTCCTTACATAACTATTATTGTCCTTTAACCCAGACCCTATTGGCCCAACCAAATACTCCACCAAGTTTGCAACTCGGAGGGAACACAAACTCCTCAATGCCAGTCCCCGGATCATCGGATCCTCATCCTTGCAATCCCTTTGCAGAAAATTAATCGTCAAGAGGGCAAGATCAGGATTGACCTTGGCATAGTTCCCAACATACAAGTAGCACATTTTCTTCAGAACAATGTCCGAGGTTGCCGAGCACATCACCATCTCGCCGAAAAGCGACGAGACATCAATACCTATTGTCATGTTGGAGATCACTTTCTTGAAGAGATCCCTCTTGGCATCATCCGCACCGGGAGCTCGGCTCCCAGCAAACTGCCGGAGCTGTGTTCTCAGATCAGAAACCTCACTCTTCCTGGTTAAATCAAACATCAGCTCAGCACTTGAAGCAAAAGATATCCAAACAGAAAAAAAGAATCAACCAAATAATAATAATATAAAAAAAGGGGCAGAACTAAGTAGCCAATGCACCAACTGAATGGAGTTAACATAGCTCCTTTTTTTTTTTTGCCCTTTTCTTATACCAACAAACGAAGTTTCCAACTTGCACTAAAACACAACACAATACACTAGATTTTACAGAACTGTACGCCAAACAGGACAAAAATCAACGGCATTCGATCTAGAAAAAGGTGCGTGTTGAAATAATTGAAGAGATGCATCGAGACGGAACCAAGATACACGAAATTGCTATGCAGTTGCATCAGTGGATGAGTCGAAATTGAAATTGGGAAGATATTGAAACACGGGGGAAGTGGCTGACCCTGATGGTTGCGACGGTGAGGGAGATCGCTGAGACTGTGGTGGCGGTGGAGCCATGGCTGCAACGGAAAGTTGACTACTGCTGGCAACAACGAACGAACGCAACGCAACGTAAAGTTAGATCGGGCACCTCCTTCTTCGGAGAAACAAAGATCTGAAATGAAGATTGAAGAATAATTGATTGATTGGAGTTGCAGTGGTGATTGTTGGATTGCTGAGTGTGTAAATCTTTCGAAAATGGAGTGCCAAAGTGGTAACCTCGAAATGACAAAAAAAGGAACAAGGGAAGAGCGAAAATACAAAAAAAATAAAAATAATAATAATAATAAAAATGAAAAGATTTGACCTGCCCGATGCACTTTCGACGTGGGAGAAGCTGATGTGGCAGGATCTGATTGCCTTTAGCCCTTTCTGCTTCCAAGGTGTGCTTCTTGTGGCCGAATGAAAAAACAAAAAATGAAAATCCTAATTTAGTTCCTAGTAAGCTTGGTTGCGGAGAATTTCTTCTCCACAAAAATAAATTAATTTTGAGATATCTCCTAATAATGAGATGTGAACATATTAATATCTACTCACTTATAATTGATAAATTATCATTCTACCCATCTCATTCAACTTTTTAACCTTCACTCTCAGTCTCGGCTTGTCTCAATATCAATCTTTATTACCACCCCAACCTCCTCACTAATATTAGCGATAATATTTCATTGCTTAGAACACTTTTTTATTCCTATGGATTTGTTTGTTCAAAACATGTGTTTTTTAATTTTTATTCAAAAATGATTATAGCATACTGGTTCTTGACATAAAAATATTTTCTTTATTATTAATAAATTTACAATTAGAATTGAAACTTAATCTTGTTAATGGGGTTGGAGCACAAATAAATGAGACGACCAGTGTGAGATTTAGTCCAGGGGAGGTCACAACAATGGTTCCGATTAATTTATAGATTGTAAATAACTAGAAATTAATATATCCATATATTGTAATTGTGAGAGATTTTAAGACTAATTTATTTTTATTAGGGATTAAATTGTTCATAAGTAATATTATCAAGGACTAATTTGAGAATTTACAAGAAAAACAAATAAAACCTTGATTTTTCTCATATTGTATAATGTATGTTATTCATTTAATTTAAACTTTATTCACTGAGCTTAATATTCAATGAACATGTCAAGGCTTTTGCATCCAATGAAAACGGTATTTTTTTCTCACCATCGATCACTCTAAGTAGATGTATAAATGATAGATAATTCATATCGACTAATGGCAAATCAAGATAATTGCAATGTTACGTAATAATGTGGCACTGGATTTGTTACTGTCATATCCATAAAATATACTCTCATTCGTACATGAATATAATTAAGTGACAATATTACTACTTGTCAATTCCTTTTATTCTCTCTTATCAAATATGAATTCTCCACTGTTTGCACATCCATTGTGATAAATCGGCTCACTTAAAGAAGTGATTACAAATAAAACAACTACATACGATATGTGTTGTTGTATTTTTTTTGCTATTGCATTTTTTTTTTTTTTGGTCCCCGGAAGGGGGGGGGGGTGTTGGGTTCGAGCATCCACCAGCTCTGTGCCACGCCTCATGTGCTTTTGCTATTGCATTTTAGATCATCATTTGTCTAATATTGTCAATCCCACTACCTTAAGAACCACAACCGTTTTATGGTCAACGAAAAGCAATTCATTGAGATTGGATAGCAGGCCAACTCCTGCAGGGCCCAAATACACAATTAAGCAAAGCCAGCAGCTGCCAAGGACAAAGCCCACAGATCACAAGTGATTACAAATCACTGATTAATTATATTTGATTTAATGATTGTGAATTGTATTGACGTGGTATTGAAAACCCATGAATTGAGCTTTAATGGTAAACCTTCATATTAAAATTCTTCAACAAAAAAAAGGTGTCAAATCATATTAGATAATTAGCCATTATATAATTTTACCAAAAAAAAAAATCATTATAATAATTACTTGTTATGATTTAGCAGTTAGCACTGTTCTGTTTTCTGAATTTTCATTATTTCACAGGGAATAGAAATAAAACTATTTGTTTTTTTAGTCTGGATTTTAAACATTATTCCGAATGTTTTTGGGTCTGGCAAGCTGGATTTTCTTGAATCTAGTTTGGGCCCGGTGACCGTCGTCGTTTTATTGCAAATGCTGCCTGTCTGGGATATTTTCCATGTTCCTTCTCCTTTTTCATGTACAGATCGTGAGATACTTATCCATTAACATTTTATTCATCAATAAAGGGATATGAACCCTATAAAATGACATTTACATCTTATCTAATAATAAATTGATTGTAAGTTAATATTGTATTTCATACCTGTAACATAAATAACACATCTTTTCCTTTTCATGTACAGATAGTGAGATACTGTATCCATTAATATTTTATTCATCAATAAAGGAATATAAACCCTATAAAATGATATTTACATCTTACGAGCCAATATAATATTTCACCCCTATAACATAAATAACACATCTTTTTCCTTTTCGGCTTTTCCATTTTTTGAGTGTGGACCTCCTCCTTCTGCTGCACTACAACACTCAGCAGCTCTCTCTGTACTGTGGATAGAGAGACAGGCATAGTCATAGGCATGCTCCTCTACAGCTACAACTACAACTGACCCCAGGCTGAGAATAAGAGGATGGTTCTCCTTCACCTATCCAGATTCTCTTTCTCCATTATAACCCCATCCCCTTCCCTCTTTCTCCGCTCGCATTTCCCAAATTACCCCACCAAAACCCCTCTCTTGCTATTCTCTGCACCCAAGTGCTCTCTAACCCTCCCCGCCTCAGAGCCCACACCCCTACCACTCTCCCCCGAAACCCCACACGTGCCGCTCCCTCTCCACAAACTCTTTGTTCCCCCTGAAACCGATGTACCCGTGGACACCGCCAGAATCTTGAAGGGCTCCAACATAGTGCTCAGCAAGTACGCCACCGACGCTCAGGTATGTATGTATATATGGTTGTTGTTACACTATACTCTAGACTCTGAATTAGTTAACACGGTTGGTTAGAACAGTAAATAAAATTAGGTAATAGACTTTCTTTTCTTTTTCTTTTTCTTTCTTTTTGCCCCTTTCAACACAAACACGCACAGGTGATGCAAGCGGAGTTCATAAAAAGCAGCGTGAGATCCGAGGACTGCCCCTCCGATGGCCTACCTGAGTTCGCCCTCGTTGGGCGCTCCAACGTCGGCAAATCGTCGCTCCTCAATTCCCTCGTCCGCCGCAAGAAGCTAGCCTTGACCTCCAAGAAGCCAGGTCTTCATGATAGGACTTCCTAGTTCATCATTTCATCAATGCTTAGTTGATTTTTGTTTAACTTGAACTATCGTTAGTTAGTGTTTTCTGAATTTTTATACCAATTGGTTGGTGACTTTTTTTTTTTCGGTTTGACATGTTTATTAACAAGATCAAACTGTCTTTTTTTTTAATAGGCAAGACACAGTGCATTAACCATTTTCGGATTAATGATAGCTGGTACCTGGTTGATTTGCCTGGATATGGGTATGGCATAGCTTGCTACTATATAATATATACTCACTTACACTGTACTCTGATAGTCTTACTTTATGTCAAAAGATTTGGGCCTTTTACTTCGTGTTTATGATTGGAAAGCAGTGACTAGTATCTGGTATGAAGTTTGAGTTTGTCAGACCTTAGAGCAGTAGAGTTCCATCATATGTTACTTAAGTTAGGTTGATATATTAATTTTACAATCTTGGAAATAGTTTACTATCACTAACATTCAGGTGCTACATAAGTAAAAATGGTTGACTTTCGCATTCACTATCTCAAAAAAAAAAAAACACCATTTTTGCTTATCTGTCAGGACCTGATTGGATGTCAATGTAAAATCATTCTGCATTGACAGTGCACATAGAGATTAAACTCATAGTTTTATACGGCATCCTATAATTTTGTATAAAGCATTTTGTGAATGGCCAAGTTCTGTTGGGACATTTTATGTGAATCTGTCCTCAGGCCTAAGGCCAGTATTTTTATTTTTCCTTCTCACTTTCTGGTTTGTACTTGTTTCTTTGGGATTACTAATGATGAGTAATTTTGATCCCTTTCACTGTCCTTGACGCAGATGACAATTTTATGCCATTCTGTTCTCTTCATTAGGTATGCAGCTGCACCACAGGAACTTAGAATGGATTGGGAGAAATTCACCAAGGACTATTTCCTTAACCGGTCAACCTTAGTTTCAGTTTTCCTTCTAATAGACGCTAGCATTCCTGCTAAAAAAATTGATCTTGAGTATGCTAGTTGGTTGGGGCAAAATCAGGTAATCTGTTGATTTTTCTTCACTGGCAAACATTGTAATGAAGCTGGACATGATTTATATTTCCTATCATTCCTGCATATCCTACCTGATGGTCGTGGCATGAATCAGTGATGAATCCATAATATCTAAGTATTGGGAGCAAAATTGATATATAACTATGATAAAAATTTCACATAATTTTTGTCCTAGTATGGGGTCAACTTAATAAAATAATGGGGCAAAATATATATTCATCTAACCACTCCTAACAAATTTTTAAATCTTAGTCATGCCCCCAACACTTTATACATGCATCCTCCCTTGGCATGAATTATCTGTAGTTGTCTGGCTCATCTTGTTCCTCCTACGTTTACCTTTATAGGTGCAGCAACAAACTAAATATTTCTAATTAGGGTTCTTGATGGTAATAGTTGATTGGAACATCCGAATTACTTCCACTTCATCTTTGTATCATCTAGAAGGGTCATACTGTGAAAACTACACTTCAGTAATGGGACAATGAAATTATTACAGAAACTGAAATTTCTGTCTACATCACAAACAACAATCCACCTATCCTAAAGTAGTCTCATAAAATAGTTCTTTGCATCACATGTAATGAGATTTGTGCTCTAGCTTCAAAAGTTAATACAGCAGAGTTAATCATTTCTTTTGATAACAAGAGCCTGGCTAACATAGTTTTCCTTTCAGATCCCAATGACATTAATCTTCACCAAATGTGACAAGCGGAAGAAGAAAAAGAATGGAGGCAAAAGACCAGAAGAAAATGTTGATGATTTTCAAGAATTGATACAAGGCTGCTTTGAAACAGCGCCGCCATGGATCATGACCAGTAGTGTTACCAACCAGGGTCGTGATGAGATACTCCTCCATATGGCCCAGCTAAGGAACTACTGGCTCAAGCACTAGTTTTTGAAAGGAAAAACATAGCATCTTGTTGTTAGAAATGGTAAGTCAACACTGAATTGATATTTTCTTTACTTCTCGGTACCAACTTTCTGGAGACTCAACTTCTCCAGCTGTTGATTCAAGCATGTCTATAGCAATAGAGAAATGGCTTTAAATTGATTAATATATTGCACTGTACCGAAAATAAAATGAAATGCATTTTTATGGCCGCCAAATGTGGAAGTTATTTTTCATATTTATTCTTGCAGATACACATGTTCCCAGATTGCCTGATTTCCGGCTAATATGGCGATCAGCTTATGTTTTTTTGTACCTTGGTGAGCGATTTCCGTGTTGCTGAAGTACATACTGTTCCTTAAGCAAGTGAGAAGAAAACATAATAAACAAAATTAGTTGGAACAAAGCTTCATCGTGTATGGGACACCCTGCCAGCGTGAGCTTCTTTTCGGGTGTCTTTTTATTTGGTCATCCCTATCTGTCAAATGAGTCCTTTTACTTTAAAGTTTAAACTAACAAAATTTTGTATTCTACCCTCCCTCGGAAAACGATGTTTATTAACCTTTTTACTCTTCCCATTTGAACTACTTTCTTTCAAACTATGTATATCCTCGATTTTAGTTTCGAGCATCTTCTCTATTCAATTCTATGCTTTCCTGTATTCTAATTGAATGTTCAAAGGCCAGTTCTTGGGGGGTCATCAATGAGTTTTAGGACCATTGGAAACTGTAAATAAAAAAAAAGATTGGGTTCAAATTAAATTATAATATTAGGGATAAAGTATAAAACAATAAAAATAGATAGGGGTCAGATCAGAATTTTAAAAGTTTTATTAAACACTTTTCTTGTCTTTGATGATATAATATTTCTAGAAATATAGATTAAAAGAAAATCAAACAAATGAGTATTTGATTACATAAACAAAGGATTGAATATCAAACTCAAATTAAATAAAAACAAAAAATTAGTATTATATCAAACTAGAAAATTATTTCTTCAATGACGCCTCCACCGCTGACGTTGTCCGCCGCCTCTTCATCGACGTCATTTCTCCCATCGAATCCCCCTCTTCTCTTCCTCTGTCGACTCCGCCTTGATCTCCAACCTCCACGTGTTCCTCCATTGAGTCATCCTCCATCACTCCAAATACTTCTCCGCCATATTATCTGACCGATGGATTTACCATGTTAGCCCTTCTCCTCCGCCAAAACCCTCCTCCATCACTGCCACAACCACCTTTGACGAAGACCATGAGGTTCTCAGCCTCAACCTCGAGTTTCACTAACACCTAGCTCAATCTAATTGCACTTCACGATCCTCAAGCTTCTCTACACTAATAACTTTGCCATCGCCATGGACAACACCTCCACAACCCGCGATCTCCTCCCCAGTGGCTCTCAAGCTCCTCTTCGAGGATTGTGTCGAATCTTGCGTAGGGTTTCTAGAAGTAGCTCCATGGACAGAAGAAGGAAAACATGTCCTCAACTTCATCCCTTTCCTCAACAAAGAAGAATTGAAGGAGCTTATCGCCAGGGTTTCACCTATCCGAGAAGACTCTTGCAAATCGATGCTAGAAGGTCTAATTTCCTCTATAATAAACAATTACTAGAACACTGCGTTCGTGAATGCCTTCGTGGCGAAGATTCAGAGGGATTTTCCATCGAAGGAATCAGTGAAGAGGGTTTTGGTAAGGCTTTCAAGAGAGCTTGAAGATAGTGAAGGAGTTGGTTGCCTAGCAGAGATCACGAAATCAGAGAACAAGAAATCAAATCAAGAACGGAGCAGGAGCAAGAGATCTGCCACCACCGCCATTGACAAAGAACCACATCTGAATAACAATTGCGCTAATAACGAATAGAAAAATAAAGAACATGGTGGTGGAAGCTGAAGAAACCTAACCTTCTCATTGGAGACCATAAATCCGAGAACCACATCAATATTAGAACTGGAAAAATTAGATCTTCAAGGAAGATCCTAATGAGAATTTTGAACAAAACAAAATGATGAACTAAATGAACAATGTTAAATTATTATCATAATTAAATTTAAGTTAATTATTATGATTAAGTTGGTTTAGAGACTTAACAAATTTGGTACAAATATTCTCTGGGCACCTAACCAAATAAATGAAAGATATGGGTTCAAGTTAAATTTTTAAATTCTAAATACAAAAAAATATTGGGGAATATACATTATTTTATAAAGTATAATTTGTTTTCAATCTTATCTATTGGATGAGTTTTTGTGTGGCTGAGATTCTATGGTCACAAACTTAGCCACCCTGTACAAGAACTCGCCAATGTTCAAATACTTGTGCAAGTGATGGGATACTCACTTGTTTAATAGAGTTTGGGGGTGGGTTTGGTTTGGCTCTTACTATTACCAATTATTACCCTATTAGGGTGTCTTTGGTTAGCGGTATAAAAATGGGGAAAATACTTTCATGAATGAATTTCCTAAGTAATTTTATGAGTTTAATTTACTCATTAAAATATACAAGTTTAATTCATATGTACTAATAGACATTTAATCATATATTGTAGCAAAAGTAGTTATCTCTCATATTTACTATTTGATTAGATGACAATGTAAAAATCAAAGCATACAAATTAAATTAGTTCTTGAAAAAGTTTCCTTCAATTTTAGCCATCAGTAACGATATATGCCACACTTCTATTGTCATTCACGTATTACCAATTTAATGTAAAATGTTTATTACTAATAAAATAATTCTCAAGTAGTTGTTTATCTTCGTGTTTTTAATAAAAAAAATTGAGTTGGTATAAATTTAATTTTAATATGTTGTTAGTGTAAATTTATTTTATATAGACATTCACTTAAATATTATTACGGTGACAAAAGAATTTGTTGAATGATAATATAAATATTTTTATATTGATAGTATATCAAAATTTCTCATTAAATATGATCCAATCAAGTTTTGTTTGTATGATTATTTAAATGGTGAGCATGTTTGCTAACATTGTGATACATCTATGAAGCACGAATACACCATTTAAGTGCCGTGTCAACGTGTCAAACATGTCTTCGTATCAAATCTTGCATGACATATTTATGACACATCTTTGTATATATTGAATTTAAAGTTTATTTTTTCTTACTCTAACATAAGAAAAGACAATATAAACGATGTTATAAAAAGGAAATAATATATAATTTTGTGAGTTTACAAGAAAATAAAATATAAATGAAGCCTATATAAATGATATTTTGAATAATATATCATTTTTCAAAATTTTTAGTTATATATACACCCTGTTTGTGTCCTATGATTTTTCATCTTTGATGTGTCTATGTCAGTGTCTGTGCTTCATAGTAATACATGATTAAATGACAATGTAAAATATTTTTATATCATATTAAAATTAAGTCCTATATATGAGAAATAAGGAAGATGACAAAATTTGTTATTTCTACTGAACTTGCTATGGATACTTGAGACTAAATGTACATGTGAGATGAAACTCAGTGCATAATGATCCAAATATCATACAAGAATTCTGAAAATTAGACCAAAACTGAATAAGATATGACTCGATCAAAATCCTTACGAGGATGCAGCTACGGATTTGTTCCTGGGGGTTGCTTGAGTACCTGAATCAAGATAAGATAAGATTTGTCTTCAGCATCCATGAACTTGGATTAAACGTAGGATCCAAGGGGGAAAAAAGAAAAAAGAAACAAGTCGATTTGTAGAATATAATTTACCTTCCCCACAGTTAGTCTTGAACCCAAGGGGAACATGACGGAGGTGCCTCATTCTTTCTCCGGATAGCCTTCTCACTCGAATTGTCTGAATCCAAAGACAAATAAGAGCTCATCAATAACTTGAATGCACTAAGCAGTTGGAGGTTAGAATATATAAATCACATCAAAGTTACAAGAAATAAGCAAAACATTATAAATGGTAAACCATAGAAGTTCCAAGATAATTGAAGCACTTCTGAAGAAGATAGACAATTTAAACCCAGATGATATGTGGAAACAGTAACCAACAGTCCTAACTAATCAAACACAATTTCAAAGTTAATTCTAATCAGGCTCTGACTAATTAAGTTACGGTGATACTCTACTGTTGAGGTGCATCGATGGAGTATTGTGAGATAACAGAATGCATCAATCATCATGCTCTATTAATTGCTAGATTTTTTTTTCTTTGTTGGTCAAAATTAACTACAGGATGCAAGGTTATCAAGAGCAAGCTCCTACGTAGGAGCAGGAGGAGGAACAAGAGCATAAAGCATAGGAGCATAGCTCGGAGCTTAAAGCTCCTACCAGTTCATACAAAATTATATATACATATAACAAAATAAATAATAAGCAAAATTAGTCACCATTAACATAGTAATATTTCAATTAAAAATACATAAAGTCACAATCCACTTTGATGACATTTTTTTTTTTTGCTCAAATAATACCTAATCAACAATCAACAAAATAATATGTGAACAGAAAATAAAAATAAAAAAGTCAACAGTAAGCCACATTTTTAGCAATCAGCCACACCAAAAACTAAAAGCCCAGCCACACCTACTCCCTTCGATGATGATCGAAGAAGCAAAAACAAAATGGATGCCCACATGCACGATGAGAGAAAAGCAGAAACAACAAAGTCGAGGCACGCGGAGCTGCTTGGTTGCAGACAGAGGTTGCATGACCGGAACAGGGATAAGCGGACTATGGTGTATTGGTGCGATTGTGCAAGAGGTAGAGAGTGAGACAAAGATCGAGTGGCAAACAAAATTTCAGGCCAAGCCCAAAACTTGTGCCGGGTCAAGCCTAAAAATTTTGGGTATCCTTTAGGGATATTTTTCTTCCAAATTGTGCCGGGTCAAGCCCAAAAATTTCGGGCCTCGAAGGAGCGTGTGGATCACAAGGAGCAACCGTGATATTCGACGTGCTTCGCTGAAAGCGCGCCCATGAACAAGGGCGAGCATGATGGTCCATCGTAGGTGCGCAAGAGCGTGCACTCCTACGCTCCCACGTGCTCTTGAAGACCATGGCTAGATGGTCATACACCCGAATCTTGTGTGGGCCTCGGGTGTGGTGTAGTTTAGTATTTTTGGGTCTTATCCGCCTTTATTGTAATACTTCAAATAATGGCTGGATTGGTGTCCGGGTTCACAGGAAGAAAAAAATAATGCATTGACTAAGGATAATAAAAAATAAAAGGCAAGAGATAGAATGTAGCAGGAAGGAAGGGTGATCTGGAATTTTTCTTCCCAAAAAAGCATGCAAGTATGTATATAAGTTGTTCAGGCATACCGAGAAAAGACTTTTGTTACTACGATGTAGAAAAAATAATGTTGGTGCTGAATTGAGTAATTTTGTTTTAATGGTTTAATTTTTACGAATTAATAGTGTAAAGCAGTTTTTTCACACATCATTCAATAGAATTTTACTAAAATGATAAATTATGATAGATAATTTGTGATAGTGGATAATTATTTTTTATAATTTGTCACTTTGATAAAATCCTATTGATTGACAATTTAAAGATGAGTTATATTCACAGTTAAAATTTATATATATATATATAAATTAATAAATCCTACATCTATATCTGTATATAAAAGAGGGTTATGAGATAGAAGAATTGATAGTGTGTCATTTTTACATGCATTTGGATTCCCTCTCTTTTTAATCTTTCATTCATTTAATAATCTTTATCATTTCATTCACATTGACCAATTGCATTTGCATTCAAATTGATATAATTATTAGCCAATGAAATTAGTTCTATTCATCATTACACCAATCATTATTTAATAATAATTATATAGCTCATTTCTATTTATATTTAATAAATGAATTATATATATATAAATATTTTTAATATAATGATAAATAATATTTTAAAATTTGATATTAAAATACTAATAATTTAAATCATTTTTAACTAATTTTTAATCTTATATTATTTCAATCATAGGTGCAATATTTTAATCATAGATCTCTATCATACAATCATCTTTATTATATTAGATCTTTTAAGCTTTTATAAATAATGCTATTTATTATGGATTTAATGGCTCAAATACACGGGACATAAAAAATTGTATAAGGCATTTACAATTAGGTTTTTGCTTCAGTACCCATAGGGTACCAATACTCTTTGTGTAATCAATGATTATGATTTGATATATTTAAAAAAAAATTAGATTAGTGGAATACATGGCTCATTCTTAATCACAAATAATTAAAAGGTACCAGTACTCTTGAATTCTATAAAAGTACTAGAGAAATTTCCATATATTTAATGAATGAATTATATTTAAATATTTATAATATAATGATAAATATTTTTTAAAATTTTTATAATAAAATATTGATAATTTAAATTATTATCACCTAATTTTTAATCTTACATTATTTCAATCATATACGTAATATTTTAATAATAGATCTCTATCGTACAACCATCTTTATTAGATAAGGTCCTTTAAGCTTTTTAATGAATAATGTCTTTTACTATGGCTTTAAAGGCTCAAATAAATAGGACATTAAAATTTTATCAAATAGAATGCCGGCCTAACAAATATAATTAGCATTAAAACAATTTTATTATTAGTATGATACATTAAATAGGTGACACCAAGCATATGCATTGAATGGTCATGTATACTAAGTATGGAGGTTACAACATATTTAGTTACATACTTTAAATTATGATTATTATCAAATCAACAAATTTAAATAATAAAGCATATTTATATATTTTAAAGTCTTGTAACAAAAAAAATTTTACTATAAGAAAATATTAATATTTTATATTAATTTTAGTACACTTACAACTGCCCATTTAAATTCCAGTAACTTTATTTAAAATTTTTCATTTAAGTATTTAAATTTTATGAAATTATCATTGTCATGTTACATTAAAAACAATGGAAATTGTTTTTTTTTTTTCTTTCAACTTCAATTTCAAAATCCTTTACATTTCATTTCTAATCAAACATAAGAAAGATTATATATATGACCTTTTCTTTGACTTCTTATATTCAACAAAAATAGCTATATATTATTTTCTAAGTAATATTGATGCACCAAATAAATTCTACTAAGCAGAAATTAAACAAGTGATGCAAACGTACAAACTGCACTTTGATGTGATACTAATTAAACATGTTGCATGGCTAATTCAAACATATAAATTGCATTTAATTATTTATCTATATTCCGTACAACTATAGATGGGTGATTAGATACTATAAATTAACTTTAATAAGAAATATTATTTACCCTTTAATTGATAAAATATTATGGATTTAATTGTTTTAAAAACTAAGGAGAGAGGAACTATATAATGTTTTTATGATTTTTGGCATAACTTCATGACATCTCAAATAGGTGATACCAAACTTGCATTGGAAGAGTGATATAAACATATATATAAATTATGTGATAGTGATTATATCAATACACCTTATGGTTATTTTTAACAATTTAAATTAAATCTAAACTTATAAATTCTATTTACCTATGTTTTTAATGTCTTGATAATTAACTTTTTATATCACACATTTTATGAAACAAACATATATTACATGGGTAATGCAAACTTATAAATTGAATTTAATTATATAACCATATCATTTAACACTATATCTGCTAATTAGATTAGATACTTTAAACTTTAATAAGAAAATATTATTTTCCCTTTGATTAATAAAATACCGAGGATGTAATGGTTTCAAAAAGTATGGAGCTAGAAATTTTATAAGGTTTCTTTATGATTTTTGTGACAAGCTTGTACTGAAACCTTCTTTAAAATAAAAGTATACCCACATAACAAAATACATTAGTTATAGAAGGAAGTGTTATACATTGCATGGGTGATATCAGAGAAGCATGCATTATGTTTTATCATTAATAAGTGATTTTAAAACATATTTTCAAATATTTTTATAATTACAAGATGACATCAAACTGCACCAATATATATAAATCTATATTGTATTTGAATTCTATAATCTATCTATGCATCACACAAGTAAATATACCAGTATATTGATAAATATAAACTTGCTTTCACTAGACAGATTACCATTATATGGTATAAAATATTTCAATACGAAAATTGACCAAATATATATATATTATCGGGATATGTCAGTTTGTACCATTTTCATACTATGTTTTATCACCTTTTAACACTTCTCCACTAGAATTCCCTTTTGTAAAAATTAACATTTCTCCACTAGAATTCTACCTTCTGAGTTACTTAGTAACCTGGAGAATTTTTGTTTATATAAAACCAACTGTTTTCATTATGTAACGAGGATTTTTTTTCAAAAAAAAAAAGGCAGCAATTAATTGTTTTTCAGAAACTTGTACGATACCTTTTTTTTTTTTTTTTTCCTTTGGGAACAGAAACTCGTATTATTCTCAAGTTAATAGTCCACGGCTAGCATACAAATATATGATTTTCTTAGCATGAAGCTAATTATCATCTGCGGGGATAGCTCAGTTGGGAGAGCGTCAGACTGAAGATCTGAAGGTCGCGTGTTCGATCCACGCTCACCGCATTTCTGAGTCCTTTTTTTCTTTCGAGACTGACTCTCGTACGTTATTTTTGTTAAAGCAGAAGGTACAAGCACAACAACAAACATAAAAAAGGTGAAACATGGTTGCAAATATCGAGTTGTTGCAGGTTGTACAATAAATGCTCCTTTCTTTTTTAAACATTTTGGTCTTTTAAGATCTTGTTAGATTCATACGCAGCAGAGTCAGAGATTAGCACTAAAAGTGAAAAAATTTGTAGATATTTCATATTTGTACAGATTCAGTGTCGGGTTTAGGGAACCGCAGAGAGTGGAGCCGGCAAGCAATAGAAAGCACATAGTTATTAAAATAATATTATTCGAATATCCGAAATTAATATTCCGTCAAGATATTTACTTTTATCACTTTTGATTGCGATGAAAAAGTGAGATCAGTAGAGAATATTATCATCATCTGAAGTTGATAAAATGAATATCTGAATAAGATATCAATTTTTAAATATTCAAATAACAATTCCTTAATTATTAATCACTCGTGTACGTGTGCATGTGTTTGTACCTTGCTTTTCTCTGTGGTGTGTCCAAAGCACAACAATGATCGATCCCTGTTTAGCTGGCATTCTACATCACTAGATTTCACTTTATCTCATTATTACGGGCGCATTATCATAACTATCACAAGAGGGGAAATTGTAAGTAGGAAATTAGGATGAAAGAAGTGTATGAATTATTGGCGGTGATTGTACTTTGTACATTCTTCTGAAGGTGATTGTTGCACCAGTTAAGTGCAGGGAAGATATGATCACTCTTTTTTTTTTTTGTTCGGTGAACAAGGTATGATCACTCTCGTCAAATAAATGCAACGCAAGATACTTTTAAAGCAAAAGAAAAGAAACTAAGCACGTGATGACCAAGTGTTCTCAACTGGATACTAATAAAGTAGCAGCTAGCAGAACCTGATCTATTTGGGGCCCCTGTTAAATCATACATTGTAAATTTACCAAAAATATGTAAATTTTTTCTAATGATGTAAAAAATCGGAATATCGGGTGTTTCTCTCCCTAGGGATAAATGCGGATTCCCAAAATAAGATGTAACTGCTTTTTCCATTAAAAAAAAAAAACTTGAGAAGCATATATATATATTTCAGAATAATTATAATAAAAATGTAATTAATTAGCCTACATAAAAATGTAGATCATGGAAGCTTAATTCAAGGAATGAGGGAATTTTTTTATTTTTTTAAAAGCATAAAATTGAGAGTAGAAATTTTATATATAGCCATTTTGAATAAAGAATTAAATAAAAATAGGATTCAATTTTGATACACTAACAATGTAAAAATTTTTATAAAGTCATCTAATCACATAATGTCACATAAACAAATATAATTAACTTTTATCCCTCATTACTGGATAGTTATTCAAATGAAGATATTTAATTGGATAACAATATAAAATATTAAACTCATACTAGATAAAAAAAAAAAATTAAACTCATAAAAATATATCAGTACATACTCTTGCACCAATCATATATGACTTCAATTATCACCAAAAATAGACCGTGCATTCAATAAGTAGATCTGGATTAGATAGTAAGAAGAAACGTACGTAAGGTTCAAGGCTCAATTTAGAGCTTGTATATATAGCAGATGAGTGTGGTCAGGAACTAAATAAGAGATGCTTTGATTGAGAAGTACATTTCTAGTTAGCAAAGTGGCGGGTCCCAATCCCAAATTTTGCTTGGTGTCAAAAGCTTGTAATACCCTAATAATCAAGCTAACTACGAAACTTTCATTTTCCTATTATATATGCACACGCCCATGCAAGAATTGGAGGGCTTATCCACAAAAAGACAGCAGTTTCTTTATTGAAAGATCAATGTCGCTGTAATGTGCGGCATCAAGATAGAGAATAGAAATTGATAAGGTGAGAGAGAGGACTTAGCAAGCTAGCAAATTAAACTATTTACTAACTCAATAATTTTTTTTCTTCTTCGTATTTACATTTTAAATAAACCATTCTAATATAATTAAGTGTGGCGGATTGGACTAACAAATTTGTAAAGTGATCAATTTAATCGGTCAATTCGTTTGCCCGTTCAACACGAGGTCAGTGAGAAGGTTCACGACACAAAAATAAAAGAAAAAAAAGAAAAAGGACAAGGTTCGCATGCCGATCTTCTGAAATAATTTTGATATATTATTAAAAGTTTAATTTTTATATTGTCACTCAATTATATATTATCACATTAATAAAATTAATTAAGTCTCATATTAACTATTTGAAAAGTTATATAAATGGGATGATTTAATTAGATGACAATATAAAATTTTTTTGCACAATCAATACGTATAAACTAAACTCTATTATTAATATAATTTATAATTAAAACTAATCATGTCCATTCATTTGTATGATTTTTGAGAAAGAAATGTAAGAGTCAAAATATTTCAATAATGTACAATTGAATGACTGATGTATTACATTTTTTTTTTATATTATTACTATATTAAAACTTAATTTATAAATGTCAAATTTGTGCAAGAAAATATTTCAATATAATTTTTTAGTACGTTTACATACAAACTCATTAAATATTTATAGAAATATCGATGAAAAATTTATGGATTAAAATTTTAAAAATTAATCTTAATCATTGAAATATATGGAAAAAAATGTACTGAGTAACTCAATTCTTATGGAATCTTAGTCGAAAAATTAGTTTTAAAATAAACCAAATATCATGACACAGTTGTTAACATATACGGTACACATATTTTATGGTTTCCAAGTAATAAATTTTAAATCTTTAAATTTGTAATCAATATGTTTAGATCAATATTTAAAGTTAACAAAAATCTTTCTTTGAAATTGATACATAAAAAAATAAAAATTACACTTCAAGCATTTATTTATAATAGTACTATTTCATACTCCACATCGTTAAATGAAACCCTAAAAATTTTTACTTCCTATGTACTTGAATAATTGTACAATTTTAAATGCGTAATAAAACTAAGGAAATTATTAAAAAAATATTAACATTAGAAAAAGTTAAAAGTAATTTATTAAATTTTTTTTTAACTAATCCAACTTCTCTCCCCTCTTTTATTATATTTCTCTCATTCTCTAATAGTATTTAATAGAAATATTATTAAAAAAATTAATATTACTTAAATTTTTTAAATAAATAATTATTTTTAAAATTTTTTTAAATAAATAATTATTTAAAGATAGAAGCAATACATGTGAAGATTATCCGGCAGCCGGACTTAATTTATTAAAAGTTGATTTTCCTTGACAGACATTCCAGGGAGTACCAATCATTTGATCCAATCCTGATCGTAGGTTTGGACTGCTTGATGAATGACTTTTTCGTCGACCAGTAACCGCTTACCATCTGACTTGACGGTGACTCGTCTCAACCACCATTTAATGCTTTTTTTTTGTGACCCACTAATTATAGTTTAAAGAACAATAATTTGAGTATTAATTTTTTTTTTAATAAGACTAAAGATGTAAGGGGGAAAAAACTATAATGTTCGTTTGCAAATTCTTAAATAAACTTAGTACACAGCTTCGATTAAAAATAATTACACAATTTAAATATATGATAAGCTTAATTTTAATATATTAATAATATAAATTTTTTTATTATAATTGTCTAATTACATAATGCCGTGTCATCACAATATGTTTAATTTTCATCATACTATTTTAAAAGTTATATACGTTGATAGGTTCAAGAATTTAATCAAATATTAGTATAAAAATATTTTATATTATCATTACATTTAAATTAAATCCCAAATATATTTCAAATTGATGAAATGTTAATTATATTTAAAAATATAATGTGTGTGTGTGTTTGTAATCAAATTATCAGCACACCAAATTTATAGGCGTATTTTTTTTATGTTGCATACGTCAAATTCCACAGCAAGATGTATTGATCAAAACCGTTAGGATAATCAATAATTTTGAGTTTTGGACCACATACAATTAAGGCCTCTTAACATATCACTCAACGATGGTCCTGAATCATGATTAGCCTCCATGTGCACCGCGTGTGCGTACCTTGTGAATTGCCCCATCAAGTTTGTGGATGGAATATATAAAACTCAGCAGGGCCACCAGCAAGAGAAGCGGAGGGAAGAGGGGCCAGGGGATGCTATATACACACACATAATAAATAATAAAAGTCTTTTTATGTAATAGTATAGAAGTATCAATCATATAAATATTTCTAGAACATATTTTTTAAGATTTTTCTCTTATTAATTTTTTCATTCACATATAGTAGAGTTGTTACTTATTTGTTAGTTATTTGTGATACTCTATTTTAATATTAAATAATAGGTTGATACACAAATTTTTTTTAGGTTGAGTCTAAGAGATATCTAAAAAGAAAACTATTAACTCATTTATTAAGAGAAAAGAGAAAATAAATAATAAAATAAACTCTAATTTACTAATAATTTGAATTAAAAAACTATATAATAACTCATTTTATATTTTCTATATATTAATTTATTTTATATTATTTATATTAATTAATTTAGCCTCTTCCTCTAAAATTTTTAGCTCCGTCCCTGATCTTAAAGTTGTTGGTCTTCCTAAGCGTAACACAGTGAGATCCAATTGATGTTTCGAAATTTCCTCTAGAGCCATTGCTCCAAAGCTTGTTGATAATAGCCTAATCTCGCACCTTTCTTTAATTGACACCTGAACTAGCTAGATTTCCAACACATAATTTCCCCTCCAACATCAATTTAATGGACAAATTGCAAGTGGGTGTTGGGTTATTTCTTTGTGGACTTTGTGTTTTCTTTGCTAATTTTTGGGGTGGGTATACAAGAATGTTGGTAGATCTTTTCGAAGGAAGGTTAGTGCCAAGTGATGTTAGTTGAAAGGGCTAATGCTTTCAATGAAAGGAGGAGTTTCTTGCAGTATACATTGTAGCTTGGAGAAGACAAGGACTAATAAAAACGGGTGAAGGTACGTACAGACGCTGCAACTTCTCTGTGCCAATTGTCGATTTGGGTTTTGCTAATTATTTATTGCACAGCAAAGCATAAGTTGGTCCAAATCAATAGTTTTTATAAAGATAGCTAGTCTAAATCAATAGTTTAAATTAGGATAGTCCAATATTAAGATATTTCAAATCAGTGTTTATTTTAAAGATATATCACCAGCGGAGAAGGTAAATTTAACTAAAGAATGGGGTTTTGACAATTTAAAATATTCAAAATTAAATGTCTTTACCTCATACTTATCCATCGTCCTAACTCAGGTTTTATCACATATTTTCCGTGTTGGTAGGTGATTTATAAATACTTATATAAGTATTCAAAAAATTTAAAACCGCATCTAATATACAGAGAAATTAGACAATCCTATTGAGTGAGACTTTCCTTATCTGCTTGTTCCTAAAGCCATTGAAACGGGCCGAGCCCAAATAGCTAGAAAAAATATGTAGGCTGAGCTTAAAAAAAATGAGGAAAAGTAAAATGTGACCCGACTCAAATGGGCCGAGATGGTCCCATAACCCAAACACTACTTTTTTATTAAATAATAAATTGCATATAACATTCATAAATACTTGAATTTAGACCTTTTAACCCTTTTTTACTTCAAAAGTCTAAATTAATAACAAATATTGACAAAAGTATATATTTTTTTTATTCACTTCACTACTGCATCAAATTAAATTATTTAAATTTTATTATCAAATAAAAATCAAGTTTCATTTATCATTCTCACAAATAAAATAAGAATAATAATACTACTTACTAATAGTTCATTTTTAATCTATTATAATAAAAAAAAGTATTCTTTATTAGCATTTTACATAAACTATACAATTAAAAAATGAATAAGAAAAAAAAAACCCATGGGTCAGCCCATGGCCTAAATGAATTGAGCTGGACATGCACTTTTTTGGCCTAAACTAATGTGGATCACCCTAAATGGGCTAGGTCGGCCCATTTTGACCGCTATACTCATTCTTATTAGAGAAGCTCAAATATAGAGGTGGCAAACTGGGCAAATGGGTCAACCCGTCTTGAACTATTGCGGGTTAGGCATAAAATGGGAAGGGGTGGATTAAACCATTTTAGTTTTTAGCTATTTTTAGCTATTTTTATTAAACCCTAAACCCTAAAACTCAATACGTTGCTGGTTGGTTATAAAACGGGGTGGGGTGAGTTGAAAATTTTAAAGGGTTGAAAAATCCAACCCTCCTTGTCAAAAAGTGGAGGGTTGACAAGCCAATCCGACGGACTCAACCCGTTTTGCCACCCGTACTCAAATACCATTGTCCTTCTCTAGAAATGATTTTTCACTAGTTCAAATAATTGGAGTTAATGGCAAGAGATGACAAAGTACTCCCTTCGTTCATGAATAAGTGTCTTTTTAGGAAAAAAATTATTCAATTTTATTTGTCATTTGATAGTTTTAAGGAAGTATTAATTACTTGTTTCTTTTATATGTACCTTTACATAGATTTTCTCACATTTTTTTATGACAATTATTGTACAAATAAAATAAAAGAACAATTTTGTCAACATAAATTAATTTATTTTGATAGTTGTGATTTTTAAATGATTTTTTTATTGTGTCTCTAAATCTTAAAAGACATTTATCCATAAACGAAGGTACTATTAAACTAAATGCAATGCAAAATATGTTCATGAGAGGATCTTCAATGACGATGAGGAGCATCTTGATTTTTGGATGTACATTAGAGTGCTTTGCAGAATTCAGACTAGTTTTACAAAATTGGAACCAAAATCACCTCTCTCTTGTGCAGTGCCACTTGTACATTGGCAATAAAAGCATAAAGATGTGGGGTCAAAGTTGATCTTTTTTGTCCTATTAGAGAGAAGAGTTTTAATTTTGGAAGATTCTCAATTTTTGTGACACATGTTAGTTAAATGACGCTAATACTATTACAAAAAAAAAGATGCTAATATGAGGCTTTTTAATTTTGATATGGAGGCTAGACCTGTTTAATTTTGAGATATGTTGCTTATGGCATAATTAAGGTGGTGTGGCTGGGGGAACACAATTCGCTGGCCTCGGATTGTGATCCAGACGAAACAAAAAAAAATGAGGGGTACACAATTCGCTACCCTCGGATTATGTATTTTGCCGCAGCCCTAATTTGCTGGCAACAAACTCCCACCCTGTTGCCCAGCTTGCTCGTGAGATGTGGAGTTTGTTGCAACCTTAATTTGCTGGCTGTGAACTCCCTGTCCCTGCTGCACAGCTTGCTCGTGTGGAGCTGTGCGCCTGTGGCCAACCTTGGCAGCGCATCTCGAGTGCTTGGCGCAAACACCTTTCTCTGCCAGATTGCGCTAACCTGCCTACAAGGGTGCCTGGCGCAATGACATGCGGAGCTGTGCCTTACCTCAAGGCTCCAACACACATCTTTATGCTTCCCTTCATTAGAAAATAATGGTGAGTGAATAGAGCAATCTGTGAATGAATAGCAATCCATCACAATTATTGCTCCACCTTACTAATACTATAAAAGAGAGAGATTGGTTAGAGTTTTTTACATTTTGTTGAGTTGTGAGAGTGCTCGTAGCATATTAGTATTAGTTGAGCAGTAGCAAGTATAGTGTCAGTAGTAAGAGGAAGAGCAGAGGAAAGTTTTTTTTTTAAAAAAAGGGAGAAATATTAAAACAAAAATTCCAAGACGACAACGTGATGGAACAATGGATCCTAATGAGCATACAACAATTTGTATTTTTAATGGATACGTAAGTTTTCTACTTTTATTATTAATTTAGTTTGTTAACTTAATATTATATTCTTTATGTATATATTATTTTATTTATTATTCTTCATTTTACGTACTTATTTATTAATATAAATTTTTAATTCTATTCTAAATGTAATTTTAGTTTTTTTTAATTCATTTTACGTATATAAATTTTTATAATTAATTTTTTTGTGATTAATAATTATTTATTTTTTA
Organism: Dalbergia cultrata; assembly: GCA_031216105.1. Lineage (NCBI taxonomy): Eukaryota > Viridiplantae > Streptophyta > Magnoliopsida > Fabales > Fabaceae > Dalbergia > Dalbergia cultrata. Next base: position 34,395,356 of record CM062349.1, on the reverse strand, counting down.
CTTGAAACAGGAAGAAAGAAAGTTCGAGTCCCGTCATATTTTTTTTAATCATCCACCGAAAGATGCAATTATTAAGCACCTACAACGTCCTGGTTTTTACTATATTGCGTAGATAGATCGAGTGGAATTGAATGGAGCTCTAATAAAAGCTTTGATAGAACGGTGGAGGCCAGAGATGCACACTTTCTTTTTTCCATAGGGAGAAATGATGATGACATTAGAAGATGTCACCATACAATTTGGACTCCCTATTAATATTTCATCAGTTAGTGGAGTTACATCTAGCAGTATTGAACAACTGCAGTTGAAATGTTTTAGTTTGCTTAATGTTGTGCCTCATTCGCACGTATTTAATAGAGGCGCAATCAATTTAAATTGGTTGCAACATCATATAAGAGATCTTGATATTAGAAATGACCCAACATCAATAGAAATGAGTGCACGCGGGTATATGTTGGCCCTCATAGGCACTTCTTTATTACCTGATAAGACCACTAATGAGGTCCATGGAAAATACTTGCAGTTGTTGGAGGATCTTACCCGTGTTAAGACTTTTACCTGGGATTCTGCATGTCTCGCTTGTCTCTATTGTAATTTAGATCGAGCAACACGCATAACTATGAAGCAAATTGGCAGTCCTCTAGTTTTGTTACAAGCATGGGCATGGAGCAGGTTGCCTTATTTGGCTCCAGTGCCAGTACCACCCAATTTTGTCAGCTTCCCCTTAGCTTCCAGGTAAAAAATTTTCTTGATTTATTTTGTGTTGATATTGTCATAATTGTAATAAATTTGTATGTTTTATGATGGATGACTGCACCCATTTTATCCTCATGGCGCGACTCTTGCAAATCATCTACATTTAAATCAGGTATAAGTAGCAATTAAAACAATTTTTAATTTCATGTAAAGTTAATATTTTTTTTCCAGATATCTAATGTAATTTATTTTTGTATTGTAGATTATATGGCAGCCATATAGGATTGCTGAAGTCAAGGCTATGATTCTAGATTCTATTCAGATCAAACAAGGACAATGGAGCAATATTGTTCCTTTAATTTGCTTTGAGATCATAGAGTGGCACCCATCTAATCGCGTGAGGTTATAATTTGGGCTTGTCCAATCTATTCCTGATCCACACCCAAATCTAAGGAGGGCTCATAATGAAGATTTGAGAGGGAAAGAGGACAACCTTGATTGGTTATTAATGCATCATTAGTGGGTGGAGATGTGAATGCAACGGGGAGACCATCTGTTGGTAGGAGAGCCTTTGTAGGGAGACCCCATTGATTACCGCCCCACAAATGCATACTTGTCGTGGTATAGGGATAATACTTATAGTCCTACCACCTCAGCCGCCATCGCCACCACCACCCCATCCACACTCACCATCACCACCACATTCACCACCACCACCACCATAGGATAGGTTCACACTTGTCCAGGGGGAGATAGCTTTGGATGTGCATCAATCATTTGTCGTGTAGGAAAAAAATGTGTATCATCCACAGATTCAACTTCCATTTCAATTTCCCCCAATGCAGCAATAGAGGATAGATCCAGCCACAATGTCAGCAATTTATGGAGGTTAGACTGGGGGGTTTGCAGGTTATACAGGTTAGTTTGGGGGGTTTGCAAGTTATACAAGTCAGTCTGGGTGGTTTGCAAGTTATGCAAGTCCGTCAGGTAGTGAAACTAAGCTCTAATTCTTCCATCGTAATTTTTAATATTATAATGGTTAGCTACTAATCTATAACCTTAAATTTGCAAGAAATTTTTTTTCTATTGTGATTATTTCTTATTTATAGTTATTTACTGGAATAATGCATATTAACTATAAATCATGCATCTGATAGACTCCCAGGAAAGAGAGGTGGGTCACAATGGACACGCTTAAATACCAAGTCTTTCCTTAGCTAAAACCTTTCCAAATTACATTCTCACAGTAATTCACTTTCTTCCAGTAACCCAAAGGTAACTTTTTTTTTTAACAACAAAGAATGCTTCTTCTCCAACATAATATTATTGTTTGTTGTTATTTCCCACAGTTTAGACAACCATCATCTATAGAAAATATACTTCACTACCAACATCATTTCATAGGGTACGGTACATATTACATATTCAAGATACATGAAGGAAAACTTTAATACAGTAATATAACATAACCAAAGTGTAGTGACAGATAGTAAAGATTCTATCTAGCACACATAATATAACATGATTATTTAGAAATTAAGTCCAAGGCTACATTCATTTCACTGTTGATGATGATCCATGCTATTTGGAAACATCAAAGAAAAGGGGTGAGAGAAGTCTCCCAAGAGGGTGATGTTTCCAGGGGAGTCCCACTTCATCCTAAAATTACTAAGAATAATGTAGGAGTGCAGCAGGATGCACGAATTATATTTTTCTAGTGTCAAGCAAGATGGAAGTACATAATATCAACCATTATAAAAATGCAATAAAAGAAATGTAATAAATAATCATGAGTATACTATAAACTCCCTTTTATAATATCTCGTTCTCTTTTAATGGTTATAGTCCGTAAGGTTTTTTTTCGTATTGGATCTGTGAGAGCTCTCATTGCTAGGGTGTCCCCTAGATAGATCAGTGAATGCCAAGTCCTTATCCGCTAGCATGGTAGGGCCCAAGGCATCATCATAACATACACCAAGTCCTTGTCCACTACAAGGCAGTGCTCGAGGTGTTGTTTAGCAACTGTAACACTAAGTGTTCACCAAGTCCTTATCCGCTACTGGGCGAGGCCCGAGGTGTCACGTATTTATTTGTCCATTTTACCTTGTACACACAATATGCATAAAATATGAAAATTACAAAAAGTTTTCCCAATTTCTTTCATAATTATATATAGGCCACAAACTTTTCCATATTTGCACATAAAGCCTAAACTATATAGAATTCTTAAAAAAACTATATTTCTTTGTAATTATCATTAGAGCACCAAATCACACTATTATAATAAATTCATTTTCTTTATAATAAAATATGGTTAACTTAGTTTTTAATTATATAATAATTCAATTTTAAGTATTCGTATAATTTTTTCTTTACTAATTCCATAAGCCTAAATACACCCAAAATTATTTCAAATCTATCCTCAGAAAATATGTTGGTAAATTACCTTTACATGTTCAACGTAGGTAAAAAAATATTTTTATCTATATAAGGATATAATCATAGAGCAAATAAAAGAGCATGGATCCTTTCAAGAAGAGTAATCAAAATTATACCCATGCTTTAGGAAATCACTTTCAGCAAGAAACTAGCTAGTTTACATTTCATGTTCCTAATGGGACCTTAAATTTAAATATTTGTAGACAATATTTCTTAATATTAATAAATATAGAATCAAGTCAAATATTTATAGTCCAAGGTCGATAGTCCAAGATCCATAATTCAAGGTCCATAGAACAAGTCCAAATATGATCATAAATTATCTTGGTCAGGTCCAAGTAAGTCTTAATGACTCGTAATAGTCCAGATAATGTCTATAAAGTTATAAATCCATAACAAAGGTCCTGATTAAATTAAATAAATTTTAGTGCCTTTTTATATCTTATTAAATCTTAATGGTCCCAAGAGAAATACAATACATAAACCAAGCTAAATATTACATACTCAAACGTTTAGAATCCATTCATTATAGTGAATTAAATAAGACACTTTGCATGAATAAAAATGTTTCATAATCAAATACATAATGAGATCAAAACTATATCACCTTAAAACTCCATAACTTGTGGACAAAACTTTATCAAACAAAAATATACATGGTTCAACATATTAAAACAACTTCATACAATATTTAAATATTTAAAGAAAGCATAATCAAAATTTAAAATGATCTTAAATCACAATTTTTAACTATATAAGTAAACAAATAAATATGCATCATATACATATAAATTAAGTGTTTTATGGCACCATCTGCAAATCATTCAAAGATATTAAAGACAATAAATATAAGCTTTGAATATCACATAACATAACATCATACAAGAAAATCATATATGAAGCTTAGAAGTGAAAGAAAAAAACCCTACTTATTCTTGGAGCTTCAGAAACTTAGCTGTACTAAGGATAGATCAGCCACTTCTTTAACTTATCTACACCTTTTCTAAGGATTAAAATTCATGTATGAAGGCGGGGAAGTGTTGATGTTAGATGGTGATAAGAAGAGGTGATAATTTGGAGGTGTTTTGCTAAATTTTTGTAAATATTTTTGTGTGAAAATGAAGGAAATGAAGAGAGAAATGATGACTACAATTTTTTATAGTTTTTGGGTAGAAGAATGAAGTGTGGAGTTGTTTAGAAGTGTGCTATTTATGGAAAAATGCTAGGATTAAAATATTACTAATTTCATAATTTATTTATTATATTTAGTTAGTTTCATTAATTAAATATTAAAACTAACACTGCATAATTTAATAAATTCTCAATTATTATTTAAAGATATGATATAATGTTAATGACATGATTTAAATGTATTTAGTAAATTTTAATATATTTACATATAATTTAATAATTAATTATTCAAAATAAGGTAAAATTACTCAAACTAGTCAATCTTAATTAAGTTAATTAATTATTAAATGGATTAATTTATTTTTAAATATCGTAATTAGATTATTGGAGATATAATACAAAGATTCATGAAATTTATATAATTATTTGTATTTTATTTTGTATTTTACATTATTTCTACTTTTATTAGGAATTAATTAATTAATAACTTATTTAACTTTTTTTAAATTTTTATGATCTTTTTTTTGACAGCCACTAAGTCTGAATCTTATCTCTAATAAAATTATAGTGGGTGACAAGTTGTCTTAAATTATTAATGCAAAAAAATGACAAATTTTCTATATTAAAATTTTATCTTAAAGTTACATATACTAGGTAATTAATAAAATATTCATATAAAAAAAATACATTTCCTTAATCTATTATCAAGAACATGCTTCTACCTTATTTATATATTATCTCTAATTTTTTTTGAATTTTCTATAATTTTTAGTATTTTTAATAGATTTTTACCTTAATTAGCTCTATTTTGAGTTAATAAAGATAATTAATTAACTATAAATAAAATACATATTTTTTACAGCAACCCATGTCAATTTTTGAGTTATCTAACAAGATAAGGAGACAAGCTCACCATTGTTGAAATGTTTAGTCAAATTTGGTGGGTTGTTTTTTTTTTTTAATAATTATGTGATTTTGACAATTTATTTTTACTTTTCAAATATATTTTAGTATTATTTTTTATGTGACTGATCTAGATGTTAATTAACTGATTTGTGATAATTAATTAGATTAATCAAGGCTTAGGAAAATTTATTTTAAAGCTTAAGTGATTATTTAGGTAATTTAATCTTTAAATCAAAATTAATTAATTAAAGATTAAAAATGATTTTTATCACTATCCTTGGTCTAATGGAGAGGCCTATTTTGTAGTTCTCCTTGTTCCATGTAATAATTTAGTTAAAAAAAAAAAAATTAATGTGACCTAGATTTATTTTCTAGGATTTTTCAGAGTTCATTTTACACCCTAGTTTAGGTTATTTTTATGTAATTATAATATATTAGACAAATTTATTGAATATTGATATTTATCATCAAAATTATGTTTAAAGTGTATTTATAATTTTTCATCATAATTTTTGACATTCTCTAAGGTTTTCTCAGATTTATGTTGGCTTTTTCTATATACTAATTATGTTATAAGCTTATTTTCTATTATTTAGTAGCATTTTTCTAATTTTAATAAAATCCAACGGAATAATTAAATATTTTACATTTTGATGGTAAGTCTTGTATATCTTAATTAGACACATTTGTTTTAATGACTATCCATAAATATTTCTTCCATGAACAAAATCCTTATACTTTCTAAATGAAAAGCTATAATAAGGCAACACTATATTAAGAAAAACTAGGGATGTTACAAAAGTCATGTTTGAGGGGTCTACTAGAGTAGGAGATATAAGTGAGGATGACCAAGCTGAGGGAGTTGACGATGTAGAGGAACAAGGTGGGCGAGGTGCAAGTAGATATAACTTGCATGAAGATCCCTCACCAATTAGCAGGTATATCCCATCAATAATCAGAAAACCAAAAGGGAAGGGGAAAGCATATAAAGGGGGGTAGTTGTTATTCAAGTGGCCTCAATGGATGATGAATAAGAATGGTTGTTAAAATGATCTTTGCAATATATTTTTCAAATTCATTTTATATTTTTCAAAAAGGATCTTAGTTAAAAGAAGCTTTAATTAACTTAACAAAGCCAAATAGACTTATTCGTAATAAGACCATTAGTAATAAGAATCAGAGGGCATCCATTTGTAGAATTAAGTCAACACCATTTGTAAGATAAGATAACAACAAAATAACAAGAAAATGAAATAACAAGAGGCAACAACAACTGAAAATGACACCATTACAACTGTGACAAGATGCACCACTATGAACTTGAGCCAGGAGCATTTGGACAATGACTACAACTGTGTCCTTCACCTCGACAAAGACTACAATTCCGTGGTCCGCACATCTTACACATATCCATTTCATTCAAGTAGCGAGTAGATTTGGGTCGGCCTTTCATTGTGCGCTTTAAGACAGGGTTTGGGAAAATCCTGGGCCTGTATACAAAGGCCATGTACTTTGGTGGCCCATGACCCCAAACTCATTCTTGTACATCTTGCATATGGAATTCATTCTATATACATCATCAACATAAGCTTTCCAACAAAGGCGAGAGCTGTTACAATAAGCAATCACATAACAATAGGGGTATCGATCCATTTGAAAATCCCCACAATCGCAATACCTCTACCTTAAATCAACTTTGTAGTCTTCTGTACCGGATAGCTCTTTAACATGGTAGGTCTGAAATTGTCTATCAAAATGAGTGGTCCTGAAATCTTTAGATGCCTTCTCATTTGCTTCCAATCGTCTTGCCACAGCTTCTAAGAAAGGCTAACCTGCATTTCTTCATGTGTATGTCGCACTGCCTTTTTTAACAAACAAATCAGCACTCCGAAAGTAGGTTACTCAACTAGGTTTGTTGTCATATGCCCCATCAATATCCACCATCAAATGCTAGAACCCACTTTTCTCTGGGAACTTCATCAAGCCAGTCTATATATTTCTGACCACACTTGTGCATTCGTTGATAATGATGATTAAATTCTTGCTCGGTCCTTGAGTATCTTGCAAAAGACAATACAAATAATTAAAATAATTGAAAATTACTTCTAAAATAAGAATGAAAAGTATAAATTACCTATGCTAACAACAAGTCGAGGCAAGTTGGGTGCCTTGAATCTCCGTAAGAAATTGGCAGAGATGTGCCTGACGCAATACATATGGAATGCCTTTGGAGATTCCCGTTGACGATTGCTTCGGGCTATTGCAACTTTAATGGACTCATGATGATCAGAAATTAGTCAAACTCCATCTCGAGTCACTACATGTCTATGCACATTGTTAAGGAAAAAAGACCATATATCCATAGTCTCACCCTCGACAACGGCAAAAGCAATTGGCAATATATTCTGATTGCCATCTTGTGCAATTGCAGCCAGTAGAGCTTTTCTATATTTCCCATACAAATGTGTCCCATCGACCTAAACAAGTGGTTTGTAGTATCTGAATGCTTTAATGCAAGGACCGAAAGTCCAAAACAACCTGCGAAATATTCAAGTGTTCGGCACCAGCTCACCCCCACGGCTCGCCTCTACAAAATCCAATTGAACAATTACTCCTTGATCAACAGCACACATTGCCATACACCATTGTGGGAGATATTCAAATGAGCTTTCCCAACCACCGAAAAGTTTTTCAATTGCCTCATACTTCGCTACCCATGCTTTTCGGTAGGTTGTCATGTACCCAAATCGAGAATGAACCTCTGCAATGATAGGCTTTATTTTAATAGATGGATCAAAATTTACCAATGGCTCTATTAATTATGCAATCATGTCAGAATCCAACTTTGAGTGGTCCTGTGATTGCCTCGATCTTGTGCAAGTGTGCGGTCCGTTGTACTTCCCGATTTCTCAATAATCTTTACTCTTCTTTAAACTGGCCCTCAGAAGCCACAGATAGTCCTGGCCATATTGTACACATTTACAATAAAAACACCTTCAGTTTTGCTCTTCAACTTTGTAATTCACTCCTTTATCTATGCTATATTTTTTAACTGCCTTAATTACAGCCTCCCTATTGTTAAATTCTATTCCAATAAAGAATTCAACATTGATAATAGGAGCCCCTACCAAGCACCAATTTCAAACAATAAAAAGAATAAGAATAATAAAATAAATAAATAAATAACTAAATCTATAGCATTTTTTCACCCCTTAGATAAAAAAAAATTTAAATTAATTCTAGAATTAGCAATACATACCCATGTTTTGAAACTATGGAAACTCAGGAGCCTTTATAGCCTCAAGATCTAATGCACACATGAAAGCTAGCTCATTGTTTAGATATTGCCTTGCCACTATGCTTGGCACGTGCTCTTCACCTGTAGCAGCATTCACATCATCATCATCGCCACTTTTATATTCTTCTTCGTCACTTTTTTCCCATACTACTTCTCTTTCTTCAAATGTGCCTAACTCATAAGCAACATTTTGAGCAACAACTTCTTCGAATTCAACATATAATTCAATGGCACGATTATTTGGCTAGTGTTGTTGATTTATGCAAAACATTTGCTGAATGCTATCATCATTAGTGATTGAAATTGCTTGATAATTTATGAAACCACCAAAAATCGAGGATGGACATATGTATTTTATAGATGTCACTTTCTTTTGGGTGTTTGGATTAACAAAGAGCATTCTCTAGCTCCGCAAATTAATGAGAAAATATATGGAATAAAAATATTTACTGGACTCTCACATGTAAAAAATATGCCATCATTTGAATTTGTAAATACATGACCACTATAATATACTATTATCATAACAATACTCATTTTTCCCTCACTCAATTCTTTTTCTTTCTGTTACAAGAGGTGAATGGGAAGAGAGAATGTTATAAGGTGGAAATGAGAAGACTGAGAAGACAGAATGTTATAAAGTGGGAATGGGAAGACAAAACAAATGAGTGATTAGAAGGAGAGAAAATTTTGACAGAAGTTACTAAGTGTAATAGCATAAAAGAGATGACAGTGGGTCGGCCAAAAGAAAGGATGTTACTGAATTTGTATATGTAGATGAAATAATTTTTAATTATCCATGAGTTACTTGTGGAGATTATTCTCCTATCCCTCTGAAATGACGACTCAGATATAGCTTCCTGTTAAAACTTTTGCTATTCTGTGTGTGACAATTTCTGAGAAGCTTAAACTGAGCGAACATAATTGGTCATGATTCATTTCCTTTAATTTATTTCTGTGAATTTTGTCTTTTCTTAATTCACTTATAGCGAATTCTTCACCTTTTTTTTTTAATTTTATGTTTCATCCTCCGCAAACATTGAATTGTTTGCCTCGATACCCCCATTGCAATTTTGCACAAGAAAATCAATATCAGTGTATTTTGGTGAGTCAAATTTCATAACCAAGAGATTAACCCATGCCTAATACGACACATTTATGGCCTGGGAATAAATTTGGAGTTCAAAATGGAATTAACATTGAAGATATTTTGACAAATTGTTTACTCTTTCAGTTGCATGATATTTATCCAAACCCAAAATAACACGCATCGTAAAAATATAACAAATAAATATTGATATAAAAATATATTCTCTTCATCTTTAAATAATTGTTTAGTTATAAATATTCACTGGAATCAAGGAAATGATTAGTAAAACATCAATATTAGAAAAAAAATTATGAAAACTTTACTGAATTGCCCTTATTGTTTTTTCAATATCCCAACTTCCTCTCTCCTCTTTAACTAATGAGTTAATAGTATTTAATAGGGTTATTGTTGATAAAAAATAATTAATACTACCTAAATTTTGAAATGAAAAATTTTTCAAACACTAAAAGAGTATTAATTAACAAGATTTTCCTTATTTAACATATATAATTATTATCTTTAAAAAATACAAATAGATTAGATATCCTTAATTATAATAAGTATATAATTAGTAAAAAAATTAATATTGTATCAATTTAATAAATATACAGATGAAGTGAAATAAATATTTTAAAAAATGGACAGATAACAGAGGAGTAATTAGTATAATCAAGTATTGTCAAAAAGAATTTTGAGTTCGAGTTTTATTTGTCCTTCATTAAGAACAAAGTGTTTGCTTCTTTATAGTTAATAGTCAATGTAGTCCATGCAGTCGAATTCAACCACATTTAAGAAATGCTGTTAAAGACAAGTAAAAATTTCAGCAACCAAACATCCAATCGGTTACCCAGATTCCTAAAAACACCCTCATTCATCAACCAACCTATCCAATGAAGAACAATGAACTGTAATCCAGCATCCCTTTATAGAAATTCTAGAAAATAATAAAATAAAAAGTAATAAGTAACTAAATCAACACAAGACAACATTGGGAATTAGATTTTGGTTTGTCTTCAAATTTGGGTTTATGTGTGAAGATGGCAGTTGCCATGGTTCTAAGAGGGATGACGCATGTATGCAACGATGGTGCATCTGTGGCAACGCCATCACCATCACGCCGGCAGTGAACTCGTGATGGCAGTGACGGTGCACGAGATGCGGTGTACAGAGATGGAACAAGGTGGTTCGTGGTTGCCGAACAAATATAATGGAGGGACCTTGGTGGTTCGACATGGAAGGCACCTCTATGAAGTTCCACTTCACGATGTCTACTGGGGGTGATTCATGTAACACCCTCCTAACTACCATATATTTACTCGAGTTTCTATATAGTAATTGGGAAAGTGTTACTTTCTTTGATATTTTATACTAGTAAAGAGAAATGAAAATAAATAATAAAATGAACTCATGTTTGCAACAACTTATATATATATATATATATACATCATAAGCAAGTCAGCAATATGTATAGTACACTGGAACATAAACTATCAACCACTGAACTATTCAGGAACTCAGTACAAAAGAAGACATCTTTGATGTCTAATCTAACTTGCTCAAATATCAGGGCCCAACAAAAATCTCATTTTCATAGAAATGGACCCCAAAAACATCTATCAAGGCCAGTCTGCAGGCTAGTGGGTTTCTAATACTAAACTATAGCTATGTAGATATCACAAGTCCCTGAACGAGTCTTGCTCACCTAAAGAAAACTGTTTGCCATCGGTAGGATGGCATTGCCCCCAGCAGGGGCATCAAGACCAGCAGGCGGATCAGAGCCCGAGGATGAGGACAAGGAGGGGTCATCTCTAGGAGGCGGCAAAGGTGGTATAAGTGGAGCTACAAAAACAACAGGATGTGTCGTGTGAAAGGGCACACCATCATAAGGGAAGCCTAGGTCAAACTTAGCTGTAAAAACAAAGGTACTAAACAAACGAATGAAAAACACATAAGCTAATATATGAGAATATGCTACTACATATAGGGAATCCAAGTCTGGATCATAGTGCCACTACCATTGGGGTGAGTCAATGAAGAAGATCACGGATGTCATCTGTGGAGTCTGAGCACAATACAACATATACATAAATAGGGATGAGAATATTATATAATTCTCAGTAGGATAATCCCTCAAACATAGACAGGCATAACTAACAATTTCATTCCTATAGGTAATATCATGCAAAGTGATATGCAAAAATAATTATAGAGTTGATAATGATAATCATGCATTTTCCCTCGTAATGATGAACTTGATTCAGTGCCATTATCTCTTTTTCATTAACATCGAGAAGCCTAAACTTCACATCAAGTAATATCTATAGTGGATAACTCCGCAGAGGATCATAGATTGCTAGCACATGAGCTTGTTCCTATTCATGATCATCGGACTTTATTTTTCTTTTACATTTTCGAGTCACACACAGTTCTATTCCTAGCTGATATGTCTATCGACTCATAAAATTTCCTGGGAAGTTCTTATTTTTGTCTTCCCTCTTTAACCCACATAAGCCTTGTTTTTATTTTTCCTGTATGTTAAGATATGCATCATTACATTTCACATATTCTCTTTTGTCGTATAACTGCATCATGTACTTTTCTTTTTCAAAGGCATGCTTACATCACACGTTGACATTCAGTTACATTAGAGTCTCATTTATGCCTTACAAGCAACGCTTTAAAACAACTAGCATGCATTCACATACCATATATTTGAACTAAATGTCATTCTATTATTAATTTAAGGCATTCTCACCATTCCAACATCTTGGCAGATTTACCCTTCTGATAACAATATTAAATTTCCATAACAAATGACGAATTCAAGGGCCACAAAAATTCTTTATGACATCTCAATGTGTCTAAAAGTCCTTATAAAAATTTCATAGCAAGAAAAGTACTTTAACCATGTTAAATAAATTGTACAAGTTTAGTGGTCAGAGACCACTTATTCACAACTCAGACCAGAACTTTCATAATTGTTAACATTAGCAAATGATGGAATCAACTCAAAATAAAAATCATAGTTGCATTTCAAGAAGTTATCAACTCCCTGTAAAAATTTCAAAGTAAGAATTAATCATTTTTTGTGGTAATAAAATTAGACAATTTTATAGCTCTAGTTTCAATAATCTAGAAAACACAAGTACCATTTCGGTTTCTGATTTTTTTGAGGCCGTATATCTTAAAACTAGTGCTCAAGAAAATTCATGTATTTAGTTTAAGATGTTAGATCAAACATATAATTTTTCCAAATCATGACCATGACTACAAACATGTCTCAAAATTCATGAAATTTCACTATCTGCAGCCAAACTGAAAATCCAGCAGCATAACCCAAAATCTCTTTTGACAAAAATGATTTTTATTATCATCCAAACACATCATCAAAATTCATTCATCAAAAACCATATATCATCAACCAAGTAAATGAAAAATTTCAGACAGAACTAATCAGAAACGTGTAATATAAATTTTGCAAGAAAAGACCCAATAAAACCCTACTCTTGGAAGCTAGTGGTATCTTTGTCCCTAGTATGTTCCAAGATGATCCTCTTCACTTCAAGGCTCTCAAAACACACCCAAAACCCTTTCAAAATAGTGAGGTATAAAGTATCAAGGTTGAGATTTGGTGATAGATTCAGATTTTAATCAGTTATAATTGTAGATGTTGAGGTGTAGAACAATTTTAGTGAAGGAAGATTTTGATTTTGGTTACTCTAGGCTAGTGTATATGGGATTTGAAATCAAGATGGAGCTCTTAGCTATGGAGGAAATGCAGCTGCCTTCTTTGTTCTTGCTGGCCGAAATGAGAAGCTTAATAAATAAGCTTGAGTTTATGATAATCTTGTAATAAATGATTGAATATTATATATTAAAGTTAGATATTTCTTAACCTAATAAAGAAAAATGGATGGCTAGGATCAATCTTGTAATTCAAGATTGAATCTTAGCCATTCCTTTAATATAAAGAGATAATGTTCTTTCTTTTGTAAGGATTAAAATAGTTTTCGGTGTTAGAAATCCCACATTGAAATTTCACCGAACAAGTAGAATAGTGTACCAGGGTAATCAAGCATTGCCTGAAAATTAACTTTAAGTATAAAACCTTTATTTCTAACTATTTCTAATCTTAATTCCATGTTTTCCCAATTTTGGGCACCTCCGAGTCCGGAATCTTGGGTTTTGACTGTCCCGGCAAGCCCTGGGGCCTACTAGGTTACTATTTATATTTTTTAAAAATTTGTTGAGTTGTTCTCATCATCTCTATATCTGTCAAAATTTTGAAATTCTCATTAATAAAGTCTCAATTAATTTCTGAACAAAATTAAGGTGTTACAATTCATGCCATGTCAGCGGCCCCTCACCAATGGAACCGCGAGTAACAGCTGTGGCAGAAGGCAGAGTGCGGCCATGACAAGGGATCGGCGATACAACGACTAGTGACGGGATGCTTCCTCAGCCAATGGCAATGGCGGGATCGTGACTCCACCAAGCTCAAACTCAGCCAGGATTTGAAGGTGATCATCGTCGATGACCCGCAGGAGAATTGCCTCTACTTTTTAGTGATCTTCGACAGGAATGAAAATGAATTTCCTGAAGGTAGTCTCTGACGACACAATGAAACTGTCGTTCTCCTGCGAAACCATGGGGCTACCAAAAGGTGTGGTTCTGGTACACAAGAGTTTAACAAGCATGGCTTAGCAAATGGATTGAGAGAACTTGAACTTGTATCTGAAGCTTTCTTCTCTACGTGCTCTCTCTATACCCAATATTCTCACTGAACAGTGTGTTGATGTTAAAGGTGAACTTTAAGGGAGAGATAGCGAGGTGAAGGGAATGAGATGTTGGAGGGACAGAGGATTTGTAACTGAGGAAGTAATGAACGACCACTGTTGATATGTGGACCCATCGATATGTGTGTTATCATTTCATCCTCCAACTGCAACAAATGTATTGACCGACAACTCCATGTGAGAATTGCCCTAAGAACACTTGTTAGTACAATTGTAAATCCCAAGAAGGACTTGTGATATCTACTCTATATTTTGAATCAAATTAAGTCTAGTAAGTATAAATGTTTTCTTAATAAGTGTTAGGCACTCATAAGAAATTAAGAAATGTACTACTTTTTTTGTTGTTGTGAACTTAGGATTTTTATTATCAAAAGTAATAACTAATTCTGTCAAGCTGTAAAGCTCATGAATATAGTTTTTGTCTTTGGTTATGAAACTTTCTCCATTCTATCACTGTTTTCTAATAAAAGTTAATTTTCACCTATGCACATAGATTAAGAAATAATTGAATGAGTTTAGATATTTGAAAATTTTAGATATATTTTACAAAACTATCCTTAATATTCTTTATCATACTTAACCCTCCACTTATCTCTCTGTAATACATACTTCCTTTTTTACATATTATCTATCCAAAAAAAAAAAAAAAAGACACATATCTTTAGAAAGCAATAAATAAATTTTGATAATAGTGTAAAAATATGTTAATTGATAAGATTGTCCCGATTTAACAAGTATAATTATTATCTTGAAAAAATAAAAACAAATAGTTTACCCTCAATTATAATACAAGTATAATTGGTAAAAAAATTAATGTTGTCTTGATTTATAAATGGATAGATGAAATGAGACAAAAGTTTTTTAAAACATGGATCGATAACATGTAACGAAGCGAGTACTATCTATTTAGATTTGGATATTCTAAAGTGAGGATATTACTTTAGAGAGTAAAGTGAAAAGTTTCACCCTTAGATTAATAGAGTAAAAAAGGGCCCTACTTATAAATTTATTGATTTAATGGTAAAATCTCATTATTTTACTCTTTAAAGTAATATCATCAATTTAGAGAATTGTTTTCCCATTTAATAAGGGTATAAAAAGTAAAAAATAATTAATATTGTCTAGATTCCTTAAAAAGATGGATAAATTATAGAAAATAAAATTTAAAAATGGACATTTATTAGATAATGGAGATTATAAGTTTTTCTAAACTGATATAAAATGTAAAAATATAAAATGCTTGCTATTTAATAAATTTTTTTATCTCTTTTGATTTCTAACAATGTGATTAGAGCATTGGTTAGAAAATCGTGAGTACAAAAACTGTGTGAAGATAATTCAATTATGTAGGATTAAAAATTTTAATGTTCAAAATTATTTATATAAAACCTTTTTTCAGTTTGATATTGATATGACACTACTAATTCCTAATTGATGAACAGGATTGAAATGAAGATATACTGTCATGTTAATAGCCTGAAAAAGCCCATATATAGAGGGGCCCAATTAGATGGCTCAGGATTCTATGGGCAGCGTAGCAATTGGCAACCCCACTTTCTGTTCGCCTTAATTGAATAGGCTGCAGAAGAAAACTATTTGATGTGTACTTCTGTCACACAATATTCATGCAACATTTTCTAAAAATTAAAATACCCTAACTAACCCTCATTTGCAATAATGTACACAACTGAAGCGTATGCCTTGTCAAATTCTCAGATTTTCTGCTCCATGATTAGTACATATCACATGCTCACACTTCACCGTATATATGCATGCAAGCAGCCATGTGTGGCTGATCATTAAATTTTAGCAGAAGTCCATAGTTTAATTATTATGATCATGATCATCATCATTATGGCTTTCTTCTTTTGGTAAGAGTTTTTTGGCTAACAATTGTGACACTCTATTGGAAACAGTAATTAAATACAGTAATCTTAGTGTAAGTAAATATTAAAGTAATTACATTATCATCCGTCATAATCAAATAAAGATTGACCGCAATCTTTTCAAAATAATATAATTTTCGTAAGTTTATGGTATAAAAATTTATTGTATTGTGATTCAATTAAATTTTTCTATTTACGTAACCTTTTAATCCTTATAAGTTATAAAACTCAAAGATGTTAGTATGGTTTAAGTTTTCCCCCCTAAAAATTAGCCACATATCTCACTAATTTACGTTATTAAAACCTATAAAACTTATAAATAAATCACAATCATTGAATACAAAGTGGTACTAGTACCCCACAAGTTTGGAAGGAAAATTCATCCTTATAATATTTTATGTGAAGTCCATCCTTAAATTATTTTTGAGAAAATAACACTTCACTCCCTAAACTATATGCAATATGCACTTTAACTCAATTTCATAACATGCAAATCGACCCCAAATGATTCCTACCTGTACAAATTGATATTTCTGTTAATTTTTTTGATCATGTATTGTTAATAGGAATAACATACGTTTAAAAGTGTTTAGGTATATATCAACTTACATATACATATATATTTATATATATAGTTTAGGGTATCAGGTTGCAAATTATCTAAGGTGTAAGGGTATAATATACTTTTTTTTTTGTTATTAACAATAAACAGAAATTTAACTGAAAGACTAAAATACACATTCAAAAAAACTTTAAGGGTTGATTTGTATTTTTGTAAAATTTTGGGAGCTAAGGCATATAGTTTGGGGGTAAGTTGCATTCTTTTCCCTTTTCCTATCCTGATTTTGAATGGAACATTAAACTATTTTTTAATATTGATATTGGGAGAGATTTAATTCTAGAAATGATATTTTGTGTGAAACTAATGCCATAAACACCATAATAATTTATTTGATTGTTACTTCTCCTAAATTTTTTGCCTGACTCCTAGGGCTGGAAGTGAGTTTGGCCAACTTGTAAACTATTTTCAATTACATTCGTTAATAGGTGAATAAGTTGAGCTCGTGAGTTGAACTTGAGTTAGTCATTTAAGCTCATTTATTAAATGATCTGAGCCTGCGTTTTACTATGTTCGACTTACTAGCTAGTTCGTGCAGCTCGACATATATCATGTATATATTTTTTATTATATATATCATGGTTTGTTGGTTTTTAGCAATGAATATAACTTATAATTTTTTGTGTCGTGTATATGGTATGGAAATTATGTTGAAAATAAATGATATACTTATAGTAAAATTTTCATATGATTAAGCTAAAAGACTCAAATCAAGTTAGCTTACTAATTAGCTCGAGTTCGATGAGCTCTTAGTGAATTAAGCTTGACCTACATTTTATGAGTGATTATTAATGAGCCTAAATTTGAGCCGAGCTAAATGCTTATGAAATGAGTATTAACTTTGCCCAACTTGACTCACTTTCGGCCCTACTTTGTCCTATTTTATCTCACCATGAATTTTGTAGTCTACTATTCCCCCCGTTTTATAATAAATATCATTTTCACCTTTTTTTTTAATAATAATAAATTAATATATCTCCTAAAAAATTCAAATATATTGATTTATGGATGTATAAAAAAAATAACATTTACTATGAAATAAATGAAGTATTTATGCGATTGCTTCGTACTCTTTCATAACAAATTCCTTCTAACTATTCAGCATAGCTTATTTACTTTTAATAGACCATTCTTACTCAATATAGATTGATTTAGATCTAATGGACTTGGTATCAGCGTGATTTAGATTTTTTTTTAAAAAACTAATTCTTAGGTTTTGGTTTTTTTTTTTCCCTGACGAATGTGTTTAATGTTATTAATGGCCTTATATTTTTAATTACTTTTTTCCCCTTCAAAATAAACTTAATTACTTGACGGAATTTACCGAAGAAAGAAAGAATCTTTGATTTCTCCTTGATTTCGGCCTATCGTCTTCCCCTTTCTCTGGGATTCCCCCCATCAACAGAAGATATTTCAACTGCATATCCGGAGTAGATTTCTTTAGTCAGCAATTGGACCTGGGGGTTGTTAGTTAAAGAATCACCAACAAAATCACTTGGATTTTGGGTCACGTGTTGATGATAATTAAGCACTATAGTACTCCCTCGGTCCAAGATGAAGGGTATATTTAAATTGTTGAAGCAATGTAGAGTGGAGGGGAGTGCAATAAAATGGAGTGGAGTAAACCGAAGCGAAATAATTAGTCTGCTCCATTGTTTGGATATATCAATAGAATGAATTAGAGATTATAAACTCTATATTCTCATAATTAATGCTCTTAAATTAGATTGTATGTAATATTAGTAATATGGGGTTATTAGTAATTTTATTTTTTTAAAAAAAACTCAATCCATCCAATTTTGCCCAATTTTGGGGAAAAGAGAAATATAAGGAGATAATTGAGTTGGGTGGAATTAGTTTCATCTATCTCGATTCCGCTCCACCCAACTTAAATATATTCAAACAATGAAGCTACTTAAAATTTCACTCGACTCTAATCCATTTCATCCATCTCCATTAATCTAGTGTTTTTAAGATTTAGGCACATAGAGGTTAACAAATTATTTTAAACGCACAATTGCCAAAAAAAATTTATATTTTTTTTGGTAGTTAAAAACAAAAGTTATAGTTTACGTTGACAAAGTTGTCATTTTATTTTATGTGCCATAATTATCATGAGAAGAGTGAAAATCTATATAAGGATAAATATGAAAGAAAAAAAATTAACACTTCCTTAAAATTATCAAATAACATATAATACTGAACATTTATTTTTCTTAGAAAGATAGTTATTCATGGGCGGAGGGAGCACGCATTGCATCATATTTTTTTTTTATCAATTACATTGCACTAACTAATATGCTTTTTAGTTTGGACGAAACCACTTATATCTGGACCCTATTAGTAGAAACTTGACTAATCTTGCTCGACTAGATGAAGGTCCCTTAGGCTATATTTGGATTGATGCTAAGTAAAGAAATTAAGTAAAGTGTAATAAAATAGAGTGAAGAGGAGTAAAGTGGTGTTACATAATTATCCCACTATATTGTTTGAATATTTTCATGTAATAAATTGAAGATTGTAAACTTTTTATTCCTACAATACTCTTAAACTAGAAAATAGTAATATTAGTAATAAAAGTTGGCTGCTAATTTTATTTTTTTAAAAAAAACAACTCATTTCATTCAATTCCACACTTTTTTTTTCCTAATGGAAGGGGAAACAAGAGGGGATAGTGGTGATATTGGATGGAATGAGTGGAAGAAAAATAAGAAGAGATAGTGATATTGGATGGAATGAGTTTCATATCTTAATTTCACTCCATCCAAAATTTACATAATTGAATAAGGACGCTAAGTAAGATTTCACTCTATTCCATCCCATTCCACCCAATCCCACAAATCCGATCCAAAGATACCCTTAAGGGGATAGGGGACTCCTGACGAGAATTTTTTCTGTTCCCATGGCTCAAACTCAAGATTCCTGATTAAAAGACACCAATATATACCTACTATTTTAACTAATACCACACTGGCTAGTAACTAATTAAGCATCTATAATTTTCTTGGTAATAGCTAGGTAAAGTGGTCAAAGATTCAGATAGAGATGGCAAATTAAAGATTTTATAATCATTCATATAATTCATAAGCCATAAAATCAAAATAAGACGGTACCGACATTGTTCATAAGTATAAAAATTTATGAGCCAAAACCTATGTAAAAAATGATATATCCTCCTAATATATCTTCTTATATCCTTTCATATATCAAATAAAGTAAAATATAATTCTTTTACTTCATTTAATATTTAGATAGATTGGTAGAAGAATTTATATAATGATATATTATTCTAACCTATATACTCTTTGGAAGATGATGGAAGAACAAATAAGAAAAATAAGGATAAGACTAGTCTTTTTTTTGTGAGGAGTGGGTTATATTATGAGCAATTTACACTCACCTCTCTTGACGTTTAGTGTAATTACACGTAACATTCCTCTATTTCACAAAACTATTATTTACCTTCCATGAGTTGTAGTAAAATTATACTAACCTCTCTTACATATACTAGTTCATTAATTTAAGTGATAAAAAAAGATAACATATAGAATACATACATAATTATTAATAAAAAATTATAATATTTTGATAATATTTAACACATCTGTTGAATAAATACTTTTTATCATATAAAAAGATTTATAATTATAACTTATGATAAAAAAGGTATTTTAGTTAATATATATTCCAAATATTAATACAATATTATAATTTTATCATTAATAATTATGTATATATCATATATTATATTTCTTTATCATTTAAATTAATAAACTAGTATATATAGAGGAGATTAGTGTAATTTTAGTGAATCTCAGGAGAGGTCAATGATAATTTTGTAAAATAAAAAAGTACTGGAGTGTAATTATACTAAATATTAAGCGAGACTAGTATAATTTTCTCTTATATTATTGAAATAGAAGATTGGTTGTGTGTGCTAAATTTAGGGTAAAAGTAAAATCAAGCTTGGGGATGTTAAACGAATGGGGGTAGCTACTATAGAAGAACAAATTAGGGCAGTGCTAGCGTCCTGGAAAAGGAATGAACACAATCATCCATTTGGATTCTAACCTCCTGAATTGACATTTTGACATTAGAGTGACGTTGACCTCATATATGTTGTTATTATGTTTTTTTTTTTAATTTTGAATTTTGCTGAGGAGTATTTTTAAGATTATTGGTTAAGTAAATTAAAAACAAAAGGAAATACCTATATTTTACTATCGTATTGAGAAAGAGTATATATACTTGTTTTCACTTCAAAGTTTCTTTTTAAACTAATATTAGAGTGGTTAATGGTTAAATTCAATCCAAATCAAATAAAAAATTTAAAACTAAAAAAGTTTAATTTTGTCTTTTTTTTAAGGGAAACCAATATAACTTGTTTTTAATTTAATTGATGAAATAACCGATTGAAGATACATCATAAACACATATTTTATCATGAGATCTGTATTTTATAATGTTTCTGTTGTCATTTTTTTAATGTTTTTATCAATTTCTGATAAACTAATATAATTTTTATCAATTTTCAATTTAATATCTGATTATATATTAATCCTTTTAATTGTTTCAATAATCTTAAGTTTATATATAATAAGTTTAAAATGTTTATTACCAATAGTATTAATATTAATAAAACTTAGGACAAGCAATTTAAATTTTAAATTCATAAGAATTAAAAAAAATCAATAATTATTTTTTTAATAAATTTAGAATTATTTTTTAAAATTTATTAAAAATTTAGTTGAAAATTTAATCAAATCAATGTAAACAATTTAAATCAAACCAAACTAAACTATAAACACTATTAGCATTGACCAATATCATTAAAGCATTAATTAAAGAAACCTTTTTTCCTTTTTCTTTTTCTTTTTCTGTGTATACAGTAGCTTCTTTTTCTGCTGAAGATTACAGAGAGTTAAATCAAATCAAAGTGACTAGCTTGAGATTAATGGGCCTGTATGTTGTCCTCAACTTGCATATAACTGGTGGGGTTGTGTAGTTCTGTACACTGCCTTTCTTTTCAGACAAAGCACGGCAAAGGCATAAAATCACTTTTTAGAGCTAAATTATAGCTTAAGCATAAATACACAGTTACAGTACTATGGCAAGTGGTAAAGGATGGTTGGTTGCTACTGAAACCAAGCCATACAGGGCCAGTAGCCCTGGTCATTTCCTGATGCTTGAATTGAATTTCTTGTCAATGGTGGTGTTAATTTAATGAAGTTGGTGGGAATTGGAGAATAGGTAATAAATATTTCAACAATTCGACTGCAATTCCCTGCAATATGGACAGTATATTCTTTAAGTTTCCTACTGAAAAGAAAGAGAAGAGAGAGAGAGAGGGGGGGGGGGGTCCTCAATCTTACTTGGAATGAAATCATTTCGATAACGAAATTACATGTAAATAAGCGGTAACAAAAATGTTACATATATAACACAATCTAGCACTCCATCCCATGCTAAGAAAGTTTTCTTCTCTCATTAGTCATTTAAAAGTTAAGATTAAACAAACAGGCTCTTTAAGCATTCAGAATGCCAAACAAACAGGCAAACTAAGAAAAATAATTAGGATGTTATACTATACACCAAAGAAAAAAAAATGAAACATATAGGTTAAACCGCAATCACTGCTTTCTAAATCACATACCAGACACTTGCTCTGTAGGACATTCTCTCCACAACCCCCATTTCCCTTTCTCTGGCACTCAGGCTTCCCTTTCTCTCTAGAATGTCAAAACCTACTTAGGGCAAAAAGGGTAACAATGTACAAGACACTCAAGAGAGCCAAGGTCCCCCCAAGAAAAAATAAACCACCACCTTCTTTCCTTCAACTTCAATTCACTTCAATATCTCTCCTTCTCAACACCAAGCTGGCAGATGGTCAATCAATGAGAATTGAGATCAAGCGGGCACCACAGGAAAATCCTCGAAACATTTTTTCTTTTTGCTTTTGCCCACTTCTCCATGCATGGATTGGAGGGGCAGCACTTTTGGTACTACCATTGTGGCACATGCATGTGTGATGCTACAATTGCACCAAAAGTAAATAAAAAAGCTCCCTTTCCATCTCATGTACTAACTTAACTTCACTTTCTTCCTTGATGAGAGCCTCTTCCCTTTTGTCTCTGACTTGGGCCAAAAAAAATCAAATAACATTATTATTATGAATTTGATTGAGGCAATAGTGAGCGAGCAAAAGGAGTGCTATGCTTTGGCTCAGATTTCCAACACTGCTCAATGTCTTCAGCTATTCTCTTGGCATCAATTGATGCACCAAGTAGCCCCTTTTTGGTAAAACCCACCGCATAGAGCCCATTTCTCCCTTTCCAGCCATCTGGGAATGGCCTCCTAGGGAAACCATCTTCCTTAGAGAACATATCATCTTCCTGCACATATACATATACCACCATCTCAAATACGTTAGCTTATTGTTTTGCTTTATATCAATTTCATATTTCTTGTTTCATATTTCATTCACATAGAAGTGTATCTATTAACTTGCCTTAAAATATATGAAACAAAAAATGGAATAGGGGGTGTTATTTGTAACATTACCTTTAGCCAATAGGGTACATTGCTTTTGTAGCCAGTTGCTAATATGATGGCATCATAATTCTCTGTCCTTCCATCAACAAATTCCACCGTGTGACGTTTTAGCCGCTTTATGCCTGGACGCACCTACACCAATTTCGAGTTTGACATACTCAGATTTCATGTGTGTGTCGAGTCCAAACACCGGATCTAATGAAAATAACTAACACATAGTGAAGAATGTAACATTTTTTGTCGATTAGCTTCCGGGTTTTTTGAAAACCCCCCAAAGTTGTGGAACCTTTTGCTCCGGGCACGATTTGATTGAAATCACACAATGATGGGAAACAAGGGGGTCATTTCATTTTCATTCAATTGCATAAATTAAAAAAGAACAAATACATGTTGCACTTCAAGTAAAGCAAAAGGTAACAAAAATAAATAAAAATAATAATAATAGGCCATAACCATTGGTTTTAAGAGAAAGGGCGGTCTAATTAAGATCTTTGTGACCCCTCAAATTAAAAATGAAGATTTGGGGGCACATAACAAGTGAAGTAAATAAAGAAAAGAAAGGTAAATTTGATGTGATGAAAAAAGGGAATTGAAGTACCTTAATGTCTCCACCTTTAATCTTGGCAAGGGTACCCACGTCTAAGACAGGGGTCTTTCCGGAGAGGTTTTTGAGCTCAAGGGGTCCCAATTGAGGCCGGTCCAATCCGAATCGAGAAGTGTCACCTAGCATGAGCCATGACACTAATAGAAGGAACTTATCGACAAGTCTTATGGGGAACCACTTGAGCAACCACATGGACAACCCGAAAGTTGATTTTCCCAGCATCTCTCGTGGTAGGACGTGTACCTTCAACCAAACCAAACCAAAAACAAAGATTAATTTGGTAAATTTGTAAATTGTGCTAAGCCTAAAACAAAACACCTTCACTCAATTACAAAATTCGATTGAAAATAATAATAATAATAATAATAAAACGTGGGGGGAAATTAAAAGGAGGAGGAAAAGGTAGGAACTTGTGGCCTAATTAGGTTGCACGCCATGCTCTGTGTGGTGTAGGGAAAAGACTGAAGGAGAATCATGGAGAGAAATTAAAGTAAGGGAAAAAGAACCGTTGAGTACTGAAAAATATTTTTTTAAAAAATACCGATCATATTCATAGCCATGCTGCGCATGCTTGTGAATCCCAAGAAAGTGCCAGATCAAGCTTTGTTAAGCAAAATATATTTAAAAGCTTATGATTCTGAATCATCTTTGAACAAAAATCCACTGGAACTCGAAGCCGGTTGATGCTAGAATGAAAGGAGGGTTGTATGTGAAACTTCGTGGAATGTATTTTAATTGCATGTTGCATTGGTGGGATTGATTTCCTTCTTTTTTTTTCTTTTTTTTTTAAAGAATGAACAGAACAAGGCTGGCAAATTTTCATTTTTTTATAATTGGAAGAAGAGTTGAAAGTTGAAACTTCATATGTATAAGAGCCTTGAGCATAATCATTTTGCCAAAGTTAGAGATTTTTGCATGAGCAAACCAGGATTCCCCATCTGGGGGGGTTTTCGCAAACCAAATTGTCTATATTTCGAAATTTTGACAAAAGTCACAAAGCACATTAAAAAAGCACTAGGAATAAAAAAAAAAGTAAGTGTCTTGTTGCAAATACTTAAATTAGCTTTTATCATTTAAAATCAGAAAATTCCAAATCAGGAGGGACATGAAACTTTTAAACTTAAACAAAAAAAAACTTCCACAGAAATTTCTTTTTTTTTTTTGTTAAAAATTATTTGTCTTCTGTAATTTTCATATGCAGAGAGGGAGGGAGAGGGAAAGAAAAGAAAAGAGTTCTTACTGTATCTCTGACCACAAGAGAAGGAGTAGCATCATGGTTGCAAAGATCCAAGCAAACTTCCATACCTGAATTCCCACACCCTACCACCAAAACCCTCTTCCCTCTAAAGTCTTCACCACTTTTATATGAACTTGTGTGCCTTATATCCCCTCCAAATTCCCCTATCCCTTCAAAATCAGGCATCACAGCCTTAGCATTCTCTCCTGTGGCCACAATCAGCCACCTGCACACATACTCAGTCACCACCTCTGCCTTGTCAACACTCAAGCGCCACAACCCAATCTTGGGATCAAACTCAGCATCCTTCACGGTCTCATTGAACCTTGGCCTAATACAAAACCTCTCAGCATAGCTCTCCAAGTACTGAATGAACTGTTGCTTTGTTGGGTATGTTGGGAAGCCAGAAGGGAACCCCATCAACGGGAGCTCACAGAATTGCTTTGGCAAATGAAGGCGTAAGCGATCATAGGTCTTAAGCTGCCACAGAGAAGCTATGCAATTGGATCTCTCTAGTAGCATACTAGGGACACCTTTCTCTTTGAGGCATGCTGCTACTGCAAGCCCTGAAGGGCCTGCACCTACAATCACAGGCTCAGGAACCCAAATACATCTTTTCTGATGATGATCAATTAAAGAAGATGGCGTGTTGTTCTTGTCCTTGCTCTTCTTCTTCATGTTCTCTATGATCAAAGGGTCGTGTGCTTGTTTTCCTTCTATCTCTCTGAGGCAATAGGCCATCAAGAATGCGGTGAAAAAGAACACACAACTTTTTGAAGGTAATGAAAGGAAAGTTACTGGGCCAAAAACTATATATGTATGTGCCTTTCTTGTATATAGTTGCTGAGTGCTAAATAATAAGTTGTTGGCTTTTGGTGCTGAATCCGTGCTTCAAACAAGAACGTTAGACTCAAGACAGAGCAAAATAGGAAGAAAACCACCTTGGAGGAAAAAAGATTAGGCTGAGTTTTTCAAATGGTAAAAATGTTTTCTCTTCACTCTATCTAAACAAGGATTAGGATAGTGAAGAAAATTTCCCTTAAAATTAGGAGTGGATTAAGAGGGTCTTATCCACTTGTGAGAATGAATGTTCTCTCTCTCTCTCTCCCCCTCTATGTTTGTGTGTGTGTGGTTTTTTGTATGGTTCAATGGAGGAGGGTTAAGCGGAAGGACGAGCAACAACTACGGGCAATCAGCATTCATCACAGAGAGAGACTGAGAAGGATGGTGATATGTATCTGTGTCTCTCTCTTTCTCTTTCTCTGTGTTATATATTTTTTTTTCTATCGCTTCTTAGAAGGATTTATATGGGGAGATAGAAAAGCCGAGTGGTAAAAGAGAGAACCAACATTTCTAATGGGGGCGTTTTTATATTAATTTAAGCCAAATGCTAAATACATATAGAATCATATAGATTTGTTGGCTAATTAAAGTTCAGGATTTAAACATATTTAATCGCACATAGAAAAGTCACTATGTTCGTCAATTTTAGGGGAGATTGCGGAAGGTGATTATTCCCTGAAAGCTGTTTCAATTGGCTAACAAATCAAGAAGGATGTGAATTACAGTTAAAAAAGAGCTGTTTAACATACAATAATCTAGCTAGAGGACAGATGGTGGTGATCATCCTTATTGGTTAATGAGGCCGAGTGCAGTAGGAAGTGGATCCAAAGATAAAAATCACATTAGTGCTACGAGTTAGTATACAATGTAAATTAATTTTAAATGATTATTCATTGCTACTTTTATTTACATGCGTATTTAAGTAATAAGTATTATAGTTAATTATACTTATTCATATGATAATATTTGATTAAATAATAATCAGCGCATTAAAATTTACTTATTTATCAAATAACTGATATACTTGACACACCATTTTAACAACTAGAAGGAAAATCAATCTCTCTCTCTCTCTGTATATATATATATATCTATCTATCTGTGTGTGTGTGTCAAAAAAGAAAATGCAAGATAGTCAAATATTATTTTCTTATCTTTTTGTTGTATTTGAAAGTGTCTGTTTGGGTAATCTACATTTAACCTTTGTTTTTTGGGGATGAACCAAGGGTATTCACAGCCGGAAACAATGACTAATTCCCTCAAGGTATAGAGCTTATATATGTGGGTCTTGCCTATGGCCGTGAAACCTTCTCCATACACACCGTCAAGAATCGAACACATGACTAGTTAACTTTTATTTTTTCTAATTCAACTAAAACTTTTTTTTTTTGGCATAAAACCATGTTTTTCTTTTCTCATGACTAGTTAGTTGGACTCGATATTTAAATGCTTTATCATAAAATGTGTTGCAAAATTAAGTAAAAGAAAAAAAAAGTGCAACAAGAAAAGAAAGAAATTAAAAGAGTTATTTTTTAAGAGTAACACTTTCAGTTTTTTACTGTACACGTATTATCTGAAAAATTTTTATGGTTTTTTCTATTACTATTGAGTGATATTAGATATACAACAAATGTACACCACACACCTTATCACAATTGAATTTGATAAATAAGTGGGATGAGTGGAGACCACACATCACATCCAATGGTGATAAGGTGTGTAGTGTGTATTTGTTGTGTAATTTAATTATACACTAAATATTATTCATTATTATTTTGTGAGTAACCTCTTGCTTAGATGAGACCTACTAGTGTTACTCAAACAAGCCGCTTTCAACGATATTTTTCATTCTATTCTATACATATAAATAATGGTATTAAATATAAGACCACGTATTTAAGGAATATGAATCTTCAACCCTTCCAATCATCAGGCTACCATTATTTTGGTGATAGTTTCTCTTATATCACTAAAGATAATCATCCAAACGTACTTCCAGCAGTTTTTTTCGTTCTTTTTTTCTTTTTTTTTTGCATTAGAGAACCAAAAATCGTTCAAAATATTATACAAGAACACATTTTGAAATTGCTAAAGGCTGTTAGTCCAAAACAAAAATTGGTAGAAGCAGAAGTGAAAATCCATTTAAAATTCAAACTAGAGAATTTAGTTAGAACAACTAGGACTTCGTTTTCGAATTTATTGGGAAATCCGGTCAAAAAATGTGAATTAGAATTCGGCCTTCATAGAGGCATAATTCACAACAGTCATTTGTGTTAATAATCCTCTACGCAGAGAGAGAGAGCAGTGGCACACACACAAAAAAAAGACAAAAAAGAGGGAAGAGAAAAAAGAGGGGGGGGGGGGTGTTTTGTAAAATCCAACTTAATTCAGGTGTTGTAGATATACATGAAACAGTTAGGTCAACTTAATTCAAGTGACGTTGATATACATGAAACATTTCGGTAAAAAAATTTTTTTTTTCTAGGACTCTGTTAACTTACACAAGAACAGTTAAAATAATTCCAGATGTTTTTTTAAGACTATATATATAAATTTTAATGTATTAACAGTGTAAATCTTTTTTACTTTAATATCCCGGAATTAAATTCCTTTAGGAAAGATAAGACTAAATATAGAAATGGTTGGATAAAGCTTTTAAGATATTTAAATACTTCAAAAAAAAAAGAAAAAAGGTTATATATAAAATAAATAAATCAAATAATGAATACATATAAATCTCTATTTTAAATTTATGTAAAATAGCAAACTATGTAATATCTAAATTTTAAAAGAAAAATATCAATCCCAAAAGGAGAAAATAATAATGTTGTGCATCAGTCTTTTTCCATATAAATGTCTAGTTTTTATTTGAATTTGATATTTAATCTTTTTATATAATATGATATTCAGTTTGCGTTATGGTATTTGATTTTTTTTAACTTTGAAAATATTATCTTATCAAATTTATTAGATTCAATATTGTTTATAATTATCATTGATATGTATATTTGTATCAGTATTATATATTATATATTTTGTTGGGATTACAAGAGATGAAATATACTATATCTCCCTTTTTCATATATGCTCTTTAGAAATTGATTTTAGTATAATTACTAAGGTCACATTAAGATTTGTTTAGATATCTACCATTTATATTTATGGAGTAAATATCAATTAAGGTTTGAGAATATATATATATATAATATAATATAAAGTTTCAGTTGTGATATTAGTTCATTCCTTTTATCAGATATTGTAATTATTCTATAAGAATTTGACTATTAGTGTGTGTGTGTGTATGTGAAATATTTCACAGATATAACTTTCGTAATAATAATATTTATTTGAAAATATTAGATATTATGAATATGATTTGTTACATATTATAGAGAATTATTAGATATTCTTAAGAAATTATTAATTATTAGAATTGAGTGCAAAATTTGTTCATCATGTAAATTATTAATATTATTGTTGTTGTTGTTGTCGTCATTGTTGTTATGATTATTATTATTATTATTTCAAAAGAGAAACAAATATATAATGTGAATACCCCAAGATATGTGTTATTTGTTTTAAGAATCCCATTAACTTTTTATTTCAATATATATACAGATATATTTATGATACAAAAGATAATTAAGAGATACGTTGAAGTAGTTTAAATTTCAATTATCCAAGTAGTTACAAAATATATGATGATATTATCCTTATCTCATTGTTATCTATATCATACAGTTTATTAGAATATATCTATAGAAGACCTTTAACATAATCTTATCATTATGCTGTCAAGTATGACACCTGTTTAATATTTTGCAAATATATTAAGTTGTAGATGTTCGATTGACGTGATTTTTGTGGCATTAGAAAGCTAACACAATGATCTACAAGTGCTATTTTTAGCCTTGAGGCCAAATTCTAACCGCAGTGTAAGTTAAATGGTTACGAAATATTAAAACGAAAAATAAAAAGAGAAATAGAATAAAGAAAATAAAATTTATTAGTGATATCTTTCATCTCTTGCTATATATTTTGCACATTATAGTCCTCCTAAAAGAAGTTTAGGAACCCTAGCGTCCACGAAATTTTTCCCTAGAGAGAAAGACGTAATTTCTCTCAACTCTCTTCGATTAATCTCTTCCGATAGGTGTTCTCACCCTTATCCTTATATGGTTATAAGTTTAGCAAATCTTTATATTATTATGGTGTAGTTTTCTCTTCTTATTCAATTCCAAGTCATTCCTGATTTTTGTCTATAATTCCATGGCAGTTAAGAATGTCATTCCAATTCCCCAGTATCATGTAGGCAATGGTCAGGCACCCCCAGCAATGAACGATGAGTGGGTTTAAGCTCATGACCATACTTTTGGTCATTATTAGTATTTTTGCAGTATTATATAAATCGTTTATGAAATTCTAGAATGACTTATGTCAAACATATACTTTCACAGATTATGTCAATTTATAGAAAAGTTATTGTTTTTCACAGTTATCATGAAAATCTTATTTTAGAAAGCTCATGGGACCATATTTGATACCTTGCATGCTATAGAATATCTTTTTCCCCGTTTATGAAATTATAAGACCTCAAACTTAATGTTTACAACAGAAGTATTGATTATCATATTTTTAGACTATGGATTTCCTATAAAGATTTTCGAACATCAGACATGATTTATTGAAAGTGTTGAATAAAGTATGATTCATAACAATTGTCAGATACATACTCTGTTGGCTTCTGAAATCACTATGTCTACAAGCTGGTGATCCGTTGGGCATGATTTTAGAACCTCAGTTATGCTAAAGTCAGATTGTTAGAATATAACAATTGTCAGATACATAGTCAGTTGACTTTTGGAATCATTATGTCTACAAATTGGTGATCCCTTGGGCATGATTTTAGAACCTCAATTATGCTAAAGTCAGATTGTTAGAATTATATGAATTCAGAGCTTGTGGATTTATCCAGTTTAGCTTCAAGTTATTATTATTATTATTATTATTATTATTTTAATTAGTGAGAAACAGAACACCGAGTTAATGGCTGCAGGATTGATCATTAACCTTGGTACCAAGTGGTTCGCCAAAGGACTAGCTCACCCACAGTAAGGAACCTAGTGAGGTGTCCATTATGGGACCTAGTTAGGTGCCCATTAGATTAGTCATTGGCTCAGATTCAGCTATCTAGCTCAGATATTTATGTACAGAATAATTCTTATTTCTCTACTAGTTAGTGCTATGATTTCAGATAAATTGTCTTCCAGTTAAGTTATATGCATCTAAATATATAAAGTGTTTTTATAGCAACTGCTTGTATATATTATGTATTTTGTTATTGTCCCATGTGGGTTGTGAGTGGAGACTCGCTCACTGAGTTTTGATGAACTCACCCCTCTTTTTCCTCCCCCTTACAGTTATAGTTGCAATCCAGTTATCATTCAAACCTAGTCTCAGTAGCTTTGCAGCTGTTCCATTGGTGAGCTTCACTTTGTAGTGAAGTTTAAATTAGGATCATGTTATAATAGAGTGCTCTAGTAATGTACAAGTAGGGTCCTCGGACATCATTTAGCATGTATGATTATTTTAAAGTTATGTTGTTTTATCATAATTATATTTTATGTAATTTCTTCAAGGAACACAATTTAAAATTATTTATTTCAGTTATAGGTTTTGGAACATTTGAATTAATTAAATATTTCATTTATTTTATTAGTAAAATTTTCAAGAAATTTTGAGGAATTTATTTATTTATAATTTAGTATGAGCATTAATTTAGTAATTTAATATGCATGATTTCATGAAATTAACTCCAAAAGGCTTCCATAAGGGACAATATCTCTTATGTGCCGGTCATGATTTTTGGGTCGTCACAATTATCTCATTTGTATTACTTTTTAATTATATTAATTTATATTATTTAAACTCTACATCTAATTATATTAATTTATATATACTTTTAATATAAATATTTATACTATTATTTAATTATATATTATTATATATGTAGGTCAAGTATAGGATTTGGCTTAGCTCGATCACAAGGTATGAGTTTTAAAACCATACAATTGATCTTAGTTACTTGAAGCAAGTTTTAAGTCTTAAACTACCTTATAATTCAAAGTAAGATGCCTTGTTTAGATGAAAAATACTCATTATCTTTCAGCATATCTATCTACATTTAGAAAATTTTATATCTTAAAATATCTTTTCACTTTTAGACAATTTCACATTTCGATGTAGTGTTTATTTATTTATTTTTCAAATAGTAATCCTAAGTACTTTCACTCATTAACTATTAATTTTCTAAAAACATTTCATTTAATAAAGGATATACTAGTTTATTCATTATATTTTACTCTATTCCTATATTTATTATTTTTCTTAATATTTGTGCATGTCTAAAAATAACAAATATTTTAAAAGGGAGGAATTATATGGATTTTAAATTAAAATCATAAGTTTTTATTATTGGGAATATGTATTAGGAATGTGTAATTTTTTAAATTTCAAAATGTGGGGTTTATCATAAAATTTCTAAATTTTTTTATTGAAAATATTAATCAATATCCAGAGAATATTGGATAGATAAACCCTTAATATATTACAATTCTACATCATTATTTTCAAACTAAAGCTAATATTATTGCAGGGTCATGACAAAACAATAATTTGTGTTTATTGCAAATTGAAGAAATCATTAAATAGAAGATACTGCAGGCACTTGAACTCCCTAATATGAGTGACCTAATCATTGGAAAGGAATATCAAGACAATAACTACACAAAATGAAGGCCATATAAATTGATGACTTGGAAGAAAGAGGGCCAGCCCACGAATTGACATTGTAGGTGGTTATTAATGACCTCTTCAAGAAATTATGTACATCCTCATTCATTGGTGACATGAATATTGCATCGGCAATGAAGTCATGACCAACATTTATACTCTACACCATCCCAGACGTATACATATAATCCTTTCGTAATTGACCAATTTTAAATGTGTACATGATTAAGAAAATAATTGGTAATATGTTAATGTTAATAAAATTTATATGTGCTTTATAATATTATTTTTGATATTTTCCACTAAGAGTGTATTTAATAGGAAAGAGAAAATAAGTTAATAAGAAGTATGATTGGAAAAGACTAATTTCTAAATGGAGAATTATTTATGAAAAATAAAATTTTCATATTAAACAGTTATTTGTGAACAGAGGGATCATTGTTTTTCTTTTGAGTAATGCTATGAGAACAATAAAATTACACAATAAATTCATATCATACACCTTATTATCACTAGTGGATATAATGAGCGGTCCCCACTCATCCCACTTACTCATCATATTTAATAGTGACAAAGTGTATGCTATGCATTTGTTATGAAATTTTATTGTTCCTATAAAATTAATCTTTCCTTTTTGCATTTTTGAAAAAAAAAAGAGTTTCTAAAACGCCCAACATTTCCATAGCTCAACAAATTAAATTTAAAACAAAACAAAATGGTTAACATTTACATAGAAAAAAAATGTACTTTAACTATTATATAATATTCATAATTTAATTTTTCAACTACTATATATTGTTTTAAAAAATTAACATAATATTATTTCCTTGTATTTTCAAAATATATTATCTATTAAAATAAAGTGGCATGATAAAATATCCAAACATTTTAAAACTATATGAAATTTGATATGTTTGATCTATTTGGTAAGAACTTTGAATTCAATGATTGGATTGATTAAATTTTATACCCATAAAATGCTATTGAAGGGTATAAGTCTTGATACACTTACAACACCCATATGTAAATGAATCTCAGCTCATATGTAAACAGATCCCCACCTATATATGTGTGGGTGGAGATCCGTTTACACCAGACAGAAGTCTTGTACATTTACACTCTTTAATGACACTTCATATAAATTGAATTTGATTGATCTGACTGTTGAATTATGCACGTGACATTATAGTGAGGATTAAACATACCAAATTTCAGAAAAATTAGATAGCAATAGACATTTATTTTTATGATTGATATTTACTTGTGTTTTCAAAATCATATTATCTGTCAAAATAAAGTGGCATGATAAAATATCAAATCATTATCAAACTGTATGCAATTTGATATATTTGATCTGTTAAGTAAGACCTTTGAATTCAATGGCTGGATTGATGAAATTTTATACCCATAAAAAGTTATTGAAGGGTGTAATGTATCAAAGCTTCCACTTTGTGTAAACGGATCCTTACTATATATGGGTGGAGATCCATTTATACTATATGTAAATCTTGTACAGTTACACCTTTCGATAACTCTTCATAAAAATTAAATTTAATTGATCCCACTGTTAAATTATATGATGTTATATTGATTATCAAACATGTCGAATTTCAGAAAAATGAGATAGAAATAGACATTTATTTTTATAATTGATATTTAGTTATATTTTCAAAATCGTATTATCTGTCAAAAGAAAGTGGCATGATGAAATATCAAATTATTTTCAAACAATATGAAATTTGATATATATGATTTGCTAAGTAAGAAATTCAAATTTAAAATTTAGATTTATGAAATTTTATACTCATAGAAAATTATTAAAGGATGTAAGTGTACCGAGATTTACACCTGGTATAAATAGATCCTTATTATATATGGGTGGAGATTCGTTTACACCAAAAATAAGTCTTGTATGCTTACACATTCAATGACTCTTAATAGAGATTGAATTTAATTGATCTTGTCATGACCTAATTTGAAAACGTGACCGACATGTGGGGATTAGGTCCCCTTCAGCCTTTTGGGTAACATGATTTACTAAATACATAGTTTAAAGTGATTTTGATACTGAAAACATAATTTCATCTAAATCATTATCAACTTCTCTATTTAAAGCATACTATTTGAAATAATCTTGATTAAGTTTAACATGTGTTATCGCAATTCGTGAAATTGTAAACTGTATCATATCAAATCATAGTTATAATTCCTAAATCGATTCAATGCTTGAAATCCACAACATAAATACATAACCAGTTTGTTACATGATCTTAATCACAATCTGCATTTTTTAATCCATACTTGAAAGATGAAAACATAAAAAGTGCTCTTAAATTTTGAAAATAAATTCTTAATATTAAAATAGAATGCATGGCTCGGATCTTACCTGCACAATTATTAGAGCCCTTTAATCTAACATAATCAGAGACTAAGACTCATTGCAAAGTAAAGCTCACCACTAGGACACAACTGCAGACTCATAGAATGGCGACTGAGAGATAACTTGACATATAATTGTAGCTGTAAGGAGGATGGAAGATGCATGAGTAAACAGACTCAATGAGTGGATTCTCATCCACTCACATGGGACAACTAATAGGATATACATAAATATAATATACATGCAGCAAGTAGAAAATTATTTTGATATTTACATGCATAATTACATAGGAAAGCATTTTTTAAATTCATGTTATGCTAATTACTAGAAAAACATGAATCTTTTAACGGAATAATAATAATAATAATAATAACAATTACTCTGATTTCATAATTCTGAAGGGGCACCTCACAAGGTCCCATAAGGCGGGCACCTAACTTAATTTCATTCTCTAAATACTCTGAAGGAGCAAGATTGTCCTCTAGCAAAGAACTTGGTACCAAGGCTAATAATCTTACAGTTGTTAACTCATTATTTATTTCTTTATAGGTACCGTCTAAAACTAATTTGAAAATAAATTGAATAAATTTGAAAACTCTGAAAATCCTGAATTCTTATAATATTAACAAGCTAATTGTCAAGCATAACTGGGGTATACTAATCATGCCTAAGGAATTACCAACTTGCAGAGAAGGTGATTTCGGAAACTTACAGAGTATGTGTCCAGTCAATGTTTTGAATCATATTATGTTCAATACTCTCAATAACACAAAATTGATGTTTTAAAATTATACTTCAAGCTAACCTAATTTCATAAACATGGAAACTTGCAAATCATAATAACACCTCTGTCAATGGAGATAAATTGTACTTAACTAACCATGTCCCCCATAAAATATAACTTGAGAATTTGAAAGTATAATCAAGAAATCCAAAGTCTTGAAAATGTGGTAGTTTTATAATCCATAGTATTATCTAACAGCTCTAGTAAATTTATTAAATCTCATATTTTTCCAATAAATCCTTTCATGAGTAAATAAAACATTTTCATGGCATACAACATACCAAACTTGGTCCCATGGTTTTTTAAAACATATTTTCATGATTTTTCAAAGAATCCAAATTCTTCCAAACTTAGCGTATATTGCAAAATTGTGTTCATGCCATTGTTCTGCTTGTAGATTCATATTTGTCAATCATAATATTGAAAACATAATCATAATGACTGAAATAAAGTCATGAGTTCAAACTAACTCATCATTTGGAGCCAAGAGTGCGTGGGTACTATCCACTTGACCTTGACACTAACAACTGCTATAGAATTACAAATAACTCATGAACATACCATAGACACACTAGGACAACTCTAAGGATATTGGGAGGGTATCCAAATTTGACAATAACCAAGAGCGTAAACATCTTAACTCACAAACATGGAGGATTGGAGAGAAAACCCAACATAAACCATGAGCAATACTTACCTTGAAATTTAGAAGAGGCAGGATTAAAGGAGGAAAACAGTGAAGGGTGGGAGAAAGGTTTGGGAGGTTAAGGATTGTGTTTTTGGAGTTTGGCATAAGTGGGGGAAGGGTTTATATAGAGAGATGAGGTTTTTTTGTGAAACTATGATGTGTTATGGTATTAGGGGCGTGGCTATAGTGGTCTGTGACGGCTAAAGCAGTTAATAAAAGAGAATACAATAATGCGCATACACATGATTGCTGTAATGATCTACATCAATGAAGACTCCATGACATGAACTGCCTGACCATTATAACGGTCTATAACCACTATAACGGTCCTTTCTAAAGCGAACCACAAACCTGCTATAGATGCAATTGCACTTACCAGTCATAGAAGTGTAGGTTATGCGTTTTTCTATTTTCATGTATTCAGGACTTTCCCAATAACATGAGTAGGTCCATGGGGATCCTAAGGCTACACTAGACTTATCTAGAAACAAAAGGACATGAGGCATGTTATACTTCCCTCTTTAAAAAGATTTGGTCCCCAAATCTAAACTTGCATGTCATAAAGATCAAATAGATAGGATACTTGAATTGCATCGAGCCAGTTGGATATGCATATATGCCTGGAACATGCTAACATGATACTTTAACTGTATAGCTGATAAATTGGGAGGCAGTGTCATCCTTAAGGTCATCGCTCCATTACTCTAGCTAGGGATGCCATTTACTATGCCTGGAAACTTCTTCAATGACAACTCTTTCCCATTGAGGTAATCAAAGACACCTATCATGACACTTATATTGGGTAGCTCCACCTCTAGGGGCAGCCATTTCAACATTGCAAGTCCTTGTGCGCATGTGAACTCTTGAGGATAAAGGGTATTAAGTGTCAACTTTCATCCTTGCTTTATTTTTCTTTTTCTTACTTCTGACATAAATGGATGTAGTGGGGACTTAAAGTCCTCAATTTCTAAACTTCTTACTCTCTATGAGCATTATGTATAGAAATCAAAACTAAACCGTGCATACACATAAAAAAATGCAAACAATGAACATGGCATTCAAAAGCATCACTCTTAACTAGCATGTTTCAACAATCAAGGTCATGTTAATCAACCACATGCCTAAGCAGACATAACTGCAACCCACCACACTCATCACATCAACTATTTCATACGATAAGCTAGCATTTCACATACATTTTGAAAAGGAGTCTATTAAAGCTTGGGTGTTCCAAGGGGAAACTAACATACATATCAATCAATATAATATGCTCTAGGATTTTGAAAGTATTATGTCATGGCAAGATGCACAATCAGTTCCTCATACTAACTCTTCTTGCCTCTCACCTTCCTAATTCTTAATTAAATTCCTTCGCATGGAAACAAATGCTTCAAGACATCAAATTATGTTAACATATCATGCAAATACATGCAGTCAAGTTAAATGATAAGTTGCATTTATACACTCCTTTTCCTCTATAGCATTAAGCATATTGCATCATTTGTGTGCTAAATTGGTTAACATTTGGTAGATTCGCTGTTAGTTCTCATTGGATATCATTAAACAAAATCATGGTTCTTTGCACCATTTTGATAAGTAAATATATTTTGGAGCTTCCTGTACTTTTAACTCTCTTTTGTAAGTGATATTTGCTTCCAAGGGTTTCCCATGTTGGTGTATGAAGGCCATGGACATGCATAGAGCTTGCAATAGTGTTCAATTTGGGTGAATTTAGAGAGCTAAATAGAAGTTGTATGGAGCTCATTTATAGCAAGTATTGCAATAGAAAATTAGTCTCTTTCTTTACAGAGATCAGATTGAAACAAATAAAAATATTTTGGAAAGATTGATAAGTCCTTATAACTTTCGTGTTTAGCTCAAAATCTAGTTCTAAGGTTTGTTGGTAAAAATTAAGTTGTAAAATTAAAGGCTTCTGATGTTCTGATGATATCTAGTTCAACCCTTAGTTAGTATTTTGCCTATATATGGAGGTATAGATGTCCGATTGAGGTGATTCTTATAGTGTTACAAAGACTGTTAAAAGATTTAGAACTTCTAGCTCAAGTTCTAGGCTCAAAAGATAATTCAAACATTTTGGGGCTCAAAATGGGCTTAGAAGTGTATGAAGCCATATCTGCACAAGTCTTCAGACCGCTATCATGGCCCAGGATCACTGTAATGGCTCAGAACAGCTATAACGGTCACTAAAGAACAGGAATGAGCCAAAATTGTATATACTCCCTCCTTTTTAGTCCACATGTTCACGTTTTTTAGTTTTTTAAATTTAAAATATCAGTCAATTTCTTATATCAAGAAACATTAATTTTTTTGTTTTAAATACTATTGCTAATGTAATTAATTGTGTCTATTTTTCAACACATCATAATCATGTAAAATTATATTTTAATAGGGGTATTATATTTCACTCATGCATCTTTTTACCAATATCAAGATACATTTATTATTTTATTAATCTATATGTTTTTCTTTTATTTTGGACAAATGGAGTGAAAAGAAGAGAGTACATATCTTTGGCAAATGAGATTTATGTTTTGAAAATATTTATTATGTATTAAAATTTTTTTTATTTAACCACATATTTTGAAAATTGAATTTTCATATCCACAATTGTAACTAGAAAAAAAAAATACTTTTATAGTTATTACATTAAAACAATTTGACAATTTATGGGCTTAAGCCTTGTATTTTATAAAAAAAAATTAACAATTCACATTATTATTAAAAAAACTTTTACAATTTCATTTAATATAAATAATTTTCTACTTCTAAAAAATGCTTAACCAAATGGAACTTTTACATCTTTCATGTTCAGAAAAGAACCCTTTTTTTTTTAGTGTTATTCCCCTAAACCTGTCTCAAAGTCAAAACTCATGAGCTCTTCATTTAAACCAATTGTGCATTAATTGATTTCATTCATAGTTACAATAAAATAAAATAAAAGAACTACATAATTTGACCTGACTTATTTTTTCAAATGATAAAATTATTGACCTTACACCTATTAAGAGTATTTATAAGCCGACCTGACCCGCCAACTCAACCCAGTCTGAAGCTAATTGGAACAGGT
The DNA here is from genome assembly GCA_031216105.1 of Dalbergia cultrata. Classification (NCBI taxonomy): domain Eukaryota; kingdom Viridiplantae; phylum Streptophyta; class Magnoliopsida; order Fabales; family Fabaceae; genus Dalbergia; species Dalbergia cultrata. Next base: position 34,355,527 of record CM062349.1, on the reverse strand, counting down.
TTAGGTCTTGAAATTTGACCTGATATTTTTTTTATTTGGTCTGGGTCATACTTCATGTTAGCCTGACCCGTCCTAAAGTTAAATAATTCTTTTCAAGATAATTTTTAATAATAATTAGCGACAAATTACTAGATTTCACAGTTTAATTAATATATTTTACATAATTTGATATTATTTTTATAAGAGATTAATTTTGATATACTAGTAGTGTAAAAGAGTTTTACACTGTTATCCAATCAAATCTCTCTTTTTGTATGGCTTGTCAAGTAATGGAGGTTGAAAATAATCATATTTACTTATGTATCATCACATAATTGAATGAATGTGTAAAAAAATTTTACATTGTCGGCGCATTTTGATTAAATCCTTTTTTTTTTTTACTGATTTGATTATATATATATATATATATGATTGAATATCTCTTAAATTTTTATTTCTTACTTGTAAAATTTCATAATTTTACTATATATAACATTCAAATTATCATAAATTGTTTGAAAGTCGCGTTGACCCGGTCTAACCTAGTCACTAGTTGGGTTATTAACGAGTTAGGTTTGGGTTTCAAAAATTGACCCGATCTAGTAATCGAGCAGGGTTCAGGTTTGATCTAACATGCCCCATTGTTATGCATGAGATAACCCGTTGCACACTTTGCATGTTGTTTGTTTTAAAACCACTAAACTGCCTATTATATCCCATTAATTACTTGCAATAGTAGAAAAACAATGTTGTTGCCATTGTAAATGTCTTTAATTTGATGTTTATAAAAATTAGTTAAATTATTAGTTCAATCAATCCCAAAAGAGGGATGACTCACCTGATTAGCATTTTACTCATGTATCAATGTCTCTTGGTTTAGATATTTGGATTTTCTGTTAGTGGTTGATTTATTAGCATCACCTTAAGAGCTTAAAGAGTTTGGAGACATTTTTTGACCTTGAGCTACGGGGAGTCTTCCCTTTAACCTGAAACTTTATATACCAAGAAAACATATCAGTCAATGAAATAAATAAAAAGAAAGAGCATATTACATTTACCTTCCTCAAAGTTGGTTGATATCACACTTAAACCCTTTGATTTTTTAAAATGACACATACCTTCTTTAAAAGTCATTGTGGTGACATCCATCTTGGATGACACGCGAGTTGCATGTGACTAAAATATATGGAATGATTGTTATATCTTTAATTATATGTCCAATTTATATTGAATGCCACCCCCCTAAGCCACCATTCTCTTCACCTTTTTTCCCAAATTAAGATATAGCCCCCAACTTCCAAACTCCACCATACCAAGCAGCATGATAAAATTATGAAGATACTTCTATAGCAAGCACAATTATAAAGCCATAGTTAGATTTTTTTACTGTGCTCCAATGTCGCCTTCACCATACCATAAGACCCTTTTTTCTATTGTGCCCATGTTCGTGTCGACTTTTGCATCAATTGTCGAAGATGCACTAAGGGCAGTGGTTGGCCATTCACAGATCTCTACCCCCAAAATTGCTCGTTTGATCACCTTTGCTAGGACCCAAATCCTTTTCAATAAACCATTTTGAAGGGAAAAAGAATTGTGCTTGTGAGGGATCAAATGGTTGAGAGATATAAAGCAACAAATAAGCAGCAAGTGAAGAGCAAGATAGAGCCAAGGGCAATGATGTGCTAAAAGGTAGTGTTTGGTAACGAAAATATAGAGATATTGATTGCAAAAATGTAGTTGGAGGAGGGGACAGAGACAAAAATTTCAAATTTATCTAAGTTCTAAGATAATTTTTTAGTCAATTTCTATCTTTTAAAAAAAGAGGGATGATGGACACATGTTTCTGGAACACAAATTTAAAATATTTTTATAAGAATATTTCTTTAAACATTTCATATTTTATCTTTGCTTTTATCACATTTAATTTTTTTCTTCAAGTTGTAACATAATCTTATTCATATTTTCATCAATCACTATGTCCTTTATACCTTTATCAAACACAATTTCATCTCTGTCTCTAATATTGTCATCATCTCTATTGTCTCATTGTCTTCATTCTTTCTCTCAACCTAGGCAACTAGTGAACACAAATGGTTAGGGGAACCAGAGGGTTTGAGAAAGAAAGAATAATTAGGAATAATGTGAGTGTTTTTTTTTAAAAAAAAAACTAATGTTAAAAAAGAGCAAGATACATTTAATTTTTGGGTTTTCAAATTGTTGAAGGCTAGCAAGAGTGGTGGGCATTTGATATGGATGGAGGTTGGAGAATATGGAGAATTGGGGTTTATGTTTTTAAGTGTAATTTTAAAATTTGGTAACATATTTGAAGGTAAGGAAGGTAATGTAATTTTAAAAATTTGAAGGAGCTAAATATAATATCAATTGGACAAATCAAGGGAGCTGAATGATGTTGGGTTTAATTTAGAGAAAAAGTGAAAATTTATTAGTAAAGTGAAATGATTATGACTAGTTATGAGCCAATGTCTAGAAATGAAGTTGACAAGTTAATATTACCTTCATTTTGAAACAATTGTCCATTTTCAAAATTTTAATTTTTTCACAAATAAAATAATTATTCATTTAGGAAATTTAGATAATATTAATTTTTTTTCCAGTTACACCCTTATTTAATAGTAGAAGGAGGAGAGATTAGGCTTGAGTTTGATAATGCTCTCAACTGAGATACTTTGATTTATGAAAAATATAAGAGATTTTTTTTTCATTTGGTAAAACAAAAGGCTATGGTACTTTGGCTCCTGACTTTTAAAAGTCAATGGTACTTTTGAGAATGAGATGATTTTTAGAATTGACTTGTGTTCTCTGAAATTAAAAAGATTAAATAATATCTTATTTTAATTAATGACAATAAACATATAGAAATTATCATCTTTAATATATATATATATATATTCATTGTTATCATTTTTTTAAGTGTATTAACCAAACACTACTATTATAACTTCTGCTTATTAAGAATAACTTTAATATTATTTTACCAAATAATACTACTATAATTTTTCAAGAGCGACTTTTGAAGTCCAAAAAGCTCAATAACTCTCAAAAAACCACATCAATACCAAACAAGCCTAAATTGAAAAAATATCGACTGATAATTATGGGAAAGGCGGGGTAAATTAAATAAGAAGGATAATTTTATAAAATATATCTAAATTTTCTTAAAATGAGTCTTTCTCTATCCACATGCACATTTAAAATTGAACAATTATTTTCAAATGAGGGAGTATAATTTTGAGTTTAGACTACCATTAATTGATTGATAGATGTTTCAAGTTTTATATAAAATAAGTTAAATGGATAGTTTTATTGCTTAAAATCCCATTATTATTGTATAAATGCATTATGAATTTGGGATTTACAATGTAATATTTGAGTTGACTCAATGGCAAGTGTGTTGGATTATGATGTAAATATAATGTCCAGAATAACATCGGTCTTTGATAGACAAAATTAAATTATTGTATATTCATACTATAGGTATAGGAATTAGGTTATTTAATTTCCACAGGACAAAAGGAATTAATTGCATTGGCTTTGCATCTTATCCTCCTCCAATCTAACTCAATCTTCTGCACTTGCGTCACAAACGAAATGATAAATCTCTATCCGAATTAGTTTATACCTATAAATTAAAAGGAGTTTCCCATGTGTTGCTGGAAATCAATTAACACGAGTTTCATGTAAGAAATTTTTTTTTGTATAAGTACAATTTTAAAACTCTATTTTTAAGCACTCTTACAAAAAGGTCTTTGAACCTATAAATGAGTGAATATATATTGAATAAAATTAATGAAATTAACCTTTATTATAAGTGTATTTAAATATAAAATGTTAAACTTATCTCCAAGTAAAGATTTCTCTTCATATGAAAAACCTTGGTGACTTGAAAAGAGGAACAATGCATGTTCTTGTGAGAGGCAGCTACATGTGACGCTGTGTACTTATTCTCCTTTCCCCATGTTCCCATATTTTCAAACAACAATCAAATGGAAAAGGAGGATTTGCCCAAACGTAAATGACAAATATATATATTAATTTTATATATAAAAGTAAAAGAAATAAATATTGATTATTAATTTTTATATTAAAAATTAATATTAAAATATAAATCTAATTTTTTAAATGAATATATAAATATTAATTATTATTAATTAATTTTTATTTTTAATTATTTATATATAGTTATACAGTACAGAGTTGCCTCTTTGACTCCCGTATTAAATCACATATACCCATGTGTGTCTGGACTGGCAATCATTATCTTATGTTTTCAGAAAAACACTGTTTGTGCTGTTGAGTGCATTTATGTATGTTCCGAGTCTTCTGGCTGAGTTCTCATCATCATAGTGAATTCGATGCACATTTTGTTTGTACACTATACATAAATATGACAAAAATATAACAGTGTCGATTTTGGATGCTTTGTTGAGTAATTAATAATGATATACTTGTAATATATGAGTACAATTAGTCAAGTTGTTAATTCAACAATTAATTCCACAATATCGTTGACAGTGACCAGTAGGTGAGAAAGAGATGGGGCTTATTGTCCGTATAGTATGTGTGTGTCTATATATATTTTGAGCAGCTTTAATTTCCCCTCTAATTACGCGTTCGTATTTTTAGATTTTTTTTCTTGACTTGCTAAAATCAATCATACTGAGAGAGTCTAAGCCAGGGCTAACTCTTCTCAGACAACGTCTCAAAGGTCTAATTTAGTTATGTACGTCGATAATAGCCATTAGTCTCACTGCTTTATAATAATTTTCAATTTTTAATTTTTTTTATGTTTCAAAATATCTATCTATTTATAATATTTATGTAGTATTATTTTTTCTTTCATTTATACCCTTAATATAAATACATTTATTAAATATTAATATATTTATTAAAATGAGTAATAATTATTAGATAAAAATAATTTTATGAATTCATATAATTTTCTATATTTACCAATTTATTTTTATTTTTCTTTATATGTTTATTATTTGATTATTAATTGTCAGGAAGGAATAAATATGCTGTAGCTAGCTACTTGGCGATATCCATGGTTAAGTATGAATAATGAACAGTCTAGCTTGGATTTCTGCCAATTCCTTACGTCGTGAATTAAGTATTTGTGATACTGATGGATCGATGTAAGAGTTGGTTTTGGTTTTTGCTATCGATTTGTTTCCCCTTATTAATGAAGCGCCTACCATTTTATGAGTTATATTTCGATACGTCTACTTTTTTTATAATTTTTCCATTTTAAATAAATTTTTTTTCATCTTTTAAGTTTGTCATAAAATAATATACTTAGAACACAATTTAAATTTAAATACATTACTTTATAAATAAATTTTAAGATAAAAAATATATTTATTTTAAAATAGAGAAAATATTAATTTTTACGACTATCTTTGTTTATTTATAACTGTCTTTTTAAAATACAATTAGAATTTAATATATTAAAAAATAATATATCTAGATAGATTAATTTTTCAAAAAGTGGACCTATTTCTCGCCATTATTAATGAACTGACAGGAGTGCCTACCTTCATATATATATATATATATATATATATATATATATATATATATATTTTCTTTGGTCTGCTTTGAAAGACTTTTTTCATTTTTTTTCCTCCGATAAAGCCTGGACACTATGACTATGGAGGGTTCTGATCGATGTTCGAAGAGTGCAATTACATTTCGTGCCAGATAAAATATAAATTTTGTTCCTTTTAAAAGTATATATATAAGAAGAAAAATGATAAATTCTCTTTATCCGTGTGTCTAAAAACCCTCTGAATCTAAAATCTCGCTCACGTATATAAAATGCTCGTTAAATGTTGTATAAATTATAATTTATGTTATTGTGCATAAAATTTTGAATTAAAAAGATTATTAAGTTGATAGTTAGGAAAATATATCATTAATGTGAGTTTAATATATTAGAAAAAAATTATAATTATCGGACTCAACTTGATGATCGACCCAATCTAGATATTGGATTATTGGCTCACTGATTCAACTGGACAAACCAAATATAATTAAATTAATATATAATACTCAATTTATTTTAGCTAAATATGTAATATACATACTTCGTTACATATATATAACAAAGAGCGACATTGGCAGAGTGGCTGTGAAGCATACCCTCACCTTGCTGGATGTGGGTTTGATCCTTGCATCTTGAAATTTTGGAAAAATTCTTGGAAGTGCGGTCAAAGCTGGTTAGATGCAATCAATGCCGATTTGGTGTGCTGGTTCACTCTTCCTTTGATCGATTCATATGAAGAACTGGACCCGTGACCGATTCACTGGTTTTCGGTCCAAACCGGCCAGCGTAGTTCAATTCTAATAACTATGAGATAAACAACTTTTATGTAAATGTATAACTTTTATATTTTTGCAATATGTTTTGGACTCAAGTCTCACTTAGTAAGACCAGCTTGATTAGCGAAAGATTTCTTAGACTTAAGTACCACAGTAGATGGTCCATCCCATGGGTATCGCTTTGACCTTTGAGCTAATTCTTTACCAAGTCATTCTTCTTCTAGGAGGTCTCCTGTGTGTCAATCTCTCAAAGAAAACACCAAACTTGAGTCCTAAAAGATAGTTTCAACACAAAACTAAAGCTATGAGATCCCGTACACTTAATTAAGTAACACGCTTGGATGAGATGACTCCTTGATACATTGTAATTTTGTCATTCTCATTTAAATGTCAATGACCACGGCAACCCACTATAGTTGCCCACTTTAAGCAACTTCACTATGGTTATCGAGGCGGCCTTTCCCAACTCAGTCACTCCCGTTCTAACCTCTCAAATGAAAGTACCAAATGATAAAAGTCCCTACTTGAATTACAAAGAAATACCACGACAATTTTCTATTCACGTTCAACTATACTATTAAATATTCTCCTATTTATACACAATTGACATGATAATATTATGAAATTACTGATTGGTTTGTATAACAATTGAAGAACAATTGTTTTTTAAATTTTTCTTGTTTCTTCTTAAGGAAGAAATTCTTCCTCCTCTATGTCTATCTAGCGCCATCAAAAAAATTTGAGAGATGTAAAAATAGTGGACTAGCTAGTCCTAACAAAAATGGTTGGTGAAAATGATATGTGGACGGGAAGAGATGAATAATTCCTCCAAAGGATGAAAGAGTTCTTATTGTTAAGGGCTAATTACAAACACTTCTCCTGAGGTCTTTTATAATTACACTTATCCATTTTTAGATTCTAAAATATCATGTCCCCCCTTGAATTAATTTAAAACCATTACAATTACACCATTTTACTTATTTTTCTATTTATATTAATAAAAAAGTCAATTGAAATATCAAGATTGTCCCTCATCCCACTAACCGCTTGCAACACTAGTCTGCCTACCCATCCATTTTCAGTTCCTCCACACCCAAACACATGCTCATAACACTCCTTCTCCACCACACTTATGAACTACACAATCCAAAACCTTACAAAAGTTCCCACACAAGAATGGAATTCTTGCTTGAACACCTTCTAACACCTTCAACAAAGTCATTCCTCAGTACGAAAAAAAAAAGTTGTTCCTCGATTTTGAGCCAAAAAAAAAAGATGAAGACTTAAAAACACAAAATGGAAGCTAGAATGAACAGGACCCTAATTTGAGGAGTGGAGATAGAAAAGAAAAGGGGCATGGGGTGGTGGCTAGATCCAATTGTAATGCCCTAAGTATACTGTTACCTAGAAAAACTTAGAGTAGTACACGTGTCCTTAAACAAATCCGGGTTCTGAATTTCACTAAGCCTAAGATCTTACACGTCTTTGGAGGGCTATATGATAGAACCATATTTTTTAGATCAAAAGTCTCGGTAATGGTTCCTAAGAGGAAATTAAGTTAAATGATTGTTTTTAACAAATTTTACGAAACCTTTAAATATTCAGTTTTTAGCCCCCAAGTTTTAAAAATCGTAATAATTCCAGGATTTGATCTAAAATCCAAAATTTAGATTTGATTGGTTGGAATTTTGATTTTTTAGATATTTTATTTAAATTCAAATGGGGGATATTTCTTTATTTACATTTATGTTTTAAAGTTAATGGAGAGTAAAATAAATGAGGACATTAACTCATGTAAATAAGTGAGTTCTGAAGAGTGAAAGACCATTATGGGGAGTAAGAGACTATCCTGGAGAGTGAAAAATCATTTTGGTGAGCACTGCAACGGTCATGGAACAGTAAGGCGGTGCAGGGGACAATTTTCATGCTCTTTGACGAGCACTGCAACACTCATTTAGCACTGTAGCGGTCAACAGTCCAGGGTTTCAAACCACAAAACATGACCCCCCCCCCCCACCCCACCCCCCAAAAACACAAACCCTCACCTCCCTACACCATTCTACCTCTCTTTCACTCCATTTTCATCAATCTAACTCCAATGTTTCACTTCCAAGGTTTAAAGGTATGAGATTCTACTAGTTTTATTTCCTATTTCTTTCATTCTTCTCTTATTCTTGGGTTAAATCTCGGGGTTCCCCTTTGTTATTATGTCATAATGTTCATCCACCATTGATGGGTTTAAAACAGAGTTATTAAGAGATTGATCTAGAGTTTTATTACTTTACTGGCAAATAATGGTACCATTTTTGTCTCCCAAGGTCCTGTTGGTGTCAATCCTATTTATTCTACCACTCTAGGTGAATGGGTTCGTATTCGTGGCTCCTATGTTGAGCATTAGAATTATTGTCATGAAAATATGGCTTTATGTATGGTTTTAGTGATTACTGTAAATATATTTGATACTCTTGTTGAACTATATGATTTTGGAAATGTAGTTTTGAAGAAAGCATGTATATGATTTTGAGTGAACCATGGGACACTATTATTGAAATGATATTATGATTATTTGATGGTGAATCATGAATATTTAAAGCTATCATGTTGATTTTATGATTACGGGTAAGTTGAATTTTGTTATAAGAGAAAGTTTTGAACCCTAGGGTAGAAGCCCTTGTAAAATATAGAGAAAGAACTCAGTTTCCTATTTATTAATATACAGTAGCTATAGAGAAACAGACAGCAAGTTAACGGCTGAATGATCATTAACCTTGGTATCGAGTTGTCCAGAGGACAATCTCATAGAGCAAAGAATGGAACTTGTTTAGGTGTCCATATTAGATCCCTGATAGATCATAGAGCAGCACATTTTAGAACCATAGAGTAGAGATTCTTGTTTCTCTAGTTAAGTACTATTGTTGATTATAAAGACAAATAATGATTTGGCTTTTATATATATATATATATATGAAATGTTTTAAAGCTTTAAACTCTTATTGTCTATATGATATATTGCATGTTTTCTCTGGTATTCCATGAACAGGGTTGCAGGTGTGGATTCACTCACTGAGTTTTTGTATAAAAAGTCACCCATCTCTTTTCCTCCTATTTACAGATATAGCAGCTGTTGCGGATTCTTCCCAGCCACCTACTTCCTAGTAGCAATAGAGAATCCGCTGGTGAGTTTCACTTGAGTGAAGCATTCTCAAGTCTGTAGAGTACTCCAGTGCCATTGCAGGCAGGAGGGATTATTTTGCATTTTGCATATTTGATCATATTATGGTTTGTATTTAATGGATCTGGTCAGTTCTAAACAAATGTGACTAGTTGATATATATTTATATTTTTATGTATAGATGATACTATAATTTCAGACTTCAAATATTGATTATGAAACTTTAGTTATAAATAGCTTGATTTCAGAAAAATAGGTGATTTGTATTAAAAAATGAAATCCTGTTTTACATGGATTTTCCTCTTTAAATATGCATATAGAGTAATGCACAGGTCATGAGGCTTACGTGGGGATAGGATTCCTCATGTGCTGGATACATGCCCAAATCAGGTCGTGACACCAATGGCCATGTGATAGAGAACAGAAGACTGGCCGAAGTGTTGGCTATGGAACCAATGAGTCTGCTCAGCTACGGCATGCGCATGGTGGTTTGTACGATGGTGGAGATGCAGAAGCGGCGGAGATAATGGTGACCTGAGGTGGTAAGACAAATGGGGCGCAAAGGGCGGCGTTGTGCATGTTGTTACACAATGGTCATTTGTATCATGAAGAAGGGACTACGTGGTGGTGGCAGATGCCAGGCTTGCGGTGGAAAGTGGTTTGAAATTGAGGAATGGGAATCTTATGAGCGTGTGTTTAGGCATGGGTGAAGTAATAATGGAAGGGTGGGTGGAGTGGTGGCTTGGGTGGGTATTGGGGATGGGTGGTGATGGTGGCTGTGAGATTGACGACAATTTTGACATTTCAATTACTTTTTTTATTATTATAAATAAGACAATAAGAAAAAAGGGTGTAATTGTAATGATTTTAAATCAATTAAGGGAGGTTAGTTATTTTTTAGAATCTAGAAGGGAATAAACATAATTACAAATGACTTTAGGGGAGGTCCCTGTAATTCGCCCTATTGTTAATAAATACTTGCCATTGCATATATATATATATATATATATATATATATATATATATATATATATATATATATATATATTGTAGTGAAGCTCATTGTACTACATGTAAACATAATTTTAAATTATGGTCTGCAATTGCAATTACAAATGCACACTTTTTGGGATTTGAACTTATATCCTCATCTTTTCGAGGACTAAGCTCATTACCACTCATCCAATAGCTTATTGGAGGATGGGATATGTACAAATACTTGTAAACATAATTTTAAATTATGGTCTGCATCTACAATTACAAATGCACTTTTTGGGATTTGAACTTATATCCTCATCTTTACGAGGACTAGGCTCATCACCACTCGTCCAATAGCATATTGGAGGATGGGATATCTACAAGGACACTCGACACTAAGTCAATAAATGAATGAGGCATAACGATTCCTAAAGTGTAGAGAGTAATAGAATTGTGATAGCTATGGGGTGTTGAGCCCCTTCCATATAGTGAGCTGACCCTGTAATAAATTAGGAGATAATATTCCCTAAATAGAGGATATATTCCTTAAATTGAGTAGATATTATATATATTCTATATTTAGTGGGAGATATGATCTAATATAAGAGATATGGTAAGATAATAGGAGCTATGGAGGGATAATATGAGATCTCTAGATTATCTCATAGGTGATTAAGGAAATATACTCCACTAAATCAGGGGAGAATTTTTAGGTGATCATTATGCCACATAGGTGATCTATGGAGCCCTTTTTTGAGTTTTTTGAGGCTAGGCCGAGTTTTGGACCCATATTTCTAGTTTAGTACAATAATATACTTTTTTTCTTAATTTTCCACATCTTGGTGTGACGGCAACCATAATTTAAAACCATGTGTGCTAATGTATATTGTGTATATGATGATATTTTATACATGTATACTCTTGGTAGAAAAAAGGATAAAGATCAAGATTAGAATTGAACTCAATCCTACTCATGAATAGAACCCTCTAGAAAGCTTTATATATATATATATATGTAAAGCCATTTGGTCGAGTGAAAGAAACAAAAAATATAAGATGTTGGAAAATAAAAATTTAATCCAAGAAAGAACACGGACAAAAATTGAGAACCCTTGTGTCTTGTGCAGCAAGTAACTAGCCAAAACCATATGACACAAAATGAGAAAAACAAGTGTATTGTGATAATTGGCAACAGTTTCGAAAGGAGAACTTGACATATTTCAATTTGGAATATACCAGTGCCGAGAGATACTCAACCTTCCTCCATTGGTGATTTGCAAACTCACACTAATTCCTTATTCTCTTTTCTTACTACCTCTAGAGTACTGAGGTATACATATCTTGGAATGTTTGTTAGGTATACTTCATAGGCCATAAACCCATAGTCTTGGTTGGGAAATTTTGTTCTGGTAATTAGAGAAAATTATGTAAGAAATTGTTATAGACTATGCCTAGAACTAATATAAAATGGATTGGACACTAACCCTGAAGACCCTGAGAGTTATGAGAATCCTAGATGAGGATATTCCATGTGAAAGTAGGAACTTAACTCCTCCACTCACATCCCTTGTATCTCTATAAAAAGGCCTTTGAACAATTGATTTAATAGACCATGAAGACATGCTCTCTTTTTTTCCACTTATAGTGTCTCTTGACCCATGCTAACTTGGCCTAGGATTAGTTGGTCCCCTCTATGTTGGGGACCAATGTTAGGCCCTTTATCTCAAGGTAAAAATTACAAAGATAACCCTATTTTGAGTTTAAGTTTTCTTTTCCTACCACTCGTATTTATAAAAAGAAAACACTAATATTTCTGCGCAGCCACCACTAGGTAAAGGCTCTGCCTTTATTTGGAAATTTGTCTATTTAACACAACAACGAAAACCCATCTCCAAATTTAATTTGATTTGTTCCTCATGGCTAGAGTCTCCACCAATACGTATTAAGAGTTAGATTTAAGTTTACAGAGTTAAACTATTCGTTATAGTAGCAACCAAAAATGGAATTTGCTCCAAGACAAAGACACCTAGAATTTTCTATTTTAAATGAACTAATGAGAAAATGCAACCAAAAATGAACTTTGCTAGCTACTATGCCAGTCACAAACTCACAATAGCAACCAATGCATAAAGGTTCAACATGCATATAAAAGGAACCCACTTTTTGTGTTTTCATTTATCCCCTTTTAAAGCACTCACAATAGCAACCAATGCATAAAGGTTCAACATGCATATAAAAGGAACCCACTTTTTGTGTTTTCATTTATCCCCTTTTAAAGCTCATATTTTTAATCTCAAATCTATGAAATTTCAGGTTTGGTTTAATATGGTCTTGCTGCAAGTTGAAAATTCCTAGAGGAAGAACCTAATAAATTCTTCTACCAATTTGTTCTCAAGATCCATATTGGTCATTGAATGTGATAAACCAATTCATGGCCTATTGTAAAGTTTAGCTTTGGTGATGATCTTGATGTTTAGAACACTACAATAGCAATTGGTATGGTGTTGTCACGGTGGTTGACGGACATAGAAGGGCTCGGTAGGTGGTGGTGGATGGGACAAATCTATCTCACCAAGAGAGGAAGAGGAAAAAGTAGAGGGACAAGAAGGGAACTTTAAATTCTATTTAATAAATTATATATAATATTATGAGTATTGTTTTGAACCCACGTGTTTAAATCCTATTGGTTAATGGTGAGAGGAGTAACTTTGGTCCCTAACTTATAGAGACCAATGTCACGACCCAACCTAGGACACGTGACCGGCACATGAGAAGTCACATTCCCACGTAAGCCTTGTGACCTGCTAGTTATCTCTATATGCATGCTCTGTTTCGCAAAGTCTGTTTAAATTATTATATTTCCTGCAGACCAACTACATGTTCTCTAAAATCAAGATAATTATATCTGGAATCTTGTAACAAAACCTTTCAAGTTCCAAATCCCAAAATCATTTATATATATAAATCAACATACAGTTATCCAAATGTCTAAGTTATTGTACACAAATCAAGTGTAATTATAATATACCAAATACAACTTAAAATATGCTCTAGGTCCAGGATCATGCCTGCAAATACACTAGAGCACTGAAAACCCATGACAATAATGCTCCCTACTGGAATCTAATGCTACTAGAAGGAAGATGGCTAGGAAATTCCCTCAGCAATTACAGTATCTGTAAAATATGAGAAAAACAGAGGGGTGAATTTTATAACCAAAACACAGTGAGTGAGTCCTCACCTGAAACCCTTTTTCATAGGACACCAAAGAAGCAATGCATAAAATCATAATAACATTAATAATATTCAAATGCCTTACATAATCAAATACACATACACATATACATATATATAATTACCAGTCATCATTTTCCAAATGTAAAATAATTTCCCCAATTCACTTTCATATCTAAAACCATATCAGTTCATTCTATTGTAGCTACTAAAAAATAGTAAACTTTGCTTTGATTTGTGGGTGCTCAGGTTCTCGTGAACAAGAGCCCCTAACTAAAATTATAATTGTTTGCCTCCATGGCTACTTAAGGAATTGCCTCCATGGCTGCTTGATACACCGCCTCCTTGGCAGTTAGATGTACCAAGGCTACTGTTCTGTAAACAGGAATGATATGTATTTCAACTGAGAAGGGATAGAATTAACAATAAACTCTTAGTATTTTAAGAGCATATGAATCCTTGAAACTTTGACAGTCTGACCTTAGCATAACTGTGGATATGAAATCATGTATAAAGGATCACCAGTTTGAAGGCATTATGATTTCAAAAGCCATAAAATATGTAGTTGGCAGTTGTTATGTGTAACGCCCTTCTAAGTACAACCTCATCCTTAAGTCATGATAGCGTACTCGGGAGTTGTTACTAATAAAATAACGGACCTCTCTTAGATATCTTGAACAAAGGTCGGTTGAATCGTGTAGTAACTAATGCGAGGTTCTATCAAGATATATATATCAAATGCACAACATAGTTATTTAAATACAAAGTTGAATATACAAGAAAGCTCTTTAAGAGATTTACAGTACATCTGATCATCTTTTAAAGGTACAGACATATATATATATATATATTATATAAAACTAACTACAACAAATACAAGTCTTCTCTACTAAACTACTGCAAAGAGATTTCTTTTATACAATAGCCTCCTGGTCCTCTGGTTCAATTTGTAGACGACACGGAAACAAAAGCATAAGGGTGAGAATTCTAAAATTCTCAGTAAAGTATGCCCAAAACATATAATGAAACTCATGTCATCATTATCGTCCCAGCCACTTCGGTTTATTAAAAAAATGTGAGCATGCAACATATGTCAAAGGTTCATTTTAAAGTTCTAAAACTATTTTTTTAAAGTGGGTCTCTTTTAACCAATCACTTGATATACACATGTCATACTACTTAACCTTATAGTAATGTATTTACAATTTTACGTACTCTCAATACATCGAAGATATTCTCAAAAACATCATCTCTATCTTTTCATGTCCTTGTCATTCTAAAGGGGACTTTCTCGTGCCCTTTACATATTAAAGGAGACTCTCCCATACCCTTTACATTCTAAAGGGGACTCTCCCGTGCCCTTTACATAGCAAAGGGGATTTTCATTCTTTACTTAGCACATACATCATCCTTAAGCTCACCTATACTGGCATGCATTAGTATAAATTTTTTAATTTCATAATGCTTCAAACATATATATATCATTCATTTATCACCTATCTTTTTACTAATGCATATTTTACTCACATATGAGCAATCAATCACATGTGATTCTCATTCCTTTCTTATGAACCAAATTTTAAAGTACATAGCATGCATTTATATCTATCATAGTTGCATTAAAGGACATTTTACTTCCAAATCAAGAATTTAGCTTAATTCTAGCACATTTACAGATTTCTCACTCAAGTAATAAAAATTATTCTTATACGAAACCATCAATTTCATGTCCACAAAAATTCTCCATGACACCTCAATGTGTCCCCAATGTCCTATAAAGTTTTCAGAGCAAAACAAGTTCTCTAACAATATTTATAAAATTTTACAAATTCGGAGGTCAGAATTGCTTAGTTTTGGCTAATAGCCAGAAATCTCAAATTTTCTACCCTATCAAATGAGCTCAAAACTTCATAAAAAAATTTAAGTTTCAACTTCAATATGGATTCAACCTCCTGTAAAAATTTCAGCTCACAATTTGATCATTTACTATGGTAATAAAATTAGACAACTTTAGTGCTACAAATTGGATTGGCTAGGCAGAAACCCTGACCTATTCGGTTCTCAATTTTTTTAAAATAGAAAAAGTTCTTAATATGAGCCAAGAAAATTAGTAAAAACTCTTCTGTGTGTTAGCTTCATCATATAAAATTTTTAGCTCATAACCATGTCTCTAAATTAGTGAGAAAAATCAAAGTTTTTCAGCTGCTTACTCAAAAATAGGATTTCCAATAGCAAGGTTTAGAACATGTATTAACAAAATAGCTTATCTAACTTCATCCAAACCCCCTACCAAAATTAACACATCAATATTCATGCATATTCATCCAATAAAACCCAGAATTTCGGAATTATTAAATCATAATATTCCAGAGCAAAATCAGGAAGAAAATTGGACGAAATAAGCCCTACTTGTGATGCTTGAGACTTCTAACTCCAAAAGTACTTCTAAGAATGGTTTTTCTTCACTTCAACCTTCCAAACAACCCCTAAATCTTCCCTTCAATAGTGATTTATGATGGCTCAAAGTGAAAAAATAGTGATGAATTAAAATTCTAATCGGTTAGATTTGTAGGTGGTGATGTCTAGAACAAGTTTTGTGAAGGAAATTTGTGGTTTCATCAAGTCTAGGCTAGGTCTTTGGAGTTTTGAATCAAGTTTCAAGTATTTTGAGGAACAAAAAATGGAGTGGTTGCTATTCTTTTTAGCTGGCCGAGAATAAAGAT
Organism: Dalbergia cultrata; assembly: GCA_031216105.1. Lineage (NCBI taxonomy): Eukaryota > Viridiplantae > Streptophyta > Magnoliopsida > Fabales > Fabaceae > Dalbergia > Dalbergia cultrata. Next base: position 34,339,099 of record CM062349.1, on the reverse strand, counting down.
GAAAAATGATGAGATTTTTTATTATTTTTCTTATTTGAAGATAATGTACACAATTTATGAATTAATGTTTTCTTTGAAGATAATTATGTGCATTTTGTAACATTTTCATTGGCTATTGAAAAAGAAAAGGATATGTATTACTCTATACCATACACTTGTCACATTAGATGGCAAGCTTGTACTAATAGCTTTATACAGTGTAAAAACTACACATCATCATTTAACCGAATGGGTAAAATAGTGTACCAGAATAGTCAACTATTACTCGAAATTAATTCTAGATATAAAATATTTATTCATACTCATTTCTAATATTAGTCCTATGATTACTCAATTTTGGGTATCTCCGGACTCTAATTCTAAGGTTTCGGCTGTCCTGACGAGCATGTGGGACCCGCAAGTTACTATTCAATTTTTTCTTTTTTTTTTTACAAATTCATTAGATCGTTCTTATCATTTCTGTGTTTGTCATATTTTTGAAACTATGACCATAAAAACTAAAATTAATTTTTAAATAATTTTTAGGGTGTTACATTATAAGTTTACAACTCTAACAATCGGACTTTAGCATAACCATGGCTTTGAAATCATGCCTAAAGGATTATCCTTTTCAAACATTTATAATTTCATATATCCTCAGAATATGTAGACGCCAGCTGTTTTGAATCTCATGAAGATTCAAGCTCTAAAACCTTTTGATTCATTCTCTAATACATAATTCAAACCATCAAACTTTTCATAACTATAACTCTCAATATCATATTTCAAAATAGCAAGGTTTACAATCACAAATCTATTTTCTTCTCTAAATTGCATATATGATATAAAACTACTTCATATACATAAATCAGTTCTAGAATCCATTGAAACAGTGACAAAAGTCTCTAACCATCAAATACACTTGAAATCAGTTCAACAATCATGGTCACATGAGTTTTATCAAAAGCCAATCTCATGCTTTAAAATCAACAGTTTCCAAAACATATAATTCAACAATAACTTCAATTTCGTGTACAGTATTTCTCTAAAACCAATAGTAGAATATATTTTCATGAAAATAACTCTAATACAAAACATATAGATCACAGATGTGAACCCACTCACCTGATGGGGTGAACAGTGAAAAACTAACACCAACAACATAACAGGAAGCAGAATTGACAGTAATTTCTACTATAGAAGTCATAGAACTCTAAATCAAGCTCTAAAACCTCTAAATACTCAAAACACATCTCTAACAAGGTAGAAAACTTCTCTCCCTTGAGAAGCATGGAGAATCACCCTAATAATAAGAAGGAAATAGAGAAAAGAGAGCAAAAACAAGAGAATAACATACCTTAAAGACTTAAGAATGAAAGATTGGAGTTAGATTGATGAAAAATGGAAAAGGAATGGAGGTTTGGAGGTGAGAGGTCATGTTTTCAGGAGTGGAAGGAATGGGGGTCATGTTATGAGGCGTGGGAATGTTATGGACCCCGAAATGAGGGTTTTTAATGTGCTGTTGATCTCATGGGTGGTGAATGACCGCTGAGGCGGTCCCCTACCCTATTGCATCACTACCTTACTCTTTGTTGACTGCCTGGACGGTCATATGACCGCTGGGGTGGTCTCATTTATTTACATTATCAATTTTAAGTTAATGTCCTCGTTTACTTTACTCTCCATTAATTTTAAAGCATAAATGTAAATAAGGGAATACCCTCAATTTGGACTCAAATAAAATATTAAAAAAATCAAAATCCTAACAAATTGAAATCTAAATTTTGGGTTTTAGTTCAAATCTAAAAATTCTCACGATTTTACAAACTTGTACGCTAGAAACGGGGCGTTTAAAGATTTTGAAAATTTCATTAAAAATCACTTTTTAACTTATTTTTCTTTAAGGAACAATTACTAGGATTTTTTGTCCCAAGAATATGACTCTATCATATGGCGCTCCAAGGAAGTATAGAGTCCCAACTTAGTGAAATTCAGGGCCCAAAATAACGGATGAGGGTAGCTAGCACCTTTCTGAATTCGAAAAAAATTTCTAACCTTTTAATTTAAAATCGGAGGTATTACAACCAATGAATCCTTGACTTGCTAACTTAAGTATCAAAGTGCTTGCAGGTACATCCCACCAATTCAGATTTTGGAGCAAGGAGGATCATCCCTGCAATTTCATGTTTCCTAACCTGCTTTGGAGTTCAAGGATATTCTATCCAATTTATCGAATCCAAATTGAAATGTTTAGGGTTTGTTTGTCTTTTTTTTTTTTTTTTTGGTTATCAAGATTTTGAAAAAAAGTAATGAAAATTATGTAATTATTTTTCCTATTTTTTAATTTTCTATTTTTAATTTTTTTTACAAAATCTTAAAATAAAAAATAAATTGATAATTGAACAAATAAATAAAAAAAATTCAAATAAAACCTAAGCGTATTATTTTGAGAAACTACCATTAATAAGTGGACACGTTGCACTTAGATTCTACACATTGTCTAGCCAACTTGAGATGAGATGACCAATGCTTGCAATTGTTTATATAGGAGAAATGAAGGTTTTGGTCGTTTAACTTATTTTCATATTTTTTAGTTTTGGTTCTCTAATTTATTTTTTTTCAGTCCTTTAAACCCTTCACAATTAATTTAAAGATGTGATGCTAGCATAACACTGAATGGATGCAGTTTTATGTATGGTATATTTTTTTCATTAACTCCCTATTTATTTCTAGAGAAAAAAGGGACAAGAGAAAATGTGGAAAGAAAATGGATATAAGAGTTACTTTACTCGGTTTTAATGCTTGTCTATAGTAAGGAAAGAAAAAAAATACACATTGGCCCCAACTTGTAATTTTTCTCTACAAGAGGGTGAAGAAAACTAAACAGTTGGTACTCAATTAAGTAAATGATAATTATATCCATAAAATGTGAAAAGAATTTATTAAATGTAATATTTTATAATTAATCATTTATAAATTTAATTTAAATAAATTATTAATTTTAAAACTGTATAGTTATAGTTTATAATATTAAATTATTTATATTATTATATTATTTAATTATATACTTATAAAAATCATTTGAAAATCAAATTAAATAATACTTATAAATTTAATTATACAATAAGGTTATATGATTCTCATTGTGCAAATAAGGTTATACAATAAGTTTATAAATTAAATAATATTTATATATCATTATATATGATCCTCATTTTCTTTCTTTTCATTTTCTCTCATGTTTTCTCTTCATCCAAACAATATAAGAAAAAAATTTACTTCTCTCTTTATTTTCTTTTCTCACTATTTTTCTTTTTTTCTTTTTTTCTTCTCTCATTCTCTCTCTTCACCCAAACAAACCACGAGTGAGCAGACTAAGAAAACTGAATAAGTTGGCTAGATTGTAAGATGTATTTAACTTAATAATGAATGGTTAAAGGACGAAAATGAATAGAAAAAAAAAAGTTAGGGACCAGAACAAACACAAAATTAGTTTGGAAATTAAAATGAAAAACAAAAAATAAATCAAAATTCAAAAAGAACCATTTTTTTTTTACCTTTTTCATTATATATTTTGCAATTTTTGAAAAACTATTGTTAGAGATGCACATAGGTATGAACTCTTGCATTATTGACTATCGGACTCGACCATGACTACATATTTTTTGGTTAGCTTGAATAGTCCGGTTAATTCATGTCAAATTCAATTAAGTCAATCAAAATTCAGTTTGGGTAACAAAGTATTGTATACTCAATGACCCAATACTAAAGTTATATCATTTTACAAATTATGAGAAATGTTAAGTATTATCTAAATAATTTGTATTGACTTTTTTTTTTTTGGCTAATTGATGTTGTATTATAAGGGTATAATGCAAATTTCAATACATGATGGTAGCTGATTTATATTTTAGTAAAAAATAATTTTGATTTTCACTAATATCATTTAGAGAAAAAAAAAAAAAAGATACCATATATCGCGCACGCGAAAAAAAGGTATCAAACTTTGGATATCACAGATGAATGAACATAAATTTGCTCGACCTGAGTAATTGATTTCTTTCTTTGGTATATAAGTAATTGATTTCTGTATATATTTAAGATATATAACATTATCTTGACCCAAAAAAAAAAGAAGAAGATATATGACATTATTTAAAAGTATAAAAGCATTGATGGTGCTCATGATACCCAGAGTTCAGAATGAGAGAATGTTACAGCAATTAATTATATTGTTTAACTAATGAAGGAAATTGGTGAAAGTAGCCGAAACCCGAAAGCTTTAGAATGCGAAGAATGTAAAAGCATATGGGGATTAATTTAATCTCACATTAAAAAACATAAAGGACTAAAAGTTTTTGGCGCCACAAAGGACTAAAATTGAAAATGAAGAAGTTTGTACCATCTTTCGTTGTTCCCCTCAAATGAGAACTGGAGTTAGAACCAAGCCTAGTCTATAAGCCTATACCCTAAACACAATTTTTATTCTTATTCTCCGTTTTGTGATTTTATTTTCTTATTACTCTGACCCAAGTAGAAATCGGAAAAAGGGTTCCGTTCACTTCCGATGTGGAGCCCTCGAAAAGCGGTTTCGAAAGCCCAAATTAACCAATAAACTGGGCTTCCTTAATCACGCGCGCTGCTAGCTAGGAGCCATGACCTACAATTGTGGGCTCCATCGAAGTACAACTTAATTTTCAATTGCAGAATATTTCCCACGCTAACTCTAGTGCAAGTCCATATTTCCATTAAATTATTAAAAGTAGGAACAAAAATAAATACGCGGTCATTGTCAACACAAATTGTAGACCGTTGACGTTCAGTTTTTAACAATAATAATATAGATATAAATAAGGAAAAATTTTCATGTGAGTATAATTTCAACACCTCATCTTTATACAGACTCACAATAAAATTAATGAGACCCATAAGTGATCAAATAAAGTTCATGAGCCTTTTTTTTTTTTTTATTGTGAGTACGAGTGAGAATAAAGTATTGGAATTATGGCTGTGTAAGAATTTTTCCTAAATAAGAGCATATCTAACTCGTTTGATTTGTCCTCAAGTCTTTTCAGATATATAATTTTGGTACAGTGTTATTGCTTGTTATTAACATTAGATTAACAACCGTGTATGGATATTGGATAGTGTATAAAAATTAAACAAACAATAATTGTTTATCTTGATAGCTATGCATTTTTTTTTTCATAGAAGTTATGCATTTTCATTTAGTTATATATCGTCCTTGATTTTAGCTGTTTCCATTGGAACCTAGATTTTGAGTTTAGCTCCATAAAAAAAAAATTTTTAAAAAAGATTGAGTTTAGCTGTTTAGACTTGCTCTTATCAAAGAAGATAAAAAAAAAAATAAAAAAAAAAAAACAGATCTCCTATTATGTACACTTCTATTCAGCAACTTTGCTCCCAACACCCACATATCCTTCCGAGAAAAATAGTGAATTTAATTTTGATATAATTATAATGTATTTTTATTGTGTTATTCAATTAAAAAATTTTATTTACACTGTTTTTCGGGTAGTATTTGATAAAAAGCTAACTATTGTGACTAATGTGGTAATATATAATTGAATAATTATATACTGAAAAATTAAGTATAATTGCTATGATATCTATACGAACATCGTTGTGAAATTAAACTCTCAAACACCATCATGGCTAAGAAACCCAAACAACATCTTATATTATATTATATTATATATATATATATATAAAATCTACTAACAGAGAAGAGTTTAGGAATTAAACTTGAATGTATAAGTAGAAGGTTGATTAAGTAACCTGACCCCATTAGTTCTCTTCATGTTTTTCAATAATTATAATAATAAAAAAAAAAAGCAATCCAACTCTTTTAAGTTTTTTATTCTCCCTCATCCTTTCTATAAAGTTTCAAGAAAGTTTCTACAAATTGTATAAAATATGTATAAAAAAAACCTTACAAAATGTACTATCCTTACCAATAAACATATATGATTTAAGTACATATAAAGAACCCTTCATATTCTGCACAGATTGAAGTAGTAGCCGATATATTAATTTAGAGGAATGACATATGACTATCACCAGACTTACACTCTATACATACACCATGCTACAAAACCAAAAAAGAGTATAAAATACAAAGGATAAAATAAAAAGAGAAAAGATAAAGCAAAAAACATGTACAAACTTCTTCTTTCTCACACCCACCATCCTCAAAAGCTTTCATTCTCTCTCTTCTTTCATGTTTCTGTTTCTCTCTCTCGTTCTCCATGGTTTACATGAAGAAGAAGGAGAAGCGAGATTTGTTGACAACACAAAAAATTGATCCTTACGCATGAAGGCTTAACTCATTCCATTTTAATTTTTCATGTGTTTGTGGTTTATGTCTCAAGACATAGATGGTTGTTTATTTTCCAATTTTTCAGTAACAAAATAAACTAAAAATGGCTCTGCTAAAAGTTGAGATTTGCTGCCATTGTTAGAAACTGGAGTTAGAAAATTGTAAATATATGTTACGAAATGTTGTAAACCAATATCCAAAAAGTAGTAAACTAATATGTAAAAAGTTGTAAACCAATTGAAGATACATACTAAACAGATTTAGAATTAAATGCAAAAAAGTTATAAACCTATATACAAAAAGTTGTAAACCGATTTATACTTAAACAAGATGCATGATAATAATATAAAATTAAATGTTTCGAATTTTATATGTATTGAAAAATGCTTTGTGGGTTAGATTTATTTACTCTTACTTTTAAAATTATTTCAATTTGAGTTCTTCAATTAATGATATTAAGATATAAGTTGACAAAAATTGTGAAATGTGATTTTTCATGTGTTTGTGGTTTATGTCTCTAGACATGGATGATTATTATTTTTTTCAGTTTTTTTAGCAACAAAACAAATTGAAAATGACTTTGCTAGGAGTTGAGATTTGCTGTTATGTTAGAAACTGAAGTTAAAAAATTATAAATACATGTAATGAAATGTTATAAACTAATACCCAAAAAGTTATAAATCAGTATGTAAAATGTTATGAACCAGTATGTAAAAGTTGTAAACCAATTAAGGATTAAATGTGAAATCATATGCAAAAAAATTGTAAATCAACATGCAAAAAGTTATGACCTGTATACAAAAGGTTATAAACCTATATGCAAAAAATTGTAAACCGATTTACAATTAATACTAAACCTATGAACAAACTTTGCGATGACGATAATCTTGACATAAGGGGATCATTATTTTCACAAATTCAATTTCACCATTTTGGTCAACTTATGTCGTAATAGCGTTGATTGAATAACTCAAATTGAAGTAATTTTAAAAGTAAGAATAGATAAATCTAACTCATAAAAGATTCTTACAATACATATAAAATTCGAAACATTCAACTTTATATTATTATCGGTTTGCAGCTTTTTCTGTGTAGGTTTACAACCTTTTGCGTATAGGTTTATAACTTTTTACATACAAGTTTACTACTTTTTAAATACTGGTTTACAAATTTTCTACATATGGTTTTATATTTAATCATGAACTTGTTTAGTATGTGTCTTCAATTGATTTACAACTTTTACATACTGATTTATAACTTTTTTACATATTGGTTTACAACTTTTTGGATATTGGTTCATAACATTTCATAACATGCATTTATAATTTTCTAACTCACTTTCCAACAATAACAGCAAATCTCAACTTTTAGTAAAGTCATTTTCAGGTTGTTTTGTTATTGAAAAATTGAAGAAAAAAAAAAGAATCATCCATGTCTTGGACATAAGCTACAAACACATGAAAAATTAAAATAGAATGAGTTAAGCCTTCATGCGTTAGGATTAATTTTATGTGTTGCCAACAAATCTTGTTTCTCCGTCTTCTTCTTTCTATAAACCATGGAGAATGAGAGAGATAAACAAAAAAGTGAAAGAAGAGAGAGAATTAAAGTTTTTAGGGCTGGTGGGTGTGAGAGAGAAGAAGTTTATACATGCTTTTTATTTTATCTTTTCTCTTTCTATTTTATCCTTTCTACTTTAGACTCCTTTTTTATCTTGTAGCATGATTTATGTATAGAATGTAAGTGCGGTGATGGTCATCTATCATTCCTCATTAATTTATAAGTGATACTCTAGCACTTGCATGCATATCTGGAAGGACTTTATTTAAAATTTTCCCATTATGTATATTTTTTCAATATTCCCCACCATGAAGTTTTATGAAAGGGGGCAATGCAAAATGGCATTGGGTGGAATCTGCCTCAACTGAGTTAATTTATAATTATTTACTTAAATTGTCGTCGGTGTACATGGATGTATAAGCGGACGACAAGTTAGGAAAGAATTGTTTTGGAGATGTCTAATCAGGCATTGATCTTTATTCGTTGCATTCTTAATAATTCAGGCCTACTTTACCTGAGAACAATTAATATTTTGTTGGAACTTTATCTGTGACCATTGGTAGGTTTGTTACAAATTGATTAAATGGAGCGAGTGAGACCTTTAAATTAAACTATTTTGTCAATCATCATATGCAATAGCTTAGGGCATCACACGAATGCACTTCCACGCTACATACAAATATAGTCTACATGGAACCCGATGATCGAGGTTAATAAGCTATTCTTATGACTCTCAACTAAGATGGCGTCAGATCAACTTAGGTTTAGACGTCTAGTCAAACAAGTTATGCTTATTTTTTAATATAGTAAAAGTTTATTCCAATTATAACATTATATTGCTTATAAAATACCAACAAGCTATTGGGAAGCAGCTTCATCCTCCATAATAATTAGGACTCTAGTTTAAATTCTAAGAAGTACAGTTGTTTGAAGGGGGAGTAGTTATAAATACTCCAGCCTCAGAATTGTGAGGACAATGTTTTTTACAATTTTAATCTTACAAAAAAATATTGCTTATAATTGTATGATTATCATTTCACATCTAATAATAATAAGTGGCAAATCCAAAAATTTAGATGATGGGATAAAAATAATACAAAATGCAATAAATTTTTTCACATAATTTTTATCTTAGGTGAAGTAAAACACGACAAAATATTAGAGGAGCAAATATATAAATACTTGTATACTCTGAAAAAAATTTAAATTGTAGTTGGGGCATATAAGTCTGCACCATTCATAAATCTATCCCTAATAATAATAGGGTAGTTCATTGATTCTAAAGAAGTACTTTTAAAGCATGAGGCCGTAGGACCTTCTAATCAGAGTGTTCTCTTAAAATATTTAACTTCATTTGCTTATTAAATAAGTTTGATAAGACACTAGACTATTTTGTATAGATTATTTTATTGTTATATATAAAACAATTTATGTGCTTCTACCGGCTACAGTTATGCAAATCAAGTCCAATTACACTACATCATCACACCACATTAACACACCCTAATCACCAAAACAAACTAATTTAACCCCTTGTATATGAGCTTTAATTTCTCTGATAGCACATTGAAGCACCTCCAACTTAAGAATCATTAGTTAGAGTACAAAACACAAACACACACCATTGTAAGTATAGACTACTGAAGTGCCAGCAGGACAGGCTACAATTCTATCCATCATCCTAACTTTTGATAGAGGTGAGTTACCACATGATATTAAAATCTCCGTAATCAAGTGGTTAGGGGCTTAATTCGTAATATCCATCATTTTAATAAATTCTTCAAACTTTAAGTCCAAAAATAGACATTGGTATAAAGGGTATGTTAAATATAAAATCATTCACGTGTGACCTATTAGCTTTTGATAGAGGTGGTATGTATACACACACACACAAAAGGGTAATTGAGGTCCTCAGTCATATGACTAATTAGGATGTGAAATATAAGAGATCAAGAATTTAGGATATGAAAAATTAAAATAACTTAAGTCAATACATCATAACTCTAATTTTGGAATGTCTAATAACTTGTGCTTGTAGTGAATTTTCATGTTTTGTTATTTGAGATATCAAATTCTAACTAATAGTGTAAACTCATGAGTTTACCTTAGTTCGAGTTTACTTAGGTTTGAGTTTTTAAGTAAGTCAACTCGAGAATTTAATAACCATAATCATTATTGGTAAAACTTAAGTTCCAAAAAATTGTAATAATATTTATAATTGGTTGTACCTGTCCAAAGGAAAAATAGTTGGAGTAGCAATAAATCATGATATGAAGAAGAATTGATGATGACCATAAGTGCTTCTTTAATTGCATGTTTAGTTTAAAGCTTGTATTCCTCTAGTTGGGAAGGGTTAGATTAAGTTTTAACTCAACACATATATATTTGGTAAAATCATTTTTAGATTATTTGTATTTAGGGTTTATTGTCAAATCTTATTTTTCAGAGGTTTTTCTTTGATCCGATCTCAATTTTAAACCAAAAAGCATATAGTCACTTCCACTTGTATTAATTGATATCTAGTTCACTAAATATTCTTTTTCTATTTTAACCAAAAAATACCTAACATAAATAATTCATATTTCTATGAAAATTTATTATTAAAATTTTAATTAAAAATAGTTTGACTACATAAAAATATTTATTATTTATCTTATTTTTAATTTTCACATAATTACTAGATGTTATAAGAATTAATAATTTATTTATTTAATATAATGGTTTTATTCAAATATTAAATTGTTTTAAATTTTTATACAAATATAATATAAAATCTACATTATTTATTTTCTACTGTGTAAAATATAATTTACATATTTTAAAATAAATTTTAAAACAAAATTTAAAAAAATAGAGAAGGGCAAGTACATATCTGTCTTTGAGCCATTAAAAGTAAATAATTATAAAAAAATTCTTAATAGTATATTTATTTAATTCTTTTAAAATTATATAAACATTGGATATTAAAATTAAATGATAGCATGTGTATTGTATAGTTTGATTCAGTATTTATTTATTATTACTCATTATTTTTTTCTAAAATAATCATTGCTTTATTATTTAGGTAATTATTAAATTATTAAGAAAGTCTTAAAGGAAATAACTCAATATATAATATATTAATTATCATATTAAATAAGTGAATGTAGAATACTTGCAACTACATTAATTATATTAAATATTTTAATAATTAAATTATTTTTTAGTTAAATTAACAGTAATAAATTTTGATATCATTATAATGACTAATAAATATTAATTATGTATTAGTTTTCTTTGATATTTTTAGGTAATGTTAGATTTTTTTTTTTAAAAAAAAAGATAAAAAGGGCTACGCTCATATTCTATGAGTGTAAACATGCCTATCATGCCATGATAATATCATTCAAAATGAGAAATCGTATTATAATAATTGCATATATTAATTTTATTTGATTAAAATAGAAAAAGGATAATTTGGTGAAATTATACTCTCTCCATTTCAAACTAAATTGCGTCTAGATATAATGATTTATGAATGTACTCAAAAAATAAAAGAAACATTTAGTTTGAAATAAAAGAATTAATTATTAATATAAATAAGAGTGAAAATAGCCATTCAATATGCTACAATATGCTATGGTAGTTATAAGTGGTGAAAGAACTAATTATGTCAATGATTTTGCATAGAAAACCAAAACTCGCGTGCGAGTACCAATACCTTGAATTACGCATTAGTGAATTTTTAAGTCGTTGTTGGGTTTGACATTCTGAAGCATTTTCACTTTGATTATGCATTAGTAAACCGAAAGCATATGAATATTATCCTATGAAATCACCACCTTAATATCTTAATAGCTCTATGTGTACTGAAAACTTAAACAAATTCAATCTAATCATCATAGAATTAAGTGCGGACGTGAGCAAAGGTCAAAAAAAGAAGAACAGGTAGCTTTTGGAAGTACTTTAATCACTTGAATTGTTTAATATGTCAACTAAGGGACACGATGCTGCCTAGTGTGACAAGCAGCTAAGTCCAATGATACGAAACTAACCTATACTCTGAAGTTTTTGAAAGAATATATGCAGAGCACAATAAATACATTTTCTAAGGGAAAAAAATTAAGATGGTCTCTACGGTACCCACATAAATTGAGGGTATTTTACCCGTACTTAACACGGATAGGTAGAGTGTGGGCCATGGTTGAGAGCTTAATGGATCGGTTGTCATGAAATTATGATCTGACCCCCAAAATGTGGCCATATTTACATTGGACATCCATGGTACCAAATTTGTAAATAAAAGTATCTTGTACTTTAAAATTCTAAATCATTTAATCTCACCCCAATACCCATGGAACGCATGCCACACATAAAACATTCTCCAATGCCTCAAACTCTGCATTTAGGGGCATCCACCACTCGTCCATCGGAAGGCACGAGACCTATGCTCCTTAAAAGTTGCAAACTTACAACTCTCTTCAAAACTTATAAACCAATTTAGCATTTGCTCATCATGTAAATAACAATTCAAGCTTCCTGCATTTGTTATAGCTCTGAAGGGTCTTCAAAGAGTGGCAAGATGAGGACATTGGGATGCCCCAAATATTAAAGTATCTTGTCTTATATTTTAATCACCCTAAATTTGCAAATTTGACACTAAGGGTGTCCCATGTAAATAAGGTTACTTTTTTGGTCAGATCACAATTTCATGACAATTGCTCCTTTAGAGTGTGATTGGAAGAATGAAAATAGAGGGAGCGGTAAAAGATGGTAAGACTAAACTTAAGTGACTATTATTTGGAAGTAAATTTAGTGGAGGAATTGGCATGGCTCAAAAGGGACAATGTGTCTCTCCATTGCTACTCAACATCATACTTCTTTTACTCTTCAAATTGAGGGTCAACAAATGAATAAATACAACATCCAAATAAGGGTTTTGCATAGTTTCTTCTGCTCTACTCCTTACATTTATATTCCATTCCTTCATCTATAAAACTCCCTCACATAGTTTTAAGCTCCTAGCCATGGCCTCACACTCCACTTGCACCAATTACAACCATCTATATAAGAATGGGTAAAATGCCATTAATTTTATGCGAGTACCATAGAACCTACCAAAACCTAAACTAGCAATTTCGTCCCTCAAAAATTACATGTAGCATTAATTTAATCTTTGAAATATTTTTTTATATCAAATTTGTCTTTAAAAAATATATTGTAATATCAATTTAATCCCTAAACCCTAAAATTAAACATTATATATAGGGTAAAATACATTTTACCCCATAAATTTTATATCATATACAGTTTATACCTTGATTTTTCAAAACATACATCGTGATACCATGGACTTTCCAAACAATGCAAAACACCCCAATCTCTTAAGTTAATATTTATTCACACCATTAAGTAGTCATCTGCATGTCATGTACACAGTTAAACAGATAAAAATATCCTTTAATTTAATCAAATTTATTAACCTTAGACCCTGCCTCACTAAGAAATAGACAAAAAAAAAAAAACCTTTTGTTACAATCGTACTCTAGCATCTAAAGGGTATTTTTATCCCTTTTTTAGTAGGAGAGGATTTAGGATTAGAAAATTTGATTAAAATGAATGGTATTTTTGCCCATTTAATTGTGCAAGTGACATGTATATGATTACTTAATGGTGAAAATGGATGTCAGTTAAGCTAAATGGGATGTTTTGCACTATTTAAAAAGTCTAGGATATTACAATGGATATTTTGAAAGATGATGATATAAATTGTATATGAATTAAAATTTAGGAAATAAAATATATTTTATCCTTATATATAAATTTATTCTCTACAAAATACATGTGTTTTTTTTTTTTGTATAATTTAAGAAAAAGAGTTTGATCTGGTCACAGAAAGCAAAATAAAGTACTAGCTTAATACTTACATGATACATGTGACATTATTTTAGTCATTGAAAAATGTGTATGATATCTATTTGATTCCTCCTAGTCGCCTTCGCGTTGTTGTGTGCCAGGAGGGGGACGTGGTGTGATGAGGATAAAATAAAGGGGAGAGATTTGGAGTCGCCACCAATCGATTTTTTCATTAAAAATGAAATTGCAGAGTGGACACCAATCAACTAAAAAATTATTTCCTTTGCTTTTTAAGTCACCTATGTGCTGCTGCGTGCTCAGATGGGTACGTCTCGGCACTCCCTTATTCATAAGTTCAAGAACTTATAATATTATAAGTATCTTTTAAGGATTAAACTAATATAAATACTTTTAGAGACTAAGTTTATGTTATTTATATCTTTTGGGGATTAAATTAATATGAAAATTTGTTCAAGTACTAAACTGATATTATATGTATCCAAATTACTAGTTTAGTTGAAAAGAAAGTATTACAATTGATTATTCTTATTATTTGAACATTTTCTATAAAAATTCATTATTTGAACATTTTGTTTTTAGATTTTTTTTCAGCCAAAGCAGCCAGAACATTTGATTTTGATATTTCAATGAAGAAATCATTGAAAAGTAAAAGATAAACAAATAAATAAATAAATAATAGAATTTTAATGGACTGACAATATAAAATAGTCATCCAATTATATATTAACATATACATAAAAATGGTTAACTTCCACTTCCGCTCCACTTGAAAAGTTATATAAATAGAGAGATCTAATTAGATGACAATACAATGTAAAACTTTTATACACTATCAATACATCTAGGGATAGCAAAAAAACTTGCTGAAGTGGGTACCCATTGGGACTACTCATAATGGAGACGGGGACAAAGACAAGTTTAGTCCACACGGGGATAAGGATAAAGTCCCCATTTATTAAATGAGGCAGGAATGCGGAATGAGATCCCTTTATGTGGAGACTTGTAAATTCTCTATTTAAATAAATTATTTAAATATTCACTTATATCTATACTATTAACATTTAAGAACCAATAATAGGAAAATTTAATGAAATAATGACTCTTGAAAACTTGATTATAATTCCCTCCAAATTCTAATCATATTTTTACCTAAAAACGAAAGGTCTTGAAAATGAATTTGAATATCGTTTTCATTCCACATAATTTACCAGATTATCCTTTCACTCCACTATTTTTTCACTTCACTTAGCAACAACTTTTTAATATACATTAGATTACTTTTACATTGTTTATTCTCTACTACATTTAATTAGTTTTATTTAGAGAACTAATCAACTCATTTATTCTTTATTATGTATAAAAACTTAATTTAAATAAATAAATTATTCTCATGGTTAAAAAATTTGCAAAATATTCCACATTTTTAAGTAGAACCTTGAAAACATTATGAACACCATTTTGTACTTTATAAACTTGAATAATAAATCATTATTTTATTTTAAATTATTTATAGTTTATAGTTTTTTTTAATCATTATAGCTAATCCACCTTCAACTTTAATAACAACCGTTTATCTTTAGATAAAACCTCCTATATTAAGAATTGAGTAGCCGTAACATTTTAATTTTGGAGAAAAAAGTTTGACTAAAATTTTTTTTTTCCTTTTGCAATGTTCATTATGTAATAATTGCTCAATAATTTTTTTTAAATCTAATTTTGAAATCTATTGCTACTCATATTATGGTATTTGTTGTGGCATGGCTGTAACTAAAGAATCAAACAACAATGTTGTTATCATTCTTTTGAAGGTTACTGAATTTGACAAAGATATTAAAATCTTAATACTCTAATTCAAAAATTTTATCTAATTTGAAAAATTACTTTTTATAAAACTAAAGATAAAGGAGAAAAAATTATCTATCAAGTTGTTCTATTGTCATTTAAAAATTAAAAGTAGTTATACTTACAAATTTAATTAAACTTTCATTAATATGTTATTATAAAGAATTTGGTTGGTTGAATTTTTTTAAAATTAATTTATTGCTCTCCTTCGCAAAGGAAAGGAAAATGAATTGCCTTATCTTTTAGTTCTTATAATTTTGTAATAAGTTGTTAATGTAGAATAAATTTCTACAAAACTTTTTTAAAATCCTATATTTTCTCAAATTAAAATTTGAAAATTATACTTTTCATTTTTAAAATATATTCATTTATTATTTCACATATTTTTTAGTCTTTCATTATTTTAAGTTATCTTATACAACCATTTTTTAATTATAACCTATCAAAATAAAAGAATTTTTTATAATATAATTTTTTTGTTATACTTATATATAGTAGGGATCCGTTGATACTGGTGTAAAACTTGACACACTTGCATTTTCGATAATTTTTAATAGTAAATAGTTTTTGTTAATCTAACCGTTAAATTATAACTACATATTATGTTGATTGTCTATGTCAAATTTTAAACAAATCAAGCATTTATAAGGTTGTGATCAAACAATTCTTATGTACATATGTTTAGAATGTATTTATTATATTGATTTAATATGTATACAAAAAATGTATCAAACAATTTTGGATTAATATAAAATTTTATAAAAATGACCTATAGCTTTTAAACTTTCAATCCAAGGTGGGTCTTCAAAAAAAACAAGAACAAAAAAGTTATCAAAAGTGTAAGATATGTAGTAAGTATTGTACATATGTAAATGTATCCTTTCTCGTATAAAATATAAGAATTCTTAATAATTAATTATTATATAATTATATTCACATAACTCACACATGTACACTGTCTGGTATGCACACTTGTATGCAAATATATATATCAAGAAAACCTTATTATTTCTTCATTTTAAAATTATCTTTATTTAATTTGTATTATGTATGTATTTCTATTTTTAATTTAAATTATGTTGTCTCACTAGTATTTTTTATTATGGATATTTATATTTTAAATTTTAATATATTTTTGTATCTTTTCTATTTTTTTAATTTTTTAATAAATCTATGAATAGCCATAAGGATTCAATTCCCCACAGATAATAGGGAATAGGGACTCGTGACAAAGATTGGGATGGGGACAGCGACAGCAAAATTATAAACGGGGATGGGGGGCATGTCTCTGCCCCATGGATATCCATTGCTATTCTTAACTGTATCAATATTAAATTAAAGATAAATATAATTTATAATCAAAATAATATATTATGTGATTTGAATTTTGGTACTACTTTATATTTATAAATCACACTTATTTTTTTCCGTTAAAATTTAGAACACTTTATTATAATTGTGTAGCGTTGCTCTTTCATTAAGAAACATTAGAAAAGCATATCATGTCACTTTTAGACAATTAGTTCATAAGGCACAAAGAAATCAGATGTCGTCTTCTTCGTTAACCTTTCCCCTCTTCCCCTTTTATATTCTTTCTGGGATCAAATGAATTTCGTGGCATCTAAATGGAAAATTGTCTCTTTTCCTTTAATGCGTTACTTTTTTTTTATTTTCTTTTTCCTTTTCACACCAGAAAAGGCCTTAGCAATGGACTCAATTTAAATAACAATTTAGGAAGGTGCTCTTAGATTCACATATTTTATTGAATGTTAGAAAATTCCCCAAATTCAGAGAATTGGAGTGCTTTTTTCGTTTCTTTTGGTAAATATCGTGAATTTATAACTCACCCTTATGATAATTTTTACTGTTCTCTCTGACTTAATTTTTTTGCTCAAAATCCTAGGGATTTATATATTTCCATTAAAAAATTACTACTAGCTTTCGCTTCTAAGCTACACCCATTTTGCTTCATTGGCTCTATCGCCGATGATGGCATATTGCCTTTAAATAAGTTCAAATGAGAGCTTTTTATACACTTTTCACACAACAAAACACTTTATATTCCATCAAGTATCATTGTGCACATATGGTGTATACCTGTATGATAAAGACAATTTTGTATGGAACAACCAATTTATTTTAATTAAAGGAAGGAAAAATAGGAAAAAGTAATAACTAAAAATCAAGGCAAAGCAAATCTCTTGAAAGCACATGTGCAGCGTTCCATGAGTCACGGTTAATTATAGGGATCCAAAGGATGTGACTTTGCAAGAAAAATCATTGCTTCCACTCGATCTCTGTATGTGGAGCAACTTACATGTAATTAAACATAGAATCAGTGTGGGTCATGATTCTCCACTTCTTGATCTAATGCTTTTAAATATCAGCTTCAATCATTGCTACTATACTATAAGCCATCAAAAGCTTGATTAGACATGGAGTGGGGATGTAACTTTTCCATGATTTAAAGCACATTTGTCCAAAACCCTTTCTGCTCAGGTAATAAACTATGTCTATGTCATAGCCTCTCCATATTTAATTTGTTCACTAGCTCATATTCATGATGGCATGCATTCTTGCTAAGTAAGGCAACAAGATCATTAAAAATAATCTTCTCCTCAAGCAATAGTTCGGATAATAATTATAATCCAATCACTCTAAACCTGTAATATCTGGATCCCCTTAATGATCTCAACTATAATATACATATATCACATTCAATAAAGTTGAACTAACACCCTCCTTTTTTCTAAAGAAAAAATACAATGGAAGCATACAATGTATGCAGCTACCTAGCTTTTTCATTGCACATTTGTTTTCCTTTCACAAAGACATTTTACATCCCAATTACTTCCTACAGCAAAGGCCTAATGTATGCTTAATTGTGCTTTATCTTCCACTTATTTCTCATTATAATTACATAGTTTGGGTGGGTTGTTGTCTTTTGTATTCATTTGATTAAAATAAAAAGGTTTTTTTTTTTCTAAATCATTAATATTTAGAGTCATCTATGAAACTCCAACTAAAATGACTCAAATAAAATGGCTCAAATACAATCAACGTAATGCTACACATTAAAAAATATATATATAGAATCTTTAATAGAAGTTATGGTGATTGTTAGATGAAATAAAGTCATATGACCCATTAATTAATGTAAAGGCTAAGAATCATGACACACTATTTTAGATATTAAATTCTGGTTGTCTAGTATTTTTCATATAATTAACTACTTATAAAAATAAAATTTGCTTAGTATTAATTCTTGAGAGTGGCTATTGTCACTCCCACTAAAATAATTTGATTTTCCTAACATACCCTCCTCTCTTTTCATGTGATGCACTTATATATCCTTTAAATAGAGACCCATTCCATGGTTTCTAATGCTTAGAGTGCCACTCTCTTCAGAACAAGCTCAGAATGTCACTCATATTTTTCAAATCCTTCCGTTGTGAATTACATTTTTTTGCCTTTTTTATTCTTAAAAATTAAGGTATTTGATTTAGATACATTTACCTACATTAAAAACAAGTTAAAAAGTTTAAATTATTTCCTTTATCATGAATTGCATTAACAAATTATTCTAAATTGATAAAGACTAAATTGATTATTTGTGTTAAATAAATTATTCTATATATATACTTCTATATAACTATTTAATGAATTAAATTATCTTAATATTTTTATTTTGGGAATTAATCATTCATCAATTAAGGATTGAAATTCATAGTTAAGTAATTAAGGCCTTTCTTAAATAGTGATTTCGGGATTTGAATTCGGATATCATAGATAAACTTTATCTATAGTCACAATTCACTTCCATTACAACCAACTGTTTTTGGGTAACAATTTTTAATACCATATATTTTTTTGACATGTAATACCATATGTTTATTTAGTAACATTTTGAGAAATTATATATACAATAGATGATAAAACATCATTCCGAGTGTTGTAGATTAATATTTAATAAATATTTTTTATTTTACTATTTTCACTTGCTACTACTTCCTCTAAACTATTCACTTTTTTATTATTTATGTACCTATTATATAACGAAAACTTTAACTAATATAATTTAATACATAAATTTAAATATTTATAATAAAATTTAACTATAGGTACTTTTACTTTTTATTGATTGTATAAAAATTAGATAATGAGATTAATAATAAATATTTAAAAGTATTGGTATAGTTGTTCTGACTCGTGCCTGAGTTCCCACAATAACTCATGAAGTAGCGAATATATATGTTGTAATTGCAAATATATGCAAGACATAATTGAAGGATTTCAAAATTATAACAAGATATATAAGTGTATTACATGAAGAGAGAGGAGGGTATGTTAGGAAAACTAAACAAAGGTTATTTAAGTGGGAGTGATAATAACTATTTAAGAGTGGTAATAATCACTCCCTTAATCCTTTTAATTTACAATATTTGAATTTGAGACTTTACTTGAATACGAAGGAAAGAAAAAAAAATCTATTTTTAGAGTTTGCTAAATCGAGAACCAAGTTGAGTATGTCACTATATATAAACCCTATACACACAAAAAAAAAAAGTTACGTACTAAGGCCGCCAAGAGAGAGTTTGGCGAAAACCAGCAAGATTTGAAAGCATGAACTCCCTTAGGCTATTGTACTTTATATATTCAAAAGTTCTTATTGATTATTTAGAATAATTGCTAGAAAGCCATTCGCCTACACTACATAAAATTTCTTTTAGTAAATTCTCAAGTTAGTTCATAATGATTTTAGTGTCAAATAAATTGATCCCTAATAACATCAAAAGTCAGATATTTAGTGGTTCTTATATAAAAAACATTAATGATGTTAATGATAATTTCATTACTAGACTAATTGATCCATAACATTAAAAGAAAATCTCTCTCATCCCTTTCCGATCCTTTCTCCATCCTCTTCATCACCACCACCACTACCACCACCATTGTGCAACCTGCACCATAACCAACAAAGTCAACACAACACCATCACATTACCACCTATACCCACAACCCTTCACCCTTCATCAACCTCAATTGTGAGCCTTCAAACCACAAAAATCGGATCCATCATCAACACCTATCACAATCATCTTCAACACACATCCTCCTTTTATCAGTCCAATTACCCCCACTATAACCATATACCAAAAGCTTCACTACAGCCATCCACTTAGACCATTAAGTGTCTGATTTTTTACATTATTAAAGATCAAGTTGATACTTTTCAATTTTTAGGGACCAATTTGTCCAATACTAAAATTATCAGAGACTAAGTTGGGTGTTTACTCAATTTATTTTTGAGTTTTAGATACTTTTGATTATTAATAAAATGATTTTTTTTTTCATAAGAGATGCATGATGTTAATTATTGTCCAATCAGATCGCCTACAGGCGATACCTTAACATTCTAGAAAGATTAAAAATTGAATTGTAGAAAAGTTATGGTGGACAACAGGACACTCAAATTTCTCGACGGATATTGGGAGAGTGAGCATTTAATTGAATTAGAAGTGGCCACCATTTCCAACAAAACAGAACAATTAAGTGGCCAATTTGTTTTCTTTTTAATTTGTAATTGAAAAAGAAAACTAGTTTCATTTCAACTAAAAACTCTATTCGTGATGATGTAATAAAAACAATTATGATCTAATCCATCAAAAACAGATTTTTGAAAAAAGACAATATTTTTCAATTATTATAAATTATTACACACCAGTCCAAAAACAGAAAAGCCCTGCAATCTTTTTACCCTTTATGTAAAGTCAGTAATTCCTTTCATTGCCTAACCTTTACCTTGTACTTGCAATAATTACGTAGTCCAAATCAAGATTTGTGTCAACCAGAAACATGTTCAACATTCTGTTTCATTCCTAAGAATTCCCCAGCTTTCTATATACAGAATGATGCTTCAATCGTAACAACAAAAAACCAGTTTATAGATTTTTTAATGAATTTCACACTTTAAAAACTTAAAAAATCACATTTTCTATAACAAAAACTTATTATTTTTGGAATTTTTAACAAGTGTCCTTAGCACACTTGTTAGAAAAATCCTTTTCATTTTTCCAAATTTAATAGGGATTTCAAACTAATCCAATGAAGGGGAAATATTCAATAAGCGAACCGCCCCACCATTGTTGGTTTGCCAAATGTTAACCAAACCTTGCTAGAAATTGACTTGCTTGATGACCCACACCACAACAATTGACTAGCTTTCATGAACTAATTTAGCATGAAGGAAACAAAAATTAGCTTTAATTAGTGGATGCCACTTTCTCCCACCAAAGATTTTCCAATTAAAATAGAGGGGCTTACTAAAGCCTAACAAAAAGACACATTAGTGGACAAAAGCGATGGTTTTAGTTTCATGAACCTGCTACTGCTTATACTCATGTGTTTTAAGGATTTGAGAGTAAAAAGACATAGATAGGAGGGGAGTGGGAAGAAGGATAGTGCGCTAGCTAGCACGCATCGGATTAGGATAAGAAATAGGTTCATTAAAGTTAAACATATATATAAAAAAGGACCAAATTAAATTGCCTAACTAATTGCTTGACCACGTGCTTTGAATTTCATTTGAGGCAAGCCATGAGTTATAGCTTGTTTGGTATTGTCTAGGGTGGTCTCACCCATCGAACCCAACATTACCTTTGGATAATCAAAATAAAGTGTGGATTCTCCATGCCAAACGAGCACAAGGGAGGGAGAAAACGGATAGGTGAGCTGAACACTCATTGCAGTATGGTGTGGAACTTTTGTTTTTTCAGTTTAATTTCAACCTTTCCAAAAAGTGAATGTAAGAGTTGATCACATAAAATTCTGCATTGAATGAACCCTTTCCCAGCGATCGGTCCATATTTAATGGGCCTATAATTTTAGTTAGGCCCTGAAATTATATTTGTGTAAAACTATAGCTGGCTTTGTATATTGCCGCAAGAGAGGAAAATTAGAAATGCAATAGATAGAAATTCTCATACTTTTATTTACATGGCAATATCATGTGAATAGAAAAATGGGCATTGACATTTTAAATAAGTGGGGGTTTTGTTAAAATTTGTAGAGCTCAATTTGAATACTTGTTTCTATCTCTATCTTCACATAACATAATCATAACGATAAAAATATTAGAAGATATTCTTATTGAAATTTCCAACACGTTTCCCATGCATCTGCAGCAAAAACTCATCGAAGGTTTCTTCTTCATGAGTTTTGCAATACCATTACTCCCTCTTCGTCCCCCAATTTTATTGGTATGTTTGTTTTACTTCAACATTGGCCATGCACGCAAGTTCTTTTCACTCTCTGTAAGATTATCAACTGAGCTGCAGAATTTTTATTATACTGAAAAAAATAATCCAAAACTCTTATTTCATGCAAAATGGTAAAATTTAAAACAACAATCTATGGGAAATAATAGAGTAATCTGCATGAAATAAAATACGCAAGCCAATCCAATGAAAAATGGTATTGGGCCTCCGAACTAATATTTTGGTCATGGTAGTAGGTTTTTCCCACTTTTCATCAACAATCATTCTATTGGGCCTACAGCGTGCATCTCCGAAGTGTTGGCTCAAATAAAAATGTTAGCCAGTTTTGCTCATGACCAAACACATATACTCAATAAATAAAGAAATTAGCCATAGGCATATAACTCCTTATGAGCACCTAAGGGGTTTAACCCAATAAAGCTTGGACAAATTAACATATCCGTACATTCGGGCCAGCATAGCCAAGTTTTATTCGGCCCAGCATTTGATTGGCTCAACTCATATATTAGACTATTTAAGTTGCTAGTTTTGTCTGCTGACCCAAAAAAGGTTCTGACATAACAAAAATGTTGCTATTTTGGTCAGAACTAAACAAAATGTTGCCAATTGAGTTTGTGACCGAAAAACAGAAGTTTTCCATTTAGTTCAGTTTAAGAAACTATTAATTCTGACAACAACAAAAAAATGAATGAAAAATAAACTAAAATGAAATTAAAAAAAAAAATCTATTAATAAAGGAGCAGTGGCGCAGTGAAAAACAATTTTTCTATTACAAAGGACTAAGATTGTAGAAAATACGACTAAAACAATGACCAAACACTCTAAGAAAATATTTAGAAAAATACTGGACAACTAGAAATTTATCTATAATTTTTTATTTAGAATTATATAATATTATTATTAGCCTTTAGATTGGTGGGTCATATCATTTTATTTAACAATTATCATGATTTCTTTTAAAGATTCTGTACATATTTTTCTGAATATGTAGTATTACTCAGATATTTAATGTTACTGAAGTTACAGCTCTTGAAAAACCAACAAGTTTAAATATTGTAGTTTATAGTGTAAAATGTCAACGTTTAAAGGAGTAAGTTTTCATAAATTTTCAACAAAAATATTTTCAGGCTTATGACAATATTAAAAAATCTCTAGTGTTGATGATTCAGCTTTATGTGCTTGTCAAAATAAACTAATGCCGAAGGGTCTAAGTCTAAGTGATTTTTAAGAGGTTTACCAACTTTTTTTTGGTTGCGTCAAATCAATAAGCACAAGCCAAAAACGAAAAAATAGAAATACTAATTTATCCTAATTAGTATGCTTAAAAAAATTTCTAACTCAAAATTTTACTTACCTGAAATAGTTTTAAAATGTAGTGTAAACTACAATTCTTGTTACTGTGAATAGAACTTTGAATTAAGATAAATTTTATATCAGTAATGTAATATATTGCGAAATTTTCTGAACAAACAGAGTACAAGAACACACATTGGATTGTTATTGCACATTTATTTAGAAATTATAGGAAATCAGGTGGGTTATATTGGATGGAAACCCACCGCCACATTCCCAGCCGATTCGCAGTCATCTTGTGAACTAAAAATCATTATCACTTTTATGTTAATTGTTAGAATGATACCTTAATATTAAAAAATAGCATAATTTTTATATATTGATAGTTTAAAAAATTATTTTATAGTATCATCCAATCATATGTTAATATATTAGTGGAGATAATTGAATCTCACATGCATTATTTAAAAATTCATGCAGATGAGATGATTTGATTAAATGATAATATAAATATTTTTTTATCAAAATTAAATTCCTAGAAAAATATATTCAAAATTGTTTGCTACTTGCATTGAATTAAATTAGTATCTTACATTTGATTCACTATACTTGAATTATGAGTGTGGATCAAATTTCCAAGCATTATTAATTGAGCAAGCCGAATCAAGGTGGCCCATCCTTGTCTTCCTCGTAGTAGGCCGTATGTGATGTGTTGAACTTAACTTTTTTTTATTATTATTATTCCCTATAAATAATCTATGCAGTAAAATTATGTATCAAAATTATTATTGTTGGAATTTGATAAAATTTAACGACGATAGTTAAATAAGTTAAAAAAAAGTAAAAATCATTAATTAATCTTAAAATTTGAAATAATATCATATTATCTTGAAGAAAAAATTAGAGTAGTGTTATTTAAATTTGCAAATGTAGATATTATTGAGATATCTATTTTATTACCATTAAATATAATAAAAAGGTAGAATAAATGGAGACTACCACTACCACCACATTTAGGGATAATAAAAGAGATGTCTGACCCGGACATTATTTTTAGATGATCAAGTAGCATTTATGAAAAAATTATTACAAAACTCTTATAGTTTCTTTTTTTTTTTTATTGGCCAATTGAACTAACTATTCTTGGTCAATAACCATAATACAGAAAGTAAGCCTTATAGCAAGAAAAGAGTACAATAAATATTTCACAAGAAAAAATGATTAGTACTTTAGTGTC
This sequence comes from Dalbergia cultrata, assembly GCA_031216105.1. Classification (NCBI taxonomy): domain Eukaryota; kingdom Viridiplantae; phylum Streptophyta; class Magnoliopsida; order Fabales; family Fabaceae; genus Dalbergia; species Dalbergia cultrata. The sequence goes on along the minus strand of CM062349.1, from coordinate 34,313,715 downwards.
AAATTATGGACGGAGTTGAAGTTTTATGTCAAACACTTCAAATCAAGCATTAGAAAATTTGTTTCCACAAAATTGTATGCTTCTCTCACCAGCACATGCAAACGATAATCTGAAAGTGAAAGTTGCCCACAGATTAGTGTCTTAGTCCTCCAGTCACATATAAATATATATGCCATTTATGAACACGGTAAAGAAAGAGGAAACTTTATATTCATAACAATTAACAACGAGAAGGCAACACATACATATCCCAATTAATTAGCAGGTGGTTGAATAGCCACTTTCAAATATATTACCGTATCAAGCTACTGGTTTTTCTACACGCCACGTCCACCACTCCACCTGTTACACGCCACATCCACCACCCTAAGAGTGACACCGACATTAGACACGACATCATACGATATGAGAAACACATTAAAAGTAAAAAATTATAGTACACCGACATAACATACATGTATATAATTAAAAATTTTAAGAAATAATATATTATTTAAAATATTATTTGTATAAATTTTATTTATTTTATAACTTAAAAAATTATATATTATTTCTCTTTTATATTTTCTTACATGTTTAAATAAAAATAAATAAATTTTAAATTAAATATATATAACCCCATATCATGATATTAACATATCTTCAATATATAGGCATGGTACCTAAATGTACGTAATTAAAGTCCATCTCTGAGGCTTTGATAACTTGTGGAAGTTATCTCGACATTTGCAGTGCCCGGAGCTTTGACTATTCATGCTCGTGTTCAAAAGTTCAAATAGCTTGAATAAGCTCAAACACGCCAAGATAAAATAAAGAATAATATTAGGGAAATAATAAAATTATATAATAAATATATATTATATATTTTATTATTATTATATCTGATGAATAAATGTGATAGGTGGATACCATCCATTACATTCAATGATGATAATGTATGATATGTATTTATTATGTATTTTTATTATTCCCATAACATTACCCTAAAATAAATGTACCTTACTAAAAACCAAAAAATAAATAAATGCAACTCCTTTTTTTATATAAGATTTACCCTAGAGTTTATTATAATATGAGTTTTTATAATTATTTATAAGAATATAGTATTTTAAAAAGTAAATCTAGTCAATGATTGGATTTAATTGATAAAATATAAATTTTTTAAATCAAATATCATCAATAATAATTTTTTAATAATAAACTATTATTTTTTAAATAACAAGATTTGGATAATAAAAATATTATTTTTTAAATCAGACAAAATTTGCTCACCATATTCATATAAATTTTTTTCCATAATTTCATATATGAGAAATTATTAAATTAAAATACTATATAAAAAATAAAAACCCTTCTTGAGAGTGTGATTATGACAATATATATTTTTCAGTAGTTCTTTATTCCTTTTACATTTTACCTTTTTTTTTTTCGAAAAAATGCACAATTAGGCAGGGTTAACTATATCAAGTGCAAGTTTATTTTGGACAAAATGCATTTGCCGCATGAGCTTAGATCTTGAATAATTACTTTATATACATTTTTGCTACAATTATTATCTTTATTATAAGCACAATTTTCATCATGCGATTATAATTAGTTAACATTGATAATTACATGAAAAAAAGTGCAACACTGCCACATGAGTAAATTGTGACCCTTGTCTTTTATTATTTACCTACTTTTCTTCTTTAATAAGCATCTATTTTTAAAATTTTATTTTTTATTATTATCGGTCCTTTTAAAAGTTTTAAACAATATTAATTATATTTTATCTTTCAGTATATCTTTATAGGAGAGAGAGCAAGTAGGGGGATTAAAAAAATTGATTGAGTAATAATAAGAAGGTTTAATTAATCTGTCAATCTCTATAGTTTTATCAAATTTTTAATTGAATCCCCACATTTTAAAAATTTTCAATTAGATTCTGAAAATAAATGTTTAATTGAGTCCCTGACCTTATTATCTATTACAAAAATGTGAAAGTGAATGGGTGACGTGACACTTTCCTCTATTCTACCACTAGGGCTCATTGCAGCCCCCCTAATTTACCCAGAATCGGCCATGCCAAACATTTGAACATCACCAAAAACACAAAGGACTCAATTCTATAACAAAATTAAAAACTGAGAATGAACTAAAACAAGCTCCATGTAGTTGATAATCATCATTGAAGACAATGAGATTTACGGTTCAGTTTTACAACTGTTCTGAAATCAAATTTTATGGGGGTTCAAAACCAAAACCAAAACAAGAATTTCATAATTGAAAAAATGAACATGTAAATTAACTAAATGGCAAAGGATCATGTCTATGGTGACATAAATGGTGATAAATATACAAAAGGCAGAGGCTCCGACAGTGACGACATAAATGGTGATTGTGGTGGCTTTGCGCGAAGTAGGAGGAAGATGCCACAGCAGTGCTAGTGATAGTAGATGTCGCAGTGGTGGTCGCACAAGGATGAAGGGTGTGGTAGGTTCGGGGAAAGGAGGAGGAGGAGGATCCTACGGCCTCCCTCTTTTTCTCTTCTCTTTCTTATTTTTTTTGGGTTTTTGAGGGTTTTGTGTATTGTCTATTGGCATTTGACTGTGATTTTTTATTTGGTTTGTTGTGATTTTTTATTTGGAGATTTTGTTTTGGAAGGGTTATGGGAATTTCAAATGAGGGCTACATTTTTTGTTTGGCTCCAGAAGAAGGTATAATAGTGATGGAGGTGATGAGGACAACAACGGGAACTTTGTGGACGAAGGCGATGGCAGATTGTTCCCGTCAAAGTCGAAAGACAAAGGAGAAGGCAGGCTCCAAGACGGTGGACTTGGAGGAGTGGCCGGTGGTGGGGAGGTGAGGAGCTGAGGGAGTTGTATGCTTATAGTTGACAATTGAAGATTGAAATTTGAAAAAAGAGGGGCTAGCCACGTGACTAGTCACGTGATGAAATGGAAGAATATTATTTAACATGGAAGAATATTATTTAACTCTTATATTTTTATAACAGATAGTGAGGTCAGGGATCCAATTAAACATTTGTTTTTAATATAGGGACCTAATTGAAAACTTTTAAAGTATAGGAACCGAATTGAAAATTTGATGAAACTATAGGAAATGACAGATTAATTAAACCTAATTTAAAAGTTTTTAATTAGGTTCCTATATTATATAAAATTTTTCAATTGAGTCCCTGTAAGTAATAACCGTTACAAACAATGAAATATTCCTAGTATATACTTGGAACATTCTAGGAATATATTAGAAAGAGATGAAATATACTAAGAATATTTCTTTTTTGTAACAAAGTATTTAGATCTAAAATATGCTTAAATTTTCTTAATACTTAAGCATATTTACTTATTTTCTTAATCTATATATGCAAGAAAAAATGAACATTTATTAAAAAACAGAGAAAGTGTCTTTTCTCAATATTATCTAGCCTCTGATTAGCGGCTCATATTATGATCAGATTTCTAAGTTTTTATGAGTCCATGTGAATAACCATGTAATTGGTTGTTCAATAATTAGACCCACTTACACTTTGATTTTCAACGTCATATTAATGTGATATGATGTGCATTACACATGTATAAATGAACAGGATTTGATTTTAAAAAAAAAATTACACATGTCTAAATTGAAAGAGATTTGATCATAAAAAATGTCCACTTGTCACAAAATCTAAATAAGTCATATTCAAATAGGGTTTTATTGTATATCCAAATTAATTAATTCATGTAGCAATCATTCATTATACAATGTTTGGGAAATATTTAAGAATCTAACATTAAAATAATTTTTTTTTTGTCTTTACTTAAGCTATTTCTTTTTTTTTCTTCTTTAACAAATCAAGGAATTTCTTCTGTAAGAACTGAAAGATCTTCTCACCAATTTATTTATAAGACTAGTTTTCCGCTACTTGCATTAAACCTTAATCGGAGAAAAGCAAAACATATATAGCCGTTTATTTCAACTTATTATTAGCAATTAAAATGAGTAACTTTAACTTAAGCAGCAATGTTTTATTTTATTTTTTAAAAAATCAAATATATCTTTTTACTAGAAAAAATTCATTTAAATCAAATTGGATTAGTTGAAATGCCACAATTTTGCCTTAGGCATTTTATTTTTTTATTTTAGTAATTAATCCTGTAACTAATGGTTGCTTATTTAAGGAGATAGATACTAACCATAAATTTTGAAGTTTTTACATTTTCAAGATGAGAAATGTAAATATTAACTGCAAAATTCATTCCCAATTAAAAAACTGTTTTGTTTTTTAAAGAATGTCATATGAGTTTTATTAACTAATGATAATACTCCTAATTAATCACGTAATGTGCTTACTAAATATAAATATAATTATTTTATGTTAAATATAGGACATAATTCAATATTAATTGTTAATTATTTGAAATTAGAGAAACATATTATATTTTTAATAAATACACAATAAATAACAATTTCTTTTCTCTAAATGTAAAAAGAAATAAAAAAAATCCAATAATGGGAATCAAACAAATCTTTAGCCACTCTTTTTTGTCTAATGTTACTCCCACTTAGATTTATCTTTTCAATATCCTAAAATGCCGACTTTCTCTTTCATAATTAATAATTTATCGTTACTTCAATATCATTCAAAATCATTATTGTTAATGCTTTAAAAGAAATCTGTTACTATATGTACATACTCAACATTATACCATTTTGGTGTTTATATATTTTTTTAGTATGTACTTAACGTCTTTAAGATTAAGAGTATAAAAATGGTTACGTTTAAAAAAAGTTATGTGAAATAAAACATATAACTCAACCACAAACTATCTTTAAGATTAAGAAAACTAATTTGTGAAAATATTATATTTTTCATTTTTATGAGAAAAAGTGAAATTTAATATATTTCATAAGCAAAATATCCAAAAATAAAAAGGTTTTTTTCACTGAAATGAAAATATCACAAACTTAAAATTAATAAATATCATAATAATTTTTTTAAAAAATTAATAATATTGAATTTGAATAAAACAAGAAGTGACAATTAATATATTGATATTATAATTATGAAAGAAAATAGAGGATATTTTAGTAAAATTACACTAAAATTAATTTGAATGAGAGTGACAATAGATTAAAATTCATATAATTTTAATGGCAACAAAAAATAGTACACTCGCAATATTATTAAATGCCTTTTTCATAATCCTTAGCCGACCCTTGTCGTTGAAAAACAACTAAAAGAATCCACGTACATTGTTTTTCCAAACCGGAAGAGAATGAGCATAGAAAAACAGTGTGAAATATGAAAGTGAGATACCCAATGTATCAGGAGACCATGACATATTGACATACAACCCCCAGTGTGCCTCTCATAAATTTAAATAAATTTGAGTAGTTGTTTGTTGTTTGATCCACTCCACATACTCAAAAGTCAATACACAATTAAAACCACGATCTCATAATTGTGAGAATAGTAGCAAATAAAATAAACTTTGAGTGCAACATTGAATGTACAAAAAAAAAAAAAAAAGGGAAGGAAAAAAGAAGAAGAAGAATGTGTTGATAAAGTATGCTCGTACATTGGGCATATGCCATGTATGTATGTATATCATGTATATCCAAAGTTCCAAACCAAACTAGATATTGCCATTTACCTATTCGAATTTCAGAGAGCCCAGCCACGCCGCCCCCATCCTCTGTCCCTATCAATATCTTTACCTACTTGCTTACTCAGAGACGCTAATGTCAATTTAAGTCAGTGAACCGGGGACAGTTGAATATATTAAACACAGTATGATAAATTTGGTGGTAAGTTGCTGTTCAAGCAAATTGATTCTAGAAACTCACACCTTTGTTTATTTTTATAACCCCATATCGTCCGCGTATAAATATATGTGCCGCGAGTGCAAGGCTACATCATTGTTTCCGTGTATCCTCTGTGTCTCGCTTTTAGTTCATTATTTCTCTACCACAATTGTCACCAGGAACTTGGCTCCAGCTTTAATTTTCTTCCCATTATGGAGCATCCTCTCCTCATCTTTACTATACTCAACGTGAGCTTCAACTTCTAAACTTTGTTTACTAAACCGTAGCTTACTTTTCTTTTTTTCTAAGTTTTGGTTTCATTTTTCTTTGTGAATTAACTCTGAAGGATATTATTCCTCTCTCTCTCTATGTATATATACATTTTTTTTTTCTTCCCTCGTTTTGAGCAAAAACAAAATTTCTCCCTCATAAACTATGTTCAAACTATAGCTTAAAATCTCCCAACCGAAAACCAAACAATTAATTAAGTGTTACAACCTACCGTTTATGAAAAACTTAACGCTAACAGTGTTCTGTATTCATTTTAATTTACAGCTTGTGCTGGTGGCAACCCATGCTGCTTTGCCTCCAGAACTTTACTGGAAGTCGGTGCTTCCCACTACCCCAATGCCCAAAGCTATCACTGATACCCTGCATCCTGGTTAGTGTATACTGTGTCTTCAAATTTGTGTACTTGTAACAATTGCACACAGATAGCATACTAACATAAAGTTTTTTTTTTTCCCTTTTAAATAGTATTTAATAATTGCACACAGGTATTGTAGCATAATAAGGACAGTTAAAGAACTAAAAAGGAAGCTCTTGTCGGAAAGAAGAATTTTTATATTTTAGAACTCATTAAAAAAATTTAAAATTCTTTTTTTTAGTATTTTTAATGGGTATTCTTAGGATACTAGCTATAAAAGCTTTTCAAATAAACACAGCCCAATAACTTATGTTCTCGAGAATCTTAAGAATGCACTCGTTTGTGCTTATATGTTACAAGGGGAAAAAGAATATTTTTTTATGGTTTTTAAAATACATTTTAATTTTTATCTACTTATGATATAAATTGCATTTTCATCAACATATTACCACCTCAATAAAAGTGGTTGAATTTCACACACATGCTGCTGAAAAAATTATACAATTGGAAAAATTTGAGTGGATTTATTAAAATTTAAATTCTTAAAATAATTTGTGTATATTATTTACGTGATACTTGAAGAAAATAAAATCAAAGAAAACCACTTAACCTTTTTTTTTAGAGAGAAAACCACTTAACCTTTTTATCTTAAAATGTAGCTCTACCCAATAATGTATGATTCTTAAAAATTGCCGCAACGTACTGAAAATGCTATAGTTTTCTAGAGGGAAAAAAATTATTTTGAATATTGTCTTAAAAACATGTTAAAAAATATTGTCTTAAAAATATGGATCTCTTCGAATGTATAGAAAAGAAAAATATTATCGGAAGAAGTAGTACTTATTTTGATGATCTCTAAATGTTGAAGGAGATTAACCACTCTGCCACAGATGAGAAACGCCTCCCGAACAATAATATAATCTACTATTAGGATTTTTTTTTGTGGTACGGCTGCTATTAAGAATTTGGTTTAAAATAAATAGTTGATTTAGTTTCTTAATCGACGATTAAATTTAATTCAGTCAGGAAGTTAACCATGGTGTTATCACATTAAAAGCTTCTCTAATTTTATGAATATTATTATAGTGACAGAGAAAAATAACCTAACTACATTGATATTGGTAGGAGAGTTTATTTAAAATGAATACTTAAGTTAGTTTCTGAATCAGCGATTCAATTTAATTCACTCAGGAATTTAAGCATGGTGTTATCGCATTAAAAGCTTCTCTAATTTTAAGAATATTATAGTGACATAGAAAAAAAAAAAAAAACCTAACTACATTGATATTGGTAGGATAGTTGATATGTCATCTTAGTGATTAACTCAAAAATCCTCTTAATTCATAATTTTATTCACAATAACATAATCTGTAATTTACAGATCCAAAATTTGGTTAACACGTATGAATGAGATTTTGAATTGAAAAGGTTATTAAACACATCGATTAGAACGAAATTGAATAATTATTTCAGCTTCAATTAATTAGGATTCACATTTTTAATCTAAACTGTTATTATTCTAAATTAGCACAATCCACCACGGTGATACTCTAAAATCATACAAGTATTTCAATTCCTCTCACACATGAAAGATGGAAACAAAGTTTGTCTTGTTGGCCGCGGTCGCATATATTTATCTACATCATTAGCTCTAAAAGTATATTACGTAGTACATAAAAAGCTAACCATAATTAAGACGTAAAATAAGCTAACCATAATTAGGAATTGCAGAATCTTATTGAATTGGCCTCTCTAATGAACTAATTACAGTTAGCTATTAAACTTTGCAGATTGGGCGGAAGACAAAAGCACCAACGTCGGTGTAGGGAAGGGTGGTGTAAACGTACACACAGGAAAAGGTGGCGGCACCAATGTCAACGTTGGAGGCAAAGGTGGAGGAGTTAACGTGAATACAGGTTCGTTAATCTGTACATAAACTACTTCATACATTGTCAACAATATAATTTTACTAAACTAACAAATTAAGACACAGACCACAGTTATTTTCTATGATTTAGCATGTCCATAGAAAATCTATTGATCGGCAATATAAGATTGGTTTACTGTGTCTGTGTGGATGTATAAGAATTAAATTTACATCAGTAACATCTAACGCTAAAAAAAAAAAATAATATTTGAACATTTAAAAAGTAAATATCTCATGCGACATCCAATTTTATCAATACTAGATGAGTCTGTAGACCTCACTCATTCAACTTAACGAACTCATGATAATTGAATGTTAAATGACACATTCACTTTTTATATATTTCAATAGTATTACTCTTTTGAAAAGCAACCCTTTTTTTTTTCCCCATCATGTAGGAAAAGGAAGAGGCACCAATGTCAATGTTGGTGGTGGAAAAGGAGGGGGAGTCTCAGTGAGCACAGGCCACCACAAGGGGAAGCCTGTGTATGTAGGAGTTGGGCGTGGAAAAAGCCCATTCGTTTACAATTATGCCGCCGCCGAGACCCAATTGCACGATGACCCCAACGGTGCACTCTTCTTCTCGGAAAAGGACTTGCACCCGGGATCCAAACTCAACATACACTTCACCAAGAGCTCAACCAACGCCGCATTCTTGCCCCGCCAAGTCGCCAACTCAATGCCCTTCTCATCAAACAAGGTGCAAGATGTATACAACAAGTTTTCTATCCGAGCTGGCTCACAAGATGCACAAATTATACGGAACACCATTAAGGAGTGCGAAGAGCAAGGGATTAGAGGGGAAGAGAAGTATTGCGCAACTTCATTGGAGTCAATGGTCGATTTCAGCACTTCCAAGCTTGGGAAAAACGTTGAGGTTGTGTCCACTGAAGTGGACAAGGAAACCAAGTTGCAAGAGTACACCATAGCACCTGGTGTGAAGCAAATTTCTGGGAACAAGGCTGTTGTGTGCCACAAGCAGGATTACCCTTATGCTGTGTTTTACTGCCACAAAACAGAAACTACTAAAGCCTTCAATGTGCCTCTTGAGGGTTCTGATGGGACTAGAGTTAAGGCTGTGGCTGTGTGCCACACTGACACGTCACAATGGAACCCCAAGCATTTGGCTTTCCAAGTGCTCAAGGTAAAGCCTGGAACCCCCGTGTGCCACTTCCTTCCTGAGGATCATGTTGTGTGGGTTCCCAAGTAGATTTTCCATGATTGAAAAGAGCCATTTGTGTGCGCTTGAATAACCAGTTTCAGTGGCTAGTGTCAGCTGCGGAACTCGATTTGCACTATATACTATATACGTAGTCTAGGTGTTATTGTGGATGTTTATTTGGATGCATACTTAGTCTAGTCCTATGTATATTTTCATATGATGCGCTATGTATGTTCTGAATACTGATACTCTATGTCTGTGTAATACAAATACAGTGTGGCTTCCTCATCATTTGATTAGTTGCTATACCTGTTGTAAAATCACGTTGTGTTTGGATTTGTGATGGGATACCGACCATTAAACATAAGCCTGCATTCGAAACCCATTGATTTCATAAAAAGTTCTTATATATACAACTAGAAAAAATTGACTGAATATTGTTGATACAAAATTAAAATAGTAATTAAGTAACATGTAATAATATCACTTTTTTTTAAAAAAAAAAAGTTAATCAAATATTAATTTTCCCTCACCCCAGCTCCATCTTCCTCCACCACTCCGTGTCCCATTTGACTGACTTGACCCCTCTCCCCACCACCCCCCCCCCCCCCGGGAAATTTTTTTTTTTTTTTTTCATCTTCAGTTCCAGCACCCACACCACCAAAGATCAAGACCTGATTAAATGTTGCCAAGGTCAGGCTATGCTTCACGATGGGAGGCTCCTCTACAATCACGACATCACGTCTTTCCCTGACGCTGGGGAATATGGTTGCACAGTCCTGCTTCAATTCGCCGAGATCACATGAAATGGTACATTGTTCTCGCCTTTAGATTCTTGAAAAAATCGTGGAAAATTGCAGGAAATTTCCCAATGTAATGAAGCAATCTTAGACTCTGATTTACGACAATGCTATTGGACTTTGAATTATAAGGAATTGTTCAACATGGTAGCTCCCAGTGGCGGTTTCCAGCCCATTCATGCGTTTTCACGATAACAATATCTTATTCATTGCTAATTACAACATTTTTCAGCACTATCATTATTGGTTGGATACTATATCAAGTCACGTCTCATCAACTATTGGATGAGTTTACCAACCCCATTTATTGAATCTATAACCGATCCAATAATAAATGGGATATCAGTCGACATAATATCAAATACAAAACATAGATATGTCCAGGTAGAAACTCTTTTATTTTTTGGTTGAACATGTAAATAACTCTGCTAATGCATAACAAATCAGAGTCCCCGTATACTAAAAACAACTTGTCGATATAACTAGCAATTTAGATGCAACTGACAACCTTTTTTTCCTGAGCACAGTTGTACTAACAAGTTGATATATCGTATGGTGCCATGCTTCCCCTACAAAATCTCATCCTCTTCGCGGCGGTGCGAGTGGCAATACTGGAGCAAAATGCGAAGAAAAAGGAAAGGGATAAAGGAGGGCGCAAATGGAAAAAGGAGCGGCAGGGGAATAGGAAGGAATGGTAAGATCGATGGGGTAGGAAAATCTGATTAATTATTCTTTTGATGAAAAAATTTGATTAATTCTACGGATGAGATTGCGTTTGTTTAATTTCAACTTTTAAAAACATTATGAAACCAAATTTTATATATACCTGAAAAGAGATTAATACACTGTCAATTTGATAAAAAATCTACAGTTTTAATGACTTTTTAAGTAGTGAGTGATAAAGTAAATTATTATGAGTGTTATCACTTAATTGGAAGATTATGAAAAAAAAAATTTACACTACCGTTACATATAAATTAAATCCAACTGAAAAGGGTTGAAAACAATTTTTTATTCAAGAAGTTTAGCTTAAAAAAAAATTAACTTCAAAAAGAGAATTGAAAACTGTTTGGGGTTGATTCAAGATAAACAAGGGAGAAAATCTTTTTTTTTTTTTCCTTAACGCTTATCCAAAAAGAAAGCCTTGTTCCACAGGCGCAACATGTTGAACACTCCACTAGCAACAATATTTTTATTTTTCTTTATTTTCCGAAATAGAAAACAAATGGAGCAAAATGTTGATTATGACACAAATTCATTATCAAATCATTCTTAATTCTGAAAGATCTTTGGAAATCTGGAAATCGATAACTTTAGGACCAAAAACGTCAACATCGGTCTCAACTTGATTTGGGTACTAATCAATTACAAATTGATGAAATCCCAAAAGAAAACCTAACTTCTTTTAGGGTTCATGTTATGTGATTTAAATTTTCTCAAATGCCTAATTTCACAATAAAACAGTTCACAATCATAGTCGGAGATTAACTCTGACATCACTCGTAGGAATTTTATAAATCACATATATAAACAATATATCAAATCCCAACGTCTCAATGATTAGTTTAATTATGAATATAGCATATGAAACAATCATTATCATATGCGAGATTGAGAATTAGGAATACCTACAATGATTAAGGGACCATTTGTTTCAAGATTTGAAATTATGTTTCAAGAAATCGCATTCTTGGGAATGATATTTCTAGGTATTTTTAAAAGATTATTGCTTAGTATTAAACATTTTTTAGATTATTTATTAAGATTTTCGGGAATAATTTTAAAACTTGTTTGTTTTATAATTTATATTTCTAAGAATATATATAATAATTTTCAAAATACCCTTAACACATTAACTTATATACCCTTAACAGATTAACTTTTATATATATATATATAAATTCATAATATTACCCAATTAATGTAAAATTAATGATTAACTTTTTCAAATTTATTCATCTCATCAAGATCAAATAATTAAATAAAATGCTAAAAAAAATAATTATGTCAAATGAAAATTACATTTTCAATAAAAAAAAGAAAAAAAATCATAAAGAGAGAAAAAGTCAAATAATTAAGGGATGGTTTAATAATTATGCTTAATAAATATGATTTTCAAGTCATGAGATTTTTTTTTCCATACCCTTCAACTTGGGGAATGAGATTTCACTAAATTATAGGGAAATGTTTTTCATAGAATAATTAATAATTGGGAAAAATTTTATAAAACTTATAATAAATATAGGAGCATATTATTCCCAACTATTTAATCCCGAAAATAATCAAATATATCCCAAAATAAACTATCCGTAAAGGAAAATAATTAATCCAATCAATCCATGCCCACTTCTCTTTACTTGTGTGAGAAGACAAGAAGATTTTCTCACATAGAAGAACACAACGCAGTGAAGGAGAAGCCCAACATATAGAGAGCTTCAGGAGGAAAACTCCTCCTATTTCAGTGTAGGTTTCAACTTTCACGATTGTCTTCATGGGGAAAAGAGACCTTATACATGGCTAGTAGCTTGTGCCTCCCCATGTGTTAACAAAGTGATCGGAAAACAATGCCCATAATGAGTTGCACGTAATAATAATTAGCTTGTTTGGATAAACGTCTGGAAGTTTTTTCAAGAACTAATTACTTGCATATCTGTTTGTGGCTCGAAAAAAAAAAAAAACAGAAGCAAGAATTTTTTTTTTTTTTGCTTTTTTTAGAAGGATGTAGTGACGTGTTTTTGGTAAAAGCAGAAGTAGTAAATGACAGAGAATATTGTTGGTTATTTTTTTTCAAATTATTTGAATTAGGAATCTATTCTGACAAATTTTATGAAAAGATAAAAAGTAATCTTCTATTAAATTATTGTAACCCCTTTCTTCATTCAAATTACAAATCATATCTTTAATTGTTGTTTTACCCAAAAAAAAAAGGTATTTTTATTTCCATTCTATCCAAATGGTTTAGGAAATTTTAATTATAATAAAAAGTACTTCTAAAATTACATCTAAATGTATCAATTTTTTCGTTGCTCTGCTTATGTAGAAGCACTTCTCCTAGAATTTTAACCAAACGAGCCTAGTAAGCTCAATATCAATACTGATCGTAAATTTTGGGCTAAAATAATAAGCTTTAAATATTTTGACATCAAATTAACGTGGTCTAAAATTAAATTATTATATTGATTTATGTCAGTATACCAAATATTCTAACATTATGAAGTTATAATTTATTTCATGAAAAAGCGATTGAGTTGATTATTTTAAACGATGAAAATTAAATTTGATTAGATTAAATTCAAAATTTGAATAAAATCTATCAATTAAATCCAAATTACAACATGTTATATTATATCATTGAAAAAGATTAATTTTAATACACCCTCAATCTAACAATTTAAAGTTTCAAATAGCTTGAATAAGCTCAAACGTACTAAGATAAAATAAATGCGGTTTCTTGAGAGCGATTACAATGATGATATGCTTCTGCAGTTCTTTATTCTTTTTACATTTTACATCTTTATTATTATTTTAAAAAAATACGCGCTTAGGATTAGCTATGTATAAGTAACACCTAATTTTGGACAAAATGCGTTTGTCGCATGAGCTTATCTGGAATAACTCATTTATACACATTTTTACTGCAATTATCCTATAAGAACAATTTTCAACGTATGATAATAAAATAAACTACTAAATAACCCTTTGGTAGTGTTTGGTAAATGTCCTAGTATAACAAATACAAGAAAATTTGGGACATAAATATGCTTGAAGAATAGGTTAGAGACGAAAATCTCAAAATTTTCTCCATCTTATGGCAATTTTTGAGTTAATTTGTGTCCCTCCAAAAATGAGGGATGTTTGAGAATGTTCTAGGAATACAAATTTAAAATATTTGTTTTTTTCAAGAATTTACCTTTAAACATTTCATATCCCATCAATGTCATTCTCACTTATCAAGTTTTTATCAAATTATAACTTACTCTTCATCTTTTTTCTCAATCGCTATTCCTGTATATCACTATCAAACACAATTCTATCTTTATCTCTAGTATCATCTTTGTCAATTTATAAATGCATTATTGTCTTATTTTTCTTACATTTGTTTATTAATAAATTCAAATCTTATTATTAAATCTTCTAATTTTTTTGTTAAATTTAAAATTTTTTGCTATTCGTAAGATTATATTTTAATTTGCATTTAATTTGTGCTTTTAGATTTAATTTGTAGATGTTCTCATAAATTGCATTTGCATTGCAGAGCAAAAAGATAACAAAATTAGTTAAAGATTTGAGGAGAAGATTTGAAGAGAGATAATAAAAAGATTTGGAGCAATATTTGGATCAAACTTGAGGCGCAATAGGATAAGAAGATTTGCTCAAAATCTAGAAGAGAATCATATAACATCCATATTGTCTCACTATATCCATCATTTTTGTCCTGAAACAGGTATCAAAGACAACATTTAGTACACATGATATAAAGCGGCTAATTCTAAATAATTGATTCGACCATTTTGTAAGTTATGTTAAATGGATGAATAATTAACAAAGTTATATAATTAATGATATGGAATAAGTTGTTAATTCATTTTGATATATAATTAGTTATTTAAGGACTGTCCACCTTGAAGTAATGGTAGTTGAGGTGGGCTAAATTGGGCATTTAAACCTTAAAGGCAAGATGAAGCTCATGACGAATAGTCAAAAAAGAAAAAAATAAAATACAAGCCAAGTGGATCATTCTACGGGTCAATTCACTATAAAGTTACTTTTCTTTCCCTTACGTAGTGTTTGGTAACTTTCTCTAGATAATAGAGATAGAGACAGTAGAAATAGTGAAGACAGAGACATAAAAAAATTGTCTCTGTATCATGTTTGGTTGTGGAGTATAAGACATGATAATTGCCTCCGTATTTTATTTGGCAACATGGGAACAATATAACAAATTCATGATAAAAGACATATGTACCCTTGTTGAACCACTGTTGACTGCCACCAACTGGTCGTCGACCAACCTCGGACTCGTGACTGGCATCAGCAGACCAACTAACCACCACCATAGGTTGACCTAAGGGATATTATTAGAAAAAAAATTAAATTTCTATCTTTGTATCCTATACTCTCCCACTTTTTGCAGGGATAGAAATATAGAAAATGTTTGTCTCATGGACAAAAAATGTACCTTGTCTCCACCACCAAACATCTTTTTGTCCCCATTATCCCTATATTTCCTACCCGTGACAGGAAACAAATGCCGCCTTAGTGCGTTGTTGAATGAATGAATATGACACAATTCATACTGGCAAATCATTTGAGTTGCACACTTCTTTTGTGTACTAAAAGAATATGTATTTGAATTAATTTATTTTTTGTTTTAAAAAGAAAATTATAATCAAGATTTGAAGAATTAAAAGAATGATGTGATTCGAGCAATTCCATTATACAAGTAGCCATCCATTTGGTCTTGCAATGGTAGATCTATTGAGTTTGATCATGCTTGGACTTTTGTATTCTTTGTTAGGGCAGTTTCTGGACTCTTTTGTTAGGGAATATCAGAGTTGGGTACACTTTATGTATGTGAGTAGAAGCACGTCCAAATTTATAGAAAGTAACGAATAAATGAAACATGGTGAATAGTAATTTACAGTGAAACCCATGTGTCACTATTTATGTGCATAGTACTTCACAGTGAAATTGTATAAACATTACTCCAGTGGGTCATCACTATTTATAAATAGTACTAGACAGCAGGACTCACGTTACTAGTCATATCAACAAAATAGATCAAGAGAATTGCACTCCAAATTTTAACGTAGAAACCCTCTAGTAATTTTAAGGGAAAAATCACAGGCCAAACTTCAAAAAATATTCCACTATATTTAAAGAGTAATTACAATATAATGTATCCCCTATAAAAATCTCTTCTACTACAATTAGTAGTATTATAGAGATTTAGAGAATATATCCAAAATCCTCAGTGTGTACTGACACTATACTCTTGGAATTTCTTACACACACTATACTTTTCTCTCACTACAAGAAGCGTACACTGCTTCTTCTTATACAACTGAATAAATGCTTCAACTCTAGGATGCTTCTCCTCGGTTTGATCTTCCTTTATTTATAGGAAGCTAACATTGTGTGAATTTACTGTGCTGACCATTTTTTTTTTTGGTGCAACAGTTGTACAATAAAGAAAATTTTTTCCTTCCATTTTTGACTAATGAGTAACAGCAAGTTACACTTGTTGACAATTCTCCACGTTGGCATACATTTTACAATAGCCTTCAACCTCTGCAAATATTGACTAAGTCCAAGCAATACTTAAACTTATCAATCGGCAATGGTTTGTCATCATATCGGCTGGGTTCTCAGCTGTGGCTGTCTTTTGAAATACAATTGTACCATTGTTGATACTTTCTTTGACAAAATGAAGTCTAACATCAATGTGCTTAATCCTTTTATGATAGACTGGGTTTTTAGCCAGATGAACGACACTTTGACTATCACAATATACAATTGGTACATGTTGATTCAACCCAAAACTATCCAAAAGACTGTGTACTCAAATGCTCTCTTTAACAGTCTTAGTCAATGTCATATACTCAGCTTCAGTAGTTAACAATGCCACTGTAGATTGCAATGTCGACTTCTAGCTAATAGTACATGCAAAGACTGCAAAGATATAGTTTGTTAATGAGCTCCTTTTATCCAAATCACCTACATAATTGGAATCTACATAACCTATAACTCCACGATTTTTCTGACCTTTAAACACCAAACAGACATCGGTAGAATCTTCAAACACCGCATGATCCATTTCACAGCTTCCTAGTGTCTTTTTCCATGTTTGTTCATAAATCTGCTTACCACACTTACTGCATATGAAAGATCTGGTCTAATGCACATCATGGCATACATGAGACTGCTAACTGCACTAGAGTAAGGTATACAGGACATGTGCTCCACCTCCTCCTCAGTTCTCAGACATTCCTTCAAAGATAGCTTAAAAGTTGTAGCTAACAGAGAGCTAGCTAGTTTGAACTTATCCATATTGAAGCGTTGTAGCACTTTCATAATGTAATTTTGTTGCGCCAAGCACGACTTCCAATATGCCGTTCTCTAAGAATCTTCATTACAAGAATTTTTCTTGCCACACCTAAGTGCTTTATCTCGAACTCTTTTCCTAACT
The DNA here is from genome assembly GCA_031216105.1 of Dalbergia cultrata. NCBI lineage: Eukaryota > Viridiplantae > Streptophyta > Magnoliopsida > Fabales > Fabaceae > Dalbergia > Dalbergia cultrata. The sequence goes on along the minus strand of CM062349.1, from coordinate 34,296,201 downwards.
GAGTTTTTAACATACTAATTTCAACCTTATTGCAAGCTGCAATTAGCATATCATCTACATATAACAACAGATAAATATGCAAACCATATGGAAGCTCCTTAGGTTATATGCAATTTTCATATTAGTTTCTACTATATCCAATACCAATCATAAATGCATCAAACTTTTTGTACCACCGCCTCGAGGTTTACTTCAAGCTGTACAATGACTTCTTCAATAGAAAAACATGAGCTTCCTTACCAAGTATTCCCCTCTGGTTGGCTCATGTAGATCCGCCCCTCTAGCTCACCATGTAAGAACTCCATCTTCATATCAAGCTGTTCTAGCTCCAAGTCAAACATACTCACAATAGCTAATGAGATTCAAATAGAGCTATGCTTCACCACAAGAGAGAATACTTCATGGAAGTCAACACCCTCTTGCTGAGTATAACCCTTTGTTAGTAGTCTCACCTTGAACCTTGGAGGCTCAATGCCAGGGATCCCTTATTTCCTTTTGTAAACCTATTAAGAGCCAACTACTCTTTTCCCCTTTCGAAGTTGTACTAGCTTCCCCATCTGATTTTTCTGAAGAGATTCAATCTCCTCATTCATTTCTATCAGCCACTGCTTTGACTTCTTATCTTCTACTGCATCACGATAGGTACATGGTTCATCTCTAACTCCACCATCTGCCATAGCCAAGGCAAAGGCTATAGGATTTGCATGTAATGAGTCAAATGCACAGGCAGCAGTTATATATCTTTTTGGTTTCTACATTTCTCACCTTTCTCTTCCTGTAGCAATACTATATGGTTATGCTTCTTTGGTTCATTCACCAGTATTCTCATAGTCAAGTTCATCTTGCTGTTCTACTTTAGGTTTAGCAATCCTTAAAGTACTCGGTTGATCCATTGTATCCTTTTCTTGCTTTACTTTCCCACAGTCAATCTCTAGCTTTACCTACTTCTTAGGACCATGATCTTTCTCTGCCCCATCTAAGTTATACTTTTTCTTTTGATTTAGCATTGTTGCCTCATCAAAAGTGACATCTTTGCTGACAATGATTTTGGGTGAACTTGCCTTCTTTGTACACCACAGTCTGTAGCCTGTCACACTTTATGCATACCCTAGAAATATACATCTTCTTACTTTCCCCCCAAGTTTACCATCACTCACATGGGCATATGCAGGACAATCAAATATTTTCAAATTAGAATAGTTTACTGGTCAATTGGACCATACCTCTTATGGAATCTTCAAATTAATAGCAGTTGATGGAGATCTGTTTACCAGGTATACAACTATATTGACTTCCTCAAACCAAAATGATTTGGGAAGTGTTGCGTTGATTCGAGTGCATTTCGCTCATCCATTTTGCAACTCCATTTTGATGTAGTTTTCTTAGTACAATATGGTTCTTCACTATACCAGCATTTCTGTAGAACTATAAACATTCTTTATTGCTAAATTCTTCACCATTGTCAATTCTCAGTCTCTTGATTGACCGCCCAGTTTGCTTCTCGACCATGGCTTTCCATTGTTTGAATTTGTTGAACACCTCTTCCTTTTTCTTCAGGAAATAAATCCATACTTTCCTAGAATAATCATCTATCAGAGTATGAAAATAGCGAGCTCCACCTGGGGGGTTAACAGGGGCTGGACTACAAACATCCAAGTGGGCATACTCCAATATCCCCTCATTGTTGTGTTTGCCAGAATAAATTTAACCCGTTTCTACTTTCTAAATACACAAGTTTCACAGAAACTAAGTTTATAGATCTTTAGGCCTTTCAGCAAGCCTCTGCCAGCAAGTATAGTCATTTCTTTCTCACATATATGACCAAGTCGCATGTGCCACAATCGTGTAGCATCACGATTTCTTTCAGAGGATAGAACAACAACAGTTTCATCAATTGTGCTTCTCAGTAATAGATAGATCCCACCCCTGCAACTTTTCTTTGAATACCACCATCGAACCTTTGATCATCTTCAAGAATCTATCATCTCCAATGAACTTGTACGCCTAATTATCTAGGGCAATTAATGAGATCAGGTTTCTACCCAGTTCTGGAACATGTCATGCTTAAAACATCATTTTAGTACCATCATCCAAATTTACTTGCACATCTCTTTCACCTGTAATCGGAATTATTCTATTATCTCCCAATCTAACTTTTCCCTCTCATTTTTTATAGGATGAGAAAAAGTTTTGATTAGGTGTCATGTGAAAAGATATGCTAGAATCCAAAATCCACTCGTTTTCGGTGTTACCTGTGAATACTGTTAAGGCCGAACCAGCATCAGCATAACTGTGATAAGAAATTTCAATTATTATGTTGGCAGAATCTTGTGATTTCTCCTTTTTCTCTAGACAATTTCTTCTAATGTGTCCTATCTAATGACAATGAAAGCACTTTACGCATTTATGTTTTCTGGACTTTAATCTTCTCTTGCTCTTGCATCCTAATCCTCTTTCTTGATTATGCCCTATCGTCAATGGGTTCGAATACTATCTTCTGATGCTCCTTTATCATCAATGATTCTTTGACATTTTTCCCTAAGATATCAGATCTACCATAGAGTATGGTATCACATAAATTATCATAAAATGGAGGTAGTGAAGTTAACAAGATCATGGCTTGATCAACATCTTCAACTTTAATTCTAGTTGCTCTAACATTTGAGATCATTTGGTTGAAGTTGTCTATATGCTCTTGCATTGATTTTCCTCCTGAATATTTGAACGCGTACGATCGCTTTCTCTGATAAAGCTTGTTGGACAAAGTTTTTACTGAATATTTCTCTTCCAAAGCCTTCCATAATGAATCAGCAATATTTTCTTCCATGACTTCTCACAGAACGTTATCCTCAAGGGTCAATTGTATTTTACTCCATGCTTTGAACATCATCTCCTCCTTTTTGTCATCAGATAATGACCCTAGCAATCTTTCTTTGTCCTCAAATGCCTTCGCAAGATCTTGCTGATCTAGCAATACCTGCAATTTCAACTTCTATAGTCTGAAGTCGTTGGATCTGTCAAATTTCTTCACTTCAAATTTTGGTCCTGACATCTTGGATCTAAAACTTAGTGCCTCTAATACCACTTGCTAGGGAATATCAAAGTTAGGTACATCCTAAGTATAATAAACATTTTATGGATGTAAATAGAAACGTGCTCAAATTTATGGAGAGTAACAGACAAATGAAAGATGGTGAATAGTATTATAAATGTGAAACCATGTAAATATTACTTCCGTAGGGCCCGTATCACTATTTATGAATAGTACTTCATTACTATTCATACCAACAAAATAAATCAAGAGAACTACACATGGAAAACCCTCCAGTAATTTTGAGCAAAAAATCACGGGCCAAACTTTGAAAAATATTCTACTATATTTAAAGAGTAATTACAATATAGTATACCTTAGTGAGACTCTCTTCTACTAAAATTAGTAATATTACAAAGATCTAGATAATATACCCAAAACCTTCAGTGTATACTCACACTACACTCTTAAAATTTTCTTACACATACTTTCTATTTTTCTCTCACTACAAGAAGCCTACATTGCTTCTTCTTATACACTTGAACAAATGCTTCAGCTTTGGGATGCTTCTCCTTGATTTGATCTTCCTTTATTTATAGGAAGGTAACACCGCGTGAATTTACTATGCCAACCATTTTTTTTTCGGTGACATAGCTGTGCATTCGATGCAATAGTTGTGTAAGGAAGAAAAATTTTCCTTCCCTTTTTGACTAATGAGCAAAAGCAAGCCACACTTGCTGACATCTTTGGGCTTTTAAGGGGTGGAGAGAGATGAAGAGGTGGTTATGTAAAAAGGTTGTTCCCTATTTCTTTATTGGTATAGACTGATAAGCTTGGTGCTCTATTTTGGATTGCACTTTTTTGGTGAATCCAGTCTACATTCTTTGGTCAATGGTGAGCCCCCTGGTTATTGCCAGTGGAGATCTAGTTCATTGGTATGGTGACTTTGATCGAATATTTTTCTAAATTCTAGCTCCTTACTTTCCTCTTTAGTTCATATTTGAGTACATCTGTGAGGATTGAGCTTTGTGATTTAGTTCCTTTCGTTTCCCAAATTTCATATATGTGGTATTGGTTTGTATTGAGTTTTATGCTTTGAGCTGCTATTGTTTGGTAGTGGTCTCTCTTGTTTTGTGTTTTGGCAGTTGGTTTTGGGTGTTATTGTTAAACTCTATTTTTTATTCTTGTTTTCTTTGTCGATGTATCTGTTATGTTATTGAATCATAAGCACTTGTTTTATAAACATTTTCCCTTTTACAATTGGTGCATTTGCACTATTTTTGGGTTTAATTTCCATAAGTTTTGTTAGTTTTTGAATATTTTCTTCCTTGCACTCAATTTTGTTTTGTGGATTTTATTCAGCGACTTTTGCACAATCTTGGTTTCTATATCTCATGATACCTCTTTGTCCTACAAAGTGGATTGCGGTCATCTGAAGAGTCAACCCCTAAGAGTGCATTGTGTTGTGGAGTGGAGCTTTGAGCAGGTAGAAGAGAGAGAAAGGGGGGAGGGTAGGAGGGAAAGAGAGAGAGAGCTGGAGGAAGGAATAATGCCTGGACAGATTCGAGCCTGGAAGCCAGAGCAAGTTTAGCAATGAAGACAACTTCGCTAAAGTGTGCCTGAGAAGTGGCACCAGTGGAGATTTTCAGGTCAGTTCGCTATAGTGAGTTTAACTCACTACAACGAGTTTTACAGGACCGAGCCTGAAAGTTTAATTTTGCAATTTTGACCTACTTAGACCCACTTTTTAGCAAATTTAATGATGATGTGAGGCTCTGAAGCATGAAGTCCGACACATTCTTTGCCAAATTAGGAAATAGGACTAGGTTTAGAGGGCTCTTTTATTTTCTTCTTCTTCTTCTTCTTCTCAAGAATACATTGATACAGATAGTTTGATTTCATTTATGCAGATTACCATTTCATTGATACCATTTTGGTTGTAACCTCCTCCATGGAGGAATAGTTCTTTTGCTAGCCAAAGGGATTCAAGAGTTAGAGTTATACTTTGAAACATTGTTGAATTTAATGCAAAACCTTGATATTGTTCTCTTTCTCTTTATGTTTTCCTCTCCTTTTATGTTTATGATTTTTATGCATGTTAAGTAAGGCGCTATTTTATGTATGTGAGTATGATTTGTAAGCATAAATAACTTAGCTTATTGATTGAATGCATGCTAATTGATTGATTGGTGAGCATTTAGTTGACCAAGAGAATAAAGATAGTTCTTGATTGAGAATTAGACTATGGTAGTTGGTATTCTAATTGGTCCATGCATTTATATGTTGTGATTGTAATCATTTAAGTATATGTGCTTAACATTATCCTCTAGTTGATTGACTTTAAGGAGAATTGCTATCTAATTGTGTGATTGCATGATTAGTGCATCGTCCTTCACCAAGTGTTTGATATTTTGTTATGTTAATGATTGAAATTCCCTAGCTCAAGAATCTTCTAGGCTAGCTCCTATGTACTATTGTTAATTTCAATCACTTGTTATTTCAATTTTAATGCAACAAAATCCCCCCTTTTTACTCCAACTAATTAGCTCAGTTTCCTTATGAGACAACCCAAGTTGCATACAACTATCTAGGTGCACTTGCAACTTGGTGGTGACAATGGCAAGCTACCATTGAACACTTGGTGTTTTTCTTAGCTTCTCTCTTTCAGAGTTAAGTGCCTCTTAATTATCGAAAAAAACAACAGCAATCCATTTGTGATGATGATCCTGTATATGACAATCACTTACCCTTTCTTAGCATTTTCATTTTTTTTATTTAGTAAAGTTCAAATATAAGGGAACATTCACCCAATTAAGGGTCAAAACATGTCTTTAGGCTCATGAAACACTCAAAGAGAAGGTTACAAATCACCCAGTAACAGGAAAACATGAGAATCAAACTCAATTCATAACAAAAAAAGGGAAGATCAATCAGGTTGTTAATACTATTTGAGCATTTGAGATCTTATATGATGTATGGCTCTTGATATCAGGTTTTTTGTCATGCCCATAGCTCAAACCGGAGATCGGTGATTTAGGGGATTTAACCGACCATGTGTTGTTGGTTCTTTTTTAATTAATTCGTTCACGAGAAGGTTGTACTGTGACCACTATGATAAATAGTTTGCCAAATTGCACTACTATAGAGAAAAAAAAGCTTGAGAAATTGTGGTTGTGCCGTGGATGAGACACGAGCACAAAATGGTTGAAGCGTAGCCTTGCATACCCCCACACGTAGGGTATCCATCCCTGCTTCCCCTCCCCGACATTTCCATATCCATGAACCAAAAGAAAAGGATATATAGCATGCCACATTTACTCATGCGACAGTAGCTTGTCGGTGATGCACCCAGTAATAATGAGTAGTGTATTCACTTCACATATATACATTAATTACAAGAAGAAGAAAAATAAACAAATGGAGGAAATGAAAATGAGTATGTGTTGAGTGTTAGAACTTCTATTGGTCTCGATATGTATTGATCGTTAGAAATACATAAAACTCAGTTGACAACTGAACAAACGTTCAACATGAAAGAGAATGCTAGAAAAAGTCTAGTTACTATGACAGTTGAAAGTGCTGATGATCGATCTGGGATTCCCAGCTTCAAGTTCAGTGGTTATATCCTCACATATTGATCGAAGAAGTTACTTTGTCGATGAGGAAACAACTTCTTCATGTGGTTAAGTGTGTTAACCGCTGAGTGAAGGTTTTACTAATGTATGTAACTCTGAATATAACGAACCTTTTTTTTTTTTTTTTTTTATCATCGCTGCTAGTACGAGTATTGTTATTTCAACACTTAAAAGTAGGTGTCTAAGTGAGACATCCACTTTATCACCATTGGATATGATGGATAGATGAAAATAGTGAAAACTACCATTTCATCCAATAATAATAAAGTGGGTGTCTCACTTAGACACCCACTTTTGCGTGTCAAAAATAGCATTTTTGCTGGTAGTATAGGATGAACCGTAAATAAATGGATACTGATGTCTCATAATTTTTTTTTCCCATAAAGCTTTCGATCGATGTGTTGCAACCGCATGGAAACCCAGCTACGTAACAATAACATCCAACTGTACTCCACCTATAGAAATCGACAAGAACCAATAATAGTGTTCTAACATAGACAGTGACTAGACCTTATGCAAAAGACTGGGAACTATATTATTTAGTAAGAAATTGTTTTCCTACTATGTGCAATCATCAGGAGTTGATCTTTTCATATTAAAATTTAATATAATAAGATTATATGTAATTTTTTTACTATTAATTTGAAATATAATTTAAATAAGACATGTGAAATAAATAATTTAAAAATGAGAAATCACTTATGAGTTTATCATTTAAAATTTCTGACATGAGAGGATGTATTCTCACCAAAGAACAATGTAATTGAAGGAAGTTTCTTTTCTATCCTCTCTTAAAATTTCTGACATGAGAGGATGTATTCTCACCAAAGAATTCTCACCAAAGAACAATGTAATTGAAGGAAGTTTCTTTTCTATCCTGTCTTAAAATTTCTGACATGAGAGGATATATTCTCACCAAAGAACAATGTAATTGAAGGAAGTTTATTTTCTATCCTCTGTCTTGGCGTGATTTCTGTCAAGAAAAGCATTTATTATATAATAAAATTTCATGATAACTTATGGAAAAATAATTTGTATAGGTTATTTTTATAGGTGATTTATACTAATATGATAAAATAGATAAATTTATTTGTATATGATATTTTAAAATTTGCTAATGGCGAATTTTGTGTTATTTTTATTTTACACTAAACTGCCTTTGGCGAATTTTGAGTCTGACTTTGATGGTGAATTTTGTGTTAATATTATAATATTTTTTATACTGAATTTATTGTGGATTCAGTATAAAAATATTTTTTATTGAATCTATCCTTGGTGAATTCAGTATTGAATCTACCTTTGAAGGATTCTATACTAAAAATATCATATTATGTAAATTTTTTTTAAAACACCATATTAATATAAATGTACCATTCAAATCTCATATATATATATATATATATATATATAAATAAAGAGCCATAACTTATATCATTATTATTTTTCTTTCTTATTTTAATATATTAATATTATTGAATGCACGTTTTTGGCATTGTCTTCTTTGCCATTCATATTTATAGTGTAAATTTATTATCTCTAGATGTTGCGCAAATATCATCCCCCGTCAGTCAAACAAGAAATTTCATTGGATACCTTTGTTTTTGTACTTGTTTTCGTAACAGTGTTATTCGTACAATTATTATGTTATGTTGTTCACATGGTATCCTGCCTTCTCCACTTGTTATTCGTACAATGATTGTGTTATGTTGTTCAAATGGTATCCTGCCTTCTCCACTTGCTAATAAAATATGCTAAGATAAAATAGAGACGAAAATTTTTATTTTATTCCGATTAAAATTTTAAATAGGATAAATTGATTTTTTAAAAAAATTTAAATTAATTCCTATAAAATTAAATTATTAGACAACTTGATCTCTAAAAAATAATTCTCTCAAATTAGTACTTATAAAATTGAATAGTCAAACAAATTGATCCTTATAAAATTGAATAATCAATCAAGTTAGTCCCTTTATTAAGTTGAGTTAGGAGAATTAATTTATCTGATAATTCACTTTTTTAGAAACTAATATGGAAGGTTTTTTTATTTAGGGAACAATTTGTCTGTTTTACAATTTTACAGAAACCAAATTAAGAGTTTCTTTTAAAGGGACCAATTTGTTCGACTTAAAATTTTTGAGTGACTGAAATTGGTTGTCTAAATTAAAATGCAGTTTCTTGAGAGTGATTATGAGTTTTGACAATATGATTCAGCAGTTCTTTATTCTTTTTACATTTTGCATCATAAAATGCACGGTTGGGGTTAACTATGTATCAAGTGACACTTAATTTTGGATAAAATACATTTGTCACATGAGCTTAAATCTTGAATAATTAATTTATACACATTTTTAGTACAATATAATTATTATCTCATAAGCACGATTTGCACCATGTAATTATAATTAGTCGTTGAACATTGATAATTGCATTAAAAAGTGCAACGTCACCGCCATATAGTAGATCAGGGCCCTTATCTGTTCAGTTCGGTAATATAGGTCATTTTTGAATTATTTATAGGAATTAAGGTAATTATTAAATTTTATTAATTTTCTAAAAAATAAAATAAAAAACATAAATATTATCCTATTATTTAATATTCACTCATTTTTTGTCCAATTAAATGCTCCAATAAATTTATCTTTATTCATTTTCTCACCAATTAAATAAAGAAGTAAAATACGTCTAAAATAATTAATGGGACATTGAAACTTGAAAATGATTTATAATTTAAAACAGAAAAAAAAAAACTAAAATTGCCATATGCTTTTTTGTGGTGAAAAAATACCTATATTATGTAATGGAGAGAGTATTATTTATCTCTTTCTCTGTTATCTTGCCTCTAATTAATTAACGGCTCAAATATTATGGTCATATTTCTAAGTTTATGTGAGTATGTGTGAATAACCATGTAATTGATCGTTCAGTAATTACTACTCGCTTTCACTTTGATTCTCAACCTCATATAATGTGAAATGATGCACATTTCGCACACGTCTAAATTGAAATTAACACTTGAAAGAGAAAAGGGTCGATCGGATTGAGCTACATAATGAAGATGATAATGTTTGGCCAGCCTTGGCACAAGTCCACTCAGATATTGGACAAAACAAAAGTCTGTTTATAATTGTTTTGATTTTTGAAGTAATATTTTTTTAACTTTAATTGCTATGCACTTACAGTATAAAATTATTTTACACTATTATCTAGTTATGTATTATTATATCAATAAAGATAGTTAAGTCTCAAACTCACTACTTGAAAAATTATATAAATGGGACAATTTAATTGAATATTATTACAAATAAATGTTACACTTTCAGTCTATTTAAAATTAAATATTTTTTTATTAATGTTGAGAATGTAAGGTTATTTTAATTTGCTTTATTATAATTTTATTTCATTATTTCAGTTTAATTATTCTAAAAACCACACCTTCATTATTATTGTAAGTATATCCTGGGCATATAAATTTGCTGCAATCATTGTTTCCGTGAACCATGCCTCGCTTAGTTCATTTGCTCCCCATAATCTTGTGTATAGAGTACTTAATCTGTCCATTCTTTATTAATATATGTCTTGAAATATTGATATATTAAAAAATTAATATATCTGATTATAATATTTGTAGTCAGATATGTTAATTTATTAATTTATATTAATTTCTTAAGATGACTATTAATAAAAAAATAAAAGAAATATAAAAGGAGAAGGAAGCGCACTACAACATCAAGGGATACACGTATTCCACGTAAAAAACATGTGACAATAGTAGCCGAAGTAAATATCAAAAAAAAAAAAAAAATAGTAGCCGAAGTCAGTTAAACTGTTTGAGAGCACCGCTGCCAAGAGAAATAGCAGAAATCCACTAAACCGATTTAGTAAAAATAAATATAAAATTTATGATTCTAAGTTATTCCTCCCCTTTTAAAATATCGATTAATTTAATATAAGTATAAATATTAAGAAAGATAATAAATAATATTAGTTATGGAGTAAAATATAATGAGTAGACTAATATATTCATGTATATTAATTAACATGGAACAATGTTCAATACTAATATTAAATAGAATGTTTTGAAAGTATAAAACTGATTAGGAGTAGTATTGGAAGAAAAAAATTAATATTTTATTAAAATACAAAATTAACAAATATTATAAAATATAAAATTGTCTTAAAATAGACAAATATTCTAAAAGAAAAAGAGTAACTCGAAGAGTTGGAATTGAAATTACAATTCTATATCATAATTCTAATTTCAACATCCAAATAAATGTTTAATAGATTATTTCCTTCAATAAATACATCATTAATATTTTTAATATTATTGTTTTTTCTCTTTAATGTAATTTTTCTGAAAAATATTTTTATTCTTCTCTATCTAAACAAATTTTAAATACTTTTAATAATAAAAGTGCTCCTTAAATTGTATATCTAAATATAAAATTTTATCTATAAACAAATTTTACTAAAAAAAGTTAAGTGAAAGAATCACTTTTTTAAAGGCCAACCAAACTCACCTGTGTGCTGCGGTCATTGTTTCCATGTATCCTGCCCCCCTTTTAGTTCACTTCTCTCCCACAGTCGTTATCAAGCACTTGGCTGCAGGCTACAGCTTTTCCAAGTAACCTCTCCTTGTCTTTACTACACTGAATAATATTAAGTATAAAATTAAATTATACAATAAATACACACTACATATTTTATTATTATTAAATATGATGTGTGGTTTCTATTTATCTCACTCATTCATCAAATTTAATAATGATAATATATATAATATATATTTATTATGTAATTTAATTATATAATTAATATCACTCTTGCTGCACTAAACGTGAGCTTCAACTTCTGAACTAAGTTTAGTAACTACAGCGTTCTTCTTTCTTCCTTTTTTTTTTTTTTCCAAGTCTTGGTTTCATTTTTCTTTGTGAATTAACTCTGAAGGATATTATTCCTCTATAGCGAATATAAAAGTAATTATGATTGTTGAAGAGGATTTCAAGAATTATTTGTCCAAATCTTAAAGTACGATTTTTATTTTTCTTTTAATATGTCTTTTTTTTTTCCATTTAAAAACCAACAACTCATAGTTTAAGTAAAAGTTTTAATTGTCCCTCATAAACAATCATGTTCAAACTTCAAACCACAGTTTAAAATCTCCCAACCAAAAAACAATTACGTAATTAATTGTTCAACGTTTATGAAAATTTCACACTAATAATGTTCTGTATTTATTTAATTTTCAGCTTGCACTGGTGGCAACCTATGCTGCCTTGCCTCCTGGAACTCTACTGGAACTGGAAGTCAGTGCTTCCCACAACCCACCAAAGCCATCTGCTGACATATTATGTCTTCAAATTTTGTGCACTTTAACAGTGCTTATTTGATTCTAGTGTTATTGTCTCTCTAATATTGAATAATTATCCAGTTATTAATATTTATAAAAATTAAAAAAATTAGTAAACTATTAATATTGATAAAAATTAGTAATAGTTTATTAAATTATTTTTATTTTTTTTCCTAGTACTCTAACTTCCTAACTCCTCTTTCATTAATAAGTTAATAATATTTAATAAGAATATTATTGATAATAAATAATTAATATTATCTAAAATTTTGAGATAAACAATTATTTCTAAATAAAATAAATTTTATAAATAGATAATTATTTAAAAATGGACGGAGCATATATTTTTATCGCTTGAAAATAAAAATTATACTTCCCAATATACTTTTTCTGAATGCAACATTTTACTTTCAACTCCAATAAACAATTTTTTGTTTTTTACTCCTCCAAAAGTTACAAATGAGCCTATAATTGCACACATGTAGCATAATATATATATGTTTTTAAAATGAACATATATAGCCCAAGAACTTTTGTTATTGAGAATGAATGGGATGGCCCAGCGGAATAAGCTAAGTCTCTATAAAACTCGAATATAATAAATTAAATATAGAACACAACACAATAAAAAATAAATAAATAAATGAGATGATCATAAGTATAAAAACATAAGAATTTATGTGATTCAACATATCACTTGCCCACATCCACTATGAGAAAAACAGTATAGGAATATCACTTTGTTGCCATACCTAAAACCCCTTGTGTGCCCTTTGTGACTTTTTTACCAAAATAAAATAAAAAAACATTATTTACGGAAATAAACGAAAAAATGATTTGGTATCGAAGTGGGCCAAAATATAGGGCGCGAATACGCATGGGGCTCCTGCGTATTCAAGGGCAAATGGATACGCTGAAGCCCCATGCGTATTCATTCATGAATTGTCTATGCCCCAGTTCCATGCGTATTCTTTGTTGTTAATGAATACGCATGAAGCCCTTGAATACGATACTTGAATAAACTACACTAATTACTGAAGTTAACTAAATTAATGAAATAAACTTAACTACTTAATCTATACTAACTTGAATACAAAAATAACAAAGTTTAATTACTTAAATAAACTAAACTTAAACTACTTTAAAAAAATTAAAATATTTGATTAATTAAGTGACCTAGTTAATAGCCTACACTAATTTAAAAAACTTTGCTAAATTAATTAAATAAACTTAACTAATTCAATTATACTAACTTAAACAAAACATAACAAAACTAACTAAATTAATCAACTAATCTCAACTAAAATTACTTTAAAATAATTAAATTATACAAGCTTTAACTAACTTAATTAATCAGATAAACGTAACTAATTAATCTATACTAACTTATACATAAATAAAAATAAATTAATGAAATAAATTAACTAAAATAACTTTAAATAAATTAAATCTAGGTTTAAATAACTAAACTAATCTCACTCATTAAATAAACTTACGTAAATTAATGAAATAAATTAACTAAATTAAATTAATCTAGGTTTAGATAACTAAACTAATAAAATAAACTTCACTCATTAAATAAACTTAACTAAATTAATGCAATAAACTAAATCACATCAACTTTAAATAAATTAAATAAAACAAGCTTTACATAACTTAAGCAAATAAACTACACTATTTAAATAAAATAACCTAAATTAATACAATAAACTTAACTAATTTATACTTACTTAAACCAAAATAAATAATTACATTACTGAAATAAACTAAATTAAAATTACTTTAAATATTAAATAAAACTAGCCTTATAAATAACTATATTAATCAAAAACGTTACACTAATTAAATACCAACAAACCAAACTATATTAATTACCTAAGATAAAATAAACTTAACATTTAAATATTTTAAAGTCTACTAACTTTCAATATTTTTAAACTAACCATATTTCTATTTTCAAACTAAACTAACCTAATTTAAAATATATATCACTAATTGCAATAATACCTATTTATAATAATACCTAACAATTATTAAATTCATAAACTAAACTAAACTATTTTTGCATTCTAAAACTTAAATAATAAATACTTGGTTATCTAGTTTTGCAAATATGTGAACATCATCCAAGCGGTAAAGATTATTCGCCATGATAACAGAAAGATGGTGAGAAACTGAGAAAATGAATAGTGAATGTGCTTGAGGCCGAAGCGTCTAGAATACGTATGGGCTTCATGCGTATTCATTAACAACATGAATACGCATGGGCTTCATGCGTATTCATTAACAACATGAATACGTTTGAGTCCCATGCGTATTCATGTTGTTAATGAATATGCATGAAGCCCATGCGTATTCATGCCTACCCACAACGGTTCATTTTGGTAATTAATGTCTTTTCCGTTTATTCGCGTAATTATTGTTTTTTTTTTATTTTATTCGGGTAAAAATCCCGCCCTTTGTCGTAAGAGAATTTATCTCTCTTGCTCCCTACACTACAACACATGTAGACCATTGATCTTAACTATAACTATGTCCTTACTTTGCATTTTGCAAGACTCCTTATCTTAAACCCCTCTAACAAACTTTACATATCCCACCAAGTTCACATATCTTGACAAATTTCACATATCCTCCTATCAGACTTCACACATCTTACAAGATTTCACACATATCCTAATATGTTTCTAATATCCTAGCATAATTCACATATTTTTAATTTAAATATTCTAAATATAATCCACATATAAAAGATATATAAAAATAAAATCAATTATTATCACATCAAGATACACACATGATCTAACTTTTCTAACAAGAATCTTATAAATGTGTATTTTGTGTTTATTTTACAAGAAACTTATTTTTTCTGATATTCAAATTAATTTGTTTATATTATTTACATGGAACTTAAAAAATAGCCAAAGAATATTTTTTTTTAATTTTTGAACAAATATAAATTATTTCTTATCAATTTTGGCAGTAAGTACGTAAGGTATTATTTGGAAAAGAAATATTACTCTATAACAATTTTAAAAGTTAGTACCACTTGAAATGTGAGATTTAAAATATATACATTTCCCTTAGCTAAGGTGTTGTTTTTAATAGTTTTGTATTTAATATTAAACAACGAAGAGTGGTGCTATTCAAACGCTAAAAAATTTGGTTTCTATTGAGATAGCCAGTTAATAATTGAATGTGATGTGATGGATGAAATATGTGGGATCCACTCTTATATTTAATTATTGTTAAATGGGTATAAACACCAACATTTTAGGTGTTTAAATAGTATTTTTGAATAACAAAACACTCATATAGTTAATGAAAAAAAAAAAAAAAAAACTCACTCATGTATACACTTTTCATATAGGAAAAGAAGGAGGAGTCTCAATGAACGCAGGCCACAAGTGGAAGAAGCCTGAGGGTGTTGTAGTTAGCCCATCCCTACTACTCCGTTACACTGACTAGTCGCCTCCAAGAACCAACTACACAATGACCCCAACATGGCGCTCTTCTTCTTGGAAAAGGACTTCTACGTGGGAGCCAAACTCAAGACACAATTCAACAAGAGCCTAGTCAACATTTGGGGTTGCCAAAATGCGGGATTGACTAGGCTTTTGTTGAATACTGTCTTGAACTTGGCTCTTGTGGGTGCTGATGAGACTAGAGGTAAGGCTGTGGGTGTGTGCCACACTGACACATCACAATGGAGCCCCAAGCATTTGTCTTTCCAAATTCTCAACGGTAAGCCTGGAACCCCCATGTGCCACTTCATCCCTGAGGTTCATGTTGTGTGGGTTCCCAAGTAGCTCTTCCATGTGTGCGCGCTAGAATAACCAGTTTCAGTGGCTAGCGTCTAGCTGTATGCAATAGTATGCGCTTGAATAACGAGCTCTAGCTGGTTATTGTTGTGGATATTTAGTCGGATGCTTTACTTTGCTCGTTATGTATGTTTCCCCACTATGATGCACTATGTATGTTCTAAATATTGATACTAAATATGTGATATGGTGTGGCTTCGTCATCATTTCCATTAGCTGGATGACTGGTTGTTCAGAAAATCTGGTTAATTTAATTTGGGGGTGTGAATGTTCTCACCGGAAACCAATTGTTGAACATAAATCTGCATTCAAATCCAATTAATTTCAATAAATCGCTGTACAAATTAAATATATATAGGAAAAAAAAAGTCTGAAATTCGATAGAAAATTAAAATAGTCATTTGATGAAATGAAATGATTAATAGGATAAGAGTCAATTAAGTAATAAGGATGTAATCTTTCTGTAATTTCAAAAGGACAAATTAACGTGTCCATTGAGGTTGCTTCATTGTAACTGTAACCGATACAGGTATATATATGTCTCGATTCGGGGAAAGGTGAGTTTTATGGGTATTTGGGTCTTGATTTTTGAGTAATGTTATTTTCATTTATATTTTGTGGGACACTGTATCGATACACTTATATTTATCATTTAATTAAGGTGGACTCTATTTAGTTTGAGTTTCACACCTGCATCCAATGGTGAATATAAGTATGTCGACAGGGTGCTCCAGAAAGTATGAGGCAAAATAACGTTTCTCTTTTCAAATTGGTCCATTTAATCCGTAATATGTATTGATTATGATAAGATAATTTTTAATTCGTGGGACTTTTAGTCCGCCCTACTTAACATGTGGATTAGCAAACCGGCTCATTAACCCACTTACTTTTATTTTTAAATAGGAAATATATGTCTTTTTATAAAACAAAGGATATTTTTAAATTGATATTACTTTATAACAAAGTTTGTAGCTGTACTTTAATGATAAGTGCTCCGTATGTTAATTTAGGAGACCAAGGTTCAACTCTCATTGGACACGCTTTTGTGAATTTAAATTTATATGGTAAACAATAAAAATAAAATCCTGACCCATTTTGGTTTAATATGTTATGGTAGGATTAAACAAGCATGGATATAAATATAGAGATACAGAAGACAGAAACATGTTTAGCGATGGAGATAGAAATATGGACAAAAAAACTTTCTGTTGTACTTATAAAATTTAGGACAGGATACGAAGATAAAAAATTAATATTTTTTTTTTCTAATAATACTCTTATATATATTTAATATTTATATCTTTATTTTTACTATTTTCATTATCCCTGAATTTCTATCCACGTGACTTTACTGAACGCTACCTTATGTGTAAAAGATAGGGTCTTCGATCGACTTCATCTTATAGTAAACGTGTCATGTCCATGTATTCATTTACTACATATGCATTCTATGATGCCCTTAGAAGGCCTTTGGAGCATAGTAATCTGTCATCTATGTAACGTAACTCTAAATTGTCTAGATTCATTAATTATATTATCTTATTTTACCACGTCTCACCATTGATAATTTAGGTTTTCTATAAAAAAAAAATGAGTATTTTTAACATTTAAAATGTTGAAAGCGTTAATAAAAATATTGTTAAGAGAAGTAACTTTGATATTAAGTAATTATTGATATTTTATTGATATTTTAATAAAAGTGTGTGTGTAAAGACCAAAGAGAGAGAGACGATTATATGAGCTGTAATATGCCATTTGGTCTCTGCAAAGTTATGACCGCATGATTTCTTAACACGTTAATTTGCAGGTAGTGGATCAACACGTTAACCTATTTTTTTTTAATTTTAAAATAGGGAGTTTATGTATCTTCACAAAACATAAGATATATTTAAATAATTGATAAAATTTTATAATACAAATTTAATTTGAATATTGATATTCTCACTTTAAAAATAAATGCACCAAACTTTTATTTGCAATTGTATTTTTTAAAACATGTTTATAATAAAATAATTATAAAAATATAAAAATTATAAATAAATATAAAAGAAATATGTACTCTTATAAATTCGTTTTTATTGATTAATTTGATTTTAGTTTTAAAAAATATTCATGACAAATAACCAAGAATGAATCAAAGAAAAAACTGAGACATATAAAAGACATTATGAATCGTTTGTGAAATAATACTTGATGGATGACGGTTTTTAAGTACAATCAAACATTGAATTTAATTTGAAATGCATTTTAAATTTTTCAACAAGCAAACTAACTTGAAATAATAAGTTTTTTAAATTAAGTGGATAGAGAAATTGCTCACATGAAGTCATATGTCAAAACTTTCAATGAAACAACTTTTTTGTAAAATGTATAGAAAATATAGTTGACCAGAATTATACGTTAAAAACCTCCCTTCAAACAACCACATGTCAAAATTTTAGTTAGGCCCAGTAATTATGTTTCAGTAAAACTATAGTTGGATTTGTATATTGCCACAAGAGAGGAAAATTAATTTTTACATGAGACATAGACACATTTTAAATAATTGGGGTTTTGTTGAAATTTATAGAGCTCAATTTAACACATCACCCCAATATTAACCTCTGCAAAAATCCTCCAATGGAAGATATAAACGAAAGAGCTATTCTGCAGATCCATGATATTGCACCAAATCTTGATAATAGAACTTCCAGATGCTAGACATGCATCAAAGCACAGTGGCCAAAAGATCCAGCAACCACCTGTCTTATTGTGCAGGTAATGTGGCATTCATTGATATCAAAGGGTGAAAGCACACTAACAAAAAAAATCACGGGAGACACGTGAAGAAGCAACATTAAACACTGCTTCCGACGCAAGTAACCGTTTGAGAAGCCCTTACTCCCTTGCCACATTGGCAGTCCTAAGGCCGTGGATTGACTTTACCTCTTGCTCCCAATCTTGCACCACCTTGTTCCCACTTATAATAAAATCATGGGACATTTAGGGCATGCTTAGTTTACTATGTTTATTTTTCAATTTTTTCTTTATAAAAATTAAAAATTGAAAACTAAAAATTGAAAATAGCAAACTAAACAGGTTCTTAAGACATGTTGGTTTGCTGTTTTCAGTTTTTTTAGTTTTTCCTTCACAAAACTAAAAATTGAAAATTGAAAACTGAAAACTGAAAATAGCAAACCAAGTAGGCCCTTAGGATGCGTTTGGTTTCAGTTTTCCAGTTTTCAGTTTTGTTGAAAGAAAAATTGAAAAAATTAAAAATTGAAATTATGTTTGAGTAAAACTAAAAACAGGCAAAGCAAATGCACCCTTAATTTTCTTTACCCATTCTTTTACCTAATTTCAATTTTTTTAAGTAACATGTAGAATTAAAATGATAATTTCACAATTCAATTTTATTTAATTTCAAAATAATTAAAATGATTCTTTTTTAATTCATAATATATACTCTATAAATTGTCAATTTAAAAATTTATTAAATATTTTCTTCTCGTTAAAGTCTATACAATTTTTCTCTCTTTTTTTTATTTATGTTGTAACAATCATGTTACACTTATGAAGTAAATACAAGTATAAAATTTATAATTCTAAGAAGAATTGAAATTAAAATTAAAATTCTACACAACAACTCATTCCAACATCCAAATAAAATCTTTAAGAATTGTTTGATGGTTGTAGCAAAAGTATCATTAATATTTTTAATATTCTTGAATTTTTGCCTTTTCTGTAGTTTGGCCGAGAAAAGTGTTTCTATTCTTTTCAATCCAAACATATTTTAAGTAATTTCAATAATTAAAAATGCTTGTTAAATTGTATATATAAATATAGTTTCTAAAATAGGATCAGATTAATTGGTTCGGACAGAAAATCGGTAAATTGGCCATTGATTCTATTCAGTTATTTGTTTGGATTGAATTGATTCAGTAATTGATCTAGTCAAAATCGGTCAAACTGGAAATAAATAAGCACGTGAATCGGTCAGTAAACCGCGCAATTGGACTGGCCACGAAGGGAATTTCTGAAATTGCTAAAAGATTTCACTGGTGGGGTTTGAGCCCTGTGCTAAGAGAAGAAGCGCTTCTTGCTAGTAAACCAATCAATCCTAAACAATCCTATGTTTTAATCATTGTAGTTCATTATTATTTTTTTTATTTCTCAAGATATTTATTATTGAACTTATTGATTAATTTTTTCACGTAATGTAAGTTCATTCAAAATAGTAAATATATGATTATAAATTTTAAAGTTGCTTTATTTGCAGATAAAAATATTATGATTTATTATATATATATATAAAATTAGAATTGTATTATTATAAATTGATTTATTATAAATACTCTGCGATCATCATTTCCGTATATATTGCCTCGCCTTTAGTTCATTTCTCTCCCACGATCGTCACCAGCAACTTGGCTCCAGCTTTTCTTCCCAATATGGAGCATCCTCTCCTCATCTTTACTATACTCAACGTGAGCTTCAACTTCTAAACTTTGTTTAGTAAGCAATTGTGTATTTTTTTTCAATTAGTTTTATATTGGCTTCATTTTTCTTTATGAACTAACTCTGAAGGATATTATTCATCAACAGCGTAGATAAAAATAATTATGATTGTTGAATAGAATTTCAAGAATTACTCATTATTCAAATCTTAAAGTTCCATTTTTTTTTTTCTTCAGCTTATGTGCTTATAATATGTATGTCTTTTTCGTTTAAAAACAACTAACTCGTCGTTTAATCAAAAGTTTTTTATTTTCTCCCTTATAAACTATGTTCAAACCATAGTTTTAAATCTCCCAACCAAAAACTAAAATTCAATTAATTGTTTAAACATTTATAAAAATTTCATGCTAACAATGTTCTGTATTTAATTTAATTTTCAGCTTGTGTTGATGGCCTCCCATGCTGCCTTGCCTCCTGAACTTTACTGGAAGTCGGTGCTTCTCACAACCCCAATGCCCAAAGCCATCACTGATATCCTGCATCCTGGTCGTCAGTTTGTATTGTATCTTCGAATTTTATGCACTTGCACACGGATAGCATTTTATTGACCACAGCCCAATAAGTTATGCTAGTAAGAGTTAGGTACCGGTTAGTAATGGTCCCGGAATAGAAAATACATCGATATTGGACATAAATGTGTTTAGAAAAATGGATATTTCATCATAAAGTTTTCAACCGATTTCAATCCATGCAAAAAGGAGGACATAGGAGGTATATTTCTGGGACACAAATATAAATTTTTTTTTTCAAGAATATCTTTTGAAGTATTTTATATTTTATTTTTACCCTTCTCACTTTTCTATTTTTTTTATTAAATTATAACTCTTTTTTTTTTTCATTTTTCATTAATCACCATGTCGTATACACCACTATTAAACACAATTACATCTCCATTTCCACTATCATCTTTGTCCATAATGTCTCATTATTTTGGTCCTTTCTTGTCCGGAGACCAAATGCAATCTTAGTGTTTATTGCTTCATGGTTTGGTGGCCTCTTATGGTCCACAACTGGAGCAATAAAAGCTTGACTTCATTTTCCCCCCCGAACTCATTATTCTTCTTGAACTTCTTCAACCTTGTCTTCAACTTTCAAATCGGTAGTGACGGAGTTAACGGTCCATTGCCACCTTGAGGTCATTTGATGTTTCTTATTTTTAACCATTGGATCGTAAAAAATATTTAAATGAATGGTCTAGAGTAATTTATGTTATTAGTGTTATTTACACTTACAATGTGTGGGAATATCGTGTCTGACATACTTTCATATATTATTTGATGAGATGTGGACCCCACTTAACTTTCTATCCTCACCTCTTTTCTCTTTTAGGCTTGAAGCACGTATAGTGCAAAAACCCACTTTCACTTTATGCTGAAATTCAATTATTTTTATTTAAAAGAATGGGGCAACAAAGATTGAACTCTATACCTTTAAGTCATACAGGCTTGATATCATATCATCAAATCATCTCTCCTAAAAACTTAAATTGCCATGTTATGCCACATAAATGGTTTTATATCTAATAGCCTGAAGCTGCAAAACTCATCTTCCTCCATCCTTCAACATGAATGTAGTACTTTAATAGCAAAATATTATAAAACTTGAAGAAAGAAATGTACAAAAACATGGAATCAAAAGTTAACAAGAATAATAAGACTCCGACATGTTGATTTGGATCCTCAATGACCGCTTTCTCGGATACGGCTGCAGCTTCTCCACCGCTAGTAGCTCGGACGATAGTGGTCAGTCACCAATATGAAGAAAGAAGGGGCAAAAGAGAGAAAGCGAAGCAATTAAGAAATGAGAAGAACAAGACCAAAGGTGGATTCTGAATGTGTAGGGGATGGAAAAGGTAAATGAAGACCAATTATTATTTAATATAATTAGTTGATTATTTTATTTATTTTTATTAGAGCAAATTACAGGGACCTCCCTTGAGGTCTTTTGTAACTACACTTAACCCCTTGGATTTTTAAATTCACTCAGCTCTCCTAATTGATTTAGAACCCTTACAGTTACCCCCTTACCATTAATTGGCCGTCCATGAACATTAGTTGTATGTGACTTTTTAACAAAACATTTAACTAAAATGCCATAAATGCCCCTACCCCAAAGCCATCATTTACCCCTTTATAGCCACTGCAACCTTGACCCCACCCCATCACAGCCATCACCACAAACTCCCACTCAACCACAACCATATATAGTTATGATAAAAATGCCCACGCAACCCCTTCATACTAGTCCTTGTTGGACAAGCTGTGGGTACCTAACTAGCTTTCATTTTCTATAACTATTGGGGGAAAAACTATCCTTTAACGGACAACTTGGTACCAAGATTAACGATCTTTTCAGAATCATTAACTAACTGTCTGTTTCCTTATCTCTACCACCTAAACTAGTTTGACCAAAACCATAACTATAAGGCGGGTGATTAATCCCTGGAGAATAAGAGCCCCTAATGTCTTAGTACTCTAAGAATTCTGGATTCACATAACTCTAACAATATGATTTTAGCATAACTGTGGCTGTGAAAATCGAGCATAAGGGATCACCCACTTGTAGGCATTCCGATTTCAAGCCCACAGAATATGTATCTGGCAGTTGCTAAGAATCATACTGAATTTCTTACCTCTTGGTACTATAAAGCTAAAGTTTTAAATTTATATCCTAAGGTAACATATTCTCATATACTTGAAAACTTTGAAATCTTACTTCAAACCAAAAGTGTTCATAATCTTAAAAACTCTAAAACCTTAATAACATCTCTAGTCTTAATACGAAATCATATTCTTGTTCACATTTTTCCAATATATATATATACACCTTAATTAAATATTCTAAACCATAGTTTGAAATCTCAATCTTGAAAGATTCAACAATGTTATAAACTCATACGAATGTATTTTACAACTTGGTATCTTGCTAAATATATGTTTAACCATAAATCCTTTTCTTGAACTTATAGCGAAGATTGAAATTTCTAAATTCATATTTCAAACTGATATACTCCCATAATATACAGCATATCAAACATGGTCCCATGGTTTCCTAAAAACACATTTTTCATGCTATCATCATAAATCATAATTTTTCTAGCTTAACATAATCATATAAAATCATATTCTATACTTTTTCTTGTTTCAAATTTCATGGTTAACAATCATAATGATAGAAACATTCTTATAATGATAAAACTAAGGCTATGAGATTAAACTCATTCACCTAAAGAGGGAGAACAAGAGGGAACAACTTTGATAAAGCTTCAGGAGGAGGGTTGGCACCAATATCTACCATTACAACCATAAAACTCATCAAAGATCTATTGGTAACTCTGGATTACTCTAAACTAACCTTAACAACATTGGGGGAACACCCCCGCTTGACAACAATAAGAGAAAATAAATACTCATACTAAGAACATGGAAGAATGGGAAGAACAGAGACAAAATCCACCAACATAAACATGCATTGATGATTTGGGGCAGCTACATTCAAGTGAGGTTGAGAATGGAGGGAGTGGAAGAGAGAAAAATGGGGGATTGGGGTTGCTGGTTCGAAAATGGCGAAGGAATGGCTGACGAAAGGGTTTTATAACATTAGGGAGGCATCCATAAGTGAAACGGCGTCGTTTTGCACTATTTCCACCAAACTGACACCACTATAGTGGTCTAGCCTATTTCCTGTCCGTGTTTGATTCACTTATGACCGCTATTTCCTATTCGTGTTTGATTCACTTATAACTGCTATAGCGGTCCTCAGACCGTCGAACACCTCACTTACGACCACTATAGCAGTCTTCAAATCCCAAAACACGTAAAATTTCATTCCTGTGACCGCTATATATAGCGATGACAGTAAAGTCAAGCTTATGCTTTTTTACTGTCATTAAGCATATGGGTTACCTCTATACTCACTTAAATATCCCCATTTATTTTACTCTTTATTAACTTTAAAATATAAATGTAAATAAGGAAGTACCCCCCATTTAGATTCAAATAAAATCCCAGCTAATCAAAATCCAATTTTTGAGTTCTAGTTCAATTTTAGAAATTCTCACAATTTTTTAAACTTGTGGGCTAAAAAAAAAAAGTCTTGATGTTTCCAAAAATTCATTAAAAATCAATCTTCAATTTATTTCCCTTTAGAGAGCAATTACTGGGACTTTTGGTCCCAAGAATATGACTCTATTATATAGCGCTCTAAGGAGGTGTAGGCTCGAAACTTAGCAAAATCTCGGTCCCGGCAACATGGATGGGTCTCGAGAGACCTTGAGGCCGTACAGAACTTGGCTTCTAATACGTGTACATCAGGTATTACACATTCGACCAATAGTCGCTTCACCAACCACCCATAGGCCACAGATCCAACCAAAGGTTAGAGGAGACGACGTGATCTATGATGGAAAATTGTGAGGGTGAGACCATGGAGACAAACACAGTGCAAGGTAGACAATGCAGTGGTCGATGGTGGTGACCCCTTCGATCTTCATTCATGCCGGTGACATGGGGGTGATGGGTTGGTAGTGGTTTTTCACTTAGCTCACCACAACCACCACTGTCATCACTGCAGCCTCTGCCTCGTCACTTCTTCTCCATAGGTCGCGCACTTCCACGAGTCGCCGTGACACCATCACAGTTCCTTTCTTCCTTTCACTGTCATTGTGACAGTCTTCGCGACCATACCATGAGTTTAGTTGCTTCAAATCACATAGCCATCACCCAACCTGCAAGCCACTAGTAGTCATTGCATTGCCTTCATTGCTGCTTTGCCACCCTCAAGTCCATGTTTCTCTCTTTCTCACCATAACCCTTGGTCCAACAGCCAACCTGTGGGTTGTTACAAGATTTTAGTTCCTAAAGGTAGTTTTTTCTTTTTATTTTTAAAGTTAACAGATGTATATAAGTGAGGGGAGGTTAGTGATATTTTAAAATCTAGAGAAGTAAGTGTAATTATGAAGGACCTTAGGGGAGGTCCCCGTAATTTGCCTTTTTTACTATGAATTATTATTTTTTTTCAGTTGTGGAGAGACGACCTGAGTTGTGCCCTTTACTACATTTTTGGTGCAACTTAGCACTTTTATAAATTTTAATTTGTTGTGAGTCGCGACAGCTCCCATCAAATTTTGGCGCCGTTGCCGGGGAAGTGGTGCTAGTTAATTTTTGTAAATAATTTTTCTTTTTATTTTCTATTTCTTTTTATTTTATTTTATTTTATTTTGGCAAAAAAAAATAAATATTTTTGTTTTATTTATTTTTCTTTATTATTATTATCATTTTTTTTTCTTTTCACTTGATTTTTCATGTTTGCTAACACATACTTTAGTTCCCAGACATATGGCTCTTGTAATGTTGCAGGTACACAGGTTGCTGATGATGCTTACTCTGGCATGTCCCAATCTCATTGGTATGATTGTATGAATCAGGGATATGGGAGTGTTGAGTCATCTCAACACTTGTATTCCCAGCAACAATTCCAGCCACTACCTCCACTCTATCAACAGAATTTGCAATCCTGCCAACAACAGGAGACCTATGTCTTGCAGTATCAGCAGTCCCCAACATTGCTTGTTCCTCCCAGTATCTCTGAACCTCCATGGCAAGAAATGATGAGAGAAATAATGGAGAGTCAAAAGAGAACTAGTGATGCTTTGCTAGAGATGACGAATGACATAATTAAGTTGCAGAACTCATGGTTCCAACAATCGAGTTCATCTCAAATCCCAGATGTGTTGCCGAGTTTTGAGCAGTGCAGTGATACATCTCAACAAGACACAATTCATATGGATGAAACACCACAAGAAGAATTGGTTGATGAGACATTTGATGCTCCCTTCATTCCGCTTGCCAGTTCTGATGACCATGATTGTGGTGAAGATACAGACAGTGTTGATGTTAACAATGTGAGTGATTCTCCCTCAAACATAATCCCTTTAGAAATTTTGGTTGGGGAATCTCCACACCCTGCTCATGTTGAAGATCTGGAGAGTTCACCTTCTATTTTGGAGAACTTTGCTCATACAGAAGAGTTGACTGATAATTACAAGATTGTTGATACTACAAAGGAAGATTCCATGGTAGGGATATCAGCTATAGAGGTTGTACCTTGTGCCCAACCATCATCTCTTAAGGGCCACTCACTTTTATTGAAATTGGAACTTCCTCTCCCTGAGCACCTTTTAGAGCATAATGAGTATGCTATTTTGGAAACTGATGCTCAGCTCCAAGCTTTATGTGCACTGTATGGTGAGGTGGCTAGAACTTTTGGGGAACTTGGTGGAAACATGTCACAATGGAAGACTTCTTTTGGGAACACACATCCCTTCCCATTGGAAGTTGGTTACTTTGCAAATGTAAGGCTTGAGAGGAGCTTCAAGGCTTCCAAGAATGTATCATCCTCTTCAACACTTAGGCCCAGGAAGCCTAATAGTTTCAAGGCTCGTGGCATGATTCGTATACTCTGGGATCCAGGTGAAGTGAAAAGACCCAAGCCTTGGTGGAAATTCCTAGATCAATTCAAGCATAAACCTCCATGAGGGTCCTGACCGTCCAACTTAGGGACGTTAAAACAAAGTGCTAGGTGGGAGACAACCCACCATGAGGTTTTTCTTTACTTTCCCTTTTATTTTTCTGAATTTTATTTATTTTCATTGTAATTTTGAGTCTTGCATTTTATTCATTTTTATTTGTGTCCTACACCATTCCTTTGGAACCTTAGAGATCACATGAATAGGCTTACACCACATGCACCTTATTGACTTGCTTGGCATTGATTTTATCTTCTATTGCATGCTTGGTGGATTCATTGTTGTTTGGATTAAGTACATGCACTTTTACCTGTGAGATTTTGAGCCTCTTGATTGGACTATCATGTGCCATACTTATTTGTTCATGTGTGTTTCCCTTTTTGGATTTGGATTCTAGAACTTGCTTAAGGTCTTATTTGAAAATATGTTCCCATATGCATGCTTGAATATGATTGAGGCATTTTTCTTGTTTTTAGCCACTTGCCCATATAGCCACCTTTTGCATGTTACCATTGTTTAGCCCCTTTGAGTCTTATTGTCCATTCTTTTGTTTTAGCACATCCTTAACCAAAAATGAAAAACCATGAAAATTCCCAACCTTTTAGGCTTAGGAGAGCATTTGTGCAAATTCATATATGTGCTTGAGCATAAGTGTGGGGGAGAGCATGAGGACATGCTCCAATTTAAGTGTGGGGGAGGAATAATGTATCAACAATAAATTCAGGAAGTGGCACACTAAAAAAAAAAAAAAAAAAAAAACTGAAAAAAAAAAGCAAAAAAAAAAAAATTTCTGAAAAAAGTTTGGTTGAAGGTGTGCCACATTAAAATTTAAGGCCTATAATTGTGATTAAAATGGACAAAGTGTACCCTTAAGCACTTGTGCTCTTGGTGTATGCATTTACTCTCCTTTGGCTTGAGGTTTAGCCTATTGGCCTATATATTTATCCACCTTCACCTAAGCCCCATTACAACCAAAGGTAAGTCCTCTTGATTCAATATGCATGTGTGTGTGACAAAATGGAGAATGAGACCCGTAGCAAGCATATGGTAATGCATTTTCATTTGAGGTGAATTGAGTGTACATCTTATCCCAAAACACTTGAGTGAATGAGTGGCAAACACTAATCTTGGGAGGATTTTTGTACTTGATTCATTCATCATGTATGTTGATTCTACCTTGTGTGCTATGTTTTTGCTCATGCCTTGCTTGTTGAGATCATTTTTGATTGTTGGTGTAAAAGCCTAATGCTTATATCTCTTGGTTCATTGGATTGGTGTATTGTCATTTAATTTCATGCATCATGCATTTTTAGATTTAAGAGTCTAGTGTAGTCCTTGTATACTGCTTCTCATCCATACCTTGGTTTGATCTTAGTTCACATGAGGACATGTGAAAGCTTAAGTGTGGGGGAGTTTGATAAGAGGCATTTATGCCACTTATCTTACTTCTAATTCTTAGCTTTTTACATGAGTTTTTCTATGTTATTGATGTGATTAATTAGATATTTGATTTATTCCTCATTTTGTACTTTTGATAGAACTATTGGCTTTTGCATTGATTTTGGGAATAATTTGTAATTACAAGCTGTTGCGTTTAACTTGTCTCTTTGAGTATGGTTTTATGCACAGGAGCTTTGGATCAAGTGCAAAATGTCAAGAACAAGGGATCAGATTGAGATGAAAAAGGATGTTTTGGAAAGCTCAAGAAGTCTTCTATAACTTTTATGTTTAGTTCAAAACCCAGTTCTAAGAGTATCTTGGTGAAAACTAAGTTACGAGATTAAAGGTTGCTAATGTTCTCATGCTGTCAAACTTGACCTCTAGTCAGTATTTTTGCAATATCTGGAGCTATAGATCTCCGATTGAGGTGATTTTGGTGGCGTTGGAAAGCTTATTCAAAGGGCTACAATCATTATTTCTGGTGTCGAGGGAAAATTCTATTCTGTCTACCGCTGCAGCGCTATTTAGCGCTGCAGCGCTCAACAGCACTCGGAGATCAAGATCACCTCATTGGTCCAAGCACGTGCTCATTAGTCCAAGCATAAAGTTTCATCAATGACATGGTTAGATGGTGAGTAAGAGTGTAGTCTCCATGACTAATATTAAATGGAATGCTTTTGAAATACCAAAATAAAGAGTAAATATAATAGTTAGTGAGTTAAATTATTAGAAATAATATTGGAAGAAAATAATACTTTATTAAAATATGAAATCAACATATTTCAAAATGTGAAGTTATATAAAATTGAAGAGATATATGTTAAAAAAGGGACGAACAATAATATAAGTTGAAAAGTGCATTATTATAAAAAATTTTCAAAGTGCCCCAAGTTTCGATATAACAACCTAACCCTCTATCTTAAGATGTCACATATTGTATAATTCATATAAAAAAAAAAAAGTTGCGCTGCAGTGTATTGAAAATGATATAGTTTCTTTTTTTTTTGTGATAAAAAAAGGTTTAGATTAGGGGAAAGCTCGTCCCCATGCAAGGTCAGGGCAAACCAGTTTACGGTGGAATTACATATCACCTACCATCACATTGTCTGGAATCGAACCCAAGTCCTGGCGTGCAGAAGTGAAGGGTCTGACTAATTGAGCTACCCCACGTTGGCATAATGCTATTGTTTCTAAAAACATATCTACTTCAATATTGTCTCTAAACATGTGAAAAAAAATGTTGTCTTAACAAATCTGGTCAATTTATAAACACAATATCATAACTTCAATATATATATATATATTGACATGAACTAATTGTTGATACAAGTTTATAAGTATTTTCAATGGTCATTTTATGTCAAAAAAATTTGAGGAATGATACATGTCCTCGTTTATACGTCCACCCCGTATAGCCACCTCAGAAGAAGACAAAACAGATGTATTGCATATGAAGGGTAATACGGAAAAGGGAAAAACTGAGCTGAGAGAAAAAAGGCAAAAACGAAGGTGTGTTGTGGCAGTGGCAGTATAAGCAAAAAGGAGGGAAAAGGCTCACTCTCTCGCACCTAGGCCATCGAAAGCTTCCATTGTATCTCTTTTCTGTTCTCGTTTATCTCTGCCCCATCCAAAAGCTTGCACTCGCACTCGCATCGTGCGGGGAAGGAAGAAGAATAGCATAAAAGAAGGTGGCATTTTAGTGGGTGATTTGTTTGGTGGTCTCGGAAAAGCTTCTTCAGGAAGGACAGGAGAGGGAACCTGAAAATGATATCTTTGATAGTTGGTCAAGCTTCGTGAATGAGTTTCTATTTGTATTGTAAGGTACGTGAGTTTGTGATTTCTACTACGATTGTTTGTGTTGTGGTTGATGGCAGAAAATATAGTTGTCGAGCAAGAAAATGTGAATGGGTATGTTAGACTGTAGCGGCTGACATTAATAGTGAAAGGGGAGTTCCAAATGCGTGTAATGAAGTTGTAAACCAGTGCAAGAATGTTGTAAACCCATGGTGAAAAAGTTGTAAAACTCGGTTTAAATCTTGTAGGAGAGTGTTTTTAGCAACCAAAAAAGTAGGAATGTGTATGTTAGAAGCTGGTAGCAAACGTGAAGGGTGGAAATGTGACGTGCATATGCGTGGAAGAAGGTTGTAAACAAGTGATAAAATGGTGTAAACCCATGGGGAAAAAGTTGTAAACCTTGTTGAAAATGTTGTAAACTCTTTTTATGCATGGGAAATTTTTTTTGTTTTTGTTAAAAAAATTTATTAGAGTCATTTCAGCAACAAAACAAAGTGGGAATGGGCGTGTTAGAAGCTGGTTGTCATGGTTGAGAGTGGAAATGAGATGTACATATGCGTGGAAGAAAGTTGTAAACAAATGATAAAACATTGTAAACCAGAGTGGAAAAAGTTGTAAACCTTGTGTCTATGGATGGGAAATAATTTGTTTTTGTATAAAAAACTTATGAGAGTCTTTTTAGCAACAAAACAAAGTGGGAATAGGTGAGAATGGAAACGTCAGGTGCAATGTGTGGAGGAAGTTATGAACCAGTGCTAGAATGTTGTAAACCCATGAGGAAAAGGCTGTAAACCTGGATGAAAATGTTGTTATGGCATGGAATATATATAAATATATATATTTTTATCATAGTATTTTGAGCAACAACACAAACTTGGAATGGGTGTGTTATAAGGTGGGACCGAATGTTAAGACAGGCACTGTGAGGTGTAAATGCGTGAGAGGAAGTTGTAAACCAGTGGGAAAATGTTATAAACCCATGAACAAAAAGTTGTAAACCTTGCTGAAATTGTTGTAAAATCATGTTTTCCATGGAAATTTATGATTTTAAAATTTTAATCAGAGTGTTTTCAAGAACAAAAACAAACAGTGGAAGGGTCCGTTAGAAGTTTTAAATCAGTGCAGTGAAAAATTGAAAACTATTTTCTGAAGTTGTTGACAACATTGTAAACTGCTTTTGTTTTTTATGCAAGTGTGCAATTAAAAAGAAGTGTAGAAAATGGAAGATTTACTAAATGAAAACACTGATGTTGATGCCGGAGTGCAGATGGAGCATGGTGAAGTGAATCATGAGGCGGATGTGCCTGCTGTTGGCATGGTATTCGATTCAGATGAAGAAGTGAGAACATTTTACAAAAATTATGCAAGCAGTGTAGGTTTTGAGTTCAAAGTAAGAAATTCGAAGAAGGATGCAGATGGAAATTTAAGTTACATGATACTATCATGTTCACGGCAAGGAAGACGTGGGTCACAAATTCCTAAAGGATTTAGGGTGTGACCTACTAAGCAGACAGAATGTGATGCAAAGATCACAGCAAGCAAGGTACTTTATGGAACATGGTGCATTAACAAAGTTGTGCTTGATCACAATCATGCAATTAGCCCAACGAAGATACGAATGTTGAGGGTGAACAAGAGCTTAAGCCTCCATGTGAAGAGGGCTATTGAATTGCATGATTGTGCCGGGGTGAAGATCACTAAGGCATTTCAAACCCTTGTAAAAGAGTCTGGGGGGTATGAAAACTTATCATTTGGTGAGAGGGAAGTGCGGAACTACATCCATAAACAGAGGAAGGCAATCGGCAAGGGAGGTGATGCAAAAGCCTTGATTGAGTACTTTTCAAGGAAGAAGGTAGAGAATGCTAATTTCTGTTATGAGATAGACCTAGATGATGAGTTTCGTGTGAGGAATATATTTTGGGCAGATGCTAGGAGCAGAGCGGCTTATGAGTATTTTGGGGATGTTGTTAGTTTCGACACAACATACCTCACAAATAAGTATGACATGCCGTTTGCTACTTTCGTGGGAGTCAATCACCATGGGCAATCAGTTCTACTTGGATGTGGGCTAGTGTCAGCTGAGGACACTGAATCCTTTGTTTGGTTATTTCAGAATTGGATTACATGCATGTGTGTTAAGCCACCGGATGGTATTGTCACTAATCAGTGCAGGGTGATGGAGAAGGCGATTGAGATTGTGATGCCACAAACCTGGCATAGGTGGTGTTTATGGCACATAATGAAGAAAGTCCTTGAGAAGCTAAAAGGACATAGTGAATATCAAAATATTAAAAGGGGTTTGCAGGAAGCTGTGTATGAAACTTTGGGAGAGCAAGAATTTGAAGATAAGTGGGCTTGGTTTGTTAGAGAGTATGAGCTTGAGAGCAATGAATTGTTGGGTGGCCTATTTGAGCATCGACACAAGTGGGTGCCAATCTACTTGAAGAAGGATTTTTGGGCCGGGCTTTCCACTACACAACGAAGTGAGAGCATACACTCCTTCTTTGATGGGTATGTCCACTCCAACACAAGCTTGCAGCAATTTGTAAACCATTATGATAATGTGCTGTTGAGCAGGGTTGAGAAAGAGGTTGAAGCTGATTTTAAATCCATGCACACAATCATCCCTTGTGGATCGAGCTCCCCTCTAGAAAAACAATTCCAGGAGGAGTTTACCCATGCTAAATTTGGTGAAGTGCAAGCCGAATTTAGAGCAAAAATGAATTGTGTTCCATGTTTGGAAACAGTTTGCGGTTCAGTTGCTAGTTTTCAGGTGGTGGAGGAAGTGACAATGTTTGGTTGACCTGGGGAGGTTATTCGTGAGGTTGCCTTTAATCGTGACAACCATGATGTCAGTTACCAATGCTTGTTGTTTGAGTTTAGGGGGATCATGTGTAGACATTCCCTTTGTGTCCTTTCTTTTGAAAGGATAAAAGAGGTGCCAATTAAGTACATGCTTTCAAGATGGAGCAAAAGGATGAAAAGGAGGCACGCATACATAAGGATTGGTACAAAATTTGCGGAGTTTAATGCCACCATGGAGAGGTTTGATAAATTGGTTAGGCATTTCTCTAAAGTTGCAGAATTTGTTGCAACTTCAGAGGCTGGGACCATTCATGTTCATAGTAGTCTTGACAAATTATATGATTATCTGCAGTTAATGCCTTCTGTCCCTGAGTTGAACATGGGTGGAAAAGGTGATGCCATTGGTGGTAATGTTGTGCTGGGGGGTTCAAATGAGGAAGATGAAATCCATAGCCCTGTGCGTAAACGACAAAAGGGAAGACCACCATCGAAGAGAAAGATTTCTGAAGTGGAAAAAGTGGTGCAGAAGTGTAGGAAGAAAGGAATGGCTAAACAGAATAAGATGCAAATTAAGGTGTATTGGATGTCTTATCATGCCTTGCCTTGTGTGCATTTTACTTTTCTTTGTTTAATGTGTTGTTTCCATTGAATGATGCAGGAATCACTTCAGGGCTCAGTTTGCCAGCCATGTGGCACCAATTTGTTTATGGAGTCATCTGTTGAGGTCACAGACTGTGGCAACATTTCTAGTCAAAGGATTGTGATGTGTCTTCACACTGAACTGACTTTTAATTTGCAAGGTTGATTGAGGGCTTTATGCCATTGTTATGAATGCGTGATAGTAGCCTTCAATAAGAATTCCCTATTGAAGGCTACAGTTGTGAAATTTCCATGCCTGATCTCCAGACTATTGGATGTAAATTACCTCTAGTTGTGGTTAAATTGTACTCCAATCAATGTGGATTTCATATTATGTTGGTCATGTTTTCAATAGAACTTATTACCATTTGGTAAGAATATTTGTTGATGGAAGAAGATGGCTATTGTGTTAGGTAAGTTTTATTGATTTTACGGTGGGTTATGGATGGTTATTTACATGTTGTTTTGTTGGTGCTATTCTTTTTTGTACTTATTATACAGCTCGGGGGTGTTGGCTCCAACAGAACTGTTGCGATCGCCAACAATCAGAGCAACTTAATAGTGTCAAATGGTTCATCCCAACAACCTGGTGGATTTCTGCAGCTGCTTGAATCATATAGTCAAGATATTTGTCTGAGTGATATGTCACTGAGTAGTGTTCTACTTAGTAGGGATTCAAGCGCAATAACAATGCAGTCATGTGATCCACCTAGTTGTTAGACGAGCCAATAGGGGGTTTTTATCTGCAGGTGGCTTTTCTGGTTCTTTTGTTGATCAGGTTTGCTTTTAGTTTTGTTCATAGGTACAAGTTTCAGCTAAAATGAAGAAAACCAATTGAATACATCATCGAACTTATAATCTGACCAACTGTTTGTCCACATTTTTTAATGTAGGACAGGAAAGGATATTTTCGAGGGTGAGCACAAAAGTTGTCACATTACTTAGGTTAGGTGTGGTGTAGGGTAATGGGATTCTTTGTAACAAAGTATGTATTACGTGAACAGGTTGTGTTTAAAAAATTTAGTGGCGATGTTTTCTGGATAGAATGAGTGCATATCATGTAAGCCACTCATTCCAAAATTATCCCATGTATTAATTATAAATGAAATGTTAATAGGTTATTGACCAGCAATTATATTTGTCTGAGAAAGTGGGAAAGAGTTATTTTGGACCACAGAAAAAGAAGCTGTGAATGAGTGGGTACAGGTTGTAAACCTTGTAAACTTGATCTTTGTCTGAGCAGTACAAAAGTTGTTAACCTTTTATAAAATGTTGTAAACCACAGATACAAAAGTTGTAAATCATAGTTAC
This sequence comes from Dalbergia cultrata, assembly GCA_031216105.1. NCBI lineage: Eukaryota > Viridiplantae > Streptophyta > Magnoliopsida > Fabales > Fabaceae > Dalbergia > Dalbergia cultrata. The sequence goes on along the minus strand of CM062349.1, from coordinate 34,261,352 downwards.
AAAAGTTGTAAACATTCTATAAAATGTTGTAAACCAGAGTCACAGAAGTTGTAAACCTTAGTAGAAAATGTTGTAAACCAGAGTTACAGAAGTTGTAAACCTTGTTAGAAAATGTTGTAAACCACAGTTAGAAAAGTTGTAAACATTTTCTAAAATGTTGTAAACCACAGGTCTAACAATTGTAAACCACAGTTAGAAAAGTTTCAAACCTCTTATAAGGTTGTAAACCACAGGTCTAAGAGTTGTAAACCACAATTAGAAAAGTTGTCAACTTTTTACAACATGTTTTCAAGCACAAGCTCGCAAGTTGTAAGCCAACTCAGAAATTGTTGTAAACCACAGTTTGAAAAGTTGTAAACCAGTAATAAAATGTTGTAATCCCATGACCAGGAAGTTGTAAATGTACGTGAAAAATATAAACATTGGCAGAAAATTACCACAGCTTATGCTGGTAAGCTGTATACTTAAACTATAAATTTATTTGTTGAACTACTCCTAACCAGCATGCAACGAAAGTAAAAACCAAGAAGATAATACATAAGATGAACACTCAATACTCATCCTCCGAATTTGATAAATACTCTTCCCTCTGTAGGATAAGATCTTCTTCATTGCGAGCTAAAGTTGTCCCATTTGCTTCTGCAAAATTTGTGCATATCCGGAGCATGGAGAACCGAGCCATTCGCAGGGCCATGACATTATTCTCAAGCCTAATTTGCAGTAGGGCTTGCTCATTTCATTTGTGTTTCTGGCTCTCTGCCACATGTCTTTTGCAGCTAAGCTTGGAATTTGCACTGTTAACCCAAGATCCAGCAAGTCAGCCTGTAGATCCTGAGACTCTTCCTCCCTATAGACCCACTCAACCCGAATTGCTTGCAATTCTCCTTTATCACTTCTTTGTTTCCCATATCTCCACCTCGGATCACGTAGGATGTACCTGTAATCATTCATGTTTATTGGATGGTGTGTTATAGTGCAGGCTGACTCATTGCTGGCCCATGAAGCTTTTTTTTATAACAATGGGGACCTCAAAAAGTGAACCTTATATAGCACGCACTGTGCCATCATGAAGAGGAGCATGCAACCATTGATCCAGACATGATGTCCGCGTGGAAGCATGCACACATCCTTCCAAAACTGTTCCCTTGTGATCAAGTCTATCCCACGGGGCAGTGTGTGGACACACTTGGAAGTAACCCCCACCCCCCCTGCGCGGGACAAAAAAATACTACTATTCCCACGTGACCTCTGCAAAAATAAGCGTGTAGGATTCCCAATAATGGCAGCACTTAGCATGCGCAGCATAACCTGACAAAACACCACATTGTTCTCATGTGATTATATGACTCATTTCTACCAGTAGGGGTAACTATTCACGTGCGAGTTGGAGGTGTCCACCAAACCTCCCATTCATAAACCACTGACCATATTGTGTATGACATGAGGCTATAAATAGAAGCACTTACCAGTTCTTGAATGCGGACTTACCACGATGAAGATAATATCATAAGGTTCTTATTCATGGATAGCATAGACCCTTCGTTTTGGGAGATTCCTCTCATGCTTCTGTACTCTGCTGATAAGATTTTTGAGTGCATGGGTCGGGTTTGGGTTCTTGAAAAGAACGTCTTCAAATATGATATGCAGCCTCAGCAGCGGTTCTCGATGGGAAACATCCATATATATGAACAAGAATGGACGTATCGCGTAGAGGAGAGTAATAGACTAAGGATGGAGTTGTTTACCAATTCCCAAAGAGTCCTAAAGCGTCGTTCTGTGACTATTAATCGAGTCAGACCTTTCATGTTAGAGAAAGCGGTTAATATCATAAGGCACTAGAACAACCAGATGCAAATTAGGCTGATTAAAAAAAAGGCTAGGAACGCCGCATATGTGGGGAGAAGTGCATGGGATGGGGCCGAAACGGCTCTTATTTTGGAGGCCATACAAACCAACCCAAACTATGCTACTGACGGTGATTTGTCTGATAAAGATCGATACTAAAAAATATTATTGTAATCTTTAAAGTAGATGACTGTTAGGAACAAATTGGTATGCAGTGATGCAAACCAAATTAGTGTTATTAATTGTCAAGAGTGTTAACGAGGGAGCAAGTTAATCTTTGCCTATGGATGTGCTTCCAGGCTTAGTATGTGTATTTGTAGTTGGTGTAACTCAGCCAAGTTGTTGTGGTTTAGGGTATTGTAATATTTGTCATCTTTTTACTTAAATTGGGCTACCCTGCTTCCTCAAAAATTAAGTCACAACCCATAAGGTTCATTTTCTTCATGTTTGGTTTACAACATTTTCTTAACAGGTTTACAACATTTCCTTTTTAAGGTTTAGAACATTTTCTTTTAAGGTTTACAACTTTTTCTTCTTAGGTTTAAAACATTCCTCCTTACGTAGACAATACTTTGTTAACAGGTTTACAACATTTCCGTCTTATGTTTACAAAATTTTGTTAACAGGTCTACAACATTTCCTGCTTATGTTTACAAAAATTTGTTAAAAAGTTTATAACATTTCCTTGTTATGTTTACAACACTTTGTTAAAAGGTTTATAACATTTGCTTCTTAGGTTTACAACATTCCTTTCTTAGGTTTACACCGTTTTGTGAATAGGTTTACAACATTTCCTTCTTAGGTTTACAACATTTGCTTCTTAGGTTTACAACACTTTGTTAAAAGGTTTATAATATCTCCTTCTTAGGTTTACGGCATTCCCTTCTTAGGTTTACAACATTCCCTGCGTACGTTTACAACATTTTGTTAGCAGGTTTATAACATTTCCTCCGTACATTTGCACCATTCCATACTAAGGTTTACAACTTTCCCTTGTTAGGTTTACAACATTGTGTTAGCAGGTTTATAACATTTCCTTCTTAGGTTTACAACATTTTGTTGGCAGGTTTATAACATTTCCTTGTTAGGTTTACAACATTTTGTTAGCAGGTTTATAACATTTCCTTTTTAGATTTACAACAATTTGTTAGCATGTTTATAACATTTCCTTGTTAGGTTTACAACATTTTATTAGCAGGTTTATAACATTTCCTTGTTAGGTTTACAACAATTTGTTAGCAGGTTTATAATATTTCCTTCTTAGGTTTACAACATTTTGTTAACAGGTTTATAACATTTCCTTCTTAAGTTTACAAGAATTTGTTAGCAGGTTTATAACATTTCCTTCTTAGGTTTACACCATTCCATACTAAGGTTTACAATTTTCCCTTGTTACATTTACAACATTTTGTTAATAGGTTTATAACATTTCCTTCTTAGGTTTACAATATTTCCCTTCTTACGTGTACAACATTTGTTTAACAAGGTTGCAACATGATTGTAGTGCAAACAAAATATTGTCCCTGAACAAATGATAGGCTTATATTTTCATCGTGTAAACTAACATATAATATAGTACGGAATCACTTTGTACAAGCGTCAACATGGTGGGAAATTCCAAACAATAATTGAACCTATGCTAACATTATATACAAAAACGAAGTCCTAAACCACATATACGACAAGGAAGTATGCAAACATTATATACATGCCTACAAAGAATAGTGGAAATTTCGAAACAAAAAATAAACCCAAAGCGGCCCTCTTAAACAAATCAATCTGCATCCCCCGTCTTCTTCCGTGTCCTTGGCCTAGCATGTGATGTGGTGTATGGAGTGGTTAGCTGTGGACCGGGCTGCCTTACCCTCTTCCGTGAATACGCCTTCTGCTCATGTTCAGTAGGTTTGGGTGCACTACCTTCAGCAGCAGGACCAAGACCAGCTGGAAGACCAAAGCCTTTCTTACTTAGTTCCGGTTCAACTGCTGAAAGGACACTATCCTTATATTTGTTCTCGTTGTCCATGACCCACCCAACACATAACTCACGCCGAATGCAAGCGAGCTGGTCCTGTGGACGTTCACATAAACAATTATGCAACCAGGACAAAATATTCAGTATTTAAGGGAACCCAAATGCAAGATGCAAGTTACCTCCTCCCATACAGGCATGGTCAGACCCCCTTCATAAGTTGTGACCCCATCCCACATTTCCATATACTTTATCACGTATATCCCACAATCATCTCTACATGGAATGTGCAGCATTTAAACATTTTCACATAGTTAAAGCATTTTACTTGTTTCGAGCCAAATGTCGAGGTATATGATAACTCACTTGTTTCGTTGTATAGGGAGGGGCTCTATAATGAGGTCAAGCGAAAATGCTGGGTCCATTGTTGGATCGACCATGACCATTAACTCCTTGAACCATATAAGCTGCAAAATTGCAAAACCAGGACAGTGTCAATTGCAGTTGCGAATTGATTACCAATAACTCAAAAGCAATGCATAAATAACATACGATCAGTTCATCCAGGACATCCTTTTCATCTTTCTACTGATGGCCCCCATTTTTTTTGTCATCACTATGTCCCAGTGAATCCAAAACATACAGCTTTTTGGCTTCACGATTGAGGACATAGCACCACCAGTGCTCTTTATACACGCAAGGAGCAAATATCTGCAGCACCATTTAGTAACAATGAACACGGACATAGTTTTCTTCTTATGCTAATACATTGTATATGCCAAATTATGCTACAATCGACTTAGGAAAATAACATACCAGATTGCGGTGTGACATATCCCTATCAAAAAATGAGTTCCATATTGCAGGGTCCAATAGGGGGGTCTCCCCCTCAATGTGCTGAGCAATATCGCGCTGCACTGACTCCTACACCATTTAAATAAGTTTACAACATTCACATCAATATGAAAAACCTAAACCGTAAACACACAGGTCTGTTTATTTCATTTATTAGCATGAAATGGTAAAAGTGATTAATATGTACCGCAAACCAAAAACTCAGATAGAATCTGCTGGGGTTCGGCTTTTTATTCTCATAAAAGTTTAAGTACCCGGTATGAAACGAAACAACCTACAACCAAATGACAAACACAAATGGTCACAAGCGGCCAACAAAAATAATAAACAATTATATTTGTCTCTGCTAAATTGCATACGACGTTGCTTATCCATTGCCGCGGTGCCAGAGTTTGAACCTCGTTGCGGTGGAGGAAATGACCATCAATATTGATAATTGGCCTAATGAATGAAAAAAATATAGTTAGTCAAAAGTTATGCACTGAAAATATGAGTTGTAAACCTAATCCAAGTATGTTGTAAGCCAGTAGAAGAAAGTGCTAAACCTCATGTGAACAGGTTGTAAAACAGGAAGAAAAATAATATTTGTTGTAAACGTCAGATGAAAATGTTGTCAACATTGTCTAAAAGGTTATAAACCTAATGGGAATAGTTGTAAACCACCACCGAAAATTTGTAAACCTCCTCTGAATTTGAAAACAACAAAATAATTGTCGTAAACCTCGTGGGCAAAAAGTTGTAATCCTTGTGTAAAAAGTTGTAAAGCTAATGTGATTAGTTTGAAACCACCACTGAATAGTTGTAAACCTCCTCTGAAAGAGTTGTAAACCAGTAAAATAATTGCTGTAAACCTCATAAGAAAAGTTGTAAACCCGGTATAAAAAGTTGTAAACCTTGTGTAAAAAGTTGTAAACCTTATGTGAATAGTTGTAAACCAGGACTGAAAAGATGTAAACCTCATCTGAACAAGTTGTAAACCAGCAAAATAAATTGCTGTAAACCTCATACGAAACCTTCCAAAACCCTACTAACAAAGTTGTAAACCTCCTCAAAAAGTTGTAAACCATGAAAAAGAAAGTTGTACACCTCTTTGCAAAAAGTTGGAAACCGGTACAAATAAGTTGTAAACCTCATCTCAAAATGTTGTAAAACAGGGACCAAAATTGTTGTAAACCAGGGAAAAAGGTTGTAAACCTCTTGTCAAATTATTGTAAGCCCAAAAACAAAGGTTGTAAACTAGAACAAAAACAATTGTGCACCAGCTCCAAACCAAAATACACACACACACACACACACATTCTGCACTGGACTCACTCTTTTGATTCAGCTGGCTTCTTGCTTTTCTTCCCTTTCTTACAATTGCTTCCGTTCCTCGTGCAGTAAGCAAAGATCACCTTGGCCACTTCATCTGGCACCTCGATCTTGCTGCCGCTAAGGGTTTCGGAAGCTGGAGCTGCAGTTAAAGATTGTCTTGTCCTATCCACGGACAATGGGCTGAAAATCAACGCAGCCATCTCCTAAACAAAAAGACAATATATCATATGTATACATCATTTATGCATAGGACACCCAAACCGTTACAAAGCAATCCTCATAAGCATTCAAAAAAGAAACAGTTACCTTAGCTGGAAGGACTTCCGAAGGGGACAACAGAACATTCTCGCCCAAGGGATTATCCTTGGCCATCACCATCAGCTGCATTTCCAAAGGACTTCCTTCCACAGCTCCATGTGGAGCTGAGTGTGCCTCTTGTTTAGTTCAATTGTATATCATTAAAATATGATAAACTTTGACCCTTGACAATGCTATCACCTTCCACATAAATTTATTCACATACACTATAAAATAACATAATGTGCACTTACTGTGGAAGCACCCTCAAGGTAGAAGTGCTCCTTCATAGCAACTGTGGCCTCACTCGAACTACGTCCACTCTCCTCACATACATCAGCTGACTGGACTGGAGGCCTACTACTACCCTCTGTGGAGCCTTCATCACCGGCAGCTTCTGATTGGGCAGGCTTTGGTGGAGTGGGTGACTGAACTGGTGTAGCAGCCACATTCGTTGGGGGAGAAGAAACCTTGGCTGCCTTAGACGGAGCCTTCTCTGCAAATTAGCTCACCTTACCCTCCCTTCTTTCTCTCTGCTGCCTCAATGCCGTTGTAATGACCACATTGACCATTTCCTTCAAGTCCTACATAGAGATAATTTAATGTATGTTAATTTACATTTTAACCATTGGTGAGCAACAACAAATTGTCCAACCAAATAAAATATACACAACTATGTCCTTAAAGCAAATCCAAAAACCTCATAGTCGAAGTGCGTGTCAAGAAACTCCTTAACCGCACCAACAACACTGTACTTGTTTGGGTTCAGCAAACCCTGCAAAAAATGCAGCTTCAGCTCTACCTCACACCACTTTAGTACATTTACCTTGTCAATTACTAAAAACGCTAAATTTCACAAATGTAAACAACATTGTACCTCCTCATCCATCCTCTGCTCACCGAATCGAGCCTGGGCAGCCTTCTTAGTCCAGTGTTTGACAAGTGGAGGGTCATTGTCTCCTGAAGGTGACCCAAAAGCTGAGTAGAGGTACCAAACCTAGTCAAAGGCAACATAAATTTAATTAGTGAAATTGTCCTTGCATAACTAAAATGGACATAAACTTCCATCAATGCCACATACCATCAGGAAGAAGACACACCCTTCGATAGACCTCACCTCCCCTTTTCCGGCCTTGTATTCTTTGACACTCTCAACCAAGGTATCAACAACCAGTTTACCCCAATTGTATTTTCTAGGGTCTTCCATATCAACCAAATGGGCCAGCAACTTCAATCTTGTTGAACCCTTTATAGTGGGGCAAAGGAATGTGCAGAGCACATAAAGGATGAAGGCTCTCTTAAACCTGTCATCGGTTGTGCCTTCCCGAATGATCACTTCCAAGTCCTTTATAGTTCTTTTCTGGAACTCTTGCACAACTACTATCTCCTCATTTGAAGCATTTTGCCTTACCTCCTCACCTTTACATACAACACAATTTCATGTAATCATAACATGGCAACTTCAGTGTACTTACCAAGTTTTGTTTACTTACCAGCACAAGGAAGCCCAAGCACTAAACCCACTTATTCAGGCATAACAGGTATCAACCGTTCCTTGAAGAGGATACGCCGCTTCACATGATCAAAAGCCTTTATCACCTGCAGGATGAAGATCCTATTCTTTTGCTTCATCTTCATTTTAGAAAGGCCTCCAAACCCCATCGCCTGAACTACCTCTTTTTGAGCCACTGTTAAAGTCTTTTCCCACAGATCAGCAATCATCGCGGGGGAGCATCGGCTATTGAATACAGGCTGCACCTCACAGTAAAAACAATCAAAATATGACATCACACACTATCACCATTAATTATGCCAAACACAATAAACTAACATTAACATCCATTGTATCAAACATTCAAAAATCCTCAAATGGAAGTATACTTACAACTTTAGGCTTTTTCCCTGTGCTCCCTTCAGCAACTTCAGCTCTTTTGCGAGGATCCATGTCTAAGATGTACTTCAAAATCAAAATGTTTAACTGTTGTATCACAAATTAAATCCGCAAACAAACTGCCAGACCCTTCAAAAACAAGTATTTCACACTAAAATTTACAAATCTCTGTAAAAAATTGTTGCAAACCAGGACGGAAATGTTATAAACCAGGGGGAAATGTTGTAAACCACCACAGGATAAGTTGTAAACCAGGGGGAAATGTTACAAACCACCACAGAAAATTTTGCAAACCGGGGGTGAAACGTTGTAAACCAACACATAAAAAGTTGTAAACCACGGCGGAAATGTTGTAAACCACCACAGAAAAAAGTTGTAACCCAGAAGGGGAAAAGTTGTAAAGTAGAAGGGAAATCTTGCAAACCTTAACAAAATTTTGTAAACCAGGGGGAAACGTTGTAAACCACCACAGAAATAGTTGTAAACCACCAAACAATAGGTTGTAAACCGGGGGAAAATGTTATAAGCCACCACACAAAAGGTTTTAAACAAGGGGGAGAACTTGTGAACCACCACACAAAAGGTTGTAAACAGGGGGGAAGAAGTTGTAAACCACCACACAAAAGGTTGTAAACCGAGGGGAAAAGTTGTAAACCATCATACAAAAGGTTGAAAACCGGGTGGAAAAAGTTGTAAACCACCAAACAAAAGGTTGCAAACTGGGAGGAAAAGGTTGTAAACCACCACAAAAAAGGTTGTAAATAGGGGGGATGAAGTTTTAAACCACCACACAAAAAGTTGTAAACTGGGGGAAAGAAGTTGTAAACCACCACACAAAAGGTTGTAAACCGGCCGGAAAAAGTTGTAAACCACCACATAAGGTTGTAAACCGGGAGGAAAAGTTGTAAACCACCACACTAAAGGTTGTAACCCGGGGGGAAAAAATTGTAAACCACCACACAAAAGGTTATAAACCAGGGGGAAAAGCTGTAAACCACCACACAACAAGTTGTAAACCTTTTCCTAATGATGTAAACCAGTGCAAACAGTTGCAAACCAAGTTCTCAAATTGAAAACACAAAACACTTTAAAGTAGACAAGTTCTAAATAATCCAAATAAATTTGTAAACCCTACTAAATTTTTTTTTTCTTTTTCACGACAGCTACTACAGAAAACCACTAAACGAAACCAATAAGCCTGTCAAATAAATTTCAGAAAACTTCCAACCTAAACGACTACAGCCACTAAACACCGTCACAAAGCAAAATATTATGTAAACCAAGGTACAAAAAGTTGTAAACCCTCTATATGAAACCTGTCAACCTAAACGAAATATAGTAACCTTCTGGAAAACTAAAAGTTACCCCTTGCTACTTACAATGCAAATGGCACAACGAAGAAGACGAAAAGTCGGACCAACAACACGAACAATGGGTCAGCGATTCCAATGCCAAACAATAGCTTAAAACAGCAGAGTACACGCGATTGTAGGGGAATACAACCTTTTGTGCCTTGTTTCGTTAACTCACACCATGCAGAAACAGGGGCTCCAACGTGCACGACGTGGGGTTGTGGGGATTCTGGTGGTGGGGTTGTGGTACTGGTGGGTTTCTATTTTGGGAGAGGGAAAGACAAATGTGCACGAGGCGGGGTTTTTTCCTTTTTCCCTTTGGAACCGGTTTCTCTCACCTATGTTTTTCCCTTTCCCGTATTGCCCTTCATATGCAATACATCTGTTTTGTCTTCTTTTGAGGTGGCTATACGGGGTGGACGTATAAAAGAGGACATGTATCATTCCTCAAAAAAAAATTTGATAATATTTTTATTGACAAGAACTATTGAAAATGTTGTTGAAAATGCCCATTTTTCTTGTAGTGTGTGTGTGTGTGTGTGTGTGTGTGTGTGTGTGTGTATTGTTAGAGAAGTAATAATTACTTAATTATCTCAATAATCGAAGAGGGATCAATCATGCTACCGACGAAGGACACCTCATGTACAACAGAAAAATCTATTACGTGAATTATCATTAGGAATTTGGTTGGATTAGTTTAAAATAAATAGTTAAGTTAGTCTTTGAATTAGTGATAAAATTTTTGTCCGGAAGTAATATAGTCGTGCTGCGTGTTGTATTTAATATTAAACACTCATATGAACTCTTTTCATGCATGTAGAAAAAGGAAATAGCACCAATGTCAACAAAGGCCACACGTGGAAGCCCGTGGCTAAATATTGGCCAATACTCCCTTACATCGGCTATGAAGCTACCGAGACCCAACTGCTAGCTAACCCCAACGTGGCACTCTTCTTCTTGGAAAAGGAATTGCACCAAGGAATCAAAAAATTCAACATACAATTCACCAAGAGCTCAATCAATGCCCCATTCTTCCCCCGCCAAGTCACTGAGTCAATACCCTTCTCATCGAACAAGTTGCAAGGCATATTCAACAAGTTCTCCATCCAACCTGGCTCACTAAAGGCACAAGTTATACAAAAAACCATTAAGGTGTGTGAAGCGCCAGGCATTAGAGGCGAAAGCAAGTATTGCGCAACTTCATTGGAGTTCATGGTTGATTTCATCACTTCCAAGCTTGGGAAAAATGTTGAGGTCGTGTACCCACCGAGGTGGACATGGAAGAAACCAAGTTTCAAGAATACACCACCACAACACTCGGTGTGAAGAGAATTGCTTTTGCTTGGGACAAGGCTATTGCGTGCCACAAGCAGGATTGCCCTTACGCTGTGCTTTACTGCCACACAACGGGAACTATTAGAGAATGTGCCTCTTGAGGGTGCTGATGGGACTAGAGTTAAGGCTGTGGCTGTGTGCCACACTGACACGTCACGATGGAACCACAAGCATGTGTCTTTCCAAGTGCTCAAGGTTAAGCCTGGAACCCCGGTGTCCCACTTACTTCTTGAGGATCACGTTCTGTGGGTTCCCAAGTAGATCTGATCTTCCATGATTGAATAAAAAAAAAAAAGCTGTTTAATCTGTGTGCTAATGTCTATATGCTGCAGAATTGAACTCGATGCAGATATTTTATATTTGCATTATATTATATATGGTACGTAGCTCTAGCTGGCTAGCTATTGTTAATTCTGTATATATGTTTAATTATATGCTTTACTTAGCTTGTTATGTGTATTTTCCCGCGATGATGCACTATGTATGTTCTAAATATTTGATACTATATATGTGATATGGTGTGGATTCATCATCATTCTATTAGTTGGATAAAGTTTGGTTGTTCAGAAGTCGATACCACCATATCCCACCTATAAAAAAAATTAAGCTCTTCTATTGTTTTATTATATTGTTTATGTTGAAATGGAAATTAGTTCGCAGAGCTTCCATTTCAATAAAAATAAAATAAAATAAAATAATTCACTTAGCTTAAGATGCTTTTATAACCATATAAAAATTTCAAATTTTGAATTCTAAATAATTGTAATACATGAAAATATTTATTTCTCTAATACTAACTAAATATTACCTTATTCATTAGCTACAAATTGAAAAGGTGATTGATTCTCTCTATATTAATAGACTTATGTCTATAAAATTTAAACAAGTGATAAATTATATATTACTTTAATATTTTTTTTAACTTTCATCCGGATAATATTTTGTTGTTTTAACAAAATATTTATACCAATTATAATATTTAAGTTGATTTAATTGTATAAATGAAAATTTAGTTACTTTCCTTCCCGTGCATGGCACGGTATACATACCAGTATAGATAGATAGAGTAAAATGTAGTAATACTGTAATATAGTAATATTATATATCTATATCTATCAATATAATAAATGAATATCATATTCACTGTTCATTTCTACTGTTTATCAACAGTAATGCAATCTGCGCCTTCTATTTTATTTTATTTTTTTGTTTTATCCTCTAAGACCAAAAAAAGGGCTGCCTCAGCCCTCAATGCATCACCCACATACGCTTCTCTTTCTTAATTCTTTCCTTTTATGAAATAATAATATTAAAAAATTAAAAAACATATAAATGAATAATTTAATATAATAACAATATATAAAATGAAGAAAATATTATAATAAAATAATATATAAAATATAAATAAACAATTGTATTACGTGCTGATATGTAAGTAATTAATGTATAAATAAATAACTATATTATATAATCTTACAATATAATAAAGGGATTTGCTTTCTTAATGTCCAACATTTAAAATTCCTCAAATATCCTCCTCTATAATTATATATAATAACCAATATTGATATAAATAATATAAAGTACTAATTAATGTTGGCATAATATAATTATATATAATAAAACTAAATTATTAAAAATAATCGTTAAAGTTAATATCATTTTTAGTTATATGGAAATGATTGGTAGAAATTATTATTTATGTACATTCTCTTTTACATTTCGCATATATAGATCGAAATTATTAAAATGTTACAACCTGTTTAGCAAAAGTTTTTTTAAAATTGTTTTTGATTTTTTAAAGTAAAAAATAAAAAAAACTTGTTTAGATGAAGGAAAATGTAACTGTATTTTAAAACTAAAAAAAGATGCTGGTTTTAAAAATAGAAAACATAAAACAGTTTAAAGATTTTTTTTTTTAACTTTTGTTTTCAAAATGAAGGAAAATGCGGTGGCAAATTTGTTAATAAGATGAGTTTGTTACTCCTTTGAATCTTGTCCTAAAGTTTCTTTCTTTTATTTTGTGGGATTCTCCTTCATTCATGCCATTCACACCCTCCCAATCCTTCAACCCCGCCACCGTCATGATCAATGCCACTGTCACCTATGCACTGCTGCAATCTCCTCGCCCTTGATGCTGACCATCGCCGTGGCCACCACCTCCTCTTTCTGGCTTTGCAACTGGCAGATCTAATACTTCTTCCTCCTTCTCTGCTCACCATTCCTCCTCGTCCTCCTCTGCGTCGCCTTCCCATTCCTCTGCCTCACTAAGCTCTACCTTCATCGTCATATCTGGCGGAAGCTCCTTTACAACTCCAATGGCTGCAGCAATAGGCTTTGACGATGAAAAGAAGGCTCCTACAGTGGTTATGGCTTCCTATTCCTCTCCCAATCCCTTCTACTCTCATCCTCCATCAAATCCACCTCCTCCAAACTTCAATGTGAGTTTGGTTGTTAGTTTATGCTTTCTTTATCTCCTTCCTTTTATGTTCCATGGTTTGGACTTTGTTGTTTCTCTTATTATTGTCAAGTGGAGGTGCTTCCCCAATGTTGTTAGGGTTAGTTTAGAGTAATCTAAAGCTACCCATAGATGTTTGATGAGTTTTATGATTGTAATGGTAGACATTGGTGCCAACTCTCCTCTCCAAAGTCTATGTTGGTGTTGAAACCATCACTTCCTCCTCTCCAGGTGAGTGGGTTTGACCTCATATCCTTAGTTTCATCATTATGAATATATTCTTGCAATATGGTTATTAAATATAAAGTTTGGTATAAGAAAAAGTATATGAAATGATTTTACATGATTATGTCTAACTAGAAAAATTATGATTTATGATGATGGCATGGAAGAAATTTGTTTTAGAAAACCATGAGACCATAATTGCTATGATGTATGCTATGGAAGATGTTTTATATATTTGAGAAATGATTTGTTAAGAAAATACATATTGTAGCGAGATGACTATTTTATCGAAATTGTTTTTATGAATTTCCTTGATATCACTATGATTTTAAGTTTTAAGATTTCAAGTTATGTTTTAGAATATTCAGTTAATATATTTATACATGTTGAAGAAATGTGAAATAAGAGTACGACTCAACTTTACAAATAAAGTTACATGATTTCTAAGTTTTATGATTATGCACCCTAGTGTTTAAATGATTTCATATGTAGCCAAATATTTTATGATTTTAAGAGTAAAATAATTATATAGAGTTTTAAACCTAAAGAAGAGCTCGAATTAGAGGTGTCAAATAGACCAGCTCACTCCCACTTGGCCCTAGCCCACATGGGTCAAGGCCAAAAAGCCCACAAGGCTAAAAAGCCCACAATTACAAAAAGCCCATAGGGCCAAAAACCCATATGGGCCTTGTGGGCCAGGGCCAGCCCATGGGCCAACCTACTTATAAAAATCTAAAAATCCACCAACGCTTAAAATGAGCTGGCCCATAGATTAGCCCATGGGTTGGCCCACCTATGGGTTAGCCCTAACTCACTTATAAATTAATCTTAGCCCACATGGACTAGCTCTTGAAAAAACTTTCGATTTTGATTTTTCATTAAATGAATTAGAAAAGCACTAAATTATGTACAAAGATCACTAGAATAGTCGACTATGAATCTAAATAGTTTATTATTGTAATTTATTTTTAATAAAATAAAATTGGATATTTAAAAATTAAAATTGAAAAAACATTTATTAGTGTAATTAGTTACTAGTTACCACTAATCAAAAGTATATGAAAACATAAAATTTAAATACAAATAAAAAAAATAAAGTTTAATATTGGCAAATAATTTCTAATATTTATTTAAAAAGAAAAATTTATCAATACTTTTACAAATAATTCATTAGTCTAATTGTAACTTTTTAAAATCATATATATGAATCCACATTAGCGACAATGGGAAATTTATGAATTGAAGACACATGTTTGTATAGAGTGTAATCACTAGATTGCCTATGGATTCATGTTTATTATAATTAAAGCTTATAAATATTGACATACACTTTTTTATATTTTTTATAAAAAGATTGTCAAAAGGAAAAGCAACTGAAACTACTCATTATTTAGTCATGCTTTCCTTTATACACTTTGTATTCACATGGGATTTTTATTAATCAAAAAGTGAGAGAGAGAGAGTAAAAAAAGCATTGTATAAGAATAAGATGGGATGGGATCCAACCCAACCAAGACTGATGGTCGAATTAATACGCATACGTGAACAACTGTTCTCCCAGTCCACAACGCTACTTTTTATCCATGCCATGCTGACATAAGACGGTGAATCCAATACATGGGGGCTGGCCCATGGGTTGCCCACTCCCAGCCCACACATTTCGGTGGGTTATGTGGGCTAGGGCCATGGGGGCTAACCAAAAAAATGGGCTGTGGCTGGATGGAGGCCAAATGAAGGGGGCTAGGGGCTAGCCCTTGGCTGTGGGTTATTTTGACAGTACTAGCTAGAACAAAATTTTAGAGAAATAATTAGTTTTTATGATTTAGAGGCTAGACGGTAGCTATAGAGAAATAAACAGTTAGTTAATGGCTAGGAAAAACGATCATTAACCTTGGTACCAAGTTTCTCAAAGGACAATCTCATAGAGCAAAGAATGAAACCCAATTATAATTAGTTTTTATGATTTAGAGGTTAGGCGGTAGCTATAGAGAAATAAACAGTTAGTTAATGGCTAGGAAAAACGATCATTAACCTTGGTACCAAGTTGCTCAAAGGACAATCTCATAGAGCAAAGAATGAAACCCAATTAGGTGTCCACATTAGATCCCCAATAAGGCTCGTGTCTGGCACTGGTGGAGCATAGCATACGTGTTCAGTGTGGTGAGGCCCGTGTTTGGCACCCACTGGAACAAAACCTTAAGTTCCCTCGCGAGGCCCGTGTCTGGCACTGGTGGAGCATAGAGGACATTCTTATTTCTCTATTAGAATACCGTTATGTATGTTTTCAAGATTATTTATGATTTCAGAGAATATTTGATTTAAGAGCTATTATGTATATGTATGGAAAATGATTCTTGTTAGAGTAAGAAATCAGAGATGCTTTTTCTATGAATTTAAAAATATAGAGATATCTTTTCTATATAGCTATGGATATGAATATCAAATGGTTTATGATTGTTGTATGTATATTGTATTATATTCCTTAGTTGTCTTATGTGGGTGATGGGTGAGAGCTCACTTATTGAGTCCGTTGACTCACTCTTCTCCCTTCCCTCATAGTTGTAGGTACAGACGTCGTTCAGTCACCAGTCCAGTAGCCGTAGTTATCCCTTTGTGAGCTTTACATTGTTGTAAGGCTTAGTTTAGGATTTTGTTAGTCTTAAAGGGCTCCAGTAGTTGTGTAGGCAAGATTCGAGCCACGCATGTATTTTGAAATATTATATTTATTTTCAAAGATTATGTATTTCCCCTATATGTTTCAGAGTTTAGGAATGTATTTTGAAATATAAACTATGCTTAGAGATTTATGTGACAAGCTAGTGATAATGAATTTATTATTCAGTCTTCAAGTCTTAACTAGATTTCAGAGCATGACAAAAATATTTTGGACTTGTATATGTAAATACTTCAGTTTTTGGATTTAAATATTATGTTTTAATTAGACAAAATGATAAAGATTCGGTAGGAAATTTTATTTTAAGTTTGGTATTATATTTTTTTATGCATTTAGAGAGACATGTCACCCAGTAGGCTTATGTGGGGATGAGATTCCTCACGTGCTGGTCATGCTCCAAATCGGGTCATGACAGTCATGCGTAATACCCTAGTTTTAAATTAAAAGGTTAGAACTTTTTGTAACTAGGAGGGGTGCCAGTTACCCTTATCTGCCACTCCTGGTCCTAAATTTCACTAAGTTTGAATCCTATACGACTTTAGTAGGCTATAGAATAGAGCCATTTTCTTAGGAACAAAAGTCCCCAAATAGTTCCAAGAAAGAAAGTAAGTTAAAGAATGATTTTCAACTCAAACGTTTTATAAAATCTCAAATGTTGTTAGCCTTAAGCTTCTAATAAGTGTTTTTCGTGGATTTCGCTAGTTCTCTTCCTGTTTTTTTTTACCAACATTAAGGTTAGGGTGCCATCAAGTAGGGTTTTCATGACCATACTTTGGTCACTATTAGTACGTTCCCAGTATTATGTAAACTGTTTATGAAATTCTAGAACGATATATGCCAATTACATGCTTTCATAGATTATGCCAACTTTAGAAAAATTATTGTTTTTGGCAGTTACCATGAAAATATTATTTTATAAAGCTCATGGGACTATACTTGTTGTGTGTATGTTTTAGAAATATTTTTCCACTACTACAAATAAGGAGCTCCATGGCACTCCTGTCACGGTGGTTCCCAGGAAGGGTCGTTGGTGACCATAACTTGAGGCATTTCCCTGCGGTTCCATGAATTGCCACTGCTTGCCTTCTTCAATCTTAGTGAAATTTGGCGCCTAGCTCTCACTTTCTCCTGCTTCACTCCTTTCATGTCCTTGTGATTGCTTTACCTCAACCCTTAGCGCGATTTTGGTTCTGTTGTGAAACCCACTTGTCTAACCCTAATTGTTAATCTGTCAAACCCTACTCATGAAAATCCCAATCTCTCGATCACTACTCTCTCTAGCTCACTCCCCTGTCTTAAATCCTAAATCCCCTCACTGAGTTAAACCCCAATCTTTGGTTCTTGAGCATCAAGTTAGACCCCAGTCTCTTAAGCTTCATGGTTCTTGAAACCCCATTCTCCGGTTCTTAAGCACCGATTCAAACCCCATGCCGTGACAACTTGAAACTCTCCGGTTCTCTGGTTCAAACCCCACGCCATGACAACTTGAAACCCCAATCTCTAGTTCTTAAGCTTGAGAACTCAACACCGGTGTACTATTCTCTGTTGTTAACATTGTGGAGGAAACCTCCATTATCTTTGGAATCTTACACAAAACGAGGGAGTCCAAGGGGGCGAAGGCAGAGAGGACTTGGTCGTTGGAAACAAGAGAGCCAGGATTATCGAGGGACTTAGTGGTGAACCAGCAGAAGCAGTTAGTCAAGGTCTTTATTTCCTCTGTTTTTCTTCTCAAATTGCATATAATTTGTTGAGTCAAATTGCACATACATAAAACGCTTAATGCGTTCTTCTCTATTTGTTGAATCTCAACTCCTTAATACATTTTTTTTCCTTTTCCTGAAAGCTTAAGAGAATCCTTCTTCACTATTTCATGCTAGACGGCACCACTCATGGAATCATTTGACTCAATCTATCCTTGATGGTGGAATCCCTTGAAATCCTTTGAAGTCTGTCAATGTATTCGCTAGTCTCCACTGGAAAATAATCCCCGCCATTGAATCCAACACCATCTTCTGACACTATTCCCTCATAAGCTCTTATTTCTTTCTTTTTTTTTCGCTTGTTATGGCTATGTTTGAGTGGAGTCAAAATGTTAATGTTGTTATGATGGTATATGTGCTTATTTGGGTTTGTTTGCATTATGCAGCGTCATTCTTAGTGTTTGATTCTGACATAGACAGCTACATTGTCTTTTGCAATTAAGATTTTACTATATTTTCCCCCAATTTGGCTGTAATGTTAATGATAGTGTAGTTTGGCTGTGTAAAGAGCTTTTAAATGGGAAACAAAATTGATGTGAATCTTGAGTTTAGTTATTAGATATTGGTCCTGGAGCAGGCAATCTACTACTTCGTTTGCTTTCTTAATCACTGCCTTGAGTTGTTTCACATGGCTGAGATTTGTAGAATTCTAGCTACCTCAGGAAGAGGGTAAGTCTCATTTTTCATTTCTTACAATATGTTGTTAAAGTAATATACTGTTAAACCTGTGCTAAACCAAATTATAATTTGTAAACATGAGGAAAAACTTGTAAATAAGTGGACAAAACCTGTAAACCTATGTTAAAAACTTGAAAACTAAGTGCAAACAACATTAGACCCATTATGAAAACTTGTAAACCAAGTGCAAAAAACTTATAAACCCGTGCTGAAAACTTGTAAATTAAGTGCAAAAAGTTGTAAACTTATGCTGAAACTTGTAAACTAAAAATAGAAAACTTTAGGTGCTTAAAACTTATAAACTATAGCTGAAAGTTTATTGTAAACCTATGTTTAAAACTTGTAAATATAATGTAAAAAACTTGTAAACTAAGTGCATAAAACTTGTTAACCAATGACAAAAATTAATGGAAAATTTTTCCCCTAATATCTTGTAAATCATTTTCACAATATTTAGAATCAAATTTCAAATATTCACAACCACTTCAGAACTTTATAGCACCATGTTGTGAAAAAAAGACTTGGTTTACAAAACTTATTACACTTGGTATATAAATATTAAGCATATGTTTACAAGTTTTTTTTATTGTTTGTTTGTAAGTTATTTGCACTTGGTTTGTAAGTTTTAAGCAATATTTAGGTTTACAAGTTTTTCCACTTGATTTACAAGACTTGTAAATTTGTACTTAAAACTTGTGAACATAATGCAAAAAACTTCTAAACTAAGGGGTAAAAAACTTGTAAACTAATGATAAAACCCTCACCCAATTATATTATATTGTAGATCATGTTTATATCATTTAACCTTATATTCCAATTATTTACAATAGCTTAAGAACTTTGAGGAACCACTTTGTGTAAGAAACTTGGTTTACAAGTTTGTGCAACAACTACTTTGTAAGTCTTAAACAAGGGTTTACAAGTTTAATTCTCTTAGTTTACAAGCTTTTTATGCTTGGTTTACAAGTTTTAAGCAATGCTTAGTTTTGCAAATTATTTGCACTTTATTTATAAGACTTGTAAACTCATCTTTAAAACTTGTAAATATAGTGCAAAAAACTTGTAAACCATTTCTTAAAACTTGTAAACCAATTATAACAAGCATGTTTTTTTTTTTAGTATCACTTTACGAGTATTAGACTCACTCTATAGGTTTATTAAATAATAAAGCATTTATTTTTGGTTCAACAATCAAACTTAGCTCAAATCATGCAAATAGATAAGGAACTCATGAACACAAATATCACAAACATATCGAAAGAAAGACAAGAAATGAAAATGAGGAACCCACATACCTTATAAATAAGATTATTATAGAAAATTGAAACAGATGTATGTTTATTGTTGTTAATGTTCTTTTGTGTGGGCTGAGAGAGAAAAAGAGTGAAAGCTGAGACAGGAAATGAAAGAGATTATGAGAGGGAGAAAAGTAAGAGCGCGTTTGGTTTGCGAAAATATTTTCTATTTTCATTTTTTGAAAAGAATTTTCATTTTTAGATTTTCAAAATCAGGAAATGCGTTTGATTTACAAAAGTAGATTTTGTTTTCAGAAAGTGAAAATAATGAAAACATGTTTGGTTTGTTCGTTTTCAAAATATAATTTTAAAATTAAATTTAAGATAATGAAATTATTTTTAGTATTAAATAATAGAAATTATGTATATTCAAAATAATTTAATTTTAATAAAAAGTTAAAAATGTCTTAGAAAGTCGTCATTAAGTATTTTATACATTTTTTTAAAAAATTAAAGCAAAAATGAATAGTAAAAAATTAGAAAGAAAACACTTTCAATATATATCATCGCATACATGACCATTTTAAATTAATTATTTATTAATTCATGTAATATTCAAAAGAAAAAAAAACGCATTTTGTGAGAATTAGTAAGACTTGAGACATGCCAGAATGCTAGGAGTGTGTGGCTGATTGAGTGGGGAAAAAAAATGAAAAAGAGGGAGAGGGGATTAATTAGTTGGGTGGGGGAGCTTCAGTTATGGTTCTGCTTCTCATAAAATCTCACCTGCTGCTAAACATAAAGGAAAAACGAAAGATTGCTCAAGTTATCATTGTCTTCTTCTTGGTGAGAGTGTTCTTGCTCTTCCTCGGAATCCACTGGAGAAGGATTGTGGATAGTTGAAGGACACTTTTGCTTTGGCGACATGGTAAACAAAGATTCAGGTGGAATTTGCTGAAATCTATGTCTCACGGTGGTTGTGTGGTAAAGACTAAAGAGGCACAGTCGCACAGGGAAGAGAAGGAGAAGCAAGGCAGCGTGCATTCCTTTTAGCCCATCCAAGTCTGAGCAATAATAATAGGAGAGAGATGGTTTTAAATTGAAATGTCTTTAAAATTACGGACAAGCCACCGTATTTTCAACCTTTTCATATTTTCAAAATTTTCACAAGAAACGTTGAAAATGAGGACTCAACGTTTTCATTTTTTCGTCCATTTAAGAAAATATTTCCTAAAATTGTTTTCAAAAAGCTTTAACCAAACATATTTTCACCCTTGTTTTTCGTTTTTGGTGAAAATGAAAATAGAAAATGTGCAAATCAAACATGCTCTAATATTTATTTTTATTTTATTTTATTTTATTTTACTGTATGTGTAAGGTGTAAATACTGATTTCGTGTTTAGTGATCATTACTCTTAGGTTTAGCACACTCACCTATAAGGCGCAACTGCTCTCGGAATGAAATAAAAGCCGAAGGAGCAAAGGAGCTGTGTGTGTTCTTCTCCACCCATCTCATTAGGGTTTTGCGGCGCTGCAATTCCCCTTCCCTTCCCCTCCACTCGAACGCCGCATTCACCAATCAAAGATCATCGCAAATCCTCCACACTCTCCATTCTTCATCGCCCAAATCCAAAAGGTATCGATGGCACCTTCGCGCAATTCGATAAGACACCGTTGTCGAAGATCGAGCTCGCACCGGTGAATTTCCACTAATTTTCGATCCTTAACGCTTGCTTTTTTTCGCTCTCTGTTTTCAGATTGAAAAGCTCGTTCGGTGCATCGAAAACATGGCAGAAGCTGATAAAGTAGAGGAACCTGAATTCAAGTGGGGAAAGATGAGAGGCCGTGGTGGTGTAAAGAAGGATGTGCAGTTTTACGAGTCGTTTACCTATGACGGTGTGGAGTACACGCTCCATGATTCTGTGTATCTCTACAAGGAGGGTGAGCCTGAGCCTTACATTGGGAAGCTGATTAAGATTTGGGAGAGGATTAAGGATAAGACTAAGAAAGTGAAGGTTCTGTGGTATTTCCGTCCGTGTGAGATTATGAACTTCTTGGAAGGAACTGAGGTGCGTGAGAATGAGCTGTTCTTGGCATGTGGTGAGGGATTAGGGCTTACAAATATCAATCCTCTGGTAATTGGAACTTTTCCCTTCCTCCTTTTTTTTTTTTTCAAATTCTGTTTTGTTAAACTGGATTGGTGTAGATTTGGTAGTGATAAGTAGCTGTCTCAGTGAATTTTTTATTGTAAACTGTTTTGTATCCAGAATTAGATTAATTTTTCTTTTGGATAAAACAAAGTATTGTATTGAGAATAAGATAGGAAGTTACAAGAAGATAAGAGGACAAGAGATCCTTTGTACAAGAATCAAAACTAGCTAGAGAAAAAACTATCGATGAAGCTCGGCTTTGCAATCTCTCAACATATGAGAGGGAAAGTCCTCTGAAACGACTACGAGCTTTATGCCAAATAGAGGCTAAATGTCTTATCCTATCCTACAAAACTTACTTGTCTGAAAAACTTTAATTGAAAGTGCGAGAGTTATGTTCCAACCAAATACACCAAATAGCCCATATATAGAAGATTGCCTTAAGATTTTGCATCCTTCTCTACCCCAAAACCCACAAAGATTGTCAAAAGGACCTGATCCAAGTTTGTAGGGCACACCCACCACTCACCGAAGATACCAAACAAAGTATTCTACAAAAAATCAGTCACAATACAGTGCCAGCAAAATAAAGAAAAAAAGATGAGATTCTGATTCCGAATTTGCCCCGCACATAAGACACGCATTAGGAGAAATAGGCTTATGTGGCTTTCAAACCTATGACATGCCATTCGTGTTAATTCTGTTAAGCACAGCTCTTCAAATAAAGGATTTGACCTTAGAGGGAGCATCGGACTTTCAAATGGGTTCATCAAGGAGGAAAGAGGTTGAATTTAAGGAATGGGTTGAGAACTGAAAATATGATTTGTAAGTAGAGGCTCATGAGCGATCAAAGGTCCTCAACCTTTTTTCTGGGCTATAGGACAAAAGAATAAGATCAAGGATACCCAGAAGGGCAACTAATTTAGAGGACTCTATCATTTTAGATTTCAAAAAAGGTGAAAGGTTTATCCAAACACTGTTGGCTTAGTGGTCTTTTGCATCTTATGTTGTGTGCAAGGTTTTATAGAACTGGGTTTATGCAATGCTGTGTTGGAAAATTGCACATTCGAATACTAGAACCATTTTGTGGGAGTTGAGGGGGTGGTATGATACTAACTGTTGGCTTAGTTTCTTTTGTTTGGGCTATAACAATATCGCTGTGGGTCGTTTTTAACATGATTCAGCATCAATGTTATGGTTGTGTTAGTTTATAGTGTGAAGTTTAAATTATTTTTTGTGTTCTATTCAATCTGAAATATAGGAATGTTGGTTAGAATTGAGTTTTACGATTTGAGTTGTGTTTGTATGATTTATAGTAATCTACTTTTTTTTTTAGGTTTTGTTTGTTGTTTTTTTTGGGGGAGATCTTTATTTTATTATTTGTTTGCTTTGTGAGATCTATTTGTGTTACATAAAACTTTATTGTTATAATTTTGTTGGAGCTAGTGTTTTCTTTCAATGAAAAAACTTGAAAATTACAACTATGCTATTTTCTTGATATGTAGTTGAGTAGCAACATCTAACTTTAATTGGATTTGATGGACATTTTCTTATTTTTTGTGTCATATCAGGAAACTATTGCTGGCAAATGCAATGTTATTTGCATTTCGAAGGACATCAGGAATCCACAGCCACTAGAGGAAGACCTTCAATCGGCTGAATTTGTATTCCATCGTTTCTTTGATATTGGGCAGAGAAAAATATTGGATAAGATAGATGATAGTATTGCTGGAGTTGAAGGTGTGTTGACTTATTTTGTTATTACTTATTCTCTAAAATTCTTCATGGTTTTAAGATGGAATTACACTTACACCTGCTGTGCGTGGGGATTTGTCACACACTGCTGTCCCGTATGAAATGTTTTTGTAATATACTAGTGTCATTCTTTGACAAATTAGGAAAATCATGGCTTTGTTAAAAAATGATCTCTACCATTGCAGGTTCAAATTGAAATCAAAGTAGTTATTTTAATGGATTGTAATCAATTAAAAATGAAATTTGTAGGAATCTTCAAATTTTGTAAACTTGAATAGTTAACTTCTCTTAAGTTCATGTTAAAGGTTTTTGTTGTTCAATGGAGGTGTGTTATTGACCCAAAATCATATGGAGTAAGTGTAATTTTTATTAGTTATAAATTGTTGAATATCTTATATAGTTTTTTCTCTAATTGTTGCAGTTAAAAATATTTTTAACAATATAGATAGTCAAAAGCATATTGGTATTGTGAAACTTGGTTTAGACAAGAAAGACATTAGTGGGAGGGTCACAAAAGGTAGTGAAGTGGCGACTTGCAATCAGCCTATGCTTGCCAGGTCGGATGGCAAGTCTTCTGACACATTAGTTAGGGAAGTTGATGATTCTAAGCCTTTGTTGGGAGAAAAACGAAGCATTGGTGTAAAGGAAGAAATTAAATCTAATGATGCATTGCCGACGGTAGTTAGTGACAAGACCATGCAACTAGTTGGAGAAAATGGCGTTTCTACGGCTTCTTTGGTTAAGCAAAAATCATCATCTAAACTATTAGATGACTCTGGAGTTGGCATTATAATGGGGGGAGCTGCTAGAGTTGATGATAAACGAGGAAATATCTCGATTGGGAAGACCATATCGAGGTCTAAGGATGATTTAGAACAAGGTGAAAACAAGGTTATTAAGGGTCTTGTTGGGAACATGAATAAGGGATTGGTGGAGGACATTGCTTCCCAAACGGAAAAGCGTGATGTTTCTGGTGAAGTTTCAAAAAAGAAGATAAGGAATGATGCGCCAAATCAAAGGCTTGTTGGAGATGATGATGTGAAAAATGCAACTCTGAGTTCGCCGAACGAAAGATATAAACTACAACGGGCAAAGGATCATAGTGAAGATGGCCCTTCCAAGAAATTAAAGATTGATAAGAACTTACCCTCAAAACCTCCTAGCGGCATGTTTCGTAAAGAATCTCCTGTGGTTTCTCCAAACGTGGAAAAGAAGTTAGATTGCCATGCAACAGAAGTGACTCGAAGACCTGATGTTGTAAGTTGCATTGCAAGCACTCTCACTTTATCTTGATTGTTCTTTTTCCATGGACATATCTTAAACCTTTCTACTTCATCACATGATCAAATAAATCGGATAGCAATGTTTTAAAAATCGAACCGAATCGCTAGATTGAACTAGCTAAATCGAACTGACCTTGGCTCTACTTTGAATTTAACTAGTTGAACCAATTGAACCATAAGTTGGAAGTCTTATCGGTTCTATCTTCAGTTAGGTTTTCAAAACATCGTTAGATGCAGCTGCCAAGACCGGGTCAACCCATAAGGTTGGCTTGTATGGTCCACTTCTTGATTCAAATGTTTCTCGATAACCTTATTACGAGGAGAATCCTAGATAGTGCTACTTTTTTCTTGAAAAGAACCATACAACTTGTTGATCCTACTTCTAGTATATGCTTCATCATCTCCATAATTGTTACATGTGTATTTGCCTAGCAGTTATTAAACTTGGCTCAAACCTCAACTTGGGCAAGGCATTAGGTTAATGTGTTCAATGGTATTATTAGAAAGATGGTTGAGCTACATATCTAAAATGAAAATACAAAAATATTGAACATCAATAGAAAATTGCGTAGATTTATTATGAGTTAGGGTTAAATCTAAATTAGTTGTCGGTTTATGTTGTTGTTGCCCGTAGACTCTTACTGGATTTGAACAAGCGATGTTACACGCAAAGTGAGTCTAATTTTATTGGGGTGACTGAACGGCTTGTCTTAATCCAAATAAAACTTCAAAACCCCGAACACTTATGTTCTACCTTCAATCATCAACCAAGGGATGGTCACATGGAGATGTAGTAGTAGTTGCGCTTCAGGTGCAGCAAAGTTGGTGATAATTGATTTGATATATGCGGCACTTAGTAATGGCGTGGGCCATGGTGGAGGTGCTATGTTTGCAGTTCTTCATAGTCGTTGCCATGTTTGCAGTTCTTCATAGTCGTCATCTTTGTTCTCGAGAGTTTTCTTTTCTTTTTTTGTAGTGATTCAATCATCTAGCTGGATGTAGATAATTAAAGCTCTTTCATTCCTTTCCTTTGTTCCATTTTTCCCTATTTGTTTCTTAATAATTTGTTGTCATATTTTATTATTGTTATTATTATTATCCTTATTATTACGAATATTGCTCTGTATGTTTCATAACAAATGTTGCCTTGACTTTTTTGGTACATTCGTCAATCAATGTACCTAGATATAAAATTCAATGTATCTGGATATATTTTATATCCAGAAATAGTGATTTATGAATGTACCAGAAAAGTCAAGGCGACATTTGTTATGAAACGGATGGAGTATTTGCTTTAAATGGCTTCAATAGGGGTCTATTCATCAAGAAAGTGTATGTTAGGAGAAGGCTAATGGGGATGGGCTAGGGAGCCTGTAGCTTAACAGAATAACGTTTTGGGCAGTAAAGTTGGTTAGGTGGTTATTAGGGAATAAATAAGAGGATCAATCCTTTGAGAAGGTTGTTTTGAGTGTTGAGGAAGGCATTGGGAGAGGTAGGAAGGCCCACATTGGCCAAGGTCCACAGTGAAATAAACAAATGTTTCTTGTTCTTTGTGTGAATCCCTTAACTAGTTCATCAATCAGTATCAAGGCTCGTTCTAATTCTGCTAGAGCGTTCTTTGATGGTTGTCATGAGAATTGATGCGAGGGTCGACATTGTGGAGAATGGTGTTGAGGTGAGGGAGTGCATTGTTCAAGAATCGCGAGAAGAGGTGTGACACAATTGGGTAGCAAGATTGGTAAAGGGTGGTGCACAATGATGTGACGATTGACAAGCAATTTGTGATGCCGAATGCTCTCATCACCAATCTTTTGAGTCCATTAAAGTAGCCACAACGGTGAGATGATTGTTAGCTATTGGTCCAAAGAGTTTCAATGAGTATGACTTTGCAACTGGTGGAGGAAAGTAGAGAGATTCTTCGCCATAAAGGACTAAGGGAGATGAAAAAGGAGTGATGGGTAGAGGTAGCCTTGTTAGTCATGGAGGGCGAGGTGCTCTCATTGTTCCACTAGTGGGAGAGCAAAACAGGCAAGTGCAACTAGGAGGCCTTGATGGCGGTTCTATTGAAGAGCTCCATGCCCACTATGCTATATGATCCTTTTAGTTTGTTCACATTGAAGCAAAAGGGGTTTGTGAGAGAATATCAATATGTCAGATAACTAAACTACTCAAGGTGTTTGAGAAGTGGTATCTCAAAAGTACTTTCCTCAACAGATTAAAGGTAGAGGTGAGGGTTGAACTCACTCTTCATCCTGTTGAAACTCTGAATTAGATGATAGACCTTGATTGATGGCCGAAATAGTGTTCTTTAGGGCCACATTGCTTTGTCAATTCTTGGTCAAAGAAATGGCTAGAGTGGCTTGGTTGGGCAAGGTACTTGTTCAATTCCATGTACAAAGCTTCTTCTAGGATGATGCCTTTTAGTGCTCTATGGTCTTGATCCCCCTATCCTATTTAAGGACGAGGCATACCCCTCCAAGGGTGGAGAAGCTATGGGTCTTGCAAGATGATCATGACCGCTTGCTAGCTGAATTGAAAGATAATTTGTATTAAACTCTGCATTGGATACAATGATAGGTAGACATGCATCGTTGCGAGTTGATATTTGAGGCGGGAGATTGGGTTTGCCTCAAGCTTCAACCTTAAAGGCTGTGGTCAACGTAGAGGAATTAGAAGCTTCAACCTCTTCTACATGCCTACCCTGATTTAAGAGAAGGGGGGAAGGTGGCGTAAGTTGTTGCCTACTACTAGTTGCATAGTAGTCAATCTCGGATCGCGGCGCGTTCCGGCCGACCCCAAAAACGCTATAGCGGTATAGCGGATAGCGGGATGGCCGCTATTTCATAAAAATATGTGCAAATATTATGTATTTTACACATAAGTACATAACACATAAATGTTCAAATAAAAAAAAATTCCATAATTAAACTCAATCATCTAATAATTTAAAGGCATATCATATTCATATATCATACTCTAAATTCTAAAATCATGAATCATCATCATGTTACTGTATAAATAAGAGTCATAAGGCCAAGCAAAAAATAAAAGATAATAGTCAAAGCTAGTTCCCATTCCCAAAAGGCCAAAACTAAGGGTCATAAGGCCAAGCAAAAAATGAAGGAATATAACACTAGTTCCTATTCCCAAAAGGCCAAAACTACCTAAGTTTCTTGGACTATAAAAAGTAAAAACTAAAAACATTCTTCCCCATCAATGAGTGAGACAATGATCAATCATCATCATCATAATCATCCCCCACAACCAAGTTCTCTTCATCACTTTCCCCTCCACTAGAACTATACTTAAAAATCTCTTCATATTGACCCTCATTCTCATCTGACTCTGTTTCCTCCTCCTCGTTATCAAAATATTCCTCTTCTTGATCTTACATAGGTTCCTTCCCTTTCTTTCTTGATGACTGAGAAGTCTTTGTAGCGATAGTAGGAGTAGGCCTCTTCGATCTTGTAGCAAGCATAGTGTTTTGGAAAGGCTCACTGGCACGTACTGCAATAGAAACATCACCCCATGTCAAACCATTATCATCATCAAACACTAATTCATCCTCAGTACCTTTCTTGTCCATTTGTCCAACCAACCATTCATTACATTCATCAACATCACGAAGGACAATTGGATCAATCACATCTCTACAATCAAAATGCTCTTTGAGGTTTTGATTGTACTTGACATATGCCAAGTCTTGCTTCTTTTGATGCTCAAGCTTGCTTCTTTTCTTTGAATGAATCTATTACATCACAAATTCACAATTCAATTCAAACTTCAAAGTTAGTTCTAAGACACTCAATGAAACTTTGTATAGGAGAATAATGTGATAACTAATAAAATTTGCTTACGTGCTCAAAAGTGCTTCAATTTCGCTCACACCCCGATGAACTACAAGTCAAACTTAGCACCTTGATAGCAAATTTTTGTAATGCAGGAGTGGATGATCCATAATTCCTCCACCATTCAGCTGTGATTCAAGGCCAATTAATTAACATTGCTATTTACTATGTTTATCAATAATCAATAATGAAATACCAAATACATATATATCTTAAACTCTTATCGGGAGCCAGTGTTTTCCTACGTTTTATTGCCAATTTTGATCTAAACACCCGTTCAGCCCTCTTGTAATAAGGTAGCTCCAATACAATCTTGTCAGCTTCCTCTTCATCTCTAACCAATCTCTCAATACATTTATAGAGTCCTTGCATCACTTCTCCATCGAACTCCATACTTTTGTTGCTATAATAAAATTCAGGATTTAGAAAATGGCCAGTTGCATGCAATGGATGATGAAGTTGTGACTTCCATCTTCTATTAATAATAGCAAACACATCGTTATACAACACTTCTTCTTCTTTGAAAACTTGTTGGATAGTTTCATTGCTTCATAGATATATCCCATGGCAGGTTTTTTCTCATTATCAACAAGCCTAAGGACATTGACAAGTGGCCCCATAACCATTATATAATATTGCACATCATTCCAAAATGACGCTAGCAATACTATATCACTTGCCCTCTGAAGTGAATATCCTCCTAAGGTTGTGCTTTTGTTTGAACAACCTTTGCAAGGTAAGAAAAGTTGTAGCAAACCTTGTCACTCCATGCCTGACCAATTCCATCTTGTTAGTAAACTTTCTCATAATGTCCAAGGCCAATGTATGGTTGTAGATGAAGCCCACAAGATTTATTTCTCTTGAGATTGTCTTCTTAACTTGAGGAAGCTTTCCAATGTCCTCTAATATCAAGTCCACACAATGTGCAGCACATGGAGTCCAAAAGAGATTCTTCCTCTTAGCTTCAAGTAGTTTGCCTAAGAAGAATCAAATTAAATGAAACTAGATAAGTGGCCAATAATCAAAGCAAATAAAAAAGGCAATTAGACTAAATTAGCAATTCTTACCGGCCAAGACATAATTACTTCCATTATCAGATACCACCTGAACAACATTTTGTTCTCCAATCTCTTCCACAAACTTATCCAACAACTCAAACACTTCTTCTCGTCTTCATGTAAGCAGAAGCATCAACACTTCTCACAAACATTGTCCCTTCTAGACAATTCACCATGAAATTGATTAAGGTCCTATTCTTCCTATCTGTCCAAGCATCTGACATAATTGTGCATCCAAATCGCACCCATTGTTCTTTATGGCTCTTCAACATGTCTTTTGTAAACTCCAACTCCTTTTTAAGGAGTGGAACTCTCAACTCATGGTAGCTTGGAGCCTTAAGATGTGGACCATAGTTTCCAACAGCTTCAAGCATCATCTTGAAGCTTTTTGATCTTGCAACGTTAAAAGCAATCCCATTCCTATAAAAAAATCTAGCAATGTATTGGATGGTTCTTTCCCTTGCCTCTTTGTCACAAGCATCATTGATGCTTGTTTGCTTATGAGTTTTCCCAAGTTTCATTTGTGCTTCACGATTTTTCAAAAGAAGCAAAACCATGGGGCCTTTCACATTTGGTCCTTTCTTGGGTGGCCTAAGAGAAGACTCCATCGTAAATGAAGGCCTTTTCCCATTTCTAATTTGATGAAATTCTCGTACTTCCTCTTGCTCATCCTCATCTTCTTGCATCTCCGCTAAATATGCTTCCTTCAAAGCATTTTTCTTCTCCAACTTCTTTGAGAAGCTGTTTTACTTCTGGGGGAACCTTTCTACAAGAATCAACATCCCCCTTCACACACATTTGGTGTCTTTTGGCTCTAGTGATTCCACCTGTAGTCACTTTTCCACAAAAATCACAAGTGACACTCTTCCTATTATTAATATCTTTCAAACTATTCCATTGCCATGCAATGTCAATATTGTCACCAGTGGGTTTCACTAAACCATGTGAAGAGGGAGTAGCACCTTGTGATGGTGTTGCCATGACTAGAAGTCTGAAACAAACAGAAATATAAAATAAAACTAGGGAATGACACAAGAGGATAGGACAATGAGTGAATGAGTAAAAAAAGAAAAGAGAAATATAAGGGCTGAAGCCCTAAAGTCTGAGCACTGATGGAGCCTTGAAACAGAGGAAAAAAACGAAATAAAAATGATAGAACCTACTGCAAGAAGGACATGGAGAGAAGGAAAAAAAAGTAAAGAGTTGGCTTGGGAATGAAGGAAAACAGGGGAAGCATTTAAGTAGGAGTCACCTGTTGCAATGGAGAAAAGCTGCCGCCGCTGGAATCAGGGAGGTCGTCGGTTGCCGAAGCAGGAGTCGCCACCGGAGGTTGCTAGTCGGTTGGAGGCTGGAGCTGAACGTGCAGGGGAAGAAAGTGAAGAGCAACAGTGGAGAAAAAGGAGCAACAACTAGAGGTGTTTTGACTTTGGAAGTTTGAACTTTGAACTTGGTTAGAAAATAGGGTTTACTTTTACTGGACACTGTCATTTTACCCCTCAGTAAATGGGCCTAACAAAAAATGGGCCAAAACCCATGGTTGGCTGCCAGAAACGGGTCAAAAGGCACAAAGTTGCTCAACCTAAAGCATAGCGGCCGCGACGCCTGCTATTGTACCTGCGACGCCTCGCGATTCGCGACTGCGACCTCGGTGAACGCCGCCCGCACCACGACGAGCTCCCAGTTGCGACGGACCACCGCGACGGCACTATAGCGCCGCTATTGCGCACTATTGACAACAAAGACTAGTTGTATTAACACAGTCTTTGGTAGCTAGCAGGAATGAGAAGCTTCAACCTCTTCTACATGCTTATCCTAGTTCAAGAGAAAATTGGGAAGGTGGTGTGAGTTGTTGTTGCCTGCTACTAGCCATATTAGCACAATATTTTGCATCAACCAGTTGAAGAAGGCTTTACCACCCCAGTGTGCCTATCTCCCACTCTTAGCAATCTTTTCTAAGAAAATGTAGATTCAAGTTCAATAGCGTGATTTGCTAGAGGTAAGGTTCAATATTGCTAGGGAAGCTGAGGTTCTCGTAGAAATGGGAAGATACGCTGCCTTGTGATATTTTGTGGTGAGCCATTGACATTTTATGGCACCAATTTCTTGAACTTCACCTTGAGAAGAAGGTGAGAGATTTAAGGGGGAGTATTGTTAGAGGTCTATTAATAAAGTGTGTGACTGGAATTGGCTAGTGGGGATGGGCTAGGGAGCACACACTGTAACTAAACACTTAAATAGAATAGAAATTTTGGTTAGGAATTTTGTTAGATAGTTAATTATGAATAAATAGGAAGATCAATCTGTAAAGACCCATGGCAGAGAAAAGAAATAATATGTATAGAAGAGAAAATAGTCAAATTTATTTTTCAGATGAATCTTAACATGGCATTAGAGCGGTACCGTCCACTATGATCTGTGTCCATTATTTCGCTGCATAGATTCTAGCAATTTGCAACTCGTTTGTACTTTGTCCCTTACTATCTTTGTAGTAGTTTTAAACTTCAAACGGTGATTGTTTTCTGCCACTAGCGAATTTTCTAATGAGGTTTCAGACTATCTTGTCCTCCTTCTAGTTGCTAGCCCTTTTCTCTACTTATCACACATCTAGTTCCCCAAACCATTGTTACCTTCATTGTCGATGACATTTTTTTGCGACATTTCTAGCCAGTGACCTCGCCATTAGGATCCCCTCCTCTTGTGTGGCCCAACGTTGCAAGTGGTGTCAAAGATAGCTATTGACATGCCAACATGCGCGTCAAGTTTGTTCGGCTTAACATCCACTTGCCATCGGTCTCCGCTGTGTGGTGCTGCGTTCGGGAAGTCATTATGTGTTGTGTATGATGTAGGGTCCTTGGATAAAATTCCCATGGTTTTTGATAGCACCTAGTTTTTTATGAAGGCATGTGCTTTCATCAGTGTTCCTGTGCTTGTATGTCCATTTCTCGAAGTTGAATTTCATTATCCCTCACACACCCATTTTTGTGACCGAACGTAATGGCAGGATCTTACATTCGGTGATTTGGTCATTTGTGGAGAATTCCTGTAAAACTCCGGTTAAGAAGAGTATGGCCCCGTTTGGATAAAAAGTTTGTTTAAGCTCTTATGCTGAAGTAACTTATGAATAAGTTATTTTATATTTAAATATATAATAATAAAAGTGCTTACTTTTAGTGTTTTAAAAAGTGCTTCTTAAGAAACTAGGGGTTATTTGTTTTTAGTTTTCAATTTTCATTTTCAGTTTTCCAGTTTTTCAGAATTTGTGAATGAAAAACTGAAAATTCTGAAAACTACAAATTGTTTTCAGTTTTTCCTTCACAAACTCTGGAAATTGTGAAGGAAAAACTGAAAGCTCTGGAATTTGTGTTTTCAAAATTTTCAGTATTTCCTTCACAAAATCTGGAAAACTGAAAATTGGAAATTGAAAACAAACAGCTCCAGATATTTTGACTTCTCAAAAAGCACTAAGAATAACTTTTAGAGATATGACTTTTGACTTTTGACTTCCAAAAAGTTAGAAAAAGTCAGAAGCTGTAGTATCCAAATGGATCCGATATTAGATGGAGAGTAACATAATAGTTAATGGGTGAGGGAGATTAAGAAAACTGGATGGAACTATCAATTGTGGCTTAGATTTACACGAACAATCTTAGTTTTTGGTCCAAGTTTTGTAGAGGATAAGTGTGGGTAGATTTTGTGCAGATTTGTCTCTGTAGTTTGAGAAGAACAGAAGAATATAATGGGTTATGTTTACACCTTACTATCATTCTATTTTATTGTGATTTTCATCCAATATCTGGTACAGTATGGAATCCCCTTGTATAACTGTTAAACTTAAATAAATTACTATATTTCATGAGTTTTGCTGTTACACGTTCAATTTTGTGAATACACGCAATTCTTTTTGTGATCTGGGATGACTTAGTTGTCCTTGGTGCATGTCTCTTCATCTTGACAAATTGTAAATCGTTTAGACTTCTTATGTTTTTCCCCCCTTCTTGGTGGCAGGATAGGAGCAAGTGGTTTAAGGGAATTGTAAGTCCTTTTTATCTCTGTTCTCTTTTCACATTTTACAGGTTTTGGCTGTATATGAATTTGCTTGTATGCTGCAGTGAACTTCTTATCTATCATAATGTCTTTTTTGTTTGATGATGTGTTTCACTGTGATCAAGTAAAGTAAAATAAGGGTAAGTTTTGTACGGATTTTTTTTGTTCAGCCGTGGGAAGAAAAAATGAAAACTGCTTATGAGCGTGGAACTCTTGTGCTACTCGAAAATTTGGATCCATGCATAACTTCAGAACAGGTACAGGTAATAATCATTCAAACTTTCTGGATTCTTTTTACTTGATTGAAGATAAATGACGATTTGCTTGTGTTTATGCAATTTAGTCACGGCATGCGGGGCTTTTAATCATGGGATTTTTGCATTCATGTAATTTGTGAAGCAACTCACTTATTTCCTTGGAGATATTTTTCTTCTGTGATTTGCTCTAAAGTTTGGAGTTTTGTTTTTAACCAAATTCAACTGTTTGTTTGTATCATTTATATTTATATAGAATCTTAGTTGATACAGGCTGTTGTCTTTACAATGTGTTATGTCAACTAAATTCATCCATGTTGTTGTTTATACTTTAAGTTCTCTCTATATCTGTCTGATTTGCTTGAATATTGTTCTAAACTACAGGATATAGTTTGGGATGGCTTTAAAGAAAGTTGCAGTGCACATGTGATCCAGAAAACTGCATTTACTTGCCCTCATTCTGGTTAGGACTATTCTTTGATCATCTTTTTCCATAAGCTGGTTAGATGTGCATACAATTTACTTCCCCATGGCATCGCAATTTGTCGATGTGTTTTAGGACTATATATATATATATATATATATATGTTAGGTACCAGAATTGTAACTTGGGCCTAAATTGTAATTGTTGGGTTTGTGAGATGAGAGACGAGGGGCACACTATGTGTAACTACTTGCTGAGTCAGCAATAGGATAGTGGGGAAGGGAAATACATGTGATTTTGTTATGATGGAGGGTTATATGTATGCAAGGGATGAGAGGGGAAGGCAGGCAGACTATTGGCTAGGCACTTGGGAGAGTTGAGCTGCTATAGTGCTCAGGAGTATCAGTCTTCCTTTCCATTAATACATCAGTATACTCCATTTCTATATATCTTTTTATTTTGGTGTCTATCAATGGCATCAGAGCTCCTTTCCGGGGAGTTGTGTGAGCCGATCACGGACGCTGCAATGGAAGCTAGATTGGAGAACTTGGTGAGGAAGATGGATGGCATAATGCGACTTTTGAGGGAAGACAATCAGGACCGATGGAGGAGACGTTCTTTGCCAGCCCGGAGAGAGGATCTTCGAGTGGTTATGGAGGACCGAAGGAATGGGGGTCCAATGAGGCGTGAGGGTGTGCGACACTCGCACCACTCTCCCCTTCACAGAGAGAGGAATGATTCACGGTCTCGGTACCGCGAGTTATTCCACTTATCCCATTCACAAGATGGTTCTTCACGTCACTGGGATGTAAGCCCGTGGGGAAGTCGACCTCCAGATCTACACAAAGACAGACTAAAGCACCACGATGATCATCGAGGTGACCAGCGCTCTAGGCAACGCGATGAACGACGCCATGATCGGCAAGAGGAGCAGCAGGAACGGTGGCGACGGGAATGAAGGCGAGGATCAAAGGGGGAATCAAAGGAGGTCAAACAGAAGGAGAAGTGGGGAATGAGGGACGGAGTTGTTCGTATTTGGAATCACTCCGCCGCCGAATCTCTGCCATCAAAGCTACAAGAACCATCAAACCCACCAGACGCAAATTCACCAACAAAGATAGAGAGAATAGGAGCCGTCGCTGAGCTCGATTTCTCGCAGATGTCGAAGCTTCCACCGCCAAGACCGCCGGAATCAAAGGTGATAGCAGAAGTCACGGCGAAGGCGCCGCCGGACATGGCGGCAGGACAAACTACGATAGGTGGCGACGTGAGTGAGAAGAAGGGAAAGGAGCTCGAGACTGTGGAAAAGCTCCGGTATTTGAGAATACTAATCGGACCTAAGCAACTTCTTGAACCACCGCACCCAGGCTTGCATGTGGTGGTGGCTGGCATGTCGTTGATGATTGAGAACCCAGAAGATGCGCAGACAGTTGAGAGCACTGCCATGGGTTGCATGAATCAGGAGAAGAAGAGAGTGGACGCGGGTAGTGCCCATGAGGAACCGGGTCACTTCCTTGATCTAATGGGCCAG
Source organism: Dalbergia cultrata (assembly GCA_031216105.1). Taxonomy (NCBI): domain Eukaryota; kingdom Viridiplantae; phylum Streptophyta; class Magnoliopsida; order Fabales; family Fabaceae; genus Dalbergia; species Dalbergia cultrata. The sequence continues at coordinate 34,225,117 of CM062349.1, read as the reverse complement.
GCCCATATTATTAAGGGGAATGAAATGGGTTTTAACTGGAAGGAGGTTCAGATTAGAAATGCTGCCCAAATTGAAAAAAGCCGTGAGAATGGGGTAGAGATGGTGTCTAAGACGTTAAGTCAATTGCTGGACCCAATGGGCTAAGCCTGAAATAGTAATTACAAAAAAGGGGATTTCAAAAACTACAAAAAAGAACCAGGTGTTGCACTGGGCGATAAAAATAATTTAGGGGTTGTGCAGAAATCTCACTTGTCCCATTGCTTCGAAAGTTCGAGGACACCTCCACGCTTGCATGAAGATACTTCCTTGTCTCATCAGCAACATCTTGTACAACTCCGAAACAGCACTAAAGCGCAATTCTTCATTGGAAATGGAGCTAGTGTGCTGGTCGCATTTGTTCAGTGACATCTTTAGTTGCATTGGACAATTCTTCTTTCAACACTGAAGCTGCTGCTGATATGCATGGAGGTTGGGCTAGTTCATTTGGGGTTGGTGAAGAAATGCGCGGAATCGAGAATGCATGGATATTCCTTGGAAGTTTAGCCTTAAGAACAATATGCATCAATAAAATCACACGCCATTTCAATTTGGGATATTAAATGGAGGGTCCGAACTTTCAAAAGCTGTTTTAAGACAGGACTTGGTCAGAAAATGGACGGCACCTACAGCTGAAGGGTCTCTTAGTGATGCTAGAGGAGAATTTTGTAGGCGTGGGATTGAACCTTTCATTCTGATTTCTACCCACCGTTTGGATTTGCTACTGCCTTGGCTTTTGGAGGAAATCAGAAAAATCATGTTTCAAGGAAAAGGTTCAATAACTAGGAGTGCTATTGTTGAACAAAATTGTGGCAAGAACAGGCAAGAAAGTGCAGGACTTGCAGGACTTATCAAATAAGACTGAGGGGAATCTAATGCTTCTTAGCGCCACTGCTGCAGACAACAAATTCCAAAATGGGGTTCCTGACTACATTGACAAACTCATCCAAATAGGAATTCTGATTTGGACTTTGACTGGGGATGAAATGGAGGCTACCATCAATCATGGTGTTGATTGCAGCCCGCCCAAACAGAGAGTCAAGGATATTATAAAATATCTTGGGACTCCTAAAATCCAAGCACGGCCAGAGGAACAAAATCAGGCTACTATGTTAAGTGATCATGAAAATTGTTTCCTGTTTATTTCTGGAAACCAAGAAAGACTAAGGGTTGGACATGTTTCAAATCCTTGGGACCCAAGAGGGCATTACTACAATGCAAGTTTACTTTCCTTCTGTTGCAAGATTTGGGACCCCAGAAGAAGTCTTCGTTTTCAGCAATATGTTTTTACTTTCCACCCTAACAAACACTTTTATAAGCCAAGTTCTTTGCAACCCTTTATTGTTCAGATTCCCACATATGTGAGAACAGGAGATGATTCATCTAGTTCTCAAGATCCTAGAATGACTGCACTATTACATATGGACCAATCTTACTTGTTCCTTGGGTTTTCCTTCGTTGGGGATGCTCCTAAAGCTGCCATGGCTGGCTAGACCCTATACTCATTGTTAAGCCATGCAGAATCTCTGATTGAAATGATGAATCCCACCTTGAGGACAAGGTGGAAGTTTAGGGGGGAAGTATCGTTAGGTACCAGAATTGTAACTTGGGCCTAAATTGTAATTGTTGGGTTTGTGAGATGAGAGAGGAGGGGCACACTATGTGTAACTACCTACTTAGTCAGCAATAGGATAGTGGGGAAGGGAAATACATGTGATTCTGTTATGATGGAGGGTTATATGTATGCAAGGGATGAGAGGGGAAGGCAGGCAGACTATTGGCTGGGCACTTGGGAGAGTTGAGCTGCTATAGTGCTCAGGATTCCTTCTATTTCTGCATATTGTATCAGTGTTCCTTTCCATTAATACATCAGTATACTCCATTTCTATATCTCTCTTTTTTGGTGTCTATCAATATATTTCAGAATTCAAAATGCCTCACTTGCAACCGATAATGATATGATACTTTATTTATGATGCAGGTCAAGCTTTTGTTATATTTAAAAGGAAGGAAACAGCGGAGATGGTTGTTAGAAAATTAGAGGAGGATTGCTTGTTAATGTCAAATGGACGGTATGTACTCAGCTCAAGGTGCATGATGAGTGTCCGGTTTTTTTATGTGGATAAAATCGTGATAACTGTACTGTTGAAACAGTATATATACCCTTGTGATATTTTTTCATTTAAAACATGGACACACACTTTAGGTACTTTATACTGACTACGTGTTTTCCTGATGATTCTATCATTGGCTTTTCTTGTTCCATCCTTGAATTGATGAGAAGTAATCACTTTTTAAAGCTGTTTTCTCAGTATTACAATGGCCCAGCGCTAAGTGGTTCTGTTGGACAGTAGCCATGTGACTACATTCTTTTTGGGGTGCTACCTACTCTTGGGGTGGAGGGTTGTTGGATTACTGTTGTGTGAACTTCATTAGGTTTCAGTGATCCATGGCCATATTTCATTTGGTGGTAGTTTGTCACAAACCAAAACAGGAAGGGTGGTTAGGTCTTTCAAACATGAGTTGAAAAAAATAGTTGAATCCATTATGTTTTGGACCTTTTTCTATCCATATTCCATACTTCTGATAGCCATATTTATTTCCTCTTCTTCAAAGTGTATCTCTACGAATGCATCCTTTTCCTATGCACTAACAGTAACAACCGATCTAATTTCAGAAAGAAAGGTTTTGACACATTCTCCTCATTGTACACATCTAACATAATAGGGTAGTTTACTATCTTGAACAGGCTCCCCATTCGTAATTTCCAACTCCTCAGCCAAACTTTCCCTCCTCCTCTATGTTGTGACGTCATGAAAAGGCTTTCCATTTCCATCCCTGTAGTTAGCCCATTGCACCTTAGTTTTTTGTCTGACTGGTTTTTTTCTTTCAACAAAAGGACTAGACCTCAAAATCTTCTTACGAGGAAACATTCGTGTCAAGTTGTTCACTAGTGTAGTGTTGTAAACTATCCACATCCAACTTTATCTAGCGCCTCAGTTTCTGTGGGAATTTTATCTATTTTAATGATAACACTGGAAAAATCCTGGTTCCACTCTCTCAACCTTTCTTGTAGACATTTGTTTACTTATCTGCGTTAAACCTCCGCATCCTTCAACTTAGGTATGATTACAAACATCTCTAACGGAAGCAACAAGAGATCTATGAAGCCACATATTTTGAAACCTGAAAGCATTGACCCTTATTGACCAAGCAAGTGAATTTAGCTGTAGATAAGGAATTGTTTCTCTACAACCTCGAATGAAAGCAACATATATTCTCACGCTTGAAGAAATTCTTTCATCACCTAATTTCCCATCTGGAAATCCCAGTATTAAAATCACCCCCTTTCTATATACCAACAACAAGCACAAACCCATAAACATGAACAAAGATGGGATTTATTGCTGCCATCCACAACCATTGTTATATTCCAGTGAACCCAAGGACAGAGTGAGAGAAGGAAACTTGAAGAGCACCGACTTTCAAAATTACTTTTGTCCTAGATCAACACAATACCTCCTTGAAGCACTTGCAGATGGAAAGCATTCACATTAAGTTTGGACTCCCAAACATTTCTCAGAACCGGTCCATCAAATTAACACAATAATTTGTTGCAGACATACAGGATTCATGCTGCTCTTTTTCCTGACACAAGCATCATGTCTTCCGTCTTGCTCAGAAACTTAACAACACCTTGTCCCCACATCGTCCGGATGATGCCTTAATTGTAAAATAACTTTTTGATCAAATCAGAAATTATGAATAGAAAAAACAGTAGATAGTCAGGAGGGCAAGCCCCACAATTACTGTGATAGAATAGTATATGTAGATACAATTTTACTATGAGGAAAACTGAAAATATCCAGAGAAGCAGGATCTTATCTCTGTCTAATGGCCTAAGCCACCGCACACTCTCCTCTGGGCAACTGAATGCTCCTCTAACTAGCCTCTGCTCCCTCCATCTTCACATTTCTCCTCAATGGTTCCTGCATCCCCCACTTCACTTCACTTCACATCTCTCTTGTAAACCTTTAGGTCCCTCCCTTGGGCCTGTAACCTTATAAATTGTCAGTTATCGGTTATATTTACTAATTTACTTTGAATTTGTCATTCAATCTGTCAGATGTAAAATTGCCTCTTTACAGATCAAAGATTTCTAATTTTGCTTGTTTTGCTAGCTCTTTGATAATTGGTTTATTGAATATTTGATTTTGTTACTTGGTAGCCCTCTTGTTGGAAGAATGGGACGTCCTTGCTTTCCAGAAAAGAAGCCAATATTTTATGGTCATCATTTTCTTGATCAACTTCGAATTCAGCGTGAGATGGTACAGTATATATCTTTCTTTTTCATATTTGTGGTAAAATTTTGGAAATATTGGGTATATAGTGGTTAATTTTCATATTTTTGTCTTATATGGATTTTCTTTTGCAGAAAGATGCTGTATCTACTTCACATTGTTCTCAGCCCAACACTATTGAATATGATATGGGCATGGAATGGTGCTTACTACAAGCAAGAGCAGACAAATCATGGAGAAGATTATATCAGGTATATTATTTCTGGGTAATGTGCTTGAAAAGGGGAAATCATTTTCAGTTCTACTTGTTATCATTGTACATTGTACATTGATCTTTGATTGTAATGTTTTTATTCCTTTAGCGTCAAGGTGAGGAGTTGAGGAAACTGAAAGCTAAGCTAAATACTAAAATCTAAATGTTCTCAAGTTGCCCTATATCTTTGTCTTTTCCTGGTAAGTTCTCCTTTCTTAAAAGTGTGATTTCATTCTTTTTATCTTCGTATTCTGTATTTTTCCAGGCTTGAATATTTTGACTAGGATTCATTCCTTATACCTTTTTTCACTGTTCATTAGCCTAGTTACAAAGGTTGAGATAATTTTCTGCAGCAACGATATTTTGTGGCTAATGTTTTTCAACTTTGGTTCCGAGTTTTCATGATATCAGAAGTTTTCTGCTTCTGGTAAGTTTGCATTTACTACTGATATAGGCATTCAAATTTTTATTGAATCACTTTATTGTTTGTTTCCTCTTCAGTTTATGATTCATTATATTGGTTGGTCAATGTGGCATGTCTCTCAGCATGGTCTTTTCAGGGAAATCCTTCTGGTTCCTTTCTGTTGTTCTACTTATCATTCTATAGAATAGTTGGACTGCTGGGCATCATTTTCAATATTAAGGGTGTGTTTGTTTCTTACTTTTTTTAACCGAAAAGTGATTTTTTTAAACTAAAAAAATCACTTCTCGTATATGGTATTCATATCAGCTTGTAGTTGAAAGCTAAAAACTACTTAAAATAATCTGTTTTTAGCTTTAGAGTTGAAGCTGATAGATTCCAGGAAAACTGATTTTTTTACTTTAAAAAAATAACTTTAATGTCAAAAAAATTGTAACAAACACATCCTAAATAAAGGGCTTTTTATAAGAACGAAACAGACACGAAAAATTGTGCAAATTACAGATAGTTTAAGCTCATGAGTCATACTATGAAGCAATGAGATAGAGTGACTTGGCAGAAACTAAGATCAGAAGCACCAATTATAGAAAACTAGTTTGGTTTTGTGCTTGGGAGGTCAACCTTGGAAGCAACGACTTGTTACAGAGATTGTTGGAGTTATTGAAGGCAAAACAAGACTTACGTATGGTTTTTATTGATTTGGAAAAGTCATACAACTGGGAACTGAGAAATATTGTGGATGCTTTGGAGAAGAATAGAGTTTGTAATATGTATGATGGGAGCCTTAGAAGACTTCGCAATGATTATAAGATTACACAAAAAATGGTTGACTTTGAACTTATATCTCGTCTTAGATGTGCTTACTGCACATACTAAAAATATGTGCCTTGATAAATGCCTTTTGCAGATGACATAGTTCTTGTTATGGAGTCGAGAGAGGAAATAAATGGGTAAAGCTATTGGGACTAGTTTTAGAAAACCATGAATCCATGAATATCGTTTAAGAAGTCAGGCAGAGTTCATGGTATGGTAGTTCACCAAGAGGGTTTGTAATGCTAACTTGGAGGTGGGCATTGGAGATCATACCGTCCCACAAGTCATGTTGTTTAAGTATCTTGTGTAGTCATGGGAAAGTAGAAAATGGAAACCACTAGAGTCAACCTCAGGGGTTGAAATGGAGGAGTGCTTCAAATGTTCTTTATGGTCATCAGAATGTACCTCTCAAACCTAAAAGATCTGCAACAACATAGGAGATTGAATGTTGGATGGTAAATGGACAATAAATGAAATAAGCTCAATGTTACAAAGATGTGGATGTTGCGATATATAAGTGGACACAATATGTAGGATATAGTTAAGATTAAATGCATTAGAGTTCTGGTAACATGTATTGTAGAAAAAGATGGTAGAATCTTGATTTAGATGCTTTGGTCATCTGATGGGAATACTTGCATATGCCCCGTTAAAAAGAGAAGATTAGATAGAGGCTAGCTTAATGGAGAGGGGTAGAAGAGATCATGAAAAATTATAGATGAAGCCATACAAAAGACTTGAATTTTTCTATAGATATGATTTTTGATAGGATAAAATGGTGGCGTTTGATACATGTAGCCAATTTCACATGGTAGAACAAGACTAGTTGTTTTTCCAGCTTTCTAACCCATTCTTTTTTTTTTATAAGAAAAAATAAATTGACTTGCTTTTTAATATATATTTCAAATTCGAGGCTGTGTTTTCTCCCGAGTGAATTGGCTGGCCAAATTAAATTATCTAATGCTAAAGCCCATTAATTAATCTTAGTAAAACTACTACATTAAGCCATACATTTTTTCAAAAAACAATGAATGTGCCAAGAACAAATGTGTCTTTTGAGGAATTTGGGTATTTTGTTATTTATTTTTTTTATCTTCTTCATTCCAGTAAGTGCCTGCAACACCTCAGGCACCACCCTCATCGCTTCATCTCCGTACCCCTCTTTTGAGTTATTTATCTCTGAAATGTTTGGGAAGGAAAGTTTGTTCCCAAACATGGTGTGGGGGATTTGAGCGACCCATGAAACACTGGTTCAAAGTGGCTCAAAAGTAAATTACTCAACTATAATTCTTACTTGAACTTTGTTCGTTTTCCTTAATATGTATAGGATTTTAAATTTTTTCGATTTTATGTGGTCTTTGGTGGCTTTACTCTGTGACATAGTGAGGGGCACGAGAATAATGGTCTTTCGTACATTACAGATTGATTGTTTATTTTAAGTGAATGAAAGGTGCAACGGATGTAAGTGTAGGCTTTGTTTGGCCGTCTGGATCTAGATTTCGAGAGCATGGCATTTAATATTGAATCATTTTTCATTTTGAGGACAACCAGTGTTTTGATCATGAGCCTGCGGCTTGTAGGTTACTTGCGGGTTCTGATGCTTGAATCATTTGTCAATCTTTTGGTGGAAACAGGAGTTGACTTGGTTCGTTGAGGCAGCGGCATTAATCTGGCAAGTTTTTTGGGAGTTCAGCAGTTGAAAAATTTTTTCCCCTTGGGGTTCGGTCTTTGGAATGAAAGTTTTGTTCCTCATCTACTACTCCGAGCAAGCTGCTGAGCAGCTGATTGCCAAGTAAATTTAAGTTCAGTTATATTCTCAATTTGCCTAGCGTTCTCGTTTTGCAAATTTCATTTCACCGATGAGGTTCATATGTACATAAAATATTGAATTTGTTTTTATTCAATTTTTTTATTTAAAGTAATAATTAGGAAGTTATAGCTAAACTTCTTTACACAATTGGATTGTCTTGTTATTCAACGACTATTACTCTACCATATCTCTTAGCATCTATTACAATCAAATTTGTATTTTATTGTAATTGAGTTAATGCTCATTTTAGTCACTGACTTTTCATTCATGAGTTATTTTAGTTCTTGATTTTTAAAATGAGTTAAATTAGTTCTTGACATTACAAGATGTGAGTCAAGTTAGTCCCTTATTCAAATTTTATTTAATATTTTATCAATTAAATGAAGATGTGTAACGTTAAGTGATATTTTATCATACCATGTATTATTTGAAGTAAAATAAAGTTTAAAATAATTTATTTTGATGTCTATAATTGCACAAAATGAGTCATTATATAATATAGATTTGTATAATTTTAAGCACTAAAATGAATTTTTTTAAATTTTATTCTATCTCGGGTGATATATGGTATGTCAATGTATCATTTAAAGTTATCTAACATTATTTAATTGATAGAATATTAAGTATAAGTGAGTTGAGGGATTAACATGACTCATATTGTACAATGTTGGGGGCTAATTTGATTTATTTTAAAAGTCAGGGATTAAAATGACTTGTGAGTGAAAAGTGGAGGGTTAAAATGAATATTAACTATATTATTCTTCTTCTTGTTGGCTTCCTTCCGTTGTCGACAGTGGCAACGCTACTATTGCAGCATTTTTGTTGAAGTTGCTGTGGACAATGGTTGAGACTGTCAATCATACCTGAATGGTCATCATCGCTTTCTACTCCCTTTTCGAAACTTAATTGAGTGATAGAAGGAGCTAATACGGCTCGGATGGTTTAAATTATATGATGGGCGATAATGCTCGGTAATGAGTTGACGGAAATGTATGAAAACGGAAAGCATTTTTACGAAGGTTTTTATGAAATTGTAACGTTGACATTAATTTTTGTGAATGTATTTTTAGCAACTATTTACGAAAATCTTGTTACATAACATGTCTGGAAGTGAATTGTTTGCAAACAATTGTGTGGGATGCGATTTAGAATTTAATTTAATTAAAGTGATCATTCCTTGCGGTTCAAATGTACGGTATCGGGTGACAGATAAAGATGTTATTTCGACACATTTATCATAGTGGGTGTCTTTTGAGATTTTAAAATATTAAAATTAATACTACGGGCGCAAATTATGGAAGATCAATCATGTAACAGTGCACATTGCAAGCAGCGATTTAAGTGTTAGCCCTTCATCTTTTACGGCTTTTATCTCAATGCTATGATTGCTCTATTGAATCGGGACTACTGCCCCATCAGGTTGTAGCATAACACTGGTCTTTGTCTTTTTCCAAAAGATAAAGGTAATGTAATGACGCAATATATCCTCTTTTCATGTATTTTCCTTTTAAAGAGCTGAGATTTATAATTTGTTCCATTTTCAGAAGTAATTGGAATTATATTTCGGTTATTGAAATATTAAAAATTGACTTTTAGTTGAAAATAATCTAACTATGATATTATAAATTTGGTTTTTAACTTGAGGATTTGATTTTAATGCGTTAGTGGAAAAAAAATTAAGTAGAGATCTATTTATTATGTATTAGCATATTAGTGAATGTATTTGATTTGATCATCTATTATCTTCAAATTCTTAAAAATAAAAGTATATAATTTTATGATAGTTTTAAACTCTTTCACATTGAAAACTTATCAAAATTAATTTTTAAATTAAAACACGAATATGTGAAAGACATCGTGATTCAACTAATTTCTTCAAACTAAATTGTGGGTAAAATTTTTCTAAGACTTAAATATGTTTCTTAGTTTTTTTTCACAAATATATTGAAATTTTGGTTTTAGATTTTATAAAAATAATTTGATTTTGATCCAATTTTTGCTTTTTACAATGTTCAGTTTTGGTCTTTACTGTGTTAGTTTAGCTATTAAGTTGTGGTATTTATCAAAATCAAAAGAAGATAATTAAAATAATTAAAAGGAACATATTTAAAAATTTTAAATATTCTTACATATTTGTAGGGTTGAAAATTAAAACAACAGATTGAAATCGAAATTTACTATATTTTAAAAGATGAAAGGTATATTTTAAACATTTTTTTTCTCATTTATAATACTTAAATCCAATATTTTATTTAGTTTAATTTTGATACACTGATAATGTAAAAGAGTTTTACACCGTCATCAAATCACATCTCTTCTTTATCATGACTTTTCAAGTAGTGGGAGTTGAAAATAATCATATTTATTAATGTGTCATTATATGATTGGATAAATATGAAAAATTTCTTTACACGCTCGGTGTATTCCAATTAAATTATATTTTATTTAAGAAAAACGTATAACGACGCTTAGATAATATTAAGATACTCAACTTTTACTACGCTAAACATGAACATCGACAAAAGAATCTTTCTTTTTTCAATAGCAACCATAAAAAAAAACTGTCCCTCAACAAATCCTTAAACAACTTGAGTAGCACTGGTAGGAGTAGGAGAATGCGATGAGCCTCCTCAAAACAAAAAGAAAAGAAAAATATGACCGTTAATTTAAAATTGGACCGATAAAGACTACTCCTCCTCGTAAGCAAAACCAGCGAGTACTTGTCCGTTTCCCTACTCCCAGCGATTAAAAAAGAATCTCTGTTCTGTTCCCATTGCTCTCTCTGACTCTGCCTGGCACACAAAACACAGCACTCACTCTGTACTACGCACCGGAACCCCATTCATTATCTACCTCTCCTTCTTTTTCCCATTACGACGCCGTTTTGGTCCCCAAGCTCACACCTTCTTCATGAGCTACACTCACATTCTCTCTCCTGCTTCCCACCTTCAAGTAACGCCAAGTTTCGATCTTTCCTTCAGAAACTGAACCCCATTTGCTTCAATCGAAATGGGTTGCGCGCAATCGAGGATAGACAACGAGGAATCGGTGGCGCGTTGCAAGGAGCGCAAGGCGCTCATGAGGGACGCCGTGGCAGCGCGCAACGCCTTCGCCGCCGGACACTCCGGCTACGCCGTCGCACTCAAGAACACCGGCGCCGCCCTCTCCGACTACGCCCACGGCGAGACCCACATCAACCCTCTCGACCTCAACCACCACCCTCCGCCGCCACCTCCGCCGCACTCCGCTGGTTCGAACCCTCCTCCGCCGCCTCCGCCGCTCATGGACGACAGCTTACCCCCGCCGCCACCGCCTCTTCCGAGCTTCTCCCCGTCGCCGGTGCCTCTCAAGCGGTCCGCCACCATGCCCCCCGCCATCGCCGTCCAGCACCGCCGCAAGGGCGGCGGCGGAGGCAGTGCCATTGCGGAAGAGGAGGAGGAGGAAGAGGACAGTGCGAAGGTGGATGCGGCGGAGAAGAACGGCGGCTTATCGAGGAACACGCCGCCGTTGTCTCCGCCGCGGACGCCGGAGATGAAGGCGGTGCCGCCGATGCCGGAGGGGAAGGGAATGGCTTGGGACTATTTCTTCATGGTGGATGACATGCCTGGTCCTTCTTTGGGTGGTGGTGAAGATGATGATGAGGTTGGTGTTGAGAATGATGAGATTGACGAAAATGAGAATGTTGATGTTGGTGTTGGTGTTCAGGGTAATGGGGTGGTGGAGGAGGTTGAGCCTAAGACTCCAGAGAAGCAGAGTAATGGGGTAGTGATGGAGGAGGAGGAGGATCATGTGGAGATCACTGAGGCTAAGCACATTGAGCATTCTAAAACTGCTCCTGCTGATTTTAGGAGAGCAATGAAGGTTGTTCCAAGTGTTACCCTTTTGCAGATTCTTACCCTTCTTGATGATCATTTCCTTAAGGCCTCTGAGAGTGCCCAGGAAGTTACTAAGATGCTTGAGGCCACTAGGTTGCATTATCATTCCAATTTTGCTGACAATAGGGGTAATTTTCATTTTTTGTTGGTTTCAGTTTTCCTAGGTGGCAATGTGATTTTGTTGTGGTAGTTGTGTGTGATGTTTCCTTTTTGGGACTTATTTATGTGCGTGTGTTGTTTTTGTTGCTTGTTGGGAATTGGATGGTTGATCTGATTTGCTGTGACATGATGGGCAGGTCACATTGATCATTCTGCCAGAGTTTTGCGCGTGATAACATGGAATCGGTCGTTCAGAGGTGTGTCCAATGGTGATGGTGCAAAGGATGATATGGATTCAGAGGAATATGAAACTCATGCCACTGTTTTGGATAAGTTGTTAGCCTGGGAAAAGAAACTTTATGAAGAGGTGAAGGTGGGTGTCATCTTCCACTTCCGACATTTTTACTATTCATTGGTGATGGTAGCTGAAGTCGCAATATGTTTATTATTGATGCCGAGTAATTTTGTTTTGTTTTGTTTTTTTTTTTTTGTTTTTCCAAATGCTTCTCTGAATCACATTGATTGTTTAGAGCTAACTGCTTATTCTATTACCATGTAACTACTAATAAATGCTTACATTTTATTGAACTTCACTCCTTTTTCAACAGCAAGGTGAACTTATGAAGCTTGAATATCAGCGAAAAGTTGCTATCCTAAACAGGCAGAAGAAACGTGGTGCCAGTGCTGAATCCTTGGAAAAAACCAAAGCAGCAGTGAGTCATTTGCATACGAGATATATAGTTGACATGCAGTCTATGGATTCAACAGTTTCAGAAGTGAACCATATCCGTGATGCACAATTGTATCCGAAACTTGTTGCTCTTGTTAACGAGTATGTATTGCCAATTAGAAACTAAAGAGATACGACAGCCTTGGTATTGCCTCAGTTGATCATATATGCATGCTATTAGATATCTTAGTTGTGATGTGTGAAGAACTAAAGAATCATATAAGCTATTAGATATCTTATGAGAAGTGGATCATTGTGATATGAACTTTCTTTGGTTGACAACATACCGAACTTCTAGCTTGTTGACCAACATTAGTTTTAAGTGTTCAAACTTTGAACAAATCATGAACCTTACTTGATTAACATTAGAATGGATCTTGATCATGAACCTACTTGTTTTCTTTGCAGAATGGCCAATATGTGGCAAAATATGTGGATACAACATGACAAGCAGCTAAAAGCAGTTACAGACCTCAAATCTATTGATATTTCTCAAGCACCTAAGGAAACAACCAAGCATCATTATGACCGCACCGTCCAACTTTGGCATGTTGTTCAAGAATGGCATTCACAATTTGAGAAGCTTGTGACTCACCAGAAACAATACATCCAAGCTCTTCATAGCTGGCTGAAATTGAACCTCATTCCTATTGAAAGCAACCTGAAAGAGAAAATCTCATCCCCACCAAAAGCCCAGAATCCGCCAATCCAACGCCTCCTCCATGCTTGGCACGATTATGTTGACAAGCTTCCAGATGAGCTTGCAAAAACTGCTATTTCCTCCTTTGCTGCTGTGATAAAGACGATCATACTTCAGCAGGAGGAAGAGATGAAGTTAAAGGAGAAATTCGAGGAAACCAAAAGGGAATACATGCGGAAAAAACAAGCCTTCGAGGAATGGTACCAGAAGTATTTGCTCCGGAGGGGGCCTGATGAAGCAGATCATGAAAGAGGAGAGGAAGTGAATGCAAACAACGTTGTCTCGGAGAAACAGTTTCTTGTTGAGAGCTTGAAGAAGAGATTAGAAGAGGAAGTTGAATCTCACCAAAAACAGTGTGTTCAGGTGCGAGAGAAGTCACTACAGAGTCTCAAAACTCGCTTGCCTGAGCTCTTCCGCGCCTTGTCAGATTATGCTCATACTTGTGCTGATGCTTATGAGAAACTCAAGTCAATCACACAGCCGCAAGGTGGCACAGCATGATAATGTGAAGGCTTTACTCCTTTGATGTGTTAATGTGTTAATGTGTTTTGAACTTAAGATCTGTGTCCTCCTCACACAAGAAGGCATGTTCTAGCCTGACATGAAGATTTATCAATCTTGTGTGAAAATTTTGCCATAGCTTGTAGGTTCTAACCCATCCCTAGATGATGGAAGTTTATTGCTGAAGTGTGTATGATGTACCTCAAGGTAGTTGCCCCTTGAAATAGTGATTTATTGGCACAAGAAGTTTATTAAAGTCATTTAGTCCAAAAATATTAAAGCTTATTGACTTTCATCTAATCTTATGCTATGAATCGTCATCCTAACAATGTTTATCTTGAGCACAAAGATTATGGTCAGAGAAGTTATGATGGAAGTGGAATCTCAACTTCGGCTGCCGTATTTTGGTTTTGCAATATTATACTGTTAGAATAACTTGATATTAAAAATTCCACAATGATGTTCAGCATAACCCTTTCAAATATAATAAACTTCATTATTATTATTTATTAAGCTTACATTTCAAAGGATATCCGAGTGAACAGAAGGACAGAGTGGTCGGCGCCTGGCAATAATGACTTTTACGGCGGTCTTAATTTGACACTTAAAAAATGCATTTTATTTACTTAAAAGGCTAAAGTTACACTCACCTCTCCTCTTTATCCATGTGAAAATGCGGCGCATACCCTCTTTAGTTGTTCAACATACGCTCACATCCTCTCTAGTTATCAAATTTTAAATATTTATATTACACTCATATCCCTCACTAACAGAGTATTATTAGTAAATTTAATAGAATGACATTTTTGTGATATTAATCATTCCTAATTAATAAAATTATAAAATGGATAAGGCTATTTTTGTAATTTTATTAATTAGAAACAAGTAATATTATAAAAATGTCATTCTGTTAAGTTTACTAACAGTGCTATTAGTGAGTGGTATGAGTATAATACAAATACTTAAAATTTGATAAGTAAAAGAGGTGTGAGTATAGGTTGAACAACTAGAAGAGATATAATCTGTATTTTCACAATATCAGAAGAGGTGAATGTAATTTATATTTATTTAAAAGGTTGTTATCAGGTAGCCTCGCCTAGAATTCAAAGTGCCTAATTAGTCTAAGACACCTGCTTAGGACCATGCTTAGCGTTCCCGGCTTAACTTCTCCCCAGCCTAATATTATATAAGTTATTATGATCAAGAAAACCACATCTGAAAACGTGGGGCACAGCATAAAAAACTGGGTAGTTCGGCATCTCTTAGATAAAGGGCCAAAAGGGCTATTGAACTTACACACACACACATACACACCCTGTATACAGAAACAGCTTCATTTTGGCATGTGGCATGGTATGAAAAGTCCCTCCTTGCTCTAAAGGGTGTGAAACAAAGCTTGGTTCTCTAAGCAAAAATGGATACCGGGAAGTACTGGTTCAGTTCAAGCACTCGTCGAAACAATCAAAATATCCGGTTAGGCCGGAGCCACACAAAGCCCCACTATATGAGCTCTTCACCAACCAGCTATGATGATGGCAAAAAGACACTGTGGAAGATGCTCTGGAGAAAGCTGAAGGTGAAAAGAAACAAGAAGAAAGTCTTCAATTCTCCACCTTTGGAGGGTATCTATGATCCAGAAACATACTCAATGAACTTTGATCAGGGGACAGGGTGGATGGAACCAGACAACCTTCCTCGTTCCTTCTCAGCTCGGTATGCTGATCCATCTAGGATCTTGCCACCAAAACATTTATTGGCTTGATGATCAGCAATCAATGTACAAAAGACAAAATGCCCTTGTATCATTTTGTTGCTCATGAGTATCTGCTCCTCTTCCTCCCCTCCCCACCTTTTAGTTTATCTCGTGAGGTGTTGATCACATATTTCTTTTCGGCATTTGATGCTGTTTTGGATAAAAATTTTACTCAAAACATATATAGGATGTGTGCAACCAGATATCTATTGAAGAAACCATGATATACATGTCACATGTAGCATCAAAAGTCCATTACTGGTGTGTCCAATTGCACCTCTTTCCTTCTGTTTTGAACTGTGAAAATATGATTGAATGATGTATTATCAGCTTCTTTTGTTCCATGAAATTTATGGCATTGAGTTTTGGGTTTTGAGTTTTGATCCTAAGTTCTATGTGTTTGTTAAGAAAATTCAATGCTTTGCTGTTTTGAGTTTGACCTGATAGTTGCAATGAAAGGTAAACAGCAACAAACCTTAATATATAAATCAACTAAATAAATGTGTAAAGCTTGATTTTGTCAAACTTTTGTACTTTTCTTTAGCTTTAAGTAAATGAAGATGCTGAAGGAACTCATTTGGCTCATACTTATTATAAATTCACTAGCGGAAAACGAGGATAAAAACAAAGAGAGTATTGTTTCTATATGTAATAGTCTTCCATGCACACAATTATCATATGCCCTGCTTGCATCAGGAAAATAACTGGACTCCATTGTTGTGTCATACAACCAATAGAAAGATTGAAAATGGAGTGAGTTATCTCAAAACGGCGTTGGAATAATGACTAATGATGGAATCTTATTTGGTTTTTGGAAAGAGGTAGTGGGGTTCAATTAGAATTTGGCTGCATGATGAGGTAATGCATCTGACTCATTATGCAGAAAATTGAACATATACGAACTTTTATGGACAATACTTTTTGGATTCTTATTTCACTCAGTTATTACAACATAATGAAAACAAATCAAGATGTAAAATATACAAATAGGATCCAAATAAGAAGAACAAATAAATTAGCCCACTTTGTCGTAATGTGTTTGAAAAGTATTAAAAATGTGTAATTGTTAATGCAAAATTAAAGCAATTTTTGTATGTTATGCTTTTTCCATGAACTTTTAGATTTATATTTTTTCAATAAAATTTATTCGCTAGAGCATTTGTTTTCTAAAGCGTATTAATTAATTGAGACGTCATTTTTATTTCTGGTCTAAAAGAAAGCTTCCTCATACCAGAAAAATCAAGTGGCCCTCGTTTGATTTGAGGTGACAATCATTGTTTAACAACAGCAATTTAGCTCAAACAAGGGACTTAGGGTCTGTTTGGGACGTTGGTGAAGGAGGAGATGGCGAAGGATGACAGGGACAAATCCAAAAGATATGTATTTGAGACTCAAACCTCTCAAAGCCTTTATAAACAGTGAAATTACTGATACACACTTCCGAAATCGGGGGATGATGATGGAACAAAACATTTACATGTGATTTTACTGTCTTGACATTTTTGTGAATCTCTTACATATAAAATACACTTATAAAATAAAAGGACAAAAAATGGACACAAAAATTTATATACTTTTCCATTTCCCGTTACTTATATTATAAACTCTCAAACCAGAAGAAGATGGTTCATAATTAATCATACCATTCCATATTTTTCTATTTCATTCCTACTAACCCCTCTCTTCCGTTGTCTTCCAAACTTCCAAATATAACCTTACATTTCTTCTTGATGCTAAGCAGGGGCAGGGCATGTTCAGCACAGTGTTGTTTCTTACCAATAGTAAATTTCTCATGAAAAAAAGTAAATTTAAATTCTTCAAACCATTAATTAATAATTACATATACAATAGCACAGTCTTTTCTATTTTTTGTTTTTAGAAGAAAGCTTCTTTTTTTTGCCCCTTTAAATTTCTTTGCGGATAACTCCATAAGCATACAACCAAATCAGAATATGCTGCATTCACATTTATGACTAATCTGAGCACATGATATATTACTTTGAGACACAAATTGACAAAGGAAAACATCTGTTTCACATCACTTTTCTCATGCATTAGTTTAATCAAAATTCATGTCATATAATTGATTTCTGTGCAACACAGGCGTAATGAAAGATTATGTGCACAATTGGACATAAACTAGGACTAGTTTGTGTTGAAATTGTCGTAGTGAAGTTAGACTACTTCAAAAACAGATGGCTAGAGCTGCACGCTAGTTGTTTTTAAGAGAAACGCATGGATTCCAACTAAATCAAAAATAATATTTAAGTATAATCATTTTTCGAAAGAATCACCACGTGAATGACATATTAGTTTTCATTGATTTCTTAGACTCGGATGTCTTCTCAATCTCATCCGTGAAAGAAAACATATGAAGCACATAAACTCAAGTATGGACTAAGTACACGACTGTAAATTGAAAAAATTACAGGACACGAACATGGTATATATATATATATATTGTTGTATGATTTTTTTGTCTGAATTTTATTTTATCATGTTTGTATAATTTTTTTTATCTAATTAAATCTTTTTTTCTTATCAATAGAAAATTTTCAAAATAAAATGACTCAACAATATAGGTTTAATCAAATAACTATGGTTGATTTCGTGCTCTTGTTGATATCAAAAATTTGAAAAAAAATAAAAAAAATTAACTCAGGCATGTTCGCGGGGTGTCCAAGATATGTCCACAATGAATCAAAATAGTGTCAAACCATATTCGATGCGTGTCCAAACTCAAGCAATTATTTTTTTAATTAGACGCATGTCCAACACGTGTCGTGTGGATATCAAACATTAACACGTGTCTGACACACGGACACACCACCATGCGTGCTTCTCAGAAGAAAACCACTCTTGCTGCATTTATGTCACAAGCACAATTTAACAGTGATCTTTGCATTATATATTTGTATGAAGGGGAATCAGCAAAAAGGGTTATTCCTGTCACATTTTTAGGAAATTTTTCTCCTTATAAATAGTTTAGATCTTACACTATTAAATGGTACTCACATCTTCGAATACCACACTATTTTTTTAAAGCGTAATGTCCTTTTCATGTCTCAAAATACGGATTTAAATATTAAAATTCTACATTTTTGTTCAGGTCTTAAGCATAATCGAATTCAAATCATATCAAAACTTGAAAGAGAGAAACTCAGACGAGCGAAGTATTACGTAACGGAATCACCTCTCTGTTTGTACGTGTTGCAACCTGATTATAGAATAGACATTAATCGAAAATCAGAATCTCTTGTTCTCTGTTATTTCTGATTGAAATTGGAATTTTGCGACTTGAATTGCGTGTGTTACATTATTTACACCGAATCAGATCATGATCTGTTGATATTAAGACAAGAAAAGGGTCGAAAGTTGTGAATGGGAATCAGAGGTTTATGCTTTCTCTTTCAGTGCATCGCACCTCCTTTGTCCCGTACTGTGTTGCCACATATATGATGCTAAACATTAGCCGAAAGTTTTTTCAAGCTTTGTGCTGTGCTACACGTGATGACGCGAACGGGGTCATCATGTTGGTAATTACTTTTCAACATAAATCATTATAATTAGTGAGCTATAAGCTCTTCTAAATAGCTCTTGGTAGACTTTAAACACCAAAAAGTAGTAGAAAGTGCTTTACAGATCAGACAAATATGTTAAACTATTTTAACTTGATTTGGGCTGAATGACCAAAAGGCTCAACGTCTTCTTGCTATTAACATCAAAATCATTCTTTACCCTTATGCAACACCATTAAAACCTGGGTCCGCCATGTTTGCAGAATTTCAATTATGTTGCACCCAAAATGTGAAACACAAATTCACTTAATATTCCAGTTACAGATTGCAGCTCCACTATGTTCTAAAATAATATATTATTTTCTAAATTACTAAATTTGTTTGCAAATTACACATTTCTCCTCCCATAGTCTTTTTAAGAAAAATTATCTTTGAGCATTTCTTTGTTTTCCTTTGTGCTTTTTTTTTAAAATTTTATTCATGCCTCCATATAAGAGGCAAATTTGAAGCATCCCACACCATAAGTTCAACACAAATGATAAAACTGCAGCATTTGATATGGTTTCTAGGACCGTTTAGGAATGGCAGGATTAATCCTGTTGAGGTTGAGCAGTTGAAGACTATCATTAAGCCCTTTGAGCCTGGTGTAATTTTAGGTGTCAACTTTGCTATCCATATTGGCATTTAAACCCAAAGTTTCACTTCACAAGAAAGAGTAGAACTCTCATGAGAGGCTTGATCTATAAATATGATTTTTTTGTGGTTTATTTAGTATCCTCCAAGAATGGAAATAATAATGTGTATAGATAGTTTTTAGAAGCTGATCATATCATTTAATGTTTTTAAGAATGAATTGTAACTTAAATCGTGTAAAAATTGTAGATAGTGAAAGATTTTGGATAATTTGTAGTCGTTGTTCATATTTGTTATTGTATTTCATACGCTTTCGCTGCCGCAGAATCCATGCATGAGCAATCTGGTTAATGCTTATGCAAGTGCTTGTGTCAAATGTGCGGGATATAGTAAAGGCCGCGCGGTGTTTTGTGAACATGTCATGGATAGAAATCATATAGGATCCAACAAGTATAACACATATTAAGGTAAAACCAGTGAACTGTATACTTACATGAGGGATATATTAATGTCCAATATTCATACACAAAAAATGAAACTCTATTTTAAAATATAAAAACAAATACATACAGACACACACATATACCTATATATGTTTCAAGATTTATTTATAGATTTGACAAAGTACAGAAATAGATTTGTGCTAAAAGTTTTTACATGGGTGGCTCTTTCCGGCCGCATGCTTGCATGGCATATGGTTTTGATTCTTTGACTCAACTCCAGCCACAAGAAAATATGCAGTGTGCCTAATAGCAATAATATGAGATTAGAGAGAATTGTGAAAGCTCTATATGGACCAGCAATGATTTTGTCCTTAAGGCTGAAGTGATAGTTTTGGGGAGAAATCAAACCTGAAGAAGCTCATCATTTTGATCTTTGAGTCATCATCTATATCTGAAGTACTGTCCAATGCTTGTTGCATGTGATGAAGCCACCTCTCTGCAGCTTGATGCGTCACAGGAAATGGTCGGTGTCGAGCTATTAGTGCAGGATGCCCTGCCATGCACAAACACAAAGGATCAAAGGTTTACCCTTCAAGTCGCTTGTTATCCTCTTGCCCTTAATTTTGGTCTAAGATTCAACTTTGTCATCATTCTTTTTCATTTTTCGGTTCTAAAGAGCTTCTAGGGGAGTAAGGGATGCAGGAAGGGATGGATACGTGGAGATTGAACGCCCCAACTCAATGTCAACATATAGTCCCTTAGTATTAAGACAGGTGCCCACGGTTCCTTAGCAATTTAATCTAATTTTAACCATTAAAAAGAAAAAAAGAAGATTCAAACATGCCAATTATGCCATTGATAGGAAGGACAGAGGACAATGAATCTCTACATGGAATTGCCAATAAACAGTTACAGAAAGTATTTCATTATGATATAAACTTTTTAATCAGCACATCAAGATACAAGTAGCTAAGTCCAGTTGAACTAATTCTTAGATAGACATGATTTATTATAGACGTGCAAATCACTATTTGACATATATGAAGTAGTGAGAATTATAATGAACATCTATCATTAAAAAGTTACCTATGCTGAAGTAGAATATGCTTTACCTAAAAATTTCTCCCTAGTGTAGCTTCATGATAATCGTTGCTAATATTATACAGGGTAGGAAGTTGCCTCATTGTCCAGTGGTTTTCAAATAATGGAATAATAAAAGTGATACGAAACCGAATTTATAACCTTCACCAATCTTGATCTCACGGATCCATGCCCCTTCATTAAATAAAGCATAGAGAGTCAACGAATTCAACAAAATTAATACTAGCTCACCTCTTCTCTGAGAATACAGAGAAGGACCCCCCATTCTCTGCACAAGGAACTCGTACTGGTTTTGAATTGAGTGTTCCTTCTCTGACTTGGCAAATATCGAACGAAACCATTCTTCCTCATCACCATACACCCTGGAGCACTCACAAACACAACCCCAGAAACCAAAAACACTCAAATTATCAGGAATCAAGAAGAAACCAACAAGTTTAGTGTCATAGATAACAGTGAAAATCATGTTAAAAATAAAAAAAAGTCAAAAGTCCATTTTTCATTGAATAAGTCAAAAGCATAGAAATTGGATCATATTGTGAAAGTGAATGGTAGGTAGCTACCTTACCTGTTATAGAAATTGGTGGAGAGGTTGATGAAGGTTTGAAGGCCGAGTTTGTGAAAGAGATTGGCGTCGTCGATGGCGAAAGCATGCTCTGTCTGAACTCCGCTCCACTCAGAAGCCTTGTGTTGCAGACTCTCCATATTCTTTATTGATCACTCTTTTCTCTATTTCTCTGTCCGCCGCTGAATTATTAAGAACGAGAAGACGCTATGCTATCACTGCTCCTCCTCCTCCTATAACTATAAATAAAGGAATAGGGGTTGTTGGAATTTGCGTTGATGGCACACGGTTTTGGTGGCAAAGGAGGAGGAGAGTATCTTTGGAGTGTAGAAAACCACATTCACTACATGGCTCCTTTGATTCTCAGAAGTCACGACTAGAAAGATTAATAAAATAAGAGAAAAATTATTTTAACATGTCTCTTTAGACACCCACTTTATAACCATTGAATGTGATGGATGTCCCCATTTATTCTTAACATCCATCACATCCAATGGTTAAAAAGTAGGTGTCTATTTTAGACACCCACTTTTAGGTGTTTAGCACTTCTCATAAAATAAAGAGCAAGACTAGACGGATTCATTTTTGGATTTCTCTGCTCCGTCTATAAGATTCAATGATACCGTAAGATTTTATTTGTTATTAAAAATAATAATTGACTATTCCATTCATCCAAGTCGTTAAAACTAGTGGATTGATAGGTACTCTCCTGATGGATCCAATCCTATATTAGTTACATTTGTTAGGCTTTGTGGTTCAACAAAATTATTTTAAATATATAAGTAAATATTAAATAAATATTAGAAGTCGTTGTATGGTTTTATATGTGGCCGTGGAAGTTATTGAATTTGATTATGGTGTTTGAAATTATTCACATATGCGTGTGAAATTGAAAAACAATTCAATAGCATTTAAAGACACGGTAAGCCTGTTACTAAGACAATCCGTTTTATATTTTGTATAGATTTATACAATCAATGATCAAATCACAGTATAAAAGAGGGCACAGGTACCCATATTGGTATCCTATTGGTTCCCACAATATATGATCCCTTAATTTTGTGGCATTCGCTTGAGAAGGTTTGTGAAGTGAGAAAGTTATGAATCAATCATTTTGTATCATTTGATATAGACTCATATAAATAAAAATTATTAACTTAGGCTATTCTTTATCACTTTTTCACTTTACAATCCTTCTCACCTTTGAACAGCTAGATCCCCACACATTGTAAAAAAAAAAATGTCATCTCTTTAAGTAAATTTATTCATTTAACCTTTTTTAAGTGATAAAAGTAAAAAAAATATTTATTGATAAAATGGTACGTAGAGTTTAATTTTGATACGTTGACAATGTATAAAGGTTTTATACTATTATCAATTTTATCTATTTTTTTATTTATATGACTTTTTAAGTAGTGGATAAGAAAGTTAACTATTATAAATAATATGGTAATATATAATTGGATATATGTATAGAAATTTTTTATACTTTTAGTGGATAGAAACTAAATTCTAATATAAATATAATAACTTCAAATCTAAAAAAATAGCTACTATTCTCTTATTTGATATCATCTAGTGTTTTAAATTACGGTTGTGGTCACAATCATGGTTACGATTGTCATTGTGGTCATTGTGATTGCGAGTATTACTACAATTGCAATGCGGATTACGGGCATTGTAGTGTGATTTTTTTTTTCACAAAATGCACAATAAATAGAAGTACACCATTGTAGCAAACAAAATAATAAGTTTTCAACATATTTGACACAAATTTGTTTCTCCAACACATTCAAATTCAAAACTTTCTATGTTTTAAGTTACTACAACTGTGATCAAGCCACTACTTGTCCAATCCCATTAACAATTTACAATACTTATTCACAAAAATGACGAATAATTAAAAAATTTAACACAATATTTTAATATTTAATTATATATTTTCAGATAAAACTACAACTCACTTTTTTTTTGTCTAAAAACTATAACAAACTTTAGAAAGAAAACCAAAAAAACGATTATCTGGACCCATACAACAGCCCACCATGCATCCCAACCCCAATCCCAATTTTAGCAACCCCACAACCAAAAGAAAAAAGAAAAAATCAACAAACTCACCCCAACCCCAACCCAAATCACCCACCTACCCCACTTTAGACACTTCATCTTCTTTTTTCTTTTCTTCTTTGTTCCGTGTAATTTTCAATCAAGGACTAGCACCCCAAAACAAACCCGCATGAAACTTGAAACTTTAAGCCATCATCAACACAATCCTAAGCATTATTTCATCCCCATATCTAAAACTTCCCTCAACTCTACCCTCATGAATCTTTCCCTTCTCAAATTCTCCTCTCTGTTCGCTGTCTGCTATCTGCCCCCAATCTGTACAAGTAGCTACTGAAATCTCCACTTTGTCTTCCACCACCACATGATTAATGAGGTCATGCAAGAATACAAATTGAAGAACAAGAATGGATACTTGATTTTCAGGTCAATTGCATTGCGTTGTGGTCATTGCAGCCCTAACACTGTCAAATTGTGGCCGCAACACCGTTGCGATGCGGTTTTCTCTATGATTTCATATCACCATGCAATTGCGGTCCAATGCTATTGCGGACCGCAGTTTGAATTCCTGGACTATCATCTCATAATACAATGGGAACTTTATTTTTTTATCCAGGATTACTACTATCAAAGAAAAATATAGTTTAATTAATAAGATTATATTTAAATCTTCCTAGCTCTCACAATAATTTCATCACTTTTCCTGTTTTCTAGCCAAGAGAGAGTGATGTTAAAATAGTCGAACCCACATAAATATCACCTCTTCAAATTATTCTCTTCCATCCATCATTTTCTGGTTTTCTCTCCCCCATGGCCCCATATGCATACAAACATAATTGAAAAAGTTGCATATCCTTGGCCATTAATTTATCAAAAATTCTCGTACAAACGTGAGTTTAAGAATTATTTCTTAAGCATACTCACAAAAAAGAGTATGAGATTCGTATATAATTGTGTGTGTGAGTAATAAAGTTGATAAAACTAATTTTTATTGTGAGTTTGTCTAAATATGATATATAGACTTATCACTTTTGTCTATACAAGAATCCCTTTAATTTGTAAGAATAAAAATACGTGTTGTAACTTTTTATTTTCAATTCTATTCGTATCCAAAGGCCTATGACCGTACGTCGTTTCACGGCAGTTTCCCTTACATATATACTTTTTTATTTTTATTTTTTGGAAACTACATTAGTCTTCCTTTACATTTAAAAAGTATCAACATAAAAATTAAGGAAGAAATACTAATGAATGAAAATAACTGGGAAGATTATCATTGTTCTGAATACGAGCTTCAAGTATCAACCAACTGCACAACAACGGGCATAATTTAATACCTAAAAGACATGTAACTCGGAAAGAATAGGGTCTTCATCTTTCAAATCTCTTCATATTTGCATGTGCGGTGTAAAGCATTAAGGGCAATCAACAAATCATGCTGACAGCAAGATAGATACATATCAGAGCCACATTTATTGGGGATTCAATAATTCAAACTGTTGCTTGTTGCATCGGACACTTACGGGCCATACTCTTTCTTCTCATTTTTTTTTTTTCACTTTGCAAGTACGAATATAACTAACTAGTTATATATTTGTTATTTCATTATGTTAAAAGAAATTCAATTAACTAACAACAGAATAATTTATAATTATTTAAGTCAATTGAATCAACTAATTCTATTATGTATTAATCAGATACTAAATGATAAAAGGTACTCAAACTATTGGTTATTTACACAGAGTTTAATATATTGGTTAAAGTATAAAATTTCACTCAAGGTTTCCCGTTCAAACCACCAGGTTGCGCAGGAAAAAAAAAAAAGAAGTTATTATATGTCATGGAAAATTTGAATTGACCATATGTCACCACTGAATTCTAGATTGCCAAAATATACCAAAAAATAAAGTTAACTGACCCCAACTAAAATCTCATCCATGACTTCCAACTTAGAATTTTGACACGTCTATACCGTCTCACTTTAGGGTCAAAATGTTTTGTCTAAGCTGTCTGTCACTCATCCTGTACGTCCGATCACAATAATTTTTGGATGGGGACAAGTGTGCTGGTTTAAATTTGGGCACAACCACGCATGAAAGTTAGATTAGTAGGTCAGTTGTACTCGCAACATATCAAGTATCATGATAAATTTTTATATGTTTTTGGATAACATGTGAGACCAAAATTAAATAGAATTCACATTTTATCCGAAAATAAATGGGAGTATATTGATATAGTGTCTCTCATAGATTATGAGTATAAATAAAATTTTTCTACAAATGAGTAAAATGCATGTATCAGCGATGGAATAAAACTAATAGATCCTATTTTATAAATATGTATAAATATGAATTGTTAAACTTATATATATATAAAAATATCCGTTAAGCAAATCTCTATAGGTTATCTATTTAGAAAGTTTGTTAGGTTAACCTTTAACTCTATTTCAAATCTCGTCTTCTACATATCTTCAATCAAGAAACCATTTGTCTCATTTTATCTCATGTTCGACGTGTGGATGCTCCCATACTTCATATGGACACCAACTTGTTCATCATTGGATGAAATAATAGTCCATACTCATTCATCTTATTCAACTGTGGTAAAATATATGTCCGAATAAGACACTCATATTTTAATGTCAAAATAACATTGTTGAACTCCTATTCCTTTGCTTCCACAAGGTTAAATCCCCTTTGTGCTTAGTCTTTGGTTGATCGTTGTGCATTTGTATTTCAAGAGCATGATGCCACATGGTGTTTGCAAGAGAAAAATGGGTGGTTGTTTGAGTTCTTTTCTTGGATTTTCATTAAACGGCACTGCTAAATTGTGCGAATTTGTATTGTGCGAATACTGTATGAAGACAAATGACAAACATGGATTGGAAAAGATAAAAGGAATGGTGGAAAAGAAAAAAAAACAGAGAATTGTGACATGCTGAACTGGTTTTAGCGCTTCACTGCTCTTCGTATGTAGTGAGAATTTTGTTTCGAGCCAAAGATCATTTTCCTTCGTTACAAATGTACAAGAGAAACTTATGGCTCGTACTAGATACCTGATTCATTAGTGAAAAATTTTAGGAAAATTTTATTTGGGTTCCGAGTGCTCCTAGTATAAAGGTGCGAAAATCATAGAAACATATATGGAGATTTTTTCGATATTTTATAAAATTCATGAGTATCGATATTTTTTAAATAATTTGTGACTGAAAAATTATCACGTATTTTATTAATTAAATTTATTAATATTTTAAATATTAAGGTATCAAAACAAAAGCCTATATAAGAGAGAGAGAGCTCAGTTGATGTTGGTGGTCAATGCTTTGTGAAATGAAAAAATTACATTGGTCAAGTGGGGCCCAATGTGGTAAAATGATGAGTGAAAATTTAACAGTATTCTACTAACTATATTTTATTAATATTTTAAATATTTATAATTGAACCACAACCATTTGACTCAAAAAGATACTAGAATATAAAAGGCTATATATATATATATATATATATATATATAGAGAGAGAGAGAGAGAGAGAGAGAGAGCTCAGATGATATTGGTAAGTGAGTGTTTTGTGTAATGAAAAAATTACATATGGTCAAGTGGGGCCCAATGTTGTAGAATGATGATGTGTGGAACAACCGTTTAATGAAGTGGTTAAAGTATGTAATATCATAGTTAGTATCAGTAATTTTTTGTGGTAAAAAAATAATAAATTGGAAAAATTAAACAAATTTTAACTCAATTTCATTTTTTTGGTTGAGTAGTATTTTCAGAGAGTAATAATGTGACAAGTAAAGTAAAACGCAAATAATGTTAAAAATTGATATAATCTAATAACGTAAATAGTAAAGTAGCAGCAGAAAAAAAAATAAATAGTAAAGTAAAAAATAAATAACGTTAATTAAATGAACAAACTAACTAATTTTTTTTCCATATAAAATAGTAAAGGGCACAGATAGGCAAAAATTTCACCTCCCAGATTATCCAAAATGGACCAATCAAATAATTGCATCTATCACATTTCCATTAGACTAAACCAATACTTTAAGAAGAAATATTTAATCTATTTATCATTGTTAAATTGATATTTAATGAATAAGTTAGATGTATAAATGTTTAATATAATAACAATTTTTAATTGATAGTGAAATATTAATAATTTAATTATAATTAATTAAATTTTTCAATCTTATCTCACTTCAATTGTTTTGTATAATACTCCAATAATCTTGGAGTTCTATCAAATAATTATTTTTATTAGATTAGATCCATTAAGCCTTGATAACTAATGTTATTTACTACGAGTTTAATGTGTCAACGAAATGGAAGACTAGAAATTGATAAGGTCTTTAATTTCCTTAACATGAACTTATACTATATGTTTATATTAAAATTGCATTAAACATAAATATATTTGAACTAGTCATTTGACATGTGCGATGCATGAAAAGATAATAAAAAATAGTTTGTTAATTATTTTTTAAAATAAATAATAATTTATTTAAATATATCTTATATAAAATTGAGTATATACATTTATTTTAAAAGTAAGTTAATAGTTAAATAATTAAATAAATAGACAAAATATAAATATGTTATTCTATTGAAAAATTCTAGAATGGAAGTTAGAAACTTTTCCTCTAATCTCGTCTTTGTTTAGAATTTTACCTCCATCCATCCCCATTCTCATCCTGGTCATAGGTCCTCATTCATCATTCCACGTGGAGATTTAAATCCCTACTGGCATTTATGGGTTTATTAAAAAAATTTAAAATGAAATTTTTTTTAAAATTACATTAAAATTCAAAAATAAATATCCATAATAACAAATACTATTAATGTAATATAATCTAAATTAAAAATAAAAATACATAATAATACAAATTCAATAAAAATAGGTGTGATAAGGTTTCTTGTTATCATTAATACTATATATATATTCAATTATAATTTTGTTTATGTTATTTTTTATTTTTTATATTACTTTTGTTAATGGTAGAGAGTTATAAAGGTATGATTGAAAAAAATAATTAATAATTAAAATGTTAAATTCAAAAACTTATATTAGGATTCTGAAAATGATGGGTCGTAAGTTTTCTATGAATAACACACAAAAAACTTTCCACGTAATGAGTCTAATATATTGGTATCACTAGTCGTTTGATCCGTGCGATACACGAGATAATAATAAAAATAGTTTGTTGACTATTATTGAAAATAAATAATTTATTTAAATATATCTTATAGAAAATTGATCATATAAATTTATTTTGAAAATAAATTAATGGTTAAATAATTAAATAAATTAACAAAATATAAATGCGTCATTTAACTTTTATATCTTATTTTGAATATTATGTTTATAAGGTTAAAAAAATCTTGATAGATGATTTATAATAATAAAGAGCATATTTTATAAAAATTTTACACATTTCAAAAGTTGAAATTGTTGAATAATGAAAAAGAATAAGTGAATAATTTTATTATATTATGAACCATTTATAGGGATGACAATGAGTATCCATGATAGAGAGGACATATCTCATGCCCCCGTCCCCATTTAAAATTTTACCTCTCATCCCCCATCCTCATCACCGTTACAGGTCTCCATTTCTCATTCCTCGATTTGAATTCTTGTGCATATTCACGGATTTACAAAAAGAATTCTAAAACAAAATTTAAAAATATTTTAAAATTCGAAATATAAATATTTATAATAACAATTATTAGTAACGCAATATAATTTAAATTAAAAAAATAAAATATGCATATATAATGCAAGTCCAATATAGATAATTGAATAAATAAAAATTTGTTATTCTCATTTCTGTCCCATTTAACAAACGGGGACTCCACCCCATAAAGAAAATATTTGTCTATATTCCTATCTTTATTGTGGCTAATCTCATCCCATTTCTACCCACTTCAGTGGTTTTGTTTTTGTCATCCCTAGCCATTTAAATATTTTTAATATGTTAAAATGTTTTATTTATAAAAATATATTTTCTAATTAATAAAAATAATTGATAAATTTAATTTATGCGATTTCAATTGCACCCTCTTTCCTTGTACATACTTTTAGTAAATTAAAATATATGTTATAATTAATGTGTTATAATTAGTTAAAAATACATAAAATACTAATTTATATCATCTCAATTATTAGAGTAGTATATCAATTGCACAATTATTTTTAATAAAAAAATTGATGTAATTATTTAATTTTTTAAAATAATTAGTATCATTATCAAAAAAGTGTAAATTATGGATTAATTTCTTCAAAATATTTTAATGTTACAAAATTGAAGTCTTGTTTTCAAAAAAATTTAATATGAAACAACTGTGAAATTGATAAGTTGGAATTTTAGATTGTAAAAATTTAAATATGATATAGTGAAACAGGTAGATATATATTTTTTTATGATTTACAAAAGCTCTACATTTAAAGTAAGAAACTCCCCTTCTCCTAACCTTATCCTTATTTTGAATTTCGTCTCTTGTCTCCATTCTCATTATCGTCATGAGTCTCCCTTCCTCATTCCTTGTGAAGATTTGAATCTCTATTGGTATTCACAGGTTTATTAACAAATTTTCAAAAAAGCAAAAAAAATTCAAAATATACTTTGAAATTTGAAATACAAATATCTATAATAATAAATACCATTAATATGCAACATAATTAAAAATAAAAATACATACATAATATAAATTAAATCCAATAAAGATAATTAAAAGATAAATGTGTGCTAAGATTTTCTTATTATCATTAATACTATAATTATAATAATTAATTATAATATTTTTTTGGTATTATAATAGCTTTGCTATCTTTAATCCTATAACACTACAACATTTTAGGTCTAAGGCAACACTTTTTAAAGGCAACGCTTCAAAACTGTTGCATTAGGTCAGTATAGGCAACATTTTTCTGGTAACAGAGCTTTGGCAACGGGTTTTAAGGCAACGCTTAAAAAATGTTGTCTTAAAACAAAAAGACAACATGTTAAAACCGTTGCTGTATCTTGTGCACACAAGTAACAATTTTTAATGAATTGCTAACATTTTAAAACCGTTGCCATTTAATTTTTAAGAGGCACCACAAGTAAATCGTTGCCTAAACTAATTGAGGCTATTCAAAATGTGTTTTCCCATTAAAATTTCTATTCCCACCAAACATTTTTCAATCTCTTCGAAAAACTGAAATCTCTACCACAAACCAAATGAAAACATTGAAAACCCTTTCATCCTTGGCCACCGTCCAACATTGTCCGCCTCAACCACCACATCATCCTCCGAGCACGCCGCAGATACTACCTCGTCCTTCAAGCACAGGTTCGAGTTACTTTCCTAGGGTTTGCTCCATCGTCGTCGCTCAGCCGCCGCGAGCTCTGTAGCGACTTCCTCCATTATCATCGCTCAGCCGCCGCGAGCTCTGTCGCGACTTCCTCCATTATTGTCACTCAGCCGCCACACTATCGTCTCCTCTTTCGTCATTGGTAGCCACTTCGCGCTTCAACTCGCCATTGCACCGTTGCAGTTGCCGCTCAGCAGAGGACCACCCGCTACGCCACCGTTACCGACTTCCCGTGGCCCCCTCGGTTTCCCTCAGCCACTGTCTCTCTCTATTTTTGATCCATGCTTGTCTTTTCAAATGCAATCCCTAATCCACTGTTTGCCTTTCCCTTTTTTATTTTTCATCAAAACTGTTTGCCTTTCTTTAAGTTCAGCTCCTTTTCATTTGTGTGCATTTCTGATATGCTGATTCCATCATTTTTGGGAGTTGATCCTTTTTTTTTTTTTTTCATTTTGGCCTGTACTAAGGGCCTGACGGGGAAAACCATGGTAAAGACAATGGTGATCGAAGACTCTGCATAAGCTGCAACCTGATGTGTATGAGGATGGCAATCACAAGCCAGTGATGGCTCTGTTAATGACACAATTTGAGGCCCTTTGTGGCTTTTTCACTCTTAAGGTACTGGGTTATGTGAATTTTTTTTTGTTAATTATTTTTAGTTCTGTAAATATATATGCATGTCATAAGGATATGTTAACTCGTTTGTTGTTTTCATTGGACAATGTCTAGAATAAGCATTTGTTTTTATGTTCACAGAACTGGTTGAGCTATCTTTCCAATTTATTGAAAATTGATGGTGTGTATTTGAGCGTTGTTATTATAAGACAAATATTGGGTCATAGATGGTAGGTGAATTAGAGGTTTTTTAATGAGTTCATTCAGAGTTTGATATTTCAAAAGTCAATTTCCCTTCTCATATTAAAAATAATTTGGTATTCATGCACTTTAAGTGATTGGAGATGAACTGCCCAACTATTGGTATAATTCCTTAATGTTGTGACTGAGCCTTTTTTTTCTGTTCAGTTTACTTTTATTCATTGCTAATCATGCACTCCCTTTGTTTCACAGGCTCTTTTCTGATGCACTGCAGCCTGTGATAGCCAACCAAACTATTAATTAAAAGCAAAATTAAAAAAAAAATCAAATGAAAATCGTGTGACTTAATGAAACATTATGGTGTTGGTTGCAGATCCAAAGATTGGAAATCTGATGTCCCTTTTGTTGTAGATCTCTTAGTTTTGGACTTCCAAATAATGTTTATGTTACTTTATTGTGTAGAATGAAGCAATATAAATAGTTAATGGTGTGAATGTAATCATGATTTATGACATAATACTATGATGATGTCTGATTCATGTAGTGAATCTCACATAGTGGAATAAGGCTTACTTGTCATTGTTGTTACTTTATTTTGTTGTATCCTTGACATTGGGTTTGGTTGTAGGGGGATTTTGATGTTTGTAGTTACTTTCTATGATTTTATCTATTCGCATGCATATCTGGCTTTACTGCATTGTATTTACTCATCGATGTACCAGTGAGCTGCTTGGATGAACGAATTAAAGGAACCCATTTATTCAATGTTTTTAGTTAACTCATGCATTAGAAAGTGTGTTTGTTCAATCAAGTAAGATAAGATGCTACTATTGAGCTACTCTTGACTGCTGGAAAATCAAATCATATCTTTAGAATAGAACCCTTTTGTAGTTTGCATGAATTGGTTCTGTACTTTTAATCATGTCAATAATTCAAAGATGTTTATTTTTATAGGGAAACAAATGAAATGTAACTTGTGTAGATTAGTGAATTCTTGTCAATTCTTTTCTTTATTTTTTTTATTTTTCTCTTTACTATTCGGTCTTTCTTGGGAACAGAGCTTGCTTTGTGGTGATGCACAGACATCTCTATTGGTTTATTTTAATGCATCATTGTAGCATTATTCACTTTAGAGTAAGTGCACAATTGAAGTTTAACCAGCCAAGGTGACTACCCACAGAGAAAAGAAAAAGCCAAGCAAAAAGGTAAGAAATAGAAAACCCCATTATCTTCTACATTTCTATTTGTTTGTCAGTACATGGTATCTTTATATGAATGTTTACTTTCACACTTGCATGGCATAGATTTTTGCTGGATAACACTATGGTTTGTGTCATTAACTTTTGTTTCCTTTCCATTCTCTTGTTTTATACCTTGAGTCTACACGCTGAAGTTTGAGCCCATTCTTTGTTTCCAATTTTCTTTATTTATTGGCTTTCCAGCTAACCTGAAGGTTTCAAAGGTATTTGACCTTTTTGATTCCTTCCTTACACTTTTGTTTTTTGGCTTACGTTCATGTATAGGTAGCTGTGCTATGCAATGAAAAAAAAATGGCAATTTTGCAATCTTGTCAAATTATTCTCTTTCTTGTTGACAACGGATTTAATAGCACTTAAACTTTATTTCATAACTAATATCCTTCCGAGCTTGATAGTGTAGGTGATCTTCACTTTTACCTTGTTACTATCAAAATACAAACTGGGGAGAAGCTTGAGCTTCAGGTGAGTTAGCTTCATCAAGAAACTGTTGGTAGTTGCTATTTCAAACTGAGTGCAACTGTGGAATGAAGATACTCCTAGCTAATTTTATTAGAGATCTGATTATTTCAATGCATTTATATTGGTATAAGATTTGTATGAGTCTACATTTAGAACATTGAAATTGTTTTCATACTATCAAAAGCTTCTTCTGAGTTGTTTAATTGATTCACAGTTAAATCCAGGAAACTTTGTTATGGATATAAGACAATTTCTTCTTGCTGCCCATCCTTTTGAAAATGTGCAATCTTTCTATTGTTGCAGTATTTACTGCTTCTGGATTTGGATTATAGTGCTGCTTTTCCATTGGTGGTAGGTGATATATTTTCCCTATCTATTGAGCTAGTTGTGGGTTGTGATGCCTATTACTAGATATTTGCTTGATGAATAAAATTTGAGAACTCTTTTGTTTGATACTAATTTGAAGACAAAGGATACATGCCCCTGGAAATTTTGCAAACCTGATTGTAGTTGGTATTATTATTATAATATTATTATGCAGGTCCAGTTGTATTTTGATAACTAGTAGTTCTTTTCATTGAAAGGTTTGTCTGACACATATTTTATGGTTTGATAATATCTGACATGATAAATGATTCCTAAAAACATAGATTTTTGTAACATTTTAGTTGTTAAAACAAAATAACAGACTGAAACAATTATTGACGCTTTTATCCTATTGTGGTAGCTTTTGTAAGGGTCCTACTCTATAACTTATAGTATGCATTTGAGTGAGCTTCTGAACATTTGTTAGTATTTGAAGATGAATTCCATCCAAACTGAACATTCAGAGTCTGATTCTGAGAGGCACTCAGATGAATAGGTAAGCACTCCAATGTCATGAGGCATAACTGAAACAAAAATTACCTTCAGAAGCCTAGCACATTTCTTTTCAAAATCATTCTACCAAAATAGTTGAGATTAGGACTTATTCAGACTTTGCTGAAAAACTCCTGGTCTTGCTGTTATACATGATAATATCTAGCAAGCACAATTTTTTTTAATGCAATAAGGTATAAGCCATCTATGTTATGTACAGTTTATGTAACCACCTCATTTGCTGGAAATTAGTTTAAATTATGCATAAATATCAAATATTTTAAGTTGTTCTTGTGGAAGTTGATTGTACTGATAGTTTGATCTTGAACTTTCAGAGATGGTATAATGAATATAAAGGATGGAGATGTAACTGATGGATTGAGGAGTATTTCCGAGAAGCTATCTGGAGCCCTTATGAATGTCAGTCCCAAAGAAGACTTGGTTAAGCAGCATGCATGCCCAAGTCGTTGAAAAGGCCATTGCAAGTACATATAATGTTTCTAGTGATCAACTATTGGTTGATTGCCTTTCTATTCTTCCTTGAGTTTGCTTGGTGTTGTTTGAAATTTGCCTGAAGCAATCTATTTGATTGTTAACCGAGAAAATTACAGAGTAATTTCATCCTTATAAAGGATGGTTTGCTGAGTTTTAATAGAAACTTAGGAGAAATTGCTTTTGACAGTAGTATATTGGTTTCAGTAGTTCACGTGTGATCTATCTTAAGAGGTTACCCTGCCATAATTATTGCAAATTGGTATCTATATGCTTTCACGTGTGATCTATATGGTTTGAATGGGATCAATACTTAAGATTACCAATCTTAATAGTTTATCCTTTTCCCTGAATTTTATTCCCTTTAGTTGCCATTTTGAATGAAAAAACTAAGTGATCATAAGCTGGAATTAGCCTTGAATCATAAATTTTACTTTTCTTGTGGTTAATTTTAATCAGATTATTTACAAACTTGTTGTCAGTGCAAGTTGAAGTTCATTGGACATTTAATAGAATATTATAAAAGTGGGGTCAGTCACCAAGCTTTGAAGGCTGAAGCTAATGTTAGAGGCAAATATTAGAAAAGGCAACGTTTTGAATTTGTTGCCTTAAGTATTAGAAAAGGCAATGTTTTTCATAAGTTGCCTTTAACTAGAGAAAAGGCAACGAGATAAACCGTTGCCTTTAACAAGAGAAAATACAACGCTTTATAAGCGTTGCCTTAAGTGGGAATAAAATGCAACACACAAAGAGTGAAAAAACCGTTGCCTTTGATTGGCAACAAAAGCGTTGCCTTTTTTGTAATAAAGGCAACGCTTTTTTTCATAGACCGTTGCCTTTTCTATGTCAACCGTTGCCTTAGAGAAAAGGTAACGCTAGTATAAGCAACCCCCTGAAAAACGTTGTCTTTGGTTGGAAAGTGTTGCCTTTGAGAAAAGGCAACGTTTTTTTTATGTTTAGGCAACGTTTTTAAAACGTTGCCTTTGAGCTAATTTCTTGTAGTGTAATTATATGTATATGTGTGTGTGTGTGTGTATATAATTTTAATGGTATATTATATTCAATTATGATTTTGTTTAATAATTTTGATTGAACTATTTTTTTAAATAATTTTAATGAAGAGATATATGAATGTATGATTGAAAAAAATAATTAATAATTAGAAGATAAATTAAATCCAAAAACTTACTTTAAATATTAAGATTATAAAAATGATGAGACATAATTCTCTCTATGAATGACATGTGGAAAGCTATCTATGTAGTAAAAATTACAAATTTAAAATATTATCAATTAATATTTCAATCTGACATTACTTCAATATTTGATATAGATCTCTATCATATATTTATACCTCACTACCACATTTATTATTGTAGGCACACTATTAAACTTTGATGAAAAATATTGTTTACCCCGTGATAAATAAATTATCGTAGATGTAATGGCCATATATAAAATAGCTATGGAACAAGTTGCTTATTAATAATGATATTTGAAATAGGTGATATCAAACATGTATTAAGCAAAGTGATATAAAAATAATTGACGGATAATGCACCCTATAGTTATTAATAATTCAAAGTAAATCTAAATCAATAGATTACATGTAGATATGTTTTTAATGCCTTAAAAATTAATTTTTTTATATGACAATAAATTAACTGTTGAATGATTTTGATGCTTGATACGGGTGATACCTAAATTCACACATTATGTGGATGATAACCAAATTATTTACTTTTGGGTAAATTATTATCACCAACCTCCTCTAAGGTGTCCTCTCCCCTCCATTTATAAAATTTTATTATTAGATCACTGAACTTATGAAATCATTACATCGGTCTCTCTTGAGTTTGTAAAATTATTATACTGATTTTCCTTTTATTGCACAATAAATAATGCATGTATCCAGAGAAGCCAATATCACCTGGACAAATAAAAGAAACCTAGAGTAAACTTCACCAAACTTCAAGTGAAGTCAATATAATTTACCCTTTACTTTTTTATATACAGAAACACTATGAATTTAATGGCTGATAAAAATAAGAGATGTGGTATTTTATTGCATCTTTATTCCTTCATACTATAAATCCATATTGTAATCTTATTTATTTTCATAACAAATAATTTAAATAAGATGATATCAAATATACATTAGATAAAAGCATTATTTACTTTTTACATAATAAAAGTAGGAATTAGTTAACGTTATTACTTTACTATTTACGTTATTAGACGATATTAATTTTTAACGTTATTTACTTTTTACTCTATTTTCCATATAGCCACATTATTACTCTCTGAAAATACTATTTAACTAAAAAAATGAAATTGAGACAAAAATTATCTAAACTTTTCAATTTGGTAATTTTTACCATAAAAAATTGCTAATACTTTTTTTTATATATACTAAAAAAAAATTACTAATGCTAACCATAACATTATACATCATAACCACTTCATTAAACTGTTACTCCAAACATCATCCTTCTATAACACTGCCCCACTTGACCGCATGTATATAATCTCTCAATTGCACAACTCTCTCTCTCTCTCTCTCTCTCTCTCTCGCTCTCTCTCTCTCTATATATATATATATATATAGCTCCAAAACCACATCATGCTATCGTATAACCACAACACTGCCCCACTTGACCGCATGTATATAATCTCTCAATTGCACAACTCTCTCTCTCTCTCTCTCTCTCTCTCTCTCTCTCTCTATATATATATATATATATATAGCTCCAAAACCACATCATGCTATCGTATAACCACATCATGCTATCGTATAACAGAGTTACCGTAACTAGTACTATTATTGTTCTACCTAAAGGCAAGCAAGTTTTCAACAAAAAAATATTCAGAATAAATCAACGAGATATAGTTGGTTGACGCTCTAAACTGAGTAAAGGTTCGCCTGCCTCATTAATGTATGTCCGGTCGAGTAGCTAGCAACATAAATGCAGGGTACATGACGAGTCGACTTCTAGGTATAAAATAATAATTAATCAAAAATATTATTTAAATATTTTAAAAATGAGTATCTTAATAATTATTGAATATCATCATAGATCTTATATTCTACATCCATCATATTAAATTCAATAGTTATTAAATGAATATTCCAATAAACACTCACACTGAATATTTGAATAGCATTACTCCTAATTATCATAATTAGTTAGGAAAGCTGAAAGCACAACTATAGAAGCAGAACTCTCACACACTGTTGCTCACGAGCCATGTATATGCATGGTTGATACTGCTTTATTAAGTTGGCTGATTTTGGATATAATATATTGGTAAATACGAATACGACTTCTGCTTTAACTCAATGTTTAATTCTGCTTATCCTTTGAAGTTGAGTGATTGTATTAAATTTGGATTGGATATGAAGACAGAAGAGCACGAGCTATACATGGAGACTTTCAAAACAGAAAAAAGCTATTTCATTGACAACATAAGTAGCGACAGGGACATCACATGTTTATATAAATTGCCAAGGCAACGAGCTTGGTTTCTCATGCATATACACTAACAAGAAGACCTAGCTAGCTATAAAACATAAATTCTGATATAATTAATATAAGAGCATCGACCTTTGTAGCTCAACGAAAATTATACAGGCGTTGACAGTTTTCTTAGCAGAAACAGATATTAAGCAAACAATTTAAATGACTGATCTCAAATTCTCAAATACCCTTGTAAATTAACATCCATATTGTTTAGTGGCCACCACCAACTCCAACTCCAACTCCGGATCCACCGCCAAAACCAGCACCACCGCCGGCCCCAAAACCACCACCTCCTCCACCTCCACCAAATCCACCACCTCCTCCACTGCCTACTCCACCTCCAACGCCTCCACCCTTTCCAAAGCCACCACCAGCTCCAAAGCCACCTCCTGCACCACCTCCAACACCACCACCGCCACCAAAGCCACCTCCTCCACCTGCACCACCCCCACCACCTAAACCCCCTCCACCGCCAAGTCCAGCTCCTCCACCGGCTCCTCCTCCAAGTCCGCCACCTCCACCGGCTCCACCACCGAGTCCACCTCCACCTCCTAGACCTCCTCCGCCTCCTGCCCCACCTCCAATGCCTCCACCAACACCATGTCCTAATCCTCCTCCATGACCTAACCCTCCTCCATGTCCAAGCCCACCACCACCACCAAGTCCACCACCACCTCCTAGACCACCACCACCACCTGCACCTCCACCAATGCCACCACCAACCCCATGACCTAACCCTCCCCCATGGCCTAAACCTCCTCCATGACCAAGCCCACCACCTGCACCTCCTCCAAAGCCTCCACCAGCACCACCACCGCCACCAAGCCCACCTCCACCACCTAGTCCGCCACCGCCACCAGCTCCGCCCCCAAAACCTCCGCCTGCACCTCCCCCAAGTCCACCACCTCCTCCTAAACCTCCACCACCGCCTCCACCTAACCCTCCACCTCCACCCAGTCCACCTCCTCCTCCAGCACCTCCACCAAACCCCCCACCTCCACCTATCCCACCTCCTCCTCCTAAGCCTCCACCACCACCGAATCCACCCCCACCACCAATCCCACCGCCTCCAAACCTTCCATGCCCAAACCCTTTCTTGAGAATCTTGGGCCCTAACAAATGCTTGTCATCCTTGATGATTTTCCTCACATTCGCCTCCACCAGGAAGCCACGTAGAACAATGCACAAAGCAAACACAACCACAGTGAACTTCGAATGAACTCTCATTGTAAGAAGATCAGAAACAAGAAAGAAAGAAGAGGGTGCTTTGTCTAAAAGCGTACTGGTCTGGTGCAACGAAGGCAGTAGGGTATATATATATATATATACATACTGTAGGTATAGCACTAATGCTATACCATTAATAGAGTTGCTAACACAGTAGGAAGGTACTTCTTGAGTGATCGAAATTACTCAACTGCCACATTTGCAAGGAGTAAATGAGGCTCTGCTGGCATTGGCTGAGCGATTTAATTCTTCCCAACTGTCCTCTTCCCTCTTCATTCTACGCGCTCTCTCTGATCTGAAATGAAGTCACTGTTTCGGGATCGCATAACAGGGTTTTGACCAATTGCCATATGGTGGTTTTCTTTTTCCTGGTTATGTAGTATTGGTTTAATTTTCAGTATGGTTTAGTTCCCTTTTCGACGATTGTCCACAGAAAATTACGGTGTAATAATTTATGTCCATTTTTGTTTTCTTCTCTTCTTTTTTTTTTCTAGTTTCCATAATTAAAGTTTGTGAGGTGGCCATTGTCAAATTTATCAATGTTTGTTTAGCTTCTGTGAAGTGTATTTGATGGCATTCTCTGATACACATTAATGCTGCAACCAACGGACAGTGTCCTATCTCAATAGTGGAGACTTATGTAAGCTACGCAACTCTAATCAGACTACCTACATCTACATGTAGAAAAAGAGGTTCACTGTCAAGAGGTTGGTTCACACGTCACGTTGTAATATGAGTTACACAGTCTTATATTTGTCACCTTTTTAATAATTTCATGTTTTAAAATATTAATTTATTTTTAAATAATTTCATATTTTAATATAATATTTATATCTTTTTTTAATAGTATTCTTAAACAATTTTACTCACTAACTATTAGTTTTTAAAAATAATTTCATTTAATAGAGTATATTAGTTCATTCACAATATTTTACTATATTTTTAACATATTTATTATTTTTCTTAATATTTGTGTTTATCCAAAAATAATAGACATTTTAAAAGGAATGGAATATGTTCTAACACTCAAAATTAGATGTCTAAGTGAGATACCTACTCCATCACTATTAGATATGATAAATGATTAGAAATAGTGGAAACCATCAAATCCGATGATAATGAACCGAATATTTCACTTGGACACCTAATATTGGGTGTTTAAATGACATTTTTATTGTAATATTGTATAACAATATAGGAAATTAAATTTAATTCCATTTGGCCTTTGTTACTTTGCAAACTTTTACCTATCCATTTTTGCATTTGGTATTTGAGTAGGTTGTGTCTATAAATATTGTACAGGATTAATTTTTTCAATTTTGCTATTCAAATACTCAGTTTTCTCAAATACCCAAATACTCTACTCACAAAATGCATATATCTCACCACTTACTCTTTCTTCTAATTTATTCTCTCTCAATCACTCCTCTCACATCCATATGGGACCCATATGCGTGCATCCATGTGGGTGTTGAAATAAAATTTTCCTAATTTTTTATTACTTTTGCAACTAGAATGTCCGCATTGTTCTTTTAATATTATCTTAATTTTGATTTTTTTTAAAGTACAATCCTTTTATTATTACTTAGCTTTAAGCGAATTTTGAATTTTGTTTATATATTGCTAGTTTTGGATTGGTTATTGTTTATTTATTCAACAATGTAAGCAACTGTTAGTATGTTTTTTCCTGATATCTGAATTAACTACTAGCTAGTCCTTGATAGCTTCTTAAGCGATATCGATTACTTTGATGACACAGTAAATTAAAAGATAAAGCTCTGATAGAAATGGCCTTCAAGACACATTGTTATGAATTCTGCATAGTTGCAACGGAGTAAGATATACACGTCACAATGGACTTTAGTAAATTGTGTGAACTCGTCCGGGATATTATTTGGAAATTATTATTAAAATTCAGAATACTTATTAATTATTATATATGCATGACCTATTGTTATACCTTTTTTAAGATAGTTGAATACTCCACAACCTTAATGTAGCTAACCAATATCTGCCACGTATATTTTCATTAGCAATGCGTTACGATCGATCATATGAACAAATCTTAGAATTTTCGACAAAGTGAGAGTAATTATTGAATGTAATGAAATGTTATATATGTTGCATTTTTCTTTTAACTACGACATTAAGGAATAATGGAAAAATATGAGAGTTAAACTTGCGATCCTCTCATATCTCCCTAAAACACGCAAGAGTTTACTACTAAATTGTAAACTTATTTATTTTAAAAGTAATAATGATGTTGATACTGTTGTGATAGTCAAGTTAGTTATGGGTAGTTAGTAGTTACTCAGATAATCAGCCGGTAATTCTATTATGCTAACCACTATTTGTATATATATAAGACAACCTCACTGTAATCACTAACTGGTTCATTCAATCAACATGTTTGTTATTGTTGTAATTAAAAGCTTGAAAAAGTCTTTTCCCCTTCTTTTAGCACTCCTAGTTTTTAAGAAATTACGAGAGCACTTTATTCTCTTCCATTGGTTGCATTGGTGGCTAAGGAGATTACATCAGCTCTCTACCATTGGTTGCATGAATGGTACGTAACGTTGCTTGTTGCTTATAAATTAAAGCTCCATTCATTTGTAAAAACATCTCAAACATATAACACTTTCTCTCATATAGAAGTTTGTTTCCTTTCTTCTTTGTTTTCATTGGGTTGATAGTTTTGAGTGTATACACCACAAGTATATTTGGGTTTAGGATGGTGAGAAGTATATAAACTTTTTTGTAATCTCCATTATACTTTTATATCAATTATAGAAGTTTGATGTGTTGATATAAGCTATAAGTTGAACCATATTTTATTATCTTATATCAACTTTCTTCCGCTATTATTATAACAAACTGGTATCAGAGCGCCTATTGCATTCTGGGCAGACCTGGTGAAAAGAAAATATGGCGACAACTAAGTTTGATATTTAGTAGTTTGATGGCCACATCAATTTTGGCATGTGGAAGGTACGTATAATGGCAGTTCTTACAAATCAAAATCTGAATATAGCAGTTGACGAGAAAGATAAAAAGCATGCTACCATGAAGGACTCTGAGTGGGAAAAAGTTGATCAAAAAACTCTTTCTACCATTCAATTATCTATCACAAATAACGTATTACAAGAGGTCCCATAAGAGAAAACTGTAGCATCATTATGAAACAAGCTGGACTCATTATATTTGAAGAAGATGGTGGCTAATCGTCTTGGAGTGTTGCAACGTTTATACATGCTCCGCATGGCTAAAGGTGCATCTATTAGAACAAATATTTCTAAGTTTACCTCACTCATTATGGATTTAAAGAATATGGATGAGACATTCACTAGTGAGAAACAAGCAATGATGTTGCTTTGCTCTTTACCTCCTTCTTACAAGCACTTTCGGGGAACACTCATATATTGGTGTGAACTCCTTGATATTGATGAGGTGAAGTACTCCGCACTAATGAGTCGTGAGAAGATGGATCACGATAACGGTGGACATATTGACCCTACAACTGGTTTGTTTGCTAAAGGAATATCAAAGGAGGTGGGTTTGAGTAATCATAGTAGATGGAATTCTAGATCAAACTCTAGACAGCGAAGAGGAATGTGTCATTATTGCAAGAAAGAAGGGCATTTGAAAACAGAATGTCTTAAAGAAAGAAAAGCTGTCGATACAAGCAATGCAGTAAGTGTTGCTGAAGGTACCAAAAATGTTCTCTCTGTATGTACAACTTTAGCTGGTGATGCATGGATTATCAATTTTAGTGGCTTATACCACATGTATCTAAATCGAGTGGTTTACAACCTATTAGATAATTGAAAGATGGAGTTGTCCTTATGGGAAACAATATGCCTTGTAATGTCATTGGTATTGGTAAAGTGAAAATCAAGATGCATGATAGAGTGGTGAGAACATTGAATGAGGTTCAACATATACCCGATCTAAAGAAAAATCTTATTGTTTTAGGCACTCTTGATTCCCAAGGGTGTAAGTATTCCACTAAAGGTGGAGTTTTGAATTTTTCCAAAGTTGCTTTTATTGTGATAAAAGGAAAGTTGGTCAATGGTTTTTACTTGTTTCAAGATAACACAGTTATTGGTGCTACAACTGTATCATCCTCCCATAATTCTGAGTTAGATACTACTCAGTTGTGGCATATGCGGTTAGGGCATATGAGCGAAACTGGAATGTCTATTTTAAGCAAGCGTGACTTGCTTGCTGATAGTAAGATAGGAAAACTTGACTTTTGTGAATATTGTATCTATGGGAAACGAGCTAGAGTTAAGTTTAACACTACCACTCATAGGACAAAAGGCACAATTAATTATATTCACTCTAATTTGTGGGGCCCTGCACTTGTTATGTCAAAAGATAGTGCCAAATATCTACTGACTTCCATTGATGATTTTTCAACGAAAATCTGGGTCTATTTTTTGAAGCACAAGGATGACGTTTTCCTCACTTTCAAGAAGTGGAAAGCGCTCATTAAGAATCAAACTGGCAAGAAGATCAAGCATCTTCGAACAGACAATGGTCTGGAGTTTTGTGAAGTTTAGTTCAATGAATTCTATGAAAATGAAGGCATTGTAAGGCATCGTACTGTGCAAAGGACACCACAGCAAAATGGTGTAGTAGAACGCATGAACAGAACTCTTCTAGAGAGAGCTCGCTACATGTTATC
This sequence comes from Dalbergia cultrata, assembly GCA_031216105.1. Lineage (NCBI taxonomy): Eukaryota > Viridiplantae > Streptophyta > Magnoliopsida > Fabales > Fabaceae > Dalbergia > Dalbergia cultrata. The sequence goes on along the minus strand of CM062349.1, from coordinate 34,180,830 downwards.
TAATGCCAACTTGTAGAGTTCCAGGCTGAGGCAGTTAATATGGCTTGTTATTTGGTAAATCATTCTCCATCAACTGCAATTGAATGTAAAGCTCTTTTTGAGGTATGGTCTGGTGCTCCTGCTAATTATTCTGATATAAGAATATTCGGTTGTCGTACATATGCTCATACTAATGATGGTAAATTTAAGAGAAGGGCACAAAAGTGTATATTTCTTAGATATGCATCAGGGGTGAAAGGTTATAGATTATGGTGTACTGAACTTAGGCAACCTAAGTTCATAATTAGCAGAGACGTCAAGTTCAATAAATCAACCATGCTTCATTTGACTTATAAGGAGGTTAGAGATACAGAAGCGGAACATGGTATCAATAAGCAAATGGAGCTTAAAGTGGAACATCTACATGAAGTGCATGAGTACACTTCTGAACAGCCCATTCATAAAGAAGAGCATGAGCAAGAGTTTGTTGAAAAGCAAGAAGAGATCACACCACTACAGCACTATAGTCTTGCAAGAGACAGACCAAGGAGGCAAATTAGACACCCTAAGAGATATGCTCATGTTGACATAGTCTCTTTTGCCTTATTGGTTGCAGAGTGTGTTGAAACCAGTGTTGTGAAAACCGGCTCGGACCGGCCGGTTGAACCAGTAAACCGATGAACTGGTCAACTAGCCGGTCCGAGTTATATAAAAGACCAGGTAAGCAACTAAACCAGAATGAACTGGATCAACCCGGCCGATTTCTCATAAAACCGGCGACTCGGCCCGACTCCATCAAACCGGCGGAGTAATGCTTTTCCAAAATAAGCATCAAACATTTAAAAATTTTAATTGATAAAAGTTTTAGACTGCATTTTTGGGCCCACTTAACAAGCCATTGGAAGCCCATATTTCAAAAAGCAAGTTGGCTTCAATCTGTATACACAAGAGGCAATCATCTATATTTATAATAAGACAACTTCTTTCCAGCTTTTCTTCTCGATGATGTGGGACTTCATTTCCCCTGTAATTTGCTAGTATGAGCTGTATCTATCCCACCTGCATAACAAGCGAGGCTGCAATATGATTCGATCCTTTTGTTGCCAAACCATATTTATAGAATGTGTATTCATGAATTGATTTGGTGTTAGTCTCTAGTTTGAGGACAACACATATGGCAACACCAAGCGCAACTTCTCCAGCAACTATGCGGTTTTCCATTGCTCATCCTTCATTATGTTTGGTCATATAAAATCACTTGCACCCTGCAAACCCCTCATGCAACGAAAGCTGAGAACATTGTGAGGCATATATAAATATTATTATATTATATAAACATTCAATAAAGTATATATGCCTCACTTAGTGATGTATATGGCACCAATATAAATATTATTTATATTTTATATTGTATATGCATCATCAGGTTATGTATTATTATATAGTTTTTATACTTATTTAATTATGTTCGGTTCAACAGATTGAATCAATGACCCATTGACCCGGTGCCTTGGCCGAGTCGAGCATCGGGTCGAGTTTTAAAACGGTGGTTGAAACTCAAGACCCTGTAACATATTGGGAAGCCAGTACAAGTGGTGAGTTAGCACAATGGATCGTTGCTATGAATGAGGAGCTGAAATCCCTTTATAAGAACAACACATGGGATCTAGTGAAACAATCAAAATGACAGAAGATAATCGGTTCTAAATGGGTCTTTAAAAAGAAAGAAGGTTTTCTAGGAGTTGAAGCAGCCCATTACAAAGCGCACTTGGTTGCAAAAGGGTTTAGCCAAAGGGAAGGAATAGATTTCAATGAAGTATTTTCCTCAGTTGTAAAACACAACCTCATTCGGGTGTTGCTAGCTATAGTCGCATTGTTTGATCTGGAGGTCGAGCAACGTGATGGCAAGACAGCCTTTTTGCATGGAGAGCTTGAAGAGCAAATCTATATGAAACAACCTGAAGGTTTTCTTGTTCAAGGAAAGGAAGATCATGTTTGTCTTTTGAAGAAGTCACTATATGGTTTGAAACAGTCTCCGCGACAACGGTATAAAAGATTTGATTCTTTTATGTTAGGTCATGGTTACTCTATAAGTGATTATGACAGTTGTGTATACCATAAGAAGTTCTTAGATGGTTCATTTGTTTATTTATTACTTTACATTGATGATATGCTCATTGCTTCTAAGAGTATATTTGAGATTAATAAGTTGAAGGCTAAGCTTAGTAATGAATTTGAAATGAAAGATCTAGGAGCTACTACGAAAATTGTGGGCACTCATAGAGATTGAAATGTTGGAAAATTATAAGCATCACAGAAAAATTATATGGAAAAAGTTTTGGAGCCCTTTGTGATGCAGAATGTGAAACCTGTAAATACTCCACTAGTAGCTCATTTTAGACTGTCAGCTGAAATGTCACCACAGAATGATGAAGAAAAGGAACAGATGATGTGCATTCCTCATGCAAGTGTATTTGGAAGCATGATATATGCTATGGTTTGCACTCAGCCAGATATCTCACAAGTAGTTAGCATCGTTAGTAGATACATGGAAAATCCTAGCAAGATGCATTAGCAGGTTGTGAAATGGATTCTTCGCTAATGTCGGCCTTATATTTGATAGGAATCATAATACTAGTGATAGTATTGTTAGTTATGTTGATTTCTACTATGCTGGAGATTTAGATAAAAGAAGGTCTTTAATAGGGTACATCTTTACCCTTTCTAGGAGTGCGATTAGTTGGAAAGCAACATTGCAATCCACTATTGCACTATCGACAACAAAAGCCGAGTACATGGCCATAGTGGAAGCTGTGAAAAAAGCCATCTGGATTCGGGGCTTGGTAGGCAGTTTAAGGTTAAAATAAGAGATCACAGTTGTATACTGGGATAGTCAAAGTGCTATATATTTGACTAGAAATCAAATGTATTATGAAAGGACGAAGCACATAGATGTTCAATACCACTTTCTAAGGGAGATTATTTCACAAGGTGATGTTGTTGTGAACAAGATCGATACCTTTGATAACCTGGCAGATATGCCCACGAAGCCAATTCCAGTTTCTACGTTTATGCACTGCTTAGATATAATTGATATTCATATTTTTTTAAGATAGCTCATGCAGTTTTCAGCTTTGAAGACAGTTCAAGCCAAGGTGGAGAATTGTTTGAAGAGAGCTTGAAAAGGTCTTTTCCCCTTATTTTAGCACTCCTATATTTTGAGATATTATGAGAGCAATTTATCTCTCTTCCATTGGTTGTATGGGTGGCTAAGGAGGTTACATTAGCTTTCTGCCATTGGTTGTATGAATGGTTATGTAACGTTGCTTGTTGCCTATAAATTGAAGCTTCATTCTTTTGTAAAAAATGTCTAAAAAATATAACACTTTCTTTCATGTAGAAGTTTGTTTCGTTTCTTCTTTGTTTTCATTGGGTTGAGAGTTTTGAGTGTGTGCATTTGTGAGGGGAATTTAGGTTTGGGATAGTGAGAAGTATATAAACTTCTTTTGTAATCTACATTATACTTTCATATCAATTATAGAAGTTTGATGTGTGGACATAAGCTATAAGCTGAACCACATTTTATTCTCTTATATCAACTTTCTTCCACTATTATTACAACAGTTATCGTTTTCTTCTCATCATATCTTTTCCTCTAGTCTAGTGATCATGAATTTTGTTATGGTACCAGAGCCTTCCATGTAAGGGTTATGTTGCACTGTATCTCTGATCTTCCTTCTTTCTCTTCTATTCTTGTCTCCTTTACAAGTGGAAACTCTGTTACACACTTTGCAATGTCGAAGATTTTTCCAAAGATAATGAAAATGGATCAAGAACCTCAGGTTCAAATTCCCATGTTTGCTTCAATGGAACATGGTGAACAAGGAAATCCCAATGTGGCTTCCATGAGCAATCTAGTTACACTATCCTTATTTGATCCTTTGAATCCTTTTTTCTTGCATCCTAGCAATAATCCTAGTTTAGCATTAGTTTCACCTCTGCTTAATGAAACAGATTCTCAATTTTGGTCTAAAGCCATGACCATTGCTCTCGAGTCCAAGAACAAAATGGGATTCTTGGATGGAAGTGTTTCAGAACCAGGGATTGGTGACACTATGCGAGTGCTTCGAGAAAGAAACAATGCTTTCATTCGATATCTTGAATAGTGAGAAGTCTTAACACTGAGATCACGCAAAGTGCATGTAATGTTCGTTAAGAAGGCTCGTGATCCTTGGGTGGAATCAAAGCAAAGATATTCTCAAGGAAGCCTTGTAAGACTAACAGACCTACAATAAGAGGTATATGCTCTCAAACAAGGAACTTTATCCGTTACTAGCTACTTTACTCGGTTGAAAATGTTATGGGGCAAAATTGAAAATTTTAGGCCTATAAATCCTTGTGTTTGTGGCTTGCGATATGTATGCAAGTCTTATAGGGATTGAGATGTCATGAGATTTCTAAAAGGTCTCAATGACCGATCTTTTTAATGGATCCTCTACCCTGGATTGATAGAGTTTTTTACTTAATCACTTAGCAAGAAAGACAATTACTTAGTGAATCTTTTTGAATAGTCCAAGATTATGGCCACAGGTATTCTTGAAACTAGGAATCGTTCCAATGGCAAATTTTCCAAGAAGAGAAATAAAAGGGAAATTTAGAGCTAGCCAGTTAAAATAGGTAGCTATTGTGGCAAGACAGGCCACACCATAGATGCCTGTTTCCATAAACATGGGATTCTTCCCAATTTCAGGAAAGGACACAGCACGATGGCTCACATTATCTCCCCAGGTACTAGTGTGAATGAAGACTAAACTATTGAGCAGGATGATCATAACATAGGTTTTAGTTTGTCAAAGGAGTACTATCAAAGCTTGATGGCATTACTTCAACAATCTCAGACACCACGCATAACTTTGCTCTATCCACATTTCACTTCACAAATCACATTTCAAGCTCCTCTAACAACAAGATTTCAGGTATACATACTGTCCTTAACTTAAGTTCTATTCTTTCCAAACTTTATCATTGCTGGCTTTAGATTTAGGAGCTATTAACCATATGTCCACTTCTTTAGATTTTTTTTTAGCACCTATAGGATTGTTCCTCCCATTTATGTTGAACTCCCTACTAGAACACATGTCACCACTACAATTACAGGAACCATTACCTCTTCTGAGCATCTCATTATTGAAAATGTCTTTTATGTTCCAAGCTATGCTTTCAACTTAATATATGTGAAAAAAAAAGAAACTTACTTCTGCATTACCTATCTTTGTAAAATTTATCGATGAATTTGCTATCATTAAGAACAAGTACCCATTGAAGAAGATTGGATAAGCTAAAGCTAGAGGAGAACTCCATGTCCTTGACAGTCCTCAAGGTTCCAAACCACATATCAGTACAAAATCCTAAGTAACAAATTTATGCATAGAGGTAGTGCCTCCTAAAGTCTTCTCCATTCTTTATCCCAAGCTGGGCATGCTGGACATCCATCTACAGCTTGGTCAGGGGTCGTAGGAGTAATAATGATGTTGTTGCCATTATGATAGTCTAGTTAGTTATGGGTAGTTATTAGTTAGACCCAAATGATTAGCTAGTAATTCTGTTATGCTAGCCATCAGTTGTATATAAGACAACCTCATTGTAATCACTCACTAATTCATTTAGTCAACAAGTTTGTTATCCGTTTCTTCTTATCATCTCTCTTCTTCTAGTCTAGTGATCATGAAATTTGCTAACTTGTAATATATATTGCACTTGTTTGTTAAAAAAATATGTCATGTTATTTTATCAGATAAATTATTTTCTTACATATTTCATGTTATCTCTATATACTTAAGCATTGTTGTGATTACCCCTTTTCAACCCCAAACATTAAGACCTAACAAATAAATTTTGATACAAATTGTGGATATATAATAAAGTTTTATTTTCTATAATAATTAGTAATTAAATAGGAGGTGGTGTATTTATTGAAGAAATGAAGATAAATCGCATGAAACATTTGACCAACAATATAGCTTTCTAGGTAGATTGACTCAATTTTGTTTGTTTTTCCTTCTCCTCACGTTACTTCTATATTTCATTTTCTTATACCTAGTCTATTGGGGGGGGGGGGGGACATAGAGAGTTGAATCATGCAGAGATTAAATTTGTAATAATAATTTTGAACTTGTAATGTGTAAATAATGTTTGAGTAGTTGCGATCCCACATTCATTTAAAACTGACTAAATGATAAAAATATATACTCCCTCCCTTTTACAATAATTGTCAAAAACCAAATAATATATATACTAAGAAAATTGAAAAAAAATAGCTTGGTGAATGTAGAAAGTTACATGAATTGACAAAACTATCCTTATCTAGTTATTCTCACTAATCTTGGTAAATGTACTGAATATCTAATTAACATATTTATATTAAGGTTATAAATGGAAGAAAAAATTAATATTACCCAGATATTATAAATAGACAAATATTTTGAAATATCAAAAAGTCAAAAAACCGACAATTATTATAAAATGAATGAAGTAATATGTAAGAACTCCACATTCTGATTGTCTTAAAGTTTTGGGTCATCGATCACATTTAACTTCTCATTTAAATTGTTGATTTGTATCTCTCATTTTTGGGCTCTCTCCTCCCCCTTCTAACAAGTAATATAAGAGGATAGGAAGGGCTTTTGATAGTGGAGAAGCATTTTGTATTGGGCTTCATACCTTAAGACGAAAATGTTGGAGTCCTAAGTGTGAAAGATGAAGTTCCAATTTATAGATCTATTGTTTTTATATTTTGAATATAGACGTCACTTTTATTTTACTTTTCTCTTAGCTCGTTGATTGGTTTGAGGTCCAACAGATAACATATATTTTTATTTATTTTTTAAAGGAGCGAAAACTTATTTCGGTCACTGAATGGATATTGTAGCAATGAAATTCATTCGAAAACAGAACAAATATATTTTAGGATGGAAGTAACTAATTTATTAAGGGCCCAAGGTCAAAATCTCATAATCAAAGATTGGGACTGAGAACTATGGTGGGTCACCAATCGAGGTCCAAGAGTCTTAGTCTACATCATAGTGAGCATGCACAATTAGCAGCTCTATTCTTCTTCGACCAAAAAATAAATAAAATCAGCAACTCATTTACATTCGTAACATCATAACAAAACCAACAAACACAACCAAAAAAAGAATAAGAGGAAAACAAGAAACACAACTGTAAATATGTTCAATATAAAGTACATATAATCATTGACCAAAAAAACCATTTAATCTAGACTTCAAGAGATAAAGTTTTAACTTTTTGGTTAGTGATGGGTGTTTGTAAGAGTTAAACATATTTTACTTCTCTGAACTTTAGATCATTTGCAATTTATACTCTGAGATTTCTAAATAGTATAAAATACCCTGGACTTTTTAAACAGTACAAAACTTTAGGTTACAACAAAAGTATCGAATTACACATAATAAAGAAAAAGGAGTTAAGTGCATATAAGAATTCACATATAATGTGTTAAGTTGTACAAATTATATATATCAGAGGGTTGAATGCACATAAATCATACCTTTACCATTTGCTAAAATTATGCAAAGAGATATTTTGCACTTTTTGAAAAGTTTTGGATGTTGCAATGCACATTTTAAAATGGCAAGATATAAACTACATATAACTTAAAGTTCATGGGGTATTTCCCTTTTTCTTATAATTCTTAGGTCCATTATCCAATTTTCTTAACATGTCAAGATCCGATAAGGGCATAATTCTCTCCACATAGATTGCTTTTGGTATCTATTCTTGACAAAAAGAATTGACACAATGGAGACAGATGTGATACAAGAGATGAAAACAAAACTATACGTGTACAGGATAAAGTGATTGATGAAAATATAAAGAAGATATACGTTATAATAATTTGATTGAAAAATTGAAAAGTGATCAGGGTAAAGATGAAATATGAAATATTTAAAATAATATTCTTAAAAAAATATTTTAAATTTGTATCATAAAGACATGCCTCAAGTGTCCCTTCTTCTTTGGGGACAAAAATTGGCTTAAAATTTGTCCTAAGACAAAGACATTTTTTTCGTTGAGAGGGGGGTTGTCTCTGTTTCCTTCTCCAAACATATTTATGTTCTTAATGTATCAGTATTTTTTATCCCAAAATATTTACTAAATGTTATCTTATATATATCTAAGACTTGGACAAAAAACCACCAGTTAAGGAGTTAAGGTTTTGCCACTCCAATCAATTATATGTGGTCCCTTATCCTAATTTTAAGGATAACCATTTCCTATTTTTTTTATATTTAAAAGTTAAGATTTTCAAATAAATAAAGTTATTCATTTTTTTTTGCTCCCCTCCATATTTCTCTTATTCTCTATGGTTTTCATTAATAAGAAAAATTAAGAATTCACCAAAAATATACATGACATCAATTTAGTCTTAAAAGGATTTTAACATCAATTTATTCTTAAAAAGTACATGTGACATCACTTTAGTTTTTATAAAAAGTTAATATTCATTTTAGTCTATAACTTTAAATTGGTGAGTTATTTTAATCCTTAAATTTTAAAATGAGTCAAATTAATCTCTGTCATTAAAAAATGAGTCAAGTAAGTCCCCCCCCACTTTTAGTTAATATTTTCTAAATTAAATGAAGATGTATAACATTAAATGATGCTTTGATATACTACGTGTCATTTAAAGTATAATGAAATTTAAAATGACTCATTTTGGTTTTTAAAATTTAAATGACACAAAATGAGTCATTTTATGACTTGAAAAGAAGATTTAAATGACTTATTTTATGTAATTTTAAGCACTAAAATGAGTCATTTTATACTTAATTATACTTCAAATGATATAAGATATATCAAATAATTATTTAACATCACACTTCATGATTTGACTGATGGAATATTAAATAAAAGTAGGCTGAGTGACTAACATGACGCATGTCTTGTAATGTCAATGACTAATTTGATTTATTTTAAAAGTCATAAACTAAAATAATTTATGATTATAAATTCAAGGACTAAAATGAACTTTAACTCTTCTATAAAGCATGTGATATCAAACAAGTTCATAAATATATAGAAAATAGATAGACGTCTCACATAACCATACGACCTAATAAAGTTGGTAGGGTTCGATTCCTGACGATGTATATAAAAAAGATTTTGTAGCTAGATTTTACCCTTAGGGGAGCTTCATATCTTAAAGAGGTTAGTTATCACTGTTGATGGTGGATATCCTAAATTTTTTTTTAAAAAAATAGATAGATGTCACATGTTCTTTTAAAGACTAAATTGATGTCATATTTATCCTTTAGGAACTAGGTCTAGAGTCTCATTTTTTTTAAGAACTAAATTAATATTACATGTATTTTTTGAAAACTAAACTAATGAAAAAAAATCTTTTAGAGGCTAAAATGAGTTAATGCGTTTTGACATTTTGACAAAACAAATGGTACTTTGGTAAAAAACAAAAATTGAATAAATTACTTAAATATTATACCACAGTTTAAAACGACGTCGTTCATCTCGACGCGGACTACAGTGCAGTACAAAATACGTATTTAGTTAAAATAAAAGTATATGTTAGAAATCAACCCTAATGTTCGTTGTGTTCATCGTTTCATCCCTAATCTTAGCTTAACGATTTCTCAATGCGACCGCATTGATTTGTCCCTAACCTAATCTTTCAACATTTCTTGGTGATTTCTAACCTAACGCTTTCTTCTTCTCAGTAAAACAATTTTCCTTCGCAGATACACCTACTTCCCTTCAACTGCAACTACAATTTTAGGGCTTCTTTGATATCTGTAATTTTATGGTAGCTGTCGAAACCAGTAATCTCATGGAAAGGGAGCGAACCCGCAAACGACCTCGTCTCGCTTGGGACGTGCCTCCACCGCCACCACCACTCCTTCAGGTTAATTCCTTCAATTTTATTGATTAATTGATTGAAGCTAGGGTCTCTTATTTTCTTGTTTTCTTTTATCTTCTGTTTTTTAACTGCATGACATGGAATTGGAATGGTTCTTTTTTATTTTTTTGGCATTTGGCAGGCTGAAAGAGGTGTGGGTGATGAAGGAATTGAAAAAAGGTATATCACGCCTCCAAGAAGGGACGACGATCGCGAAGGCCATTATGTCTTTAATCTTGGCGAAAATCTCACTCCTAGATGTAACTACGGCAATTCAATGCTATTTCTTTATTATTATTTTTTGTTGTTTCTTTGTATTCTTTTCCCTAATTTCTTGTTTTTGTTTGGATTGGTTTGGAAAATCAAGCAATTTGGATTCGAGTTTTTTATTTTCTTTTTCCTAATTTCATTCCCTTTAATGCATTCTCACAGGAAGTCTCGACCTTTTTATTTTTATTTTGGGTGTTTTTGTTTGCTTGTAAAGTTCTTGATTTTTTTTTACAAGGTAGCGGTAATTCCGTTGGAAACTGAAAGTCTCCTTTGTTTGCTGGTTATTAAGTTTTGCTTATCACTAAACCTTTTTGGGTCTTGAAATTATGTCGTGTAGTTGATGCCATTTACTCAATTCAAATGTTTTGCTACAGGAGTTTTTGTTCATAGGTTTTCCGCTTTTTCTTGGTCGTCTTTCTTTTTTTTTTTTTTTCCCGTCCTTTTGGTGGTTTTATTCTCATGTCAAGATCTGTTTGGTTTTTTAACAGTTAAAATCCTCAGCAAGATGGGCGAAGGTTAGCGGTCCAGTGTCCTCTGAATACAAAGATTTTAATTTTTTTGTGACTGTGCTTGTGTCATTCAGCATGTTGCTAGTGCTGTAGGCACATTTGGTCGAGTTTTGGAATGTTGGGACCGCCAAGCCAGAGAATATGTGGCTATTAAGGTAATTAGGAGCATACGGAAATATCGCCATGCGGCAATGCTTGAAATTGATGTGCTTCAACGTCTGGCTAAAAGTGAAAGAGGAAGTTCACGGTAAAGATCCTACTGAGTGAATTGGCTCATGTAATTTGGTTATCACTTTGCAAATTTACTCTAAATCACAATTCCTTGCAGCTGTGTGCAGATGCGGGAATGGTTTGATTACCGAAATCACATATGCATTGTAAGTGTGCTTATAATAGTTCTCTAGACAGTATATATTCGTTGATTTGCCATATCCGAGATGTTTGTTTTAAGAAGTGTTGATATTGTGTTGGAGATGCATATAATGCATTTTCAATGCTGGGGTGTATTAGTCTTTTGCTATATCATGTAAATGAGGCTGATTCGAATTCAGAATAAAATTTTATTTCCCCCTTTGCTGCTTGCATGTCATCATGTTTTGTTATGCATCTCTCTGTTGATATTTGTGAGTGAGTGGAGTTGTTAATTTCAGCTATATAATGGGTTGCCTTTAAATATGTCGATGTGGGCTTTATTAGTGGATATGGGAACTAAGCAGAAACATTCCTTTCGATGCATTTTAATGGTGTTATCAGGTATTTGAGAAGCTTGGACCAAGCTTATTTGATTTTCTAAAGAGAAATAAATACTACCCATTCCCTGTGGATCTTGTTCGGGAATTTGGACGACAGCTTTTGGAGTCTGTAGCATGTCTGTGGATTATCTTGGCCTTCAGTTTATTTCTCATGTTTTATTCTTACATCTCTTGCTTTCATGTCAACCAATGCTTTTTCCCTTGGCCTTCTTTCTTTGTCCAGGGATACAGGGTGTCTTGTTTGTGTTTGCTTACTCTTTGTTTGTTGTGTGATCTATCATATTCAGATATGCATGAACTACATCTAATCCACACTGACCTGAAGCCAGAAAATATACTTCTTGTTTCTTCTGAATATGTAAAGCTCCCTACCCGGAAGGTATTTAGCATTTTATGATGCTAACATAATGCTTTTGGATTTGGGTATAGACTCAATTATAACATATTTAAGGAAAATGATTGAATTGGTACAGAGGGTTTCCTCCGGTGATATGGAATTCAGGTGCTTGCCCAAGTCTAGTGCTATTAAGCTGATTGATTTTGGTAGTACTGCTTTTGATAATCAGAATCATAGCTCCATTGTGTCTACAAGGCATTACAGAGCCCCTGAGATTATTCTAGGTAACTAAATATGGTTTTGGCTGGCGAAAATGTGTTGCTTTACTTGCTTATCGTTCCGTCAAGCGTGTTATGCAAAAAAAACATGCAATGCTTGGGGAAAAGATTATGGATTATGATAAGAAATAATTTATCAGTTATAAAATGTTATCATTAGGTTACATTACTGTATTTAAATCTTCTAGGTCTGCTTCGTGTTTGCTTTTAACCTAGCATTTTGCTGTTAACTATATTGATTTTGATTGTTTTAAGCCCTTTGTACTGTTAATGAATGCCATTTCTCTTACATTGGATTGCATTTTTCTACGGGATGCATGACTTGTTAATGTTATTCTTTTATAAAAACTGTTTCTTTGGAGGCCTTTTCATTCCCTTTTATTAGTTTTTACCCTTTTTTTTCCCCCTGGAGATTGGTCATTCTAGTAGCTTTCTTATGCTGATGTATATGAGATCACAAGGCAAGAAAGAAAGGTGAAGTTCAAATCTGTGTTTTGTCGGTGTTATGGGGCCATTTGGGAGACTGATTTGTGTGCGTTATTTTACTTGGTTGAGCCTTTGTTTTTTTGTGTAGGGGTTTATTTACTTGATTGAGACTTTTTTCATTCTAAACGAAACTTATTACTTTTGGGCCCAGAATATAACACTTTTGCTTGTTCCTGTTCACATATTCTCACCAGCATCTGAAATGATAATTGCAGGTCTAGGGTGGTCATACCCATGTGATTTGTGGAGTGTTGGATGTATTCTCATTGAGTTATTCTCGGTTGGTCTTCCATAGTTCCATCTATCTTCCATCTATCAAGATATATTAAGCATGGTTTGAATTTGGACCAGCTGATCTTATTGTTCTAAATGTGGAACTTATGTCAGGGTGAAGCGTTGTTTCAAACTCATGAAAACTTGGAGCACCTGGCGATGATGGAGAGAGTGTTGGGACCTCTACCGGAGCACATGATTCGAAGATCCAAGTAAGCAATGAAATTGTTTAATGTGCTCTAATTTTTTCCCTTCCAAAATATACTGATTGACTGGATATACATCCAGATCAAGTATCTTTAGTAACATGTTCATTTTCTCATTTGCTTCAAAATATGTAGCCGAGGTGCAGAGAAGTATTTCAGGAATGGATCTCGACTAAATTGGCCTGAAGGAGCTGTTTCAAGGGAGAGCATTCGTGCGGTTAAGAAGCTTGATCATCTTGAGGTTTGTTTTGTTTCACTCTCCAGCAGCAATTCCTAGGTTTGAGTGTCCATTGTTGCACTCCTTCCTTTTTTTAAAGTTACTTATAGTGATCAATAAAAAATACTTTATACAGGATCTCGTATCACGCCGTGTGGAATCCTCAAAGTCCTCTTTAACTGACTTGTTACATGGTTTATTGACATATGATCCGAATGAACGTCTAACTGCTCGACAAGCCCTTGATCATCCCTTCTTTAGAAATCCAACTTAAGAATGCCAAATGGCCCATGTCTTGGAATGATGACTGATGTCTTAAAGATTGTATGCTGCACAGGCTACAACAAGGTTTTAAATATATCTATTATTCATTTATTGTAGTGTTTCAATCGCGTTGAGAATATATTTTGTCATTCTTTGTTCTCGCTCTTGTTTTGCTCGATTCTGATAATTCCAGGGATTCATCCTCACTTGTTCTAATCCGCTTGCATTTGAATAGGCTGTATAAGAACTCCACTCTATAATTGCATAGGAATTGATGTGTCATCAAGGTGAAAAAATGAGAGAAAAAAAGGAGTAATGCTGAGGTTCGTGCCTACCTCAGCCTTCAAAGTTGGTGCTCGTTAAGATCTAATTTGGCCTGGTAATTTGGATTTGCCGAAAGTAAATTTGTCTGGAATATCAATTATGAACAAACTTCTATCAGATATCGCCTCTAAATTAAGTATGAGATTATTTAATGTGTTTAATTTAGATGTCCATATGATTTTTTTAAGTGGTGAGTATGAGATTAATCTATTTTTATTTGTATGGTAATACATAATTAAATGACAGTAAAAGAAGTAGATAGTGAGTGCATAGAAGTAGAAGAAATTGAGACTGAGTGCATAGAAATTAAGTTATTATTTTATTTGCTAAATTTCTTTTTGCACTAACACTTGTTTTGGTGCTTTAAAAATGTATTATGTATGCAAGATATTTCCTTTTATTTTTCATTTTATAAAAAAAAGGTTCAGGTGGAGAAGAAGACTGATTTTTAGTATAAAATTATATCACTAGGTTCATTGAACGCTGAGAGAATGAGATCATGTTGGTCTTTCTTTCAATCGTAATTATTTCTGTTAAGTTCGTATTTCAGGAAAAAAAAAAAAATGAAGTGTAAATAGTGCGACACTAATCAATTTGATAATATCTTTTTCAAGGTTAGTTTAATTTTTTTTATAAACAAGATTAGTTTGGTTTTGTTTCAAATGAGAAATAAGCTGAAGCGGAACCGAAGTAGCATTTACTCTATCATAAACTAGGATTTTTACATAAAAAAAAATTAAAACAATACCTAATTACACACTTTCTCTACTTTTCATTTAATTACATATTGGCCTTTTTTTTTAGTTTAATAGAAGTCAATTTAAATTGATTTCCACTTAAAGTTTAAAATTTTGCCCAAAAAAATAATAAAGTTAATTTGGATCGACTTTGCATAGATGTCACCGGAAACTGTCAAATGCATAAGTTACGGCATGTCAAGGTGGTCAAATCGTATAAAGAAGTCGATTTGAATTGATTTAGAAGTGTTGTGTCCAATTTTTTCAATATAAGAAATGGTGTAAAGTTTATTTAAATTGCCTTTAGTGTGTCAGAAGTCAACTTTAATAAGGGTGAGTCATTTTGGATGAATATATAGTTATTATTAGTTTGGAATTTTATATTATATACTTGAGATGAGTAATTTGGATGATTATATAGTAGTTATGTAGTTTGGACTTTTATATTATACACTTGAGATGAGTGGTTTGTATTTCAGTACTTTTATTTAAATTGCTAATCTCTAGATGTTTGTTTTAATTTAATTTTCAAGCAGCATAGTTACATGTACTATGTAAATTAACAAAGAGTAAACAACAAAGTTAAATTAACAATATTACACTGAGTAGATAACACATAAGTAGTAATAATAACAAGCTGACTGCATAAAACAAGACTTACACGTAAGGGAAATAACAACACAATGAATCGGTGACGCTGGTTAGAGAATGGAGCATGCGAGCATGTCCTTCTAGTATTATTCTCAGCAACTCTAATAAATTAATAAGTGGATAAACAACCAACCAAGCTCGATTGTCACTTTAGAATATCTTGCCCTCTACTATGCTTATAATCTCACAATTATAATGGACAAGAATATGAACATAACTCTTTGTCATATTCTCAATAAAATTTTTATAGTCAATCACTCAATTTTTCCAATATGATACAATCCTGAGTTGGGAGCTATATTTATAATTAAGGAGCAATTGAAAATTGAGTTAAATAGATTTCACTCTGGTAAGACATTTTATGTAGAAGTCAATTCGAATATACTTTACACTGTTTCAGACACATTAAGGGTGCATTTGGTTTCAATTTTTCGGTTTTCAGTTTTTAGTTTCCAGTTTTCAATTTTTGTGAAGGAAAAACTGAAAAAACTGAAAACTGAAAACTGAAAACTGGAAAATAGCAAAGCAAACACACCCTAAGGGGCCGTTTGTTTTCAATTTCCAGTTTTCAGTTTTTATTTTCAGTTTTCTAGATTTTATTAAGGAAATGATGAAAATTCTAAAAACTACAAATTCCAGTTTTTAGTTTTTTCCTTCACAGTTTTCTGAAAACTGGAAAACTGAAAACTAGAAATTAAAAGCAAACAGCCCCTAAAATAGTCTGACACAACAGTCCTAAGTTGATGCAAATTGACTTTTTTACACAATTTGACCACCCTAACATGATGTGACCTATGCATGTGACAGCTTTACGTGGCACCTATACAAAGTCAATTTAAATCAACTTTCTTGCTTTTTTTATAATGAAATTTAGAACTTTAAGCAAAAGTTGATTTAAATCAACTTCTAGTTAAAAAAAAAAAAATGTAACCAAATAAAAAAGTACGGGAATTATGTAATTAGGTATTTTTTATTTTATTTATGCAAAAAAAATTGTAGAAACTAGAGGTAATACATATTTTTTTTACAGAATTAAAATAAAAAAGTACTAGATTACACGCATCCCTTACTTTTCATTTGGTTACATATTTTTCCTAATTTTATTTAATAGAAATCGATTTAAATCTTCTTTCGCATAAAGTTCAGGATTTCATCCGACATTATACAGAAGTCAATTTAAAATCAACTTTAGAGAGAAGTGTAGACTTTATCAATGTAACAGGAATAGTGTAAAGTTCATTTAAATCAATTTTTGTAATGCATGTCAGATCAGTAAGAAGTCTATTTGAATCGACTTCAATATTGTAGAAATCTACTTAAATCGACTTCTGACATTACTCTCACAATGTGTCAGAAATTGGTTATAATTGACTTCCTAAGTTGATTTAAGTCACCTTTGAGCAACTACTCAAATCTGTTGTTTATTCTTTGCTAATTTATGCAGTACATGTAACCACGCTACTTGAAAGAAACAACAAAAGATTACACAATTTACATAAAAGTGCTAAAATTCAAAATCACCAATAGAAAACAAAAAAGTTAATAATATATAATCATAATAACCATATAATCATCCAAACTACTCATATCAAATACATAATATAAAAGTCCAAAGTACATAATTAGTATACAATCACTACTCAGATCAAATATATAATATAAAAGTCCAAAACACATAATCACTATATAAATATAATCACTACGTGCCTTGCCTAGTGCATCTAGGGCATCAATGTGACTCTCGGTGACACAACAGCAATACATAATCTCTCATACAGGCTTGGCCTGTACCTACTTCTACTCTTGCTCCTGATTCTATCGTTGCTTTTCCTCCTGCTCTTGTTCCTCCTCCTGGTCCTGGTCTAGCTCCTACTATTTGAGATGAGTAGTGATTATATAGTGATTATATACTTTGGACTTTTATATTATGTACTTGAGATTAGTAGTTTGGATGACTATATGGTTATTATGATTGTATATTAAGTATTGTATATATTAAACTTTTTGTTTTCTATTAGTGATCTTACATTTCAACACTTTAATGTAAATTGTGTAGTCTTTCGTTATTTGTTTTAAATAGTGTGGTTACATGTAAATTGACAAAGAGTAAGCAATAGATTTACACTAAGAAAGAGTAGATGCTCAAAGATGACTTAAATCGACCTAAAAGTCGATTGCAATAGATTTTTACGTATTGTTAGAGCAATGTCAAAAATCGATTCAAATAGACTTTCTATTGTTCCTGGCACATTGATAAAATCTAACACTTCTCTCTAAAGTTGATTTAAATCGACTTCTGTGTAATGTCGAATGACATATTGAACTTTATGCGGAAGTTGATTTAAATAGACTTCTATCAAATAAAAACAAAACAAATATGTAACCAAATGTAAAGTAAAGGATGTGTGTAATTTGGCATTTTTTTATTTTAATTCTGTGAAAAATCCAAGTAATGCAATAGTTATTGAAATTATTGATCGAAATTTGTTAAAATTTAAGAAAGTTGATTAGATAAGTAAAAAGAGTAAACATCATTTATCCAAAAGTTGGAAATGATATCATATTATTGTGCCAAAAGTACTTTGCTGCTTAGTATTAGCCACTACTTATATTTAATTTATTTATCACCTTACAACTGTTAATCTTTGAATACTAATAATAATAATAATAATAATAAGAGCTCCTTATCTTCAGTAAAAATCCTCATCGAGCCCTGATATTGTAAGAAGCACAAGAAAACGCAATTTTGGCCAGAATCTTTGACGATGGGGATAATCTCTGACCCAAGAAATGATAGGATGACGTCTATCTAGCCATTTTGTTAATATTATTATTTGGCATCACCAGTAATCTTCACAAGAACACAAGCCGTTCTCAAATCTGTGAAACCTGTTTGCATCTCTCACCACAAATACAATCTTCAGAGCCTTTGACAGACCCTTAATGAATGTATGGCAATCACCACACACCCTCAAGTTTTTGAAAATCCTAATCATCCTTTCTCCTTTCCCCGCACCACGAACCAAAACCAACCCGATAGCCAACTTCTCGCTATGATACCTCAAGCTCTCCACCTTTGACTCCTCCTCAACGTCATGCAATGCAAAGTTCACGTTGTGAACATACCCTATTTCTTCTTTCATCCTCTTCTCCATTTCCTTCAACACTTCATGAATTTTCTCTATGAGTGGATGTGTGCCATCCCCATTGTAGAAAATGTGGATTTCCTTGTCTATCTCTACCCAACTACGCCCTGCCTCTTTCTTCAATCCCTTCTTCTTCACTTTCTCTCTTATCTTCTCGCTCTCATTCCAATATCCTGCATCAGCATAGATGTTTGACAACATGACATAGTTGACTGGATTATTACCATCCAATCCAAATAGTATCTCTCCCACCTGTTCCCCCATATCCACGTCCCCATGCATTCTACAAGCACTTAGTAATGTCTGCCATATACCCACATTTGGTTTCATTGGCATTTTCTCGATGAGATTCTTAGCTTCCTTTAAGCGTCCTGCACGCCCGAGGAGATCGACCATGCAAGCGTAATGCTCTACTTGTGGTTTGCTATGCTGATTGCTGCAGAAACTGGAGAAGTATTGCTGACCTTCTTTGATGAGTCCAGAATGGCTGCAAGCTGAGAGCACGGCTAAGTACGTCACACTGTCAGGTTCGATTCCCTGAACTTGCATTTCATTGAAAAGTTTTACAGCCTTATTACCAATACCATGTTTTCCATAACCAGTGATCATAACTGTCCAGGAAACCACGTTTCTTGTTGGCATCTCTCGGAAAAGTGCATCCGCCTCATCTGTTAATCCGCATTTCATGTACATATCCAATACCGAATTAGCCACTGATGTTTCTAAACTGTATGGGACCTTGATGGCATAAGCATGCATTTGCTTCCCCTGCTCTACAAGGGCAAAATCAGCAAATACTCCTACGAGACTCGAGAGAACAAACCCATCAATCTTATGTCTGCTCTCTCTCAACTGCTGAAACAAGTTCATGGCTTCTGGCAAGTTGTCTTCTTGAGCATAACCCAGAATAAGCGCGCCCCAAGATACCACATTCTTCTGTTCAATTTGCTCAAACACCCTCCTAGCTTCATCCATGTGCCTACATTTGACATAAAAATCAACAAGAGCACCAGCAACAGTTGATTGAGTCAAGTATGGAAATCCTTGTCTGATCAATGCAGCATGTATTTGTGATCCTTCCCCTACTGCACCAATAGAACTACATGCCTTTAAAGTGCTTGAGTATGTATATTCATCAGGAACCGTCCCCTTCTCTTGCATTCTCCTAAACAGATTCAAAGCCTCTTCACCATTTCTTTCATGAGTGTACCCTGCAATCATTGCATTCCAACTCACAACATTCCTCACCGGCATCACATGGAACATCCGAGCCGCCTCACCAACCCGTCCACATTTGGAGTACATGTCAATGATGGAATTTCCCACAATGGGCACCCACTCAAAATTAGATTTTGCACAAACCCCATGAATCTGCATCCCATTCTCAGGGACACCCAAAACCCCTGAAGCTTTTAGGCCAGTAGAAAGTGTGAACTCATTAGGCTTAACACACGAACGACCCATTTTAGAGAACAACACCAAAGAGCCTTTGGCATCACCATTTTGCAGATAACCACACATCAGAGCCGTCCAAGACACCACATTTCTTTGGGGCATTCTATCAAACACCAAACACGCCAAGTTCAAAGTGCCACATTTCGCGTACATATCAATGAGATCATTGCTCCAAACCAAATCAAACCCTAACCCAAGTTTCTCCACAAACCCATGTAGCTGCTTTCCCTGATCGATCAAACGGTTCCTTGAACACTTCTTCAAGGCCTCACTGAATAGGTAACAACACATGCTTTACATGGGAACGAGAACCGCGCAATTTCTCGTACGAGAACTTGAGAATCGTTTCGTCCCCGCGCTGATAAACTGCGCGAGGATATCAGAACTGAAGAGAATTCACGCACAAATCGTTAAACTCTCACTATCACAGAGCAACTTTCTGGTCACAAAAATGTTGGATGCATGCGAAAAATTCGGGGATTTAGGTTACGCCACGTTGCTCTTCGAGCAACTCGTGGAGCCAAATGTGTTCTCGTATAACGCTATGATCAGAACCTTCACGCGAAATCACCAACACCACCTAGCAATCACGCTGTTCAAGCGAATGCTCAGAGACGAAAGAAAATATGGTAAAGTTCCGATTTTGCCCAACGAATTCACGTTCCCGTTTGTGATAAGGTCGTGCTCGGTGCTCCAGTGGAACCGTCTTGGTGACCAGCTTCATGGGCATGTTTGGAAATTTGGGTTGAAATCAAATTCTGTAACTGAGAATGCACTGATTGACATGTACACAAAATTTGGTGAACTGGGTAATGCAAACAAGGTGTTTGAGGGAATGTGTGAACCAGATGTTGTTTCTTGGAATGGCTTAATATTTGGGCATGCTAGGTTGGGGAATATGGAGATTGCAAGGAAGCTGTTTGATGAAATGCCTTGTAGGACAATTGTGTCTTGGACAACGATGATAACGGGGTACTGTGGAATAGGTTGTTATGGTGATGCATTGGACATTTTCAGGAGGATGCAAATGGCGGGTATTGAGCCTGATGAGATTAGTGTTATGGCTGTTTTGCCTTCTTGTGCACAGCTTGGTGCTCTTGAGGTTGGCAAGTGGATTCACATGTACTCGGATAAGAAAGGGTTTTTGCAGAAGACTTGCGTGGTCAATGCACTGGTTGAGATGTATGCTAAGTGTGGTTGTATTGATGAAGCTCAGGGGTTGTTTGTTCAGTTGGTTGAGAAGGATGTGATTTCTTGGAGTACTATGATTGGAGGATTGGCTAATCATGGGAAAGCTCATGCAGCAATTGAGCTCTTTCAAGATATGCAGAAGGCAAAAGTCACTCCTAATGTGATAACTTTTGTTGGGGTTCTGTCAGCTTGTGCTCATGCAGGTTTATGGAATGAGGGTTTGAAGTATTTTGATGTCATGAGGGGGGATTATCATATAGCTCCAGAGATTGAGCACTATGGTTGTTTAATTGATCTTCTAGGACGTTCTAGTTGGCTTCAACAGGCTCTTGACACCATATTGAAGATGCCAATGAAGCCAGATTCAAGGATATGGAACTCTTTGTTGAGTTCTTGCAGGATTCATCGCAATCTTGAGATTGCTAATGTTGCTATGGAACAGCTTTCAGAGCTTGAGCCAGAGGAATCTGGGAACTATGTTTTGCTAGCTAACATACATGCAGAACTTGGCAAGTGGGAAGGTGTATCAAATATTAGGAAACTCATAAGAAGCAAGGGGATTAAGAAAACCCCCGGTTGTAGCTCGATTGAGGTTAACAATGTGATTCAAGAATTTGTATCAGGTGAAGATGCAAAACCCTTTTCAAAAGATGTATTTTGGATCCTACAAATGCTGGTTTTACACCAAACTAGAACTCATGACTTGATTGAAGTTGTAGCTGAAGATGCAAGTCAATTTCATTATGAAATTTAATGAGGTTCGCTTTTTGGTCTTTCCGTTTATTGAGATTGCATAACTAAATTTAATTGCATTGGCCAGAGAATTTCATAAGGCGTTCACTTTGCAGAAGTGATGGATCATAGTGATGGCAGATAGTGTCAAACCAAAACTGTTACTACTGGCAAGTTGAGCTAGTTGAATCATGAATTACACTCTTAGTTTTGCTTTCAATATTGAGTAGGTTCAGCTCAACATGAAAATAAACACAAATTGCAAATTAAAGATGGCAAGGCCATATGATCCTCGTGAAAGCTAAGGGTCTACCTATAAAGTAGCCAAATCAATCCAATAGTTATCACGTAGCAACTATTTTCTTACTCTGCACCACATGAGATTAAGCAGCCGAGGTCTATGATGTTTGATCAGACGGCACAATGCGTCTGTATACAGCCTGGAAAGTTTGTCCACCATTTCGAGCAACTTTTTGGCCTTCTTCAGTTGCAGAACTCAAAAGCTTCACTACCGGATCTGCTTCAAGCTCTTTCTCAGTCAGGGCTTCGAACATGGGGTGATTCTCCAGACAAGATTTCATCCAGTCCCCAAGTTCTTCTACATCTGTAATTGTGTATATAATACCACCAACCTCAAGAGCATAAGCATACTCATCTAGCAAGAATGGACTGATAACCCTACGGCGATGATTCTTCTCTTTAAAATGAGGATCAGGAAACAAGAAAAACATTTTTGAGAGTTGTCCTTTCTCAAAATAATTAGGAATGTACTTCATGGAGTTAGTCCGCACCACAGAAACATTTTGGTATTGACCTGGATTCGCTACCCTTAAAGATGAAATTCGTTCCTTAACATACTCAGTCACTTTATCTCGAAGTTCCATTCCAATCATCAGTGTTTCTGGGAAAAGTGTTGACAGACTGATGAGCAGCCCTCCAAAACCACAGCCAATATCAGCAAACTGGATCTTTTTGGAACCATCAGCTTGATCAGACGAGGGAAAGAAATGAGGGTAATGGAGGGAATAGTCAAACTGACTGGGGGATATTGGCACAGGGAAGTGAGAGTCACTCAGTGGATTGCTGTGTGCTCGTGCTCGATAGAAGCGCTTCCGGGGCAAACCAGTTGACTTGCTGATAGTTGTGTTTACCTTGGTCTCTGGCATGTCTATTCATTCAAACTGCAGGATAGCAAATGCTAAAATTTTGATAATAAAGACCATATAGTAGTAATTGATAAAGCCATATATTTTCTACTATAGAACCTAAGTACAAATACCGGGCAGAAAACTTTTAGTCAAATAACAAGGCTCCATATATTTTCATGTCATTTAGTTTCAATCAGGTATCTCAGCTTGCTGATCAACAATAAAACCATAAATATGCCAAGAGCAGACATTGACATCAACTCGATTGAAGATTGAAGTTGAAATATGAGTTTCGTCTAATGAACTAATCTGAGATATCTGTATAAGCATGGCACAAAATTCATGCTCAATTTTCATTGTCTTAAAATTCAATCTGTTGTTTACTTATTTTAAATATGTCGAGATGATTTAAAAGCTTAGGTATCAGTGAGATTACAATCATGAATATAGAAGAGAAAATTAAATAAGAAATGCAGGTTCAACCAGAACTGAAATGTAAAAGAGTTTGAAATAATTTAAAATAAACTACATATAAGTAAACTAGAACATAATACTGCTCACATTACCAAAAAAATATAATACTGCTCATATATATATATATATATATATATATATATATATATATATATATATACAAACTTATCAGATATTACAGAAGGGATCAAAATAAAAAAAGGTTACATATTTGATGGAAAAACAACTACGAAGTGAGAGTGATTAGAACAAACGGCAATTGAATGATGTAGGAATTGAGGCGAGCACCTGGTGTGCGTGCTACCATGCATCACATAACATTCAGTTCGCAAGGAGCAACACAAATGGAAGCTCAAGTTCAGCTTATCGAAGTGAAAATACGAGAACTAAAACTCGCTAAAGAGAATTTTCAATCGCAAATTCTTTTTATCACTAAAAAATCACCAAAAACAAAATTGACGGTTTCAGGATTAACGGGATTACCTAAGAGAGAGGTTGGGGGAGAAGAGTATTGAGCTCGCCGAAGCTGTTAATGCTTCCGGTGACTTCACTGGGCTTGCGGTTGGTGGTAGAACTTTCAGCAGCAACCCAAAGGAAGGAATAGGGTGAAACAAAGAGAAAGAAAGAAAGCAATGTTTTGAAGCAGCGAAGAGGGTGGGAATGGGAAAGTGGAAACAACGTGTTTGGGCCCCGCGTGATCTTGGACCTGAACATGGAATGGGCTTAGAAACATTGGGCCTGTAATCTTTGTTTTTGTACCCTGTTCGAACTTCTGAGAATGTATATGTGAAACATTGGCCTCTTAATCACGAGAACTCGTTACCAAAAAAGGAAAAAAAAATCACAAAAACTAGTACAGTTAATAGCTAGTTAGACTCCTTAAATATCTAGCAGGGGGTTTGATTATTGATAATGTGTATGCAGAGGATTGTGGACATAGACAAAACCTACATTTGTAAATTTTACGTCTCGTGGGATTAATCACTTAAATAATCTTACATGCATGCATGCAAAATGATTAACAAAATATGTATGAATGTAAAATATAAATATGAATGTAGCTCTTCTAAAGTACAGTGTACACTCTAAATAATAGTGTATGAATAGATGAACACATTTACAATTTAGTGTGCAAATACTTGTGTTATATATATAAAGCCTTAATTTTATCGGTAATTGTTACAGTTGTGCACTTCATCTTTTAAACTACATCATATACTTTACTATCTAATGTGGACCTTGCACTTAGCTATGAGTAAAATCCCGTAAATAATAATAATAAAAAAAGATATTCCTATTCATGCTCATAAGGCAAATTATATTGGGGCCAAACTCTATTTATACAGACGAGGACGCACCAAAGCCCAATGCAAATTTAACGATTCAATTGTTAAGCTGACATTTAGTTGTTTATGTGATCATTAATTTCTTGATCGTTGTGGCTAATTATATAATGAGCGTCGATCATCCGTGTAAGTCTTAAGTTCCTATCTTTCACCCATCACTCATTGATCAGTTCTTTAATTTCATGAAAAAAAAAATAAAGAAAAAAAAAATTCTCCGGGCCTCAGCATAATTTTTGTTATTTATATAATTAAATATAGGAATGCATGGCTGAACGTTTGACAACCAAATTTCTAATCCAGGAAGGCTTGTCTTTTTTTCCTCAGAGGCCTAAAGAACACGTAAAAATTAATTGCAGCTCTCCATTTGCAATATCATGTCTTCAAAGATTTCTATATCCTGATTCTATACATCACTCTCATTATCTTCACCAAAATCAGTGCCCTAGCAACGTGTCCTCAAGATCAGATATTTGACTTTCATACACTCCAGGAGACATGAAAGTGCAACATCTATGAAGAAGTACATTTAGGGTTTGTTATTATTTTTCCCAACCTAACATATCTGATCATAATTTGTACAAGAAAGGGCACACTAGCTGATTCAAAGACAAGACTTTACAGCTGAATTATACAAATTAATAAGATTATTGGCTTCTATTAATACAAAGAATTATCCTATCATGACTGTACAAGAAACGTAAGGAAACGTGAATATGACACCAATATAATAGTTTGAAAGAGGAGACTTTTAATCTGCAATAACGTAGTTAAAAGTTTTGTTGTTTCTTCTATGCATTCCTCTTAGGTATATTATGAACATCTTTCTGTCCAAACAACTACCCATTGAATAATTGTATCCTTTTTGGAAACAAAAATCACGTTACGCCAATATCCCTGTTTTACTTTTCTTGTATCCTATAACTATTCCACCGTCAATCATGTATTTCCTTTTAGTATATTAAACAAAAGTTAGCTTAATGATCATGTCAATTATGAAAGGTCTATTGGTAAGCTGCAGCTCTAGTATTTTTATGCTGAAGTGATTGACAAGTAACGTATTGCCTATCACACATTGAGTTAGGGTTCTTCTTTACTTCTTCCATCTTTTCGTGACAAATGCCGTCAACTACTTCACCATTAATATCAACAAAGTCGTTGATAGATTTATAAGATATATTAATGTAATCTTGATGGAGAAAGATCATAGGTCTACTATCGTGTTCATTACGTAATTAGAGTATGATATCAATAATCAAAAAGCCTTAAACAGGAGATTCAACTTATGGCGATGTGTATCGAGAAGATCTCGTAACCAGAAGCAAAACTCACGTACGTCTATAAATTATGAAAAAGGTCTCATAGCTAGAAGCAAAACCCAATTAGTTGATAGATTTATAAGATATATTAAGGTAATCTTGGTGGAGAAAGATCATAGGTCTATTATCGTGTTCATTACGTAATTAGGGTATGATATCAATAACCATGAGGTGCTAACACAATTGGTAACTACTTGGGTTCTTTAAATATTTAATCAGGGGTTTGATTTTTTACGAAACGTATGGAGAGAATCTCATGGCCAGATGCAAAACTCATATCTATGAGCTTTAGATCTTAAAAGGATTAATTAATTACCACTTCCAATGACGGATACTTTGGGTTAGAAAAGAAAAGAGTATAACATCAATATTTAATTTGTTGTTTGAATGAATAGATAAAAGTACTTAAATAAATTCTGATTTTGTTAGATAACAACATGATTCATTGAATATGATTGCCCATGGGCGGAGCCAATGGAGTCTGGCCACGGCGTCCTTTGACTTAAAACAATGCTTCAATATTTGATAAATGTTATTCGGCATGAATTTTACTGTATAAAAATGTAACAAATGAATTTTTAATTAACAGAAATAAAGATATGTGAAAATACAAAGAATATAGGAATAAAAACAGTCATTTAAAATTTTTTGCAGAACCATGTCTGATTGTACAAATCCGTTTCATTTATAGCAACACGTGTTTTTCAAATTTTTCAAATAACCTTTGTAGATTACTTGATTTTAAAAGCTTATAAATATATTGAACTAGTACGATGCATGGAGTGATAATAAAAAAATAATTATTAATTATTATTAAAAATAAATAATCATTTATTTAAATATATTTTATAGAAAATTGTGTGTATAAATTTCTTTTGAAAATAAGTTAATAGATAAATAATTAAATAAATAAATAAAATATAAATGTATTATTCTATTTTATATCTTATTTTGAATATCATATTTATAAAGTTGAAAAAATCTCGATAGATAACCTTAAATAATAATAAATAGTCTATTTTATGAAAAATTTACACTTTTTGAAAGTTGAAACTGTTGAATAATAAAAAGAATAAGTAGACTTTACTATATCATAGGCCATGATAAGGATGACAATGAATATTCATTAGAGATGGACATGCTTCCGCCTCCCTCTCTGTCCGGATGGGTCCCCATCCCTTTCATGGGTCCCCATTTCTCATTCCCTGGAAAAGTTTGAATACATGTGGGCATTTGCTGATATTAAAAAAATTTCAAACAGATGAAAGTTTTTAAAATACTTTGAAATTCGAAACATAAATGTCCTCAATGATAAATATTATTAATGCAACATAATCCAAATTTAAGATAAAGATATATACATAATGCAAATCAAATAAAGATAATTAATAAAAATAATGAAGTGAATATTTAAATAATTTATATAAATGACGAATTAATGGATTCCATAGGGCAATGATCTCATTCCCCGTCCCTTTCCCATTTAACAAATAGGGACATTTGTTAGTACGGAAGTCCATGAGAATGGGGGGTTGAATCGTGATGCCTTTTTTATACCTTTTCGAAACTTTTGAAATTGAAATTTTATAGTGAAAAGCTATCAAGCGTTAGGCTTGAAGTGCAGTAAAAAATAGATTAAATTATTCAGAAAGTAACTTTCTGAGTTAAGCAGTGGATTGAGAATAATAGATAATAATCAAGATATTTTATACAAAGTCAAATGGTGAAAATAAAGAGATAAAGGATAAGAAGATACTGAACATAAGTTTTATATTGGTTCGACCAACACTTGCCTACATCCAGTTCTCAGTTACTACTGAATTTCACTAATCTTCCTCAATTCGAGGAGATGAAAACATCGGATAGTTTTTACAATAGCATTCCCAAGCTCTCACCAGTGACAGTAGACAACACCTACTGTCACACAAGTAGTTTTACCGTAGCTTCTTCAAGCTATTAATCTTTCGATCACTATTGGATTGAGGATATAGATGTTTAGTGTGTGATGTTTAGCTCAAACTATCTTGCACTCAAGTTTCTTTTCAAGTGGCTATTAAATGACAAATCCAAGATGACTTGAGTGACTTCTTTCTACTGATTCTTATTCAGAAGAACGTGTGAACAATCTGGTACTTAGAAAGAAGATTTTAATGTTCAGAGAAATTAGCAGTTATATTTCACAGAAGAATTCGAAAAAGTTTTTCAGCGTTTTAGCTGTCTTCTTCTTATCATCCTTGGAAGCTCAATCATCTCTATTTATAGATAGTCTCCCTTTGTTACCGTTGCCCTTAATCTTCTATCCAAGCGACATGTATCAAGCATCACATTGTGTCTTGGAAACATATAGTAGCTCGTCTGGTGTCAAAGCTCTTTTTTAGGAGCCGTTGATGAGTTGAGGTTTTTGAGGTCTATTAGAAATTACTTTTCTACTTTCTGAGCATGGTTTCTGAACTCCTTTATATGCTTTTCATAGTTGATCGAATGTGCTGAAAAGATGATGTGCCAGTTAAAAGAAACTGATTTGAATTTTGATTTTGAATTTCAAATTTAAACGATTTTCCTCCCTTTTTGTGAAACGAACTTTCTGAAGAGCACTGCTAGTTCCCTATTGATTCATTTATCTTCTGATCTTCAATTTTGGATTTTTGATGATGAATAATCCATGATTGTGATGATTGAAGATTGAGTAACACATTGCTTTCAGCTTTTGTGTATTATCTTCATTGTAGGTATTCTTTCTGAAATTCCTTGTTACTTTTTTACGACCATTTCCTTGGTTTTTGTTTTTATTTCGATGAGCTTTATTCCTTGATGCTTAAGAGCATATTTTGCTTCATATAATTTTCATTTCATTTACGCTTGTTCTCTTTTTACGAGGTATAATATGTTCACACATGCGAAGTAAAATTATTCTCGCTTAAATCCAACAGTGCACTTCAGAAATACCTATTAAGCTTAGTCAAGAAACTCAAGGTAGCCATTAGTCATTTTTCAAAGTATTTTCTTTAAATTGGCTTTGTTGTCATTTAAAACAATAAAGCTCATACTTTCTAAAGGATTCTGGAGTTTACAATCTCCCCCTTTTTTATGATGACAAACCAATTTGAAGAAAAGCTTTCAAAGAGATGTTAAAAGAAATAATATAGAGTATGATATGGTACGTTGCATTTTCTTTCAAAACATCATGATTCTTAAATCTCAATAAGTCCTTTTCTTAAGGTATGATTAGATATGTTCAAGAAAATTTTGAAACCTTAAGTTGACTCAAATCAGAGTTGTTTGGTTCATGATGATATTTTCTAATTTAAATTAGAGTGCTTCTTTAATTTGTATCACCAAAATACTAAAGCAAATATCATCGTTTCAGTCCAAATCTACCAATTAGCTTGATTTCAATCATAAAATGACTTCCTAACATTTAAGGGTGCTTAAATAAATGACAAATGGGTAAATTCTTTAAATAAATTTCTTATTCAGCACATTCCTTTTCTATGCCTCCTTTTACACTGATGCTTAAAGATGTATATATAATGAATCTTTTCAGTCATGTTATGAGAATGCCCAAGTGATGCTTATGTAATATGAAATGAATTATGGTAGTAGACACAACATGTTCTGTCATGCATTAGACTATATGATATGCATGACATGCAAATGTTTAAAGACATTTTGAAGACTTTTAAACTTCTTTTTGAGTATCTCCCCCTTGGTTTTACTCTCCTTATCTTTTTCAGCACAAGATTTTCATTTCTCATCTCCTCCTTTTATCGTTAGCAAAAAAAGAGGTGTGCTGGAAGTTGGGAACAACATCACTAGCCCCATTGTTACTAGCAAGAAATCATTAGAGGCGTCTTTGTGCCTGAGTTTTGAGCTTGTTGAGATGGATGTTGATATAGCATTGCTTTTTAGCCATAAGTGGAGTTTCAAGAAGCTTCAAGGTTCTGTTCCTTGAAGATGCTTCGAATATTGATGTTTCTTCTAATAACCTGGAAGAACGAGAATACTTGTTCCCATGTTTGAAGTTTATCTTACATTTCTCAATGTCTGCTGAATTATTTTCAGCATCTGCTGCAGTAACTTCCAAGCTTTGACACTTATTTTTTCATTCCAGATGCTTCTTTTTGAACTTATACGCTAATCTCTTTTTGGCTTAAGTTTGGAGTTGTGAAGGTAGAATACCCAAAGAAGTTCGAATAGTGAATGTCTTATGTAATTTTTTTTTTTAAAAAAAAAGCTTTAAGTTTAATAGACCTTTTAAAGTACAAAAACGATCTTTGGCTAAAGGTTTAGTGAATATGTCAGACACTTGGTCTTCAGTATTTATAAATATTAATTCAACATCTTATTTTTTAACATGATGTCTAATGAAATAATGCTTTATATCAATATGTTTTGATTTGGAGTGATAAGGGATTTTTAGCAAGATTTATAGTGCTAGTATTATAACAAAAGACAGGGATTTTGGAATACCTTATGTGATAATCTTCTAGCTGATTTCTGATTGATAGTATATGAGTACTTGATAAATATCTTAATATTCTTTTAGTGGCATTTAAGTGTGATTGCTTTCAGTTTGATTGAAATCTAGTACAAATCTCCACACTTAATTGGATGTCTGGTCTACTAGCTGTAAGATACAGTAGTGACACAATCATTCCTCTGTAACTACTTTTTGAAACTTTCTCGCCATTCTCATCAGTATCAATGGTTTGATATGGATGCATGGGAGTACTCATTGATATTACTTGATTAGATTCCATCCTTTTGTATTTTTATTTGCAAACCGAGAAAAAATTTTAGTTCACCCATCGTACTCATTTCAAACTCACTCTGCATTAGTTTTGAAAAATTTTCATAGAAAGAATGATCAAAGGCTCCAAATATGATGTCATCAACATATATTTGAACTATCAGAAAGTGATTTTTAGATTCAAGAGTAAATAGAGTTGTGTCAATGTGACCTCTTTTGAACCCATTCTTTAACAGAAAGCTACTTAACCGTTTATACCAAGCTCTAGGAGCTTGTTTCAAACTGTAAAGAGCTTCTATTAATTTGAAGACATGGTTGGTGAGGTCATTGTTTTCAAAACCCATAGGCTGCTTCACATATACTTCTTCAGAGAGGAAACCGTTTAAAAAGGCAGACTTGACATTATCTGGTAGAGTGTGAATCCCTTGTGGGCAACAAAAGCAAATAGCATTCTTATGGCTTCCAACCTACCTACTAGTGAAAAGGTCTCATCATAATCAATTCCCTCTTGTTGATTATAACCTTGAGCAACAAATCTTACTTTATTCCTAATAACTTTGCCTGCTTCATCCAATTTATTCCTAAATATCCATTTTGTTCTGATGATGGTTTTTCCTTTAGGTTTCTCTACAAGAGTCTAGGCTCTGCTTTTCTCAAATTGATCCAGCTCTTCTTGAATGGCCTCCACCCATCCTTTATCACCCAAGGCTTCTTCAATGTATGCAGGTTCAATGGTAAAGATTAAAGCACAGTTTGAAATATTTCTTAGGAATGATCAAGTTTTCACTCCCTTAGAAATACTCCAATAAGTATATTTGAGAAAGTATTTTAAGATCAGAAATTCCTTTATAGTTTCTGTACTTATAATTATCTTCAGTTTCTCTTTCATCATCAGGTTGCTCTTTTTCCTGTTCAGAATTATTACTTTGTGATGGGTTTGGTGTTCTGAGCATACTATCTGAAGTATTTGAATCTCGGAGTCTACCTTCTGAGGTCTAGATTTCAGAGTTTTGTTTAAGATTCAATCTTTCAAGAGCTTCTTCTAGATCATTTGAGTCATCTTTAAAGTCTTTCCTGAGCTCCTTGAACTTGATATGAATTGTCTCTTCCATGCATATCGTTCTTTTGTTGTATACCCTGTAAGCTATAGAGATAGAAGAATATCCTAGGAAAATACCATAATTAGATTTAGGATCAAACTTTGCAAGTCTGTCCCTATTGTTAAGTATGAAGCATGATTAACTAAATATGTAAAAATATGATATGTTAGGTTTTCTACCCTTCCATAGCTCATAAGGGGTCTTTTTGAGCATTGGTCTTAAAAAAATTCGGTTTTGTATATAACAAGATGTATTTATAGTCTCTGCCTAACATCCTTTAAATAAACTACTTTATAAAATTATTATTCTGGCCATCTCTTGTAAACTTCTATTTTTCCTTTTAGCAACCACATTATGTTGGAGAGTTGTAAGTGCAGAAAAATCATGGAGAATACCGTGTTTTTCACAAAACTCATTAAACATATGATTTTTAAATTCTCCTCCATGATTAGATCTGATGGAAATAATTTGTGAATTCTTTTCAGTACAAGTATGTTTTCAAAAACTTGGAATCTTTCAAACACCTCATCCTTAGAAGCTAGGAAGAACACAAAATCTGGTAAAGTCATTCACAATGACAAGGCAATATCTTTTTCTGGCAAGACTAGCAGTCTGAGTTGGACCGAAGAGATCCATATGCAGTAATTCCAATGGCCTAGTGGTTGATACTACATGTTTATTATGGAAAGAATCTTTGGTTTGCTTGTCTTTTTAACAGAAATCACAAGTTGAATCCTTTTCAAACCTAATCTATGGCAGTCCTTTAACAAGTTCTTTCTAAGATAACTCAGAAATAAGCTTTATGTGAGCATGCACAAGCTTCTTATGCCATAACCACTTTTCATCCATGAAGGATGTTAGACATTTTACATCTTGATCTTGAAGATCATCCAAGAGTAACACATAAGTGTTATCATGCCTTTTGCCGGATAATATAACTCATCCTGAGATAGGACCAACTATTTTGTAATTATGAGCATTAAAAATAACATTAAAGCCTTGATCATAGAATTGGCTTATGCTTAATAGATTGTGAGCCAGACCATAAAAAACTAATACATAAAAATTTTGGTGAGAATCATCCTTACCAATATTTTCAATACCTGTGACTTTTGTTTTTCCTCCATCAGCAAATTTTACTTATCATGAATTCTTTGGTTTGAGATTTTTAAACCATTTTCTAGATCCGAACATGTGTCTGGAGCAGCCACTGTCCATGTGCCACTTGTTGTCAGATTCTATATGTGTTCTCAAGCACACCTGTAATAAACACATTTTTCAATTTAGGTACCCAGACTTTCTTGGGTCCTTCTGAGTTAGTGTTATAAAGAAAGAGTTTTCCAACTCTTTTGACAGACTTCCTTTTCATGAAGCATTTGTCAAGTGGATGTCCCTTCTTATAACAAATAGTGCAAGAGACTTTCTTTCTTATTTTACTTAATTGAATTGCAATTCCTTTCCCTTTTTCCACTTCTTTATATCATAACCCAATTTTTTGAAAGTATGACCTTTGTCCTCCAAGTATTAGTACAAGATTTTTCGAGCCATTCGCCATTATTTCTATATCAGATTTTAGAAGTTTAACCCTTTTTTTTTCTAGTTTAGACATAATTTTTTGATTTTTCTCATTATCTTTTGAGACCTTGGTTCTTAAGGTGTTGAGTTCATTATTTTCCTTTATTAATTCCTCCTTTTTACTTCTCAGATTTTCAACTTTCGATTTAACCAATTAAAGTTCTAAAACAACCTTTTGGTGGTTGTTTTTAGATTAAGATAATGAGAGGAAATAGTTTGAGTATTTTCAAGCAGTTCTTCATATAATACCATTAATTCATCATATGATAGATTTTGGTTAGAGTTATTTACCTTGGATTCATCCTCCGAATCATAGCTGGCCATGAAGCATAGGTTGCATGGGCTTATGGGCTTTCTGCTCCCTTATTTTCTTTATGGGAATCACTCTATGTTACCAGTATTTCCTTTGTCTTGTTTAAGAACTTCTTATGTAGGCCCTTCAATTCAGGACATTCAGGTTTGAAGTGACCTTTTTCTCCGCAATTAAAGCAAATAATGCTTTCTAGTTTTATTTTGCCTTTCTTGTCCCTTTTTATGTCTTTTCTTCTTTTGAGCTTGCTTTTTCAGGGTCTTAACATCTTCCTTACTAACATGGAGGTCTTATTTCTATCATCATCTTCAGAGTCATCATTAGACTTGTTCTCTTCATCATAGGTTTTGGTGATTTCCATTGCCTTCCCTTTGCTTGACTTATGATGGAAGGATTTTAGGGCAATGAACTTGTTTTTTCTCATGGATTTACCATGCATTTCTACCAGTACCACCTCATGGGTTTAGAGAGATCCAATAAGTGCATCCAAGCCTACAGTTTGAAGATCTTTAGATTCAGTAATGACTGTTATTTTAGGCAGCCATTTTGTAGGGAGACTTCTTAACATTTTTCTAATAAGCTCAGTGATGGGTTGTATTTATGCACCCATTTCCCATCTTAACTATAAATATGTTTGCATTTGAATTGTACTTAATTGTTGGTTAAATTAGTGAATTTGTACTTTGTCCTCATTATGCATCATTCAATAAATTTGTAGTGGTTAGCACCATTTTAGTGAATATTCATATTTTGGAAGTCCTTTGTGCTTTTAATATCTTTTTGAGTGTTGCTTGGTAACACAAACTTCCAGGTTGATACATTAGAGCAGAAAAGGGAATTCAGCAACACTGATGACCGCCCAGGTGATGAATAGTGGAATGGACTTTTTAGTAAAGTCATTCAGGACCTCCCCGATGGTCAACAACCACTCAGGCGATCATTAGTTAAGTAACCAACGTCAGTGAGGCGCGATTTTTGCAGACGGAGCCCAATTCTTGATTGATAACCTATTAGGTCACAAGAACAAAAGGCAGAGGGTATTGGCTTCAGTTTTTATTTTTATTTTAACTCTTTCTCTACACCTTTCTTCATCTTCTCTCTCTCTTCTTCTCTTTTCTCTTTCTAAGGGTTCCATTGGTGAAGGTGCTTTGCCTTGGAGATTGTGGCAATGATTGTTACTATTATTTTCAGGTTCTTTTATCTTTATTGTTATAATCCTCTAGAGATGGACGAGTAGATTTATTTACTAGTGAAAGGGTTTCTGAATGGATTAGGATGGTATTTGAGACCCCTTTTTGTTATTAAATGCATTAGTTTTCTTAATGTTCTGCAGTTTCTATTTCTGTAATTATTGTGGTAATTGTTATAATCTTTATTGGGATAACTAAATTGGCGGTCGTTGTTTAGGGAAACCCCTTTGGGCATAAATTGATAGATCTATTAGTTTATGTTTAAGGGAGAACGTTAGAATTAACTTTCTGATTGGTAGTTAGGCTATAGCAATTGATTCATTAAATTAATGTGATTTCTAAATAAATTGAGATCTCGTTTACAAGTTATTTGCATTGATCAAATTCTAGAGGTCAATTGATCACTAGTAGAATTGACAGTAATTTGTTACTAATAGCCACCAATGGGTTTAATATTTGGTCAATGATAATTAATTTACAATCTTAGGAATACCTTGCACTAGTGTTTTCTTCATTGTTGTTATTACCTTTTAATTTAAATTGCTTTAATCTTAATTCTTCAAAACCCCCAATTTCTAATTGGCTAGCAACACTTTCTTGTGAGACGACCTGAGTTGTGCCCCTTTACTACACTTTTTATGCAACTTGGCACTTTATAAATTTTAATTTATTGTGAGTCGCGACAGCTCGCATCACTTAGAGTTAGAATATCGTTTGCCAAGACCTTTTAATTAATTTATGATATGCATAAACCTTGTGGTCATATATATCATCAATGCTTTCCTGATCAGCCATTTTAAACAATTTATACTAATGGACCGGCATGTTGATCTTTGTCTCCTTGACTTGATCAATTCTTTCATGCAACGTGAGCAATCTATCTCATATTTCTTTTACTGTATCACAAGCAATAATTTTATCATATTCAACCTTACTTAGTGCACAGGTGAGTAGATACTTAGCTTTGGAGTTTAGTTGAATCCTAGCTTTATGTTGATTTGTTCATCTGCTTCTGGGGACTTTTCTTGATGTGAAGGGTGCGCCATTTGTTGCGAGGACCTTTTCAGTTGGAATATAGTCATCTTCTTGGATTATTTCCCACAAATCAAGATTTGATTATTTTATGAGCAACTCCATGCGATCTCTCCAATAGGCATAGTCTCCACCATTGAAGAATGATGGTCTGTTGATCAAGTGACCATCGCCTATATGAATTCTTTTTGCCATTTTTCTTTGGATCTTTGGCCTCTACTGTCGTTATAATGCTTAACCCCTTAGAGACCAAGCTTTGATGCCACTTGTTGGTAAAGAAGTGCATGAGAAGGGGGATAAATCGTGCTACATTTTGAAACTGAAATTTTATAGCGAAAATCTATCAAGCATTGAGCTTGAAGTGCAGTAGAAAACAAGTTAAATTATTCAGAAAGTAATTTTTTGAGTTAAGCGGTTTGTGTAAATGGATTGAGAATAAGAGATAATAATCAAGATATTTTATGCAGAGTCAAATGCTAAAAATAAAGAGATGAAGGATAAGAAGATATTGAACAGAAGTTTTATACTGGTTCGGCCAACACTTGCCTACATCCAGTTCTCAGTCACTACTAAGTTTCACTAATCTTCCTTAACCCGAGGAAATGAAAACTTTGGATAGTCTTTACAATAGCGTTCCCAAACTCTCACTAGCGACAATAGACAACACCTACTGTCACACAACAAGTAGTTTTGCCATAACCTCTTTAAGTTATTAATTTTTTTTATCACTATTGGATTAAGGATATAGATGTTTGGTGTGTGATGTTTAGCTCAAACTATTTTGCACTCAAGTTTCTTTTCAAGTGGGTATGAAATGACAAATCCAAGATGACTTGAGTGACTTCTTTTTACTGATTCTTCCTTGGAAGAACGTGTGAACAATCTAGTACTTAGAAAGAATATTTTAATGTACAGAGGAATTAGCATTTATATTTCACAGAAGGATTTGGAAAGGTTTTTCAGCGTTTTGGCTCTCTTCTTCTTATTATCCTTGGAAGCTCAATCATCTCTATTTATAGATGGTCTCCCTTTGTTACCGTTGCCCTTGATCTTTTAACCAAGCAACACTTGTTGAGCATCAGATTGTGTCTTGGAAACATAATTTAGAATAGTAGCTCATCTGGTATTAAAGCTCTTTTTTAGAAGCCGTTGATGAGTTGAGGTTTTTGAGGACTATCAGAAACTACTTTTCTACTTTCTGAGCATGGTTTCTAGACTTCTTTATATGTTTTTCATAGTTGATCAAAGGTGCTGAAGAGATGAGTGCCAGTTAAAAGAAATTGGTTTGACTTTTGATTTTGAATTTCAAATTTAAACGCTTTCCCTCCCTTTTTATGAAGCGAATTTTCTAAAGAGTGCTACTAGTTTCTTGTTGATTCATTTGTCTTTTGATCTTCAATGTTGGCTTTTTGATGATGAATAATACACAATTGTGATGATTAAAGATTGAGTAACACGTTGCTTTCAACTTTTGTATATTATCTTCATTGTAGGCATTCTTTTTGAAGTTTCGTGCTACTTTCTGATGGCCATTTCTTTAGCTTCTTGTTTCTGTTTCGATGAGCTTTATTCCTTGATGCATAAGAGCATATTTTGCTTGATATAATTTTCACGTCATTTAAGCTTATCCTCTTTTTACAAGGCATAACATGTTCACATATGCAAAGTGAAATTATTCTCGTTTAAGTCCGATAGTACATTTCGGAAATACCTCTTAAGCTTAGTCAAGAAACTCAAAGTAACCATTAGTCGTTCTTCAAAGTATTTTCTTTGAATTGGTTTTGTTGTCATTCAAAATAATAAAACTCATACTTTTTGAAGAGTTCTAGAGTTTACAACATTACCATGTCCCCATGAAGACTAAACATATTCTCATTCTCGTCCCTATTGCGAGCAATCTCGCAGGTACTCGATTTAGCGGTATTTTTTTGTCATCTCAAGCCATTTATATCTTTTTAATAAGTCAATTTTAAAATATATATTACAGTTAATGTGTTACAATTAATAAAAAAAGTCATAAATAATAATAATTTATGTAGTTTTTTAAAATTACATATGGGTTGTAGTTTTAGCTCATTATCAACTTAAAAAAATATTATAATATCATTTTATATAATTATATAATAGTTACATATAGTCAATAAATTTTTTATTAATTATAATATTTTTTTATTGTAACATAATTATAATAATTTTGTTATCATTAATTAATATTATAATAATTATACATATAAAATCTTAATGATATAATAATAATACAATCAATTATCATTTTTTATATTATTTTTTATTGTTTTAATTTTAAATAATTTTGATTAAGATATTTTGTAGAGTATTTTTATTGTGCTAATAGAA
This sequence comes from Dalbergia cultrata, assembly GCA_031216105.1. Lineage (NCBI taxonomy): Eukaryota > Viridiplantae > Streptophyta > Magnoliopsida > Fabales > Fabaceae > Dalbergia > Dalbergia cultrata. The sequence continues at coordinate 34,142,493 of CM062349.1, read as the reverse complement.
GAGAGATATGAAGGATTGACTGGAAAAAATTAATTAATGATTACAAGATAAATTAAATTAAAAAACTTACTTTAAATATTAATATTGTGAGAATGGTAAGACATAATTTTCTCTATAAATGAAACATAGAAAATTTTTCATGTAATGAGTTGCAAATATTATTATTATTATAGATAGATTATAGATATAGATTATAAATTAGTAAAAACATAATAATCCTAATTTATGTAGTTTTTTAACATCACATATGGGTTATAGTTTTAGTTCATTATCAACTTAGAAAACATATTATAATAGCTTTTTATATAATTATCAATAGTTACACATGGTCCATAAAATTATCGTTAATTATAATAGTCTCTTTTTTGTGCTACTGTAATTATAATAATTTTTTACTGTTAATTAATACTATAATAATTACACATCTAAAATTTTAATGACATAAGAATATGTTCACTTATCATTTTGTTTATATTATTTGTTATTATTTTCATATTAAATAATTTTAAATGAGATATTTTATAGAGTATTTTTATTGTGTTAATGAAAAAGAGATATGAAAGTGTGATGGAAAAAATTAATCAATAATTAAAAGGTAAATTAAATTCAAAAACTTACTATAATTACTAAGATTATGAAAATGGTGGATCATAATTTTCTCTATGAATGACATATAGAAAGCTTTCCTTGTAATAAGTTTTAAATATCAATATATTATAGATATATTATAGATTATATATTATAAGTTAGCAAAAAAAAAAAAATAATCCTAATTTATGTAGTTTTTTAACATCACATATGGGTTGTAGTTTTAGTTCATTATCAACTTAGTAAACATATTATAATATATTTTTATATAATTATATAATAGTTACACATGCACAATAAAATTATCATTAATTACGATAGTATTTTTTTGTGATAACATAATTATAATAGTTTTGCTATCATTAATTAATACTATAATAATTATACATATAAAATTTTAACGATATAATAATATGGTCAATTATCATTTTTTTATATTATTTGTTATTATTTTCAAATTAAATAATTTTGAATGAGATATTTTGTAGAGTATTTTTATATATTGTGTTAATGAAAAAGAGATATGAAGGTATGATTGGAAAAATTAATCAATAATTAGAAAATAAATTAAATTCAAAAACTTACTTTAATTATCAAGATTGTGCAAAATGGTGGGTTATAATTTTCTTAATGAATGACACATGAAAAAATTTTCATGTAATGAGTCTTAAATATTAATATTATTATAAATAGATTTTAGTTTTGGTCCCTATATTTATTTTTTGGTTTTGATTTCATTTTTTTTAATGTTGGGTTTTTGTCCCTGTTACTTTAGCCCAATCATATTTATATACAAGGATTAAAAAAAAGAATTTTAAAATATTTGCTTGGATCAAATTTAAATTTTTTAACATTTGTAAATACTAAATGTATATTCTCAAATATTTATACAAATGGAAATAAAAACAACATGGATCAAAACCAAAATTTGAATAAACGAAAAATTGCACCAAATTAAATCATTTATTTTATGTAGAGACGAAAATAAAAATTTACTACTTTTAATAACTAAAAAGCTATTTCAACCTTAGCCGATTTTATATTTGAACCCTAAAACAATTAACTTTTTGCATAGAATAACATGAGAATTTTTTTTTTTTTTTTTATACTTCCGTATCTATCCGATTCTTGAAGTGTAAAAATTCAAGTTTGTATTGACAAGAATAGCCAAAACAGTGTTTGGATTTATGCTCCTATGTGAGACAATCTCTCAAATAATAGTTTCAGAAGGCCATAAACCACTTTGTGTTGTTTAGACAAACTAAATATGAATTAACTAAGAATCCGTGACCTCTTTTAGCAAAAATCTTAGAGGGGGGATTTTAAGGTTTTTCTCCTCTTTTTTATTTTTTACTATGATACGACGGTTTTTATTTGATACATACGTACCTTCCTTTCTTTTTATTGATTTTCTAAATTATCCCTCCTCTCAACAAGGATTAATTAGACCCAAACCCCATACTTTTAGACTCGAACATTCTTTTATCGTATCAACACCTTGTATATTGTTGATTTGTGTTTTGAATCCGCAATAAAAGTTGCCTTACAGAAAAAATCAATCTTATAGCATGATGCACGTACGATAAATGGACAAAAAGATATAAGACAAGATAGAGGCTCGATGTAATTGGATTATGACCAAAAGCCAAAGAAGGCTCAATGTTAGATGTCGAAATTGTTTTGAGTTTTGATAGTGCTGGCATATATAATAAAACCCTAATAATAGCTAGAGCAGAGTATATTTGAAGCTTTAAGATTTTGACGTGCTCGTTTGTTATTTAGCTAGAGCGCATATGTTTGTCAAAAGATATATTTGCTAAAGTGAAGAACAAGTAAGCTAAACTGATCGAGTCTATCCGTTATCGTTCTTGTTTCCTAGCTCTCCTTCCAGAATCTTGCATTGTTTACAACAACTGCTTCTGTCATGATTAATCAATGTTGACCAAAGATTATTTCAAAAGAGATTTTTTCTAATTAGAAGTTAGTCTAAACCATCACATTTATCATGAGTCAGACTTACATCCTCTGGGAGGAAGAGATTTCTTACTCTACATGCTACAGTAACCATTGACGGATGTTGGAAAAAGAGAAGAGATTTTTTTCCATTTATTAGTGTATGCATTTGTTAAGCAGCCGAAAAAGTCAATAAAAAGAAAAAAGAAAAAGAAAAAGTAGGCAACCCCTTGCTGGATGTGGAATTGTTGCTGCATTGTAGTTAACTAGGGAGTTAAAAGAGCCAATTAGATATACTTGATCCAGGAGGATTTAATCTAATCTAAATTTATCGATGTATATGTCTAATGAGTGAAAAGGGGTGATATGTATTTATGTGAACGTGTTGTTTTTTGTTCTATTTTCTGGCTTAGATGTAGTTTTATTCTGCAAAGGCTTGAAATCTTCTCGTTTGCATTATATATATATATATATTTGCTCCTCACTTCACTTTGTTTTGTGGGTTGAGCATCATATTTGGTTTAACTATCAAAAGAATAAGCCTCACTAAAAGTTTATAAGTATTATGTAGTGTTATATAGTATACTATATGTGAAACCTTGAGAAACTCGACAATTAATTTTTGGGTTTATTAAGCTCCTTTTTTTTTTTTAAGTCCAACAGCTAAGCACGCATATATTTTATTTATTTATTGCAACAGTATCCTTAGTTTTTATAGTAGAAAAAGTCTCATGAACAATCTTTAAGTAAAGAACAAGAATTTTATATATATATATATATATATATGGCAGGATGTTCTCATGATTGTCAATTGCTCGGACCATGGTACTCAATCGGTAGTCATATACGTCCAACAACTACTGCTTCTTTGATGGCTATTTATACGCAAGCAAAGTTGGGGTGTTAATTGAAAGAAGAATAATGAAGCAGAATTTATTATTCCATGAGTCATTGGCTTTATATATAGCTAGTATACATGCATGCACGTTTAATGTATTCACCGAAACAATATCTCAGCAGCTTAAAATTTAGTTGAAGTTTGCAGAACTGAAATTTGTTTAGGTGATGGTTCTAAATTGCGGTGTACAATTGCAATTGTGACCGAATACTATTGTTCTTGTGTCCTGTATAACCACATCCTAGTGACAATTACGGCCATATTAATAGCATTTTTAATTTCTGCATATCAGCACAACTGCGACCACAATCCCAATTTAAAACACTGGTGTAGATTAATTAGTGGATGGAGGACTAACATCTCATATATGAATTGCCTTTTTGAATAGTTTCATCCATCAAACATTCATATATATATGTTTTTAATATGATATCACAAGGATATTGGTACTCTTTTGAATTTAAGAGTTATGGTTTAACCATGAGTATTTAAAATATTAATAAATTTAGTTAATGGGATATAACAAATTTTCAGCCACAAGTTACTTTAAAGTTATCAGTATATATGAATTTTATAGGTTATCAGAGAAATTACTGAGAAATTTTTACCTAGTATACTTGAGTTAAAAATTGGGCGTATCAAATAATCAGTTCTGAGGGCACAGTATGAACTTAATTACCTTTAACTGAGTTGATACACGTACATTAAACTGAAATTCAACTACCTTCCTCACTGATCATCAACAGCAAGCCAATTATATCACTAAGAGTTGAGTAACTAAGATAGATATTACAACTAGTAAAAGTTAATTTAATTGATAATGAGAACTCATTGTTAAATAGCATTTTAGATAGAAAATAAATCAAAACTAAACTCATTAGTTGAATCCTTACCAGCATAAGTTTTAAACAATTTGCCTATCACCCAGGAAGTCCCAATTATTTTGTGTTTTGCAGCTTCAACGAAAAGATTAGTTGATGTTTTCAGAACAGGTAAACTTGAAGATGACATCCAAATTAGATTATTTGAAGTGAATGACAAGTAAATAGCTGATTGTGATAGATGGATATATTGTTACATTTTGTGTAATATCTGAACTGAAACACAGCTATTGCCTGATGATTCAATGCTGAAGCCATGAATCTTTCCAATATCATAACTACCTACCTTTGAAAAAATTATCAACAATCAAAAGACTGCAATTATATAATTCACTATCCACCCGACAATTCAAAATACTTATGAAACAAGTAAGTGCAGCTTTCCCATCCCAAGACAAGATTAGTTATAAATAACAAAACATTAGTCTAAGAGAAAAAAAAACTACTGCTTAATTAATGAAATTTCTCATCAGTTTGGCCTTTGAATTACGTGTATACGTACAAAACCCTGTACAAAAGTGTACCTGTATCACTCTACAGTGTACACTTAACACATTAAACAATAAATCTACAAGCGGAAAGTTATTAACTAGGTGCATTAAAAGAAAGAAAACTTTGTGCCTCTCACGAGTATCAGCAAGGTAATCCTAATTAACTGAATCCGCTTGCTAGTTTTAATTTAACTCGGAGCAATCAATAATATCATGATCACATATTCCGATTTGATTAAGGGAGAAAAACGGCAACAGCACTGAACGTATGCATAGCTTAGAAAGCAAAGATGTAAAGATTTTGGTAGGAACAGTTAAGCTCAAGTGAAGCGCCAAAAAGGCTCATTTTAACTTTCTTAATTCATCACACACACACATATATATGAATCTAGTGCAATGTGAACACATTTCAGGGCAAATTATGCAAAATGATGGCCTAGTCAAACGCTAAGATTTATTTTGGGACCTCCACATGGATATTAATTTATTTGCTTGCGTATAAGTATTACATTTCCGTGTCAACAACAAAAACACACTTGTTGTGCCACTCAAAATCATCAGTTTCCCTCTCCTGGTTAATCGAGATCAATAGTGATGATGGTCACTGTGTGACTCACCTTTCTTGGTTATGTATGCGAACTGTCGTTAACTAAGCATTAGATCTCAAGGAGGCTTAAATTCAGTTGATCACTTGGTGGCTGCTAAGAGGCCACAGTATCATGCATAGTACAGTCCTATTCAGATTTGTCAATGTGAACATAGAAAAACAATAGACTGATGTTATTTAAACGTCGTAGTTCAACACTGAATACAATACTCGTGTGTGTTAATTCTTGTCCACACGTACTGACTGTATGTATGATATTTATACAGATATCTATCCACTATGAATTAATAAAAAAAAAAACCAAAATTATATTGATCTGTGTGGTCACGTTACAGTGAGTGTACTGAAGGCTCCTCTACTTAATAACATTATGGGGTTTAAATTTAGGAAAATATCAGCAGCTTAAATTTTATTGTTAAAATGATGTAACATTATTCTAACAATTGAATAATTGGGTTAACTTCACTCCTTTAACTTACCTAACCAACCTCCTTAAATCTTGACAAATTCAGGCTACTATCAGACTAAAAGCAGAAAAAAAACTCCTACGTACATATAGTATTACTCTTAAATTAAATTTTAGCATAGAAAATATGCATCAGTTATGATTACACAGCATACTTACGGTGCAGAATATTCCTATTTCTCATCATAGAAGAAACAAGTGGGTTAGACATACCAAGAAAGAAGAAATAGACATGCCCAAAAAAGTATACAAAGACACTTCACACTGCACGGAATTACAAAATGCCTAACAAGAAATAGTAGTTACAGGCTTATGTGATTAACTAAAATTCTTTCAAGGGCACATTCTGTGTTGCTTATGTGCTACTGTAACTTCTCAATGAGAAATTATAATGTGTTCGGCTAAGAGAAATTTTTACTACTTTTTTTTAAAAAAAAAAATTGGGAAGTCAGGACCACTATTTGCGGCTGATGGAGACAAACCAAAGAAAAGCTCTTGCTATTGGCAGCCCAACAAATTAAAGACAACTGAACCTAGAAATATTATTTCAACACCTAAAAAAATAAATATCTCTTAATATATTTATTTTATTATTATTAAATGTGATGATGATTTTCACTTCTTTTATTAACTCATCACATTCAATGATAAGAAAATAAATGTGTACGATAATATTTACTTTTTAGATAATGAAATGACACCTTTCAATGCTTTAAAGTTGAGGATGAGGCTTTCACATAATAGCGAATATTAATTTAAATTCTGGACACTGCTAGTAGGAGTGTGAAAAGTGGAAGTAGTTACAAACTTGGCTAGCTCTTCACTATTCCACTATACAATACCTACCAAGACCCACAGGGTCATTATTGTACATGACGACATGTATTTTACCCACAAGTCTATCCCAACTCTGCAATCGGACTTCCAATTTGTTGCAACTTCCTGAAATTTTGTCAAACAAATTACAGGTAGCCAAAGCTCCCGGAAGAGACCGGGAGAAAAAAATAAATAAAAAATGAAAAACCATTAAGAACTGTCAACGGTCAAAACACGAATGTTTATATATAATACCTCTGGAGAGTTCATATATGAGCTTTAGCTTCAATCAGAGATAATTTTAGGTGCTCGTCTACGCTGATTTATTTATTTATTTATTGTTTAGCATGTCAATTTTGTGAAAAAGATAGTAGGTAATTAATTTAGAAAATAGGATTGACAGGCAAAATTGATGCGATAAGTAATGAATATATATAGGAGTAAGACAAATGATATAGATCTTGCTTAGAATCGAAGAACTTCTTTTCTAAAGGATATGGACTTAGCCTGCATTTTGGGTCGTCCATTTTGTCCTTGCTTTGTCACAATTCAGCCCCCCACCCCCAACACAACAAGAAAAATTTTCCAAGCCACCCTTGAATTCATGGGTGATTGATGAGTATAACTCGAGATAATTAAGCATGTTTTCACGGCTTTATACAAAAGCCAGCATGCACATATGGGGCTTTGTTAATTACCATAACTTTGAGTCTTAAGTTTATGCCTTCAAGCACATTATATCATGAAATTCCACACACACACGGAGAACATGAAGTATTTAAAACAATAAGTTAATTCTCTCTCTCTCTCTCTCTCTATATATATATATATATATATATATATATATAAAGTAATAATAAAAATAAGCAGGCTTGTCTCAACATTCTGCGATGTGCAGAAGGCAAGAGGGGTAGACCTTAATCAACTCCTACAAAGGGAAAAAAATATGGGGTGTGTATGTATATGTACCTTGCTTCAGTTTGTAGCCTAGTGTTTTCTAATAAATCCATAAGTATAAAAAGAAATTGAAAATAAATACTGAAAATTATGGCTGATGTATTTTACATAGATTTGAGTGACAGGAACTATGCATAGTATGCAAACGCCAAAAGTTTCCCCAGGATGCTGGCGACTGTGTAGCTATCGGTGTGGCCATGCTTTTCACTTCCGCTTTCTCTCTGTCTTTCAGCACACGCAAATGTTCTCATGACGAATGCCACACATACACATATTTATATATAGTCTCTTTTTTCACCTAGTAATTTATACGTATCTTTATGTTGTCTATTTGCTTCTAAATTTTTCACACCTCAAGCACCAAGCATTTCACAAAATAAATGCGTGAACATTTCGGAATATCGTTAATCGAATTGGGTTTTCATCGGCTAAAAACAAATTCACACACATGTAATTAATCTAGTGATCACTTGAATGTCATTATGCTATGATCATCATAGATGACAAATTTTAGATTAATTTAGATTGATTTTGGTTGATTTGATTATTATGTTTAGATTTTATATTTTTCTTATAAATAGGATTATCCCTTCAGTACGTATATATACATATTCAGCCATTCCTATGTGTTTTTTCTTTTATCCTTTTTTTTCAACAAACTGGACGTGGAATTTGAAGCCAAAAAAAAAAGAGAAAAATCCATGGGAAAAAACACAAGGACAGGGATTTCTGGAAATTGGTCAGGGGGAAGAGAAGCGGTATTCCTTGAAACAATCCATTAATTTTTATATTACAGTGGTTGGCTCCCAAACAAACCCCTGTTAGATGTGTTCTTTGTTCTTAATTCGTCACATATATATAATCTTATTCATTGTGCATTTTGACCTCTCGGTTGTCCACACTTGTAAAAACGACGGGGTCCATGTAGCCATTCAATGACGTGGGTGATCCTGATTGTAAAGTTTATAAACCATATTAGGTAGAAGCAGGTCCCACTACATCACGTGTGCTTGATTGACCCGCGTGCATGGCGCCACTTGTTTTGGCTCTGAAATTCATGTATGTGGATGTTCTATCTTACATGTTTGTGTGCTGCAAAGAAAACAATACGCCAAAAATTGAAAAATGATAATACTGATGAACATATGTATATATGTGAATTAAAATATTCGGAGAAAGTTATTTCATCATCGGTAAGAATGTTATCCAATTATAACATTTTTCTATCTCTTTCAACTACGAAAAAAAATATTAGAGAGGGAGTTTTGGGTTTGAATTTACTTACAAATGTAATTTAGTTTTGATGTCACGTAAATTTATAATGTCATTCAATCAAATAATGGATATGTGAATAAATCATATTTATTAATATAAATAAAATTAGACAATCATGTACAGAACTTTTACATTACCTATAAATTAAAATTAAATCCTTTACATGAATTGGTTCGCCCTGATTTTGATCAAGATTGGCCGGTTAAATTGCAAAGCTAATTATAATTTGTTCATAGAACCGAACCAGACCCTCAATTGGTTCATTGATTTTTGGTCTGTTTTGGGTCTGATAATTATACTTGATAGGTAATGTATTAATTATATTAATTTTAAATGAATAAATGGCATATTATTTTGTTCATCTACTAATAATCTTTATTTTTGTAGAAAGTATTGTTTTAACCATTACTCATCAAAGTTAACTTTGTACGGCAGTCAAAATGAAAATTTCTATATTATCAGACAAAAAATGGTAATACTGCTCATGAGAAGGTCAAGATCGTCATTCTATTTCAAGCATCGCTAGGTGTTTTTCTTGGCATTTACAGCTTGCTAGTCCCTGTTCAACTTGATGTTGAAGACCCACATTTGGTGGAAGCTTCAGAAACACACTCCTCCATGCTTTTCTTCCTTGCCTTTATACTTAAATTCCCTAACTTGCCATGCATAGTGATTACAGAAAGTAACTACAAAGCTCCCCGCCCTTGATCTCCTTTATCGGTTCATATTATTTATACTATCCCACAACTCAGCGTTTCTTCTCCAAGTGGAACATATTACTCATATAAAGCATCAAACCCCAAATTGAACAAGAGTTTTGTCTCTCCATGCAAGTAAGCTCCTGATTAATTAACTCATTGATTTCCCAGATCCATGCATTTTTTTTTTCCCCAAGGATCTTTCTTCCTCTATTTGAAGAAGAAAGCCTTAGTAATTACTTTTCTCCCAAAAGGGGTAATCTAGCTCTTCTTGAATAGTGGATTTGTTTATAAAATGGAGACCTGTAAAGTGAACCTTGTTTCTTCAACCTTTTGTATATCCTTTATCTAAGAAGTTTAATTATCATGTGCACTTTTGTGTGCTACAGAAGGAAAAGGAAGCAGTTACCAAGGAGGGGAAGGATATAGAGATGGAAGGGAGTCATGGAAAAAAGGAGGAGACTCTACCACCGGGATTTCGATTTCATCCTACTGATGAAGAACTCATCACTTGCTATCTCATAAATAAGATTTCGGATTCGAATTTTACAGGTAGAGCAATAACTGATGTAGATCTCAACAAATGTGAGCCATGGGAGCTGCCAGGTACATATATATAGTTGTGTTATATATCTACCTAAGACCTTATTATGATCATCTTCTGTTTAATTAAGATTCGTTTGTGCATGTGTGTAGTTTATAGTTTCAAGAATTATTCGTTTGATTTTGCTCTTTTCTTCATTGATGCATACTCATTCACTAAGAAATAGGACCATGAAATCACATAATTTTTGTTTCGTTCATCAATCAACTATACTATATGTATAAATAAATTTCTTCAACACACAGCTTCTTTTCATCCATGCTATTCTGAAATACTCAGCACTAGCTAGGGTTTCTTCATAAAATATACACACAAGATTATAGCATATCTTCTTTTTTTGAAAAAAAAAAAAAGTTATGGGCAACTGATTGATGCACTAATTCCAATTCGATGTTATATTATAACACAACACTCCAATCTAATTATTTCATTAAGGTATAAGTTTGTCTTTTCTTGAGACATGGATAAGAATTACGTGCAATAATATACAATTTTTTGTACCCTTCACCTTCCAACAAACACAGATAAGGATTCTCATCTAACATATATCTTATATTATGGCCCTTTGATATTTGTTTCTTCTAATAATTTTACAAAATTTCCATGAAATAGGGAAGGCGAAGATGGGAGAAAAAGAATGGTACTTCTTCAGCCTGAGAGATCGTAAGTACCCCACAGGTGTGAGAACCAATAGAGCAACGAATACCGGGTACTGGAAGACCACAGGGAAAGACAAGGAGATCCTCAACAGTGTTACTTCGGAGTTGGTTGGCATGAAGAAGACTTTGGTTTTCTACAAAGGGAGAGCTCCTAGGGGAGAGAAAAGTAACTGGGTCATGCATGAATACCGCATTCACTCAAAGTCCAGCTTTCGAACTAGCAAGGTATAGATATACATATAATAAAAACCCTAGCTTTTTGCTTCAGATTAGTCTCCACATATTATGTATCCAAAACTAAAAAAATAAAAGTTTAATTTCTATAAATTGTATCACTAAATCAAATCAAATCATTCCATTTATACGAATTTTCAAATACTAGATATAAAATTTAACTACTTTTATACTAATGTGATAATACATAGTTGAATGATAGTATGCATATATAGAAGTTAAACTAAAAAAACAATAAAAGAATTATTAAGAATCAAAATTTAAATTGTTACATACAAACATGAATATTCTTTATATTTATAATATCTACTCAACCAGGAACTTTTAAAACTTCAAGTGATCATAATGTACATATATATTTAACTTTCTTGTGCTAAAATTAAGCTCTATGTTTTGCTTAGAAAAGTGGAGCCAATAAGAACAAAATTTTAGACCATTTATCCATAAAACTTCTTGTATCATTTTATGAATGATTTCTCCTGAACCCTCTAAGTGAAGATAAATAAATGATTATATAAGAAGAAACTTGGGTTAGGAGGAAAATGAATAATGAATTGTATTGATTCTAATTGATGATGAATAACTGGTAACTTTATGAGAAATAGAATTTCTCTAACTTTACACAATTAAGCATGCATGTGTGTCATAATAATTTGGTGACCATTTTGATGGGTGTATAAATTCTTACTGAACATAAAAATAAAACCATGAACTAATTTTCAACACTTTCTGTCATATATATATACACAGCAGGATGAATGGGTGGTTTGCCGTGTATTCCAGAAGAGTGCTGGTGCAAAGAAGTACCCTTCTTCAAACCATGCAAGAGCAGTGAACCCTTTCAGCCTCGAAATAGGCCCAAACATTATGCCACCGCCAATGATGCAACTTGGAGACCCTTCTGCTCATTTCCTCTATGGAAGAAACTACATGAGCAGTGCAGAGCTAGCTGAAGTGGCTAGGGTTTTGAGAGGGGGTGGATCAACCAGCAATGTCAACCTTCCAATGCAAACCCCATTGAACTACCCAGTAACTGCATCAGGAGCAGGATTCACCATTTCTGGGCTCAATTTGAATCTTGGAGGAGGAGGAGCAGCAGCAGCCACAACACAATCCATTTTAAGGCCAATGCAGCCGCCGCCGCTGCATGCTCAGACAATGGCTCAGGTTCATGATGTGAGTGCCAACATGATGACAGCAAGTTCTCTTGGCGCAGAGAATGTTGGTTATGTCACAGAAATGAGCAACACAAACCCTCATGGCAACAGGTATTTAGGCATGGACCATTGCATGGATCTTGACAATTACTGGCCTTCCTACTAAATTGGGAGACCCTGCTTCGTTTAGTTTTATTAGATATAAATTAGTACTATAACTTCAGTGGGATAAGGTTTTAATTAAAAGTTGTGTTTTCATTTTGTTGTGTTTCTATGTTTCGTGCGGGTAAAGACCTCGCGGTATAAAACTGATCTTGTTCCCATTTGTGGTTTGAACCGGGTTTAACTTTTTTTGAATGTGAACGTTTTCATCTATTATACTAGCTTCTTTTCTTAATTGAGGATCATTATTGTTTGTATTGCCTTTTCGGTTGCATTTTAAACTAGTGCGTACCCTATTTATTATGTATATTTTTTGAGGTGATATGTTAAATTGTTTTCTTAAATTTTGGAGGTAAAAGGAGAAAATGAGAGGATAAATAGTCTAAAATCTAAAATTATATTACAAGTCCTCCATTACTTTCTCTTTCTTTCTAAAATCCAATTTCACAATCATAATTTACGTAACATTTATGATCTAAGATTTTGGAGAAAAAAAAGGAAAGAAAAAATTTATAATGTGAAATTTAAAAATTTTGTGTACTTTACAAAACCTTTATTTTTCTCTAAAATCCAAACTTCCATAATATACTCTTAGTTAATTAAAAGGCCCAGCTAACATTATATATATACAATTTTTGGTAACAACAGTATATCAAATGCAGTAAGGTAACAACAGTATATACCATGTAAATAGAAAAAAAAGTAGCACAAGAAAATTTTATTCTCTTATTAGATTGACTCAACTTAAACTAAATTAATCAAAATTTAATAGATTTCGCATATTGGTAGCTTGAAAAATATATCTTCCACACTATCCAATGTGTTAAGGATGAAATTCATTAAGACATATTAGAAAATAATTAGTGTAAATAACTCTTTTTTAGGACCACGAAATAATTTGATAATTCATTTGAATTGTTTATAAGATTAATATTTAACCATGAATCACGAAGATTGTGAGCCTTCGAGTTATATTTTGAATCAAAATTACCTGCTATATATCTCGACAAAACCTTTCGTGAGTAGTGTAAATAACATTATAAAATTATGATTTGCATCATACAAAATGAATAGATTATATACTACTGTTTTTAAGTGAACCTTTCGTGGTCAACGAATAATTACTATCAGCTGTCACTCTTTTCAGAATTTATCAAAGGTTTGCACCTGGACAATAATTAGCAGTTTTTATACCACTAAACTATTTTTTTCATTGAAAAAAAAAGAAGCAGTCCTCTAAGTACAATTTTGATTTTTTTGTAAAATTATAACGACATAATTTGAATCCATTCGTGGGAGATATATATATATAAAGCTGAAAGAGTGAAAACTGTCGAAATGCAAATTCCATTCATTTATACTATGTTAAACTTTTATACGTTCTTTTACCAAACAATGATCATACTATTTAGCATTTTTTTTCTTTTTTTCTGCTTGGGAACAAGTGTGACTTGGTGTTGGGAAATAAACATTTAATTCCCTACTTGCAAGAATAAGATGAGCAACTATAGCAGGGAAATAATAGCATCAATCAACACACAATAAACCAGAACAATAGGAACAATGCATTAAGATTTTTAATGTGGAAAAATTTTCTCAATGTGAGAAACAAAAACCACGGATTGTCCAAACCTAAGAAATAGTTCTACTATGATCAAAACAGGTATAACAGAGTTTCAAATAAGTGCACAAATCGTGCTAACAATAGGCTAAATCAACCTAGCACCAATGCTCAAAATTGAGAACAAAGAAGATGAGAAATATCCCAAAAAATGGAGCTGCTATCTGATACAAGCTAGTACCTCACACTCTGGACATTATCTCAATGATCCAATCGTTTAGAGTGAAGATCCAGACATCCAGAACCTACTATCAATTTCAGCCTGATCCAACAATGAACGACTTCACAAATGTCGATTTATGGTGACAAGTTGCATCAAAAAGATGATTCTTCAAACAAGAACAGAACCACTATGCGAGAATATTGATATCTCGCACTCCAGACCTTGCCTAAGATCCAACCGTTCAAAATTAAGAACCAGATATGAACCTACTATCAAAGTTTCAGCCCGATCCAATGGTGAACAACTTCACAAGTGTCGATTTGCAGTAACAGGTTGCATAAAAGAAATGGTTTTCCAAACAAGAACAGAGTTACTGTGCAAGATCGATATCTCACGCTCTAGACCTTAGTTTGACGATCTAACTGTTTAGAATGAAAAGCCACCTATCAGGAACTTATTAAAATATTATCCCGATCCAACGGTGGACAACTTCAAAAATGCCGATTTACGGTGACTATTCATACCAGAGAAAAGATGAAGATGGTGGCTGAGTCTCTCTTCTTTCTTTTTCTATGTGGCTGCTATGGTCACCAAAAAATGATCATTCTCTATACCATAGCTAACTCCTCTCATTAGGTAAGTGGCCTGGCTCACTTTGGGCCTTTCTCCACATAGGAAGGGAACCCAAATCCAACACTTGGTTGGTTGCTTCGATCAATCAAATAAGCGAATGCCAAAAAGGTTACTGAAACATCGGCTTTCCCAACCACATTCTTCATTGGCCGAAGACTAGTTTTTTTTTTCTTTGTTGGAAAGCAAAATAAATGGATAATTTTATTTTGCTCTCATGAATGGATAAATTCTTGAGATAGCATGAAACTGAAAGGGAAATAACAATTAGAAAAAAAAAAAGAAACAAAATCTACCCAACGAAAAAACAAATACAAGAGTTTAAATAATTTCCGTTCTATTACCCTTAATGATAAATCACGAGTCATAATCATTATGTTTAATAGGGGAAATCACACCATTTTTTTTAATAAACTTCGGGGGAAGAAGCCCTAAGAAAAAATAAGTAAGAAGAAATAACTGTCATGGGTTAAACTCATACAATCAGCCAAAAACCAATTAGAGATGACATGTGTGAGAGTGAATCATGAATAAAAAGCCTAGGCTGAATCTAATGACCATATTGGCAAGTCCAACAGGACAAAGTTTACTTCGTCAAAAACATGTCTCATATACACAGTCCATGGCCTGGCACAAAGCTCAAGAATGGCACAAATAAGAGATCTACATGCATGACAATCTAAGGTGGCATTCTGACAAAGAAGCATCGCACAGAGAGTATCAACATCTAACATAACCTTTTCACACCAGCTCATAAGCTAACTTCAAACCAAAATACATGCGTTGTAACTCAGCATGAGTAATGAAACAAACTCCCAGATTGGCATTGAAACCACGAACAAAACTACCATTGTGATTATGAATAAGACCACCACAAGAAGCCTCAGGTTGATTAACCACAGAGCCATCTGAGTTAATTTTCAGCCAACTATTTGGAGGAGAACTCCAACACACTTGTTTAATAGTAAAATCAGCATCCTTCCTCTATGCAGAGAATAGTGATTGATGTGCCGTAAAATAGTCTTTGGAAAGCCAAAAACATTTTGCTAACATATCCCCTAGCACAAACTTTTTCCCTTCAGATATGAGTAAGTTCCTTGCATTCCAAAGCACATTGCAAACAGTAGCAAAAAGGGGGCCAAGTGGTCCCTTGAGACATAGGACACTGAGAGAGCAAATCTCAAAATGTTTGATTGGAAGCAACAAATCCACACAATAAGCTGGGAGCACCTTGGCAAGCTTTTCATATTTCCAGGCATCATCAGCAGCCACATAATCCATACTTTCTCAGCAGACAAATCTTTATCTAAATCAACAGCAGCAAAATCTGCCAAGTCATGCACACCGGGAATCCAATGATCGTGCCAGAAGGAAATTAAATAGACAAACCATTCCCAGTTCGCCAAATTAAATTCTGTTTAAAAATAGACCAAGCCACTCCAAGTGTTTGAGGCTATACTGGTTTTCTTAATGTCAAATATGAGGCCATCAGAGCATCCATACTTATTTCGCAGAACCTGAACCCAAAGTCTATCTCCAATCTACTCAAGTTTCCATGCCAACTTCATCAAGAAAGAATTATGAGTCCCTAGCCTTTCTGAACCCCAAACCCCCTTCACCTTTAAGCATACAAATAGCATCCCAGCTCAACAGGTGAACTTTATTACTGCTTGTAGAATCACTGCAAATTTTGTCTATTTTATCACAAATACTTTATCCTAACATTTTTGTGCACAAATAATATTATTTTATTTTTTTTGTTTTGGGTTTTTGGGTCTAGAAATAATTTTCTTTTTCATTGTTTTTGGTCGTGACTTTTTCGTTACTTGGTGAAGCTGGTTGGGCCGTAATTGTGTCCTTGTAAGCTATAAAGTAAATGGCGCGAAAGAGATGGATCCTATATCTTTGGATCGTTTGTAAAGATCCTTCTTGTTAGATATGTAAAAAACCGACCAAACACACAATAGACATTTTAACACTTGGATTATCCCACTTTGGCCCAAAAAAAAGAGAAGACGAAGATAAAATTGACCCAAAAAACTAGAAGAAATATATATTATCCTAATTGCCCGCAAAAGCCATTTGTTCTCATTCAGTGCCTTTGTGGCTCTGTCCCTCTACGCCGCTACCTCTCCGCAACTTAAGATTTTTCTTTCTAGACCAAAAAAAAAAAAAAGATTTTTCTTATGTGGCCATATGAAGATTAATTACCCAAGCTCTTCACCTTTAGTACAATGCCAATGGCTTCATATCAATCTTTTCATCCGATGTTTGAATGAATTGAGACTGCCGTCATTTCAGGCTCATTGGATTTTTCAGCTAAAGCGCTAAACCGATTGTCTCTTTCTTCATCGTTCTTACCAAACAAAAAAAAACCAAAGGTCAAATCTTTGGCAAGTTAAAATAATTTAGGATTGAACTTAGGTCGATGAATATTACCAGTCAAATGATTCATGAGTCCAGTAATACAAAAATAGAAAATGATATTTTGACATCTAAAAAGTAATTGTTTAATGTGACATCCATTACTACAAACTCATTTAATGGTGATAAAGGAAGTGTCAAATGGGACATTCACTTCTTGAATATCAAAATAGTATTACTCAACAAAAATAGTAAATCTTTGAGATTCACTGTTAAAGGGAGAACCACCATTTCAACCACCGAAAAATATGTCAGTAACAAAATAACTTCTAAAAGAAATTATATTTATCCGTAGCCCTCCAAAAGTTTATCACGTTCGACAAATTCACCCAAATATTAACTAGTCTTTCTTTTGAAGACTAAAATTGTCATTCTACAATATCAATTTGGCATAAAATGGACTTTTTTTCAAATATATGATCCTTTAGAACTAAAATAGTGATTTTGCGCAATGCCAACTTGATATAAAATATAAAACATAATCACTTCTGTTAACAAAAAAAATGGAGGTCAATTAATCTATGGGGTGAATTTGTCAAAAGAGGTGGATATTTTGACGGCTATTTTGTTAGCGACATAATTTTTTCAAAAGCCAAAATGGTAGTTCTCCCTCATTTAAAAGATAAAACTAAAAGTTCTAAATTTTTGGCCAATAAAATTGTGAATAGGGGTGTATATGGAATGGATTAGACAAAACCCGAACCCGATCCGATTATTAGACTAGGACAATTTTTAAAACTCGAACCTGACCCGATAATAACCCAATTATGTCCCGGGTTATACTGAGTCAACCTGGCAATCGAACAATATACAAAAATTTTGAATATTGTACATAGTAAAGTTATAAAATTTTACAAATAAGAAACAGAATTTTAGAGATATTTAATAATATATGTTTCAAAATAAATCTTATCAATGTAAAAATAAACCTTACATGAAGTTATGTAAAATGTATTAATTGAACTTTAAAATCTTATAATTTTTGATAAATTATTATTATTATTATTATTTTATATATAAATATATCTTAAGGGATTATTTGACTTCGAGCTGAGTCGGATAAACTCGACGTATGACTTGAATCCACTCGAAAAATGTATTGGGTCAAATTTTAAGACTCGAACCTATCCTAATAAGTTTCAGGTCAAGTCAGGTTAGCAAGGCAGGTGTGTATATATATATATATATATATAAAGCCATACCCATGGGATACCTGATTTTATAAACTCTATCACTAAAGGATATAGTGATGGTTTTTAGTACACTCACTAAAAGCTATAGTGTTGGTTTTTAGGATCATAACTAAAACTTGCCGTGCTTGTTTTTAGGATCTTCCCTAAAATCTATAGTGACCATAAACTCTATCACTAAAGGATATAGTGACAGTTTTTAGTACACTCACTAAAAGCTATAGTAATGGTTTTTAGGATCATAACTAAAACTTGTCGTGATTGTTTTTAGGATCTTCCCTAAAACCTATAGTGACGGTAGAACAACTGTAGGTATATGCCCCATGACCTTTTGTGATGGCCATGTATTTTGTCACTGAATGTTATAGTGGTAGACAAAAAACCGTGCCTATAGTTAATCAGATCTCACGAAACAAGTTGTCCGTTGGTATAGGTATTTTGGTGCTAGACCCACATCTTTTATACCTTTAATTGCGGTTTTTCAATGTTACTAAATGTCAAATTTCTTGTGGTGTATTGTGATTGGCATTTAAGTTAGTATAATCGTTTAGAGGTTGCGATTGTGATTTCCTGGTATTCATGTTAGTCAAACCGTTGGTCAATTGAGTGACTGTGGGACCGCCAAGTAGAATTACATCACTGATTATGTGATTATGAGATTATGAATTGGTGACAATAACCACATATCCGTTAATTATTATTTTGAGTTAGTGATAACATAATCCTAGATCTGCAGGAACTCCTTGTGCATGCATGTGATTTATCTAATTAAATTTTCTTTTATTATTTTATTAATTTCCTCCAAAAAACCCCCCAATTTCTCAAATTAACTAGAAATATTTTCAAGTAAGATGACCTGAATTGCACCTTGACTATATTTTTTGTGCAATTTAGTATTTATTCTATTTTTTTAATTTGTTGCAAGTAGTGATCGACAATTTGCATCAATATACCTAAAAGTTGATTAATTATTTTTTAATTCCAATGCAATTTTAATTTTTTTTTCAAAACTGTCAATGCATAAAAAGTAAATTCTTAAATTATTTAGTTAAAATTATAAAATACTAGACTCAAATTTAGAGTATGAATATCAAATTTTCCTTAATTTATATTTAATTTCATTTTATATATTTTTTATATTTCACATATTTAAAACAGTTAAATACTTTTAAGTTAAAAAAATATGTTATATAAAGTTATGAAAGTTGAGATTATGTGTAAAATTCTTGTATAATGGAAATACACCTAAAATTTAATTAAAAAATATTTAGTTTGAAAGTAGTTACAATATTTCTTTAGGTGCATGAAAATTAAATATATTTTTCAAAATTGGCTTTTTTCCTCTAAAACGTTATTTTTCTATGTGTTTATAAACATGCTCTTAATATATTTTCTTTTTATAATAGGTGGTTGCACTTCAGTGAAAGCAAATAATCACACAACAAATCATGAAAAATTAGAGCAAATGTATGTTTATCAAGTATTTCGTATACTCTTTTATTATATCTCAGTGACTAAAATGTGTTTTATGCCAAAGTTTTTATCTTGGAATAATATTGGCCGATACATACAATAACTGTTGAAAAATTATATTATAACTTCTTTGAAGGCACTATTTGTTTATCAAAATTATTCTAAAATCGTAAATACAACAAATCACATTTTTTATATCTTGTCTCTTCATATTAATGATTCACATCAAATTAAGATATATAAATATTAAAATATAATTCATCATTTAACAATTAATTACGTACTTGAGAGTTGAGAACCTGTGTGGCAACATGGGTTATTCAACTAGTTCCTAAGTCCTAATCATGGAAGAGAAAACTGGATCAAACCGGCCAGTCTGATCGGGAACTGGTCACCTGGCCGGTTCGGTTACATTCCAAGAACTAGAGGAAGTCAAAACCGGTCAAAGATTGTGAAGAACAAGTTAAAACTGGGAAAACCAATGAACTGGATTGGTTGGACCAGTTTGAAACTTTTTTTTTTGGCAAAACTTAAATACTGATATTTTGTGGCAAATACAGAGAAAAAATGGGGAAAAAAAATGGAACCAAAGAAGAACACCAATAAAGATTGTTGGGTTGTTCTTCCTTTCTCTCTGTCATTTACAGGCTGCTCACCATAGACCTCACTGGTCACCAACAAATATTATTTTCAAATGCTTTGTGACCATGCTGTGAAGTTGAGATTAGAGAAATTTTATATGAATTATGTTTATATATATATATACATTTCGGTTAAACCGGTTGGATCTTTAAATCTTTGAACCAGTACCTTGACCAGTTCTATAGCTGATCCGATGCTTGTGGTAGACACCCTCATTTCCGCATGGGTCAATCTAAAAATTTCATGGATTTTCCTTAGAATTTTCATTTCATCTTAATATTGTAATTGTAAATATTTTTTAGAAAAAATGTAAAGTATGATGAAAAATCATTAAAATGAATAACAAATTAAATGATATTATCATTGCCTCAAAATTAAATTCTTTCTTCTTTTTTGTTTCTCTAAAGTTCACATTCAATTTTCCTATCACAGATCTGTGTACGCTTGTTTAATTTTGCATAACTCAAAAGGGGGAAATCTCAATTTCTAATCCAACCCAAAAATTCCCAGCCACGATCTACTTAGCTCTCTAGCACAGTGTACATTTGGCCACGGGTTTCTCATCACAACTAGTCTAAATCATCTTCAAATTGAAATGGATGCCAAGATGGTTGTGTACAACGTCTTCAAGGAAAAAAAAGAAAAAGAAAAAGAAAAATGACGATTGACATTAACAGAATTGATTTGGAAATTTCATATGTTCATTGACTTTCAAATCTGATATATATACCCGCATGCCAAATACAAACTGTACTTACCATTCTAAATATAGTTCCCTTAATTTATGCTATTGACACCTAAATATGAGATATGTACAGCTGGTTGCATGATATGCGGATACCACAACATCTCCATGATATTAACTTATTATAGGCAAGAGATCAGCTGCCTAAGAGACACGATGTACACAAGCAAGATATAAATAAATCACCCGTTTGATAATATACAATTGAATAATAATATAAAAATATTTTTATTATTAATATATCAAAATTTATATTTTTTTTGAACTATTGCTTACATCTTGCACAAGAGTAATATTATTAAAGCTTTCACTTTGACACTTTGCACTAGAAAATATAAAATAAAATAAAAAGTTGCTAATGCACTTGCTGTTTCATCGTGGGGTTGGGGGAGTCTCGGCATTGTAATGCCAAATCCAATTACATTAGCAATTAGCAACTAGGTTGGCGACAATTGTTCGATAACTCTATTGTATTTTCCTTATTATCCTTCTTGAACTTTTGCCTTTGTTAAATTCTAGCATTACATATCGACAAACTGTACCGACAATCAAGCCATGTGCAAGATTGTAATTTGATTTTCCTTTATATTTTAGGAATATTCGAAATCGTTTTAGTTGGCGAGGACTTCAAAATCCAAAGGAGATGCTAACACAAAGTCTTTTTTAAATATTTTTGTGATTAATTTAAGGAAGAATAAAAAGGACCCTTTTGTTGGAATTACGTCATCCGCGTTTCAGAGTTTGGTAAAGGACTTATTATTTATTTATTTATTTTGGTCAAGTAAATGGTTTATTATTTGTTTAGCTCAGGGACTACCGTCCCATTGTGGCTATATATGTTGAATTGAACTTTCCGATATTTTAAGAGCTTGGAGTTTAAAACGAGTTGCATTTAATTAATGATTACACAAATGCTTTTGTGTTTGCCTAAGGCGATATGATTGCATGCAACAAGCATGTTAATTAATTTTGGTACTTCTAGAAGATAAAGAATTTTGAATACATATATGATTTTATAATAAACTATACATGATCTCTTCGCCACTAACTCAATTCTAGTAGTTTAATGTGTTAGTTGTTTGGATAGTCACATAATTTATTCATTGTCCTATATATGAAAAGTAATTAAGAAGTACTTATAGATAAGAGGTGGGATC
This sequence comes from Dalbergia cultrata, assembly GCA_031216105.1. Lineage (NCBI taxonomy): Eukaryota > Viridiplantae > Streptophyta > Magnoliopsida > Fabales > Fabaceae > Dalbergia > Dalbergia cultrata. The sequence goes on along the minus strand of CM062349.1, from coordinate 34,120,002 downwards.
ATGAGAGGAGTATATATATATATATATATATATATATATATATATATAAAGGGTTATTAGGATTAAGCTACACCATTATAACTTTAAGAAAATATTACGTTTTTGAATAACTTTTTATTTGTGTAAATTTTTACAAACCCACCGTTAGATTAGAAGTTCACATTGTATAGATCAAGTTTGTAAGAAAACCCACCATTGGATTAGAAGCTCGCATCATATAGATCAAGTTTGTAAAATTTTAAATTAATCTAAAATTGTTTGGCATAATTTCTATATACATCAAAATCAACGTAATATATATATATACACTTAAAATGAAAAAAATAAGAGCTACATAATTGCATTGCTATTGATGTTCAATTTTAAGAAATTTGAGATAAATGATCTTTATGATAAGTAATTGTAATTCAATAGTTGGATCAATAAAAAAATTATTTCATTGAAAGTTATAAGTGGTGTAACTTTGCTTAAGAGTAATATTAGGTGTACAAATAAATTGTACAACAAATGCACACCACACACTTTATCACCATTGGATTTGATAAATGAGTGAAATAAGTGTGGATCACACATCACATCCAATGGCGGTAAGGTGTGTGGTGTGTATTTATTGTACAATTTAATTGTACACCAAACATTATTCATATATATGAGTTTTTTATTTTGAAAGTTTAATCTTGACTGATGAATTTACTCACATCACATCCAATGATGGTAAGATGTGTGGTGTATATTTGTTATGCAATATATATATATATATATATATATATATATATATCATATGAGAATGATTTTTTTTTATGTGAGAAGTGAGAATAGGATTTTGAACCATTAAAGCAAATTCTTCAGTCAAGATTAAACTTTTAAAACAAAAAACTCAGGTCACATGACACAACACTCTTCCTTCCTAATCTTTTCCTTACCATTTTTCTCACTTGTCACAAGACAAAGAAACAAGAATAAGGGGTTTCAATTATTAGGGTTCAATTCGGCTCTAAAGAACGGGTGATGCTGGGTTGGTTGCTTAGCAACAGAAGGTTATCTACCCTCGTTAAGCCCCATGGGCATTCCAGTTGTTGGTATTTCATTGCAAAGGATCATGGGCATTCCAATTATTTTAATTTTTTTCGGTCCCTTATGTTTCCCAATTTCCTCTGAAATTGATCACATTTCGCAATCCACCAACAATGTTCCTCGCAATTCTGTCATGTTGGGAAGGCAAAAGATGATTGACATTAAGAGCTCTAGTTCTCCCAAATGTCTCCTTTTACATGTCAAAAGAATATATTACTTTACAAAAATAAAAAGTCTAGCTTCGTCTCCCACTATCATCCAATAATTAGGAGCCCCATTGCCACCCACAAATTATTCTCCCTAAACCATATGTGGTATAAATAATAAAGGAAATTCAATTTCTAAATTGTTGCACAAAAATGATCATCACTTGAACAATTTCAAAGTGTCGGTGACAAAATATTGTCGGTCTAAAACCCCTCGACAATGGTTGCGACCACATTGTTGGAGAGGAGTGGCGAAGCTTTGTCGTGGGGTGTCTGTGGATAGGGTTTTAGAGATTGGGGCCAAGGTATGATGGGTGGGTTAGTCATTGAGTTTTTTATTTTGAAAGTTTAATCTTGACCAATGAATCTAATCTAATGGTTCAAAATTCTATTCTCACTTCTCAAGTAAAAAAATCATGCTTATATGATCTCTTTCTCTCTCTCTCTCTATCACTCTCACACACTTGTTTATTATAAGAGCTGCGAGGAAGCTCTCATAGCTCTTAGATCAAAATTAATGGATCAAATTAAAACATAAAAATAACTAATCATGTGACCTAGTGTAAACGTCTGTTTAGTTTATCATCTTATTTTATTTAAAATAATGATTTTAAAGATATACTTTTGAACACACTTGTATATTAACTTTGTGGAGTATCTAGTGATGACACTCTCATCATGTGTACGTCTATATGTTGATGAGTTGATTTTCATCATAAATAATATAAGTATAATGAAGTCGAGTTAATTCAGATTTGAAGGGGAAAATAATTCAAATTAATTAATTTTGATTGATTCAATTTGGGTGGTTGAGGGACCCAATTATATTATACTTATATTTTATTCAAGCCAATTAAACTATAAAAAAAATTAAATTTGCTAAAATTTCTTTGAATTTCATATAAAATATATACTCAATAACATTAATATATATAATTTATAATATTTTAGGTACACGTGTCCGTAGATAAGTTTTGTACGGCTCTAGAGTCCCCTAGGACCCACCTGTGTAGCCGTGAAGGCCACGGATTATAGAAATCATGCTGCGGTTGTTGAAACTACAAAGTTATGTAGAACTTCTAGAATAGCTCGATGCAGCAAACAGGCAAAGCAAGGATGTCCTTCTTACTCCAAACATCCTCATTTGCTCGCTGTAGCGAGGACTCCCGATGACAGAACAGTAGTGAAATGACACAGATTCATTAAAAGAGACCCCCCAACCTTTATAAAACCCTTCAAGCTCAGGGTTCTCATTCCAGAATCAAGAAACCCTTTCCCAAACCCCTATTCCTCCTTTTTTTCTCTCAAATCCCTCTTAATCTTCATCCTCCAAGCTTCAAGGTATGTGTTCATGGCTAGATTATGTCAACTTCTTTTCGATTCTTTTATGTTCTTGGGTTGAGTGTTGTTATTTCTCTTATTGTTGTCAAGTAAGGGTGTTCCCCTAATGTTGTAAAAGTCATTTTAGAATGATTTAGAAATACCCATAGAGTATTCATGAGTTTTTTGGTTGTAATAGTAGACTTTGGTTCCATCCCTACTCCCCAAAGCTCTCGTAGAGCTGTTTCTTCACACTCTACCCTTCTAGGTAAATAGGTTCAATCATATGATCTCTATGTTAACCATTAGAGTTGTTTTTCTTTAGATTATGGCATGAATACATGATTTAGAGGCTATTTTAAAAAGATTAGAGATTATTGATGGTTTGGTCAAGTTGATGGAATTGTGGTTTTCAAAGACTATGAAACTATATTTTTAGAAAGCTAAAATGATCTTATGAAAAATTTAATTATGAACATGAGTATATTTAGAGATTTTGTGATTTTCACAATGATTTCCATAGTAATATAAAAGTTTATATTATAGAGCTTCTAAACTCATAATAGAATCCAGCTACAAAGATTTAGAGAAAAGAATTGGTTTTCATGATTTAGAGACTAGACAAAGGGTTTTGTAGTCATTAAAAATAGGTAAGATTATTAAGCAGGAAGTTAGAGATAAAAACAGGTAAGATTATGGTTCTAAAGCTCTCATGATGTTGAACCCTATTAATTTTGAAGTATGATATTGGAGTTTTCTAGTTTATGCAAAATATGTTAATTAACTTGAAACAAGATTTAGAAATTCAGTCAAAAAAGGATTTTAGAGTACGAATCTTCATATGATTCATGACAGATGGCACCTACATACTCTGTGGGTCTTGAAATCACAATATCTGTAAGTAGGTGATCTCTTAGACATGATTTCATTTTCGCAATTATACTAAGGTCAGACTATTAGAGTTTTATATATTCAGAGCTCTCATAGTACTATGAGTTTATTGTTCATTTTATCCCTTTTCAAGCAAGTTATATACAATTCATGTTTAGAAAGTAGTTAATTTTGGTACATCTAACTGCTAAGGAAGCGGTGTACCAAGTGACCATGGAGGCAATACTTTAAACATATACCCATGGACGCAATCCCTTCAACAGTCATGGAGGCAATCCCTTAAATTGCCAAGGTTCGCCAGGGACCATAAGATTACATATAGAAGCTCATATTCGCCAACAACTGAGCATTACTTTTCAGTTGATAGGAACATTTATTATATTTATGCATATACATATATTATTCATGTTCAGAAAAAGCAGGTACTTATTATGATTTAGAGAAAGTTATGATTGATTTAATATATAGGTAATTGTTATGATTTCATGAATCCTGTCATTGTTGTCCCATGAAGCGGGTTATAGGTGCGAATTCACTCACTAGGTTTTGGATAAAACTCACCTCTCTCTCTTTTTTCCATTACAGATATAGTAGTTATGTGTTGTGGGTCCTTCCTAGCCATGTCCTCTTTAGCAGTAGAGATACTTTCAGTCGACAAACTTTACTTGGAGTGAAGTATTCTTTTTGCTTAGCATATAGTTCTCCACTTTCATTGTGGGCAGGGTCCCGGGCCATAGAGATAGTTGCATTTTGTATACCATGAGTTTATTCTAGATTTGTGTTTGCACGATTATAGCTTTCATGGTTGTTTTGTATAGAGGACTCATATATTTTGTATTACAGAGACAGATTTAGAGATTGGTTATGAACTTGTTATCCATGATGCTTTTGATTTCCAAGAGAAAGATTTATATTAGAAATGAAATGATGTTTCATTTAAATGGATTTCATTTTTAAATATGCATATAGAGAGACTCAAATGTCATGAGCCTTACGTGTGGATGAGACTTCTCACATGCTGGTCACGTTTCCAAGTCAAGTTGTGACATAATTAAAGTATGATCTATTAACCATTGACATTATATAGCCAAGGGTTTAAAAAAGTTATATATAATATGAATATCAAGTTTGGGTCATCAGGTTCAACTTTTTGTGAAACCTAACAACCAAACCAGGTACTCTAAATTTTAATCAGTTTTTACCATATGTGACATGGTGACTCAAACCAACCCTAACCAGTTTGATTGGTTTAGTTCTTCGGTTGACCATATCATCGAGTTGGACTTGATCCGCTTACACCTATAATAAATAATAGCAAGATGGCACAATATTCAAGGAGGATATGACGGTGAGATGTTTTGAAATGATAGTATTACTTTCCAAAGTAGTTAATTAGTTTGTTACGAGTATTAGGGGTAATTAGTTAGGTTATTAGAGATATTAGTGAATTATTACTTAGTGACTTAGGCTACAAATATTAAGAGGATGACTCATTGTAAATCATATTGAGAATAATCAAATTAATGAATTCTTATGTAATTCTTGAAGCTGGAGAACTAAACTTGAATATAGTTGTATAGGGTTGAGGTCTTATTTTTTCGTTAGGCTTTGAAGTTGTTTAAGGCATAATGAAATTTTCATTTTTCGAAAGAAATATCCAAGTGATATTATATCTTGACTCGGCTATGGTCTAGCATTGTTTCAGGTCCTTTATTTCCCATTTCTTTTATCATAAAGAAATGCATGATTGAGTAGTTACAAGTGCGGTAGATAACCCTGCCATTATGATTCTCGAATGTCAATAAAATGGACCAACTGAAAGTAAGTCTTCTTTGTTTAACTGTTTTTCCCACACGAAGCTTCTGTGAGGGGGACCAGGCATCGCATTGAACATGCATGAAAATAATAAAAAAATTACCGGAAAGTTTATTTATCTGAACTATTTTTTTTTATTTTTTTGACAGTATCATTAGCATTCACACTATTTTATTACCAAACATTCACACTTATTTAGGAAAAAATGTATATTGACTCATTCTAAAATTATATTGTACGTTTATGGTAATTTTATTTTTAAAAGTAAGTTTGTATCATCTTATCCAAACAACAACAGTTCTTTAACGTACTTTTTAATAAATTATATTATATCCAAACACAAATCAATTACCTCAACTTTAATTCTTCAAAAATAATTCCTTAAACTTTCATTCTTTTAAAAGTAATTTAATCAGCTTTCACTTCTATATATGGGCCTTTGCAGTTTGCATTCGTGTTACGAGAAGGCATCTAATTTATTATCAAATTATCAAATAAAATTAAAAAATAATTAATGTAAGAATTCTTGATATATTTTATCATTGCCTCTCTTAAAAATTAAAAATCTATATATCCTCTTATAAACTTAATCCACAGAACAATTACTCAAACAATGTCCTTAAATAAGTGTTTACAAATCCCTTACATTGCTAGTAGGTATTTTCAATTCTTATCAAATGAAGAGTAGCATTATTTTTACAAATATGTAAGAGAAAATTGATAAAATTTAATAATTTAATTGGAATACATTGACAATCTTAAAAAGTTTTATATATTCATCCAATGATATAATGACATATCAACAAATATCATTATTAGTTACTTTTCACCTCACTACTTGAAAAGTCATATACAAAAATATATTTGATTGAATGATAGTATAATTTTTTTTATATTATCAATGCATCAAAATTTAAAGAGTGAAAAAAATTGTAAATTTTTATCAAACAATACAAGATATATATTAATTTTTAGGTGAACAATTGGTTCTCACTACTTTACCCTATCAATTTTTTCATTTAATATCTATTGATAATACGAATAATAATTTTATCACAACACAACAAATCTCCTACAAATATCATTACCACTTTTCTTTATTAATAATAATGCGTATTTATTAGTTCTTCACTGGATATTTACTTCTTTCCATTTTAGATCATTAACTAGTTTATTTATTTCATATACATGTATTTTTTTATGCAGATATATATTGTTTAATCATCAATAAAATTAGAACAATTCTAACCACCAAAATATTTTTTTTTTCTATTAAAACACAACAACCTCCTAAAACTTTAATTGCCTTTCATCTATACAGCTAATACTGCATATTTACATGAATACTTAATTAAATTTTATTATTTCTTTTCATCACACAACTTTTGAGTTTCCTTACTTATTATATATATATATATATATATATATATAAAGTAAACCACGATTTTATAATTATCAAAGCAATAAGTTTGTAAATGAAAGGATTTTCTCGTATAGAAATCGCAAATGACCTAATTATATATGTGCTCATTCTTTTCCTTTTTTTTTCCCTCCTGGGGTGGACTAAAAGTTTAGGTTAACTGAATAACCCAACTCAGTTCAAATTAAAGTATCTGAGTTTATTGAGGGGTTACAAAAATATTTATATAGACAATGTTTAAGCGAAACACCAACCAAATAAGTCAATTTCTTAACAATTTCTTACACATTCTTATTATTAATCAGGAGTTAATATTCATTTAATCCTAACTCTATACTCGTAAATTATTTTAGTCCATAATTTTTAAAACGAGTCAAGTTTGCCCATTATATTGTAAAATATTATTACACTTTTATTTAACATTTTGTGACTTAAATAATTATGTTTAATGTTCGGTGATATCTTCATATACTATGTATCATCTAAAATCTAATAAAGCTTAAAACAACTCATTTTAGTATATAAAATTATATAAAATGAATCATTTTAAATTTAAATATACTTCATATAATATTAAGTATGCTAAGTTATTATTTAACGCTATACATCATCATTTAATTGATGAAATGTTAAATAAAAGTTAACTGAGAGATTAACATGACTCACATTTTATAATGTCAACGACTAATTATTTGACTCATTTTAAAATTTGGGAACTAAAATAATTCATGAATATAAAGTCATCAATTAAAATAAATATTAACTCTATTATTCGGATTATCTTTCAAGAAGTTACTTGAAATATAGTTTTAGTATAAAAGATTCTTGTTTGCCATTACTCACACATTATTGTATCTTTACCAAAAAAAAAGTCATTATTATATGTATAACTTAAAAGTAACAATGACAATAATTGAACACTGCTTCTCATATAATTAATAATAACTAGTATATAATAAGACCATTTAATTTATATTGACGGGCATCATGTGTACGCGTATGATGGTCAATCCTACTCACAATCCAGTCCACTTTATATAAAAACACAGCAGTTTCCTCGTACAAATGCCATTAACTTCTTCCTTCTATTCAAAACTGAATGCAACATTAAAAACTCTATATATATCCTGCAGTGGCTTTCTAGAGAGAGACCCCAAGAAGGATTTTCTGTGTATCAGACGACGACAACAATAAATTTGCACCAGAATATCTGTCTGAAAACCTCAAACTCAGTCACACAATGGAATCTGAATATCTGCATCACCACCATAACCACAACCATCACCATGTTTATTCTGACATAGAACTCATTGGTGGTGGTGAAAGGGTGCCTCACAGTGGCCCTTCGAGCAAAAGGGTAGGCAGAATAAGCTCCAAGCTGAACACTTCTGCCACAAATGCTGTTGTTGGTGGAAGCAGCAGCAGCAGCAGCATATCACAGCAACAAGATGAAGGAGGCTATGTTGATGTCACGGTACGCATTCAAGGTGGTTCTGTAGCTTTGCATGTTGCCAAAGATGCTGCAGGAGGCAATGACCGTGGTGAAGACGAGAATCTGGTCTTGCTTGGTAAAGGCATGGAGAAGAAGAGGTCCTTTGGTGCCACAGTAGTGAGAAATGCTTCTATTCAGATGAAGCAGGCTTCTCAGAAGATGATGTCACGCTTCGCTACGTTCTCAAAACAAGCAGCACCTGCAGCTTCAAGAGTAGCACACTATGATAGGACCAAGTCTGCAGCTACTCATGCTCTTAAGGGGCTCAGGTTCATCAGCAATAAGATTGGTGGTGATGATGAAGGGTGGCGTAAGGTTGAGGAGCGGTTCAAGATTCTCACTAATTTGACCGATGGATACCTTCACCGCTCCCGCTTTGCCATATGCATAGGTAATGAAGATTACTAACTCATCTGCATCATTATTTTGCTTTGATATATGTTTGGCAGAGTGAGTCTCCGTATGATGGTAAGGTTTCTGCCTTGTTATTTGGAGGTCGTGGAATTCAAATCTTGAAAACAGTCTACCATGTGAGAGTGTGAAATATGCACTTGTAGAGTGATTTTTCTGAAGATGTGTTTTGGATTGGTTTCAATTGTAGGGATGGATAAGGATTCTGATGTGGCCTTTGCTGGGGAGCTTTTTGATGCTCTAGCTAGGAGGAGGAAAATTCATGGGGATTCAATTAACAAGGATCAGCTTAAGGACTTTTGGGACCAGATTTCTGACCAGAGTTTTGACTCTAGGCTCAAAACATTCTTTGACATGTAATTCTTTGCTTTCTCTGATATAAACAAAAGGAAAAAGGTATATTTGTTGAAAGCCCCTTCAGTATATATTATTAAGGATAATTTGGATTGCAGGGTTGATAAGGATGCGGATGGAAGAATCACTGAGGGAGAAATTAAAGAGGTAAGCATCATTCAGATTCACCACTCAGAGATGCCTAAAACTCTACTCCTTAGTTTCATCTACAGAAATATATATATATATATAACGAAGTTTTATCAGCAACTTTTTTTAGTCTGCATTATTTATGTTTCCCTAGTTTCATCTACAGAAATATATATATATATATATATAACGTAGTTTTATCAGCAACTTTTTTTAGTCTGCATTATTTATGTTTCCCCCAGAATAGGATTTTTCCTAGTTCACATGTGATCAATTCTGTTTCAGATAATCTGCCTTAGTGCCACAACAAACAAACTCTCAAACATACAGAAGCGGGCAGACGAATATGCAGCTTTCATCATGGAAGTACTAGACCGTGAAGGCAGGGGGTTTATCATGGTAATTACATTAGCCTATTTTATAATCTCAAGATAGAAATAATAATAATAATAATAAAAAAAAATTCATCATCAGAATTCTCATCTTAGCTATTTCTTTGGCCCTTTGGTGATTATCACTGGGAAAACAGCTGGACAGCCTGAAGGAAATTTTGTTGCATGGACCAACCCATTCTACAAGAGAAGATAGCAATAACCCGAGCCAAAATAACCAGAGACAAAACCTCAAAGACATAATTAAGAAGTGGTATAGAGCTACCAAATACTTCCTGCAAGACAATTGGCAGAGAATTCGGGTATTGGCACTGTGGATTTGTGTGATGGCAGGTCTATTTGCCTATAAATTCATCCAGTATAGGAGAAAAGCTGCTTATGAGTTGATGGGGCATTGTGTGTGCATGGCCAAAGGTGCAGCTGAGACACTCAAATTGAACATGGCTATTATATTGTTAGCTGTTTGCAGAAACACCATCACTTGGCTTAGGAATAAGACCAAGTTAGGCATCATTGTTCCCCTTGATGACAACCTCAACTTCCACAAGGTAAATTTTAAAGTTGTTTCCAGAGTGACGAGAGAATTAGAGCCTCCATGACCAAGTAGTCCAGGGTTCGACATTCTGATAAAAGTGTTCACGCTTTAAGCTGATAAGAAACATTTGTATAAGGGGCATGTTAGAGTGTAAAGCCATTCATGTTTCTCTACCCATCACTTTAAGCTTTTTGGGAGAGATAATTTCATGATAGTTCTAATGAAAGTGTATTCTGCAGGTGATAGCTGTGGCAGTTGCAATTGGTGTTGGTATACATGCCATTTATCATCTTGCATGTGACTTTCCTCGCCTACTTCATGCAAGCAGTTATAAGTACAAGCTAATGGAACCTTTTTTTGGGCACCAACCATCAAATTATTGGCATTTTGTCAAATCATGGGAAGGGGTGACAGGGATTGTAATGGTTGTTCTTATGGCAATAGCATTCACCTTGGCCAGCCCTTGGTTCAGGAGAGACCGGGTCAAGCTGCCCAAACCCTTCAACAAACTCACTGGTTTCAATGCCTTTTGGTACTCTCATCATCTCTTTGTCATTGTCTATGCCTTGTTTGTTGTGCATGGAATCAAACTTTACTTGACTAAGGAATGGTACAAGAAAACGGTTAGCACCCTCACTTAAACTCTTTTCCTTTTCATCTAGTTCTTTTGTTGGTGCTAATTGATATTGCAGGAACTTATGAAATATTCTTGTATGAGTACAAGTTTAATATATTATATTTAGATATACTTATCATAAAAGTGGATCCCAATACCCCATTAATTTTATTCAGTATATAGTCATTTATCTATGAATCTTAATAACTTTTTTGTCATCGTGCTTAAGAAAGAATTCTTTTTGACAAAAAAAGAAAAAAAAATGGATTCTTAGAACCGTGACTATACAAGAACTTTTGGGAACTTATTATCTGTGTTTTTGTAGACTTGGATGTACCTGGCTATCCCCATCACGATTTATTCATTGGAAAGACTGATTAGAGCACTCAGACCGAGCATCAAGACTGTGAAAATACTAGATGTGAGTATCAAATAATATATTGAAATTCAACTACTCATTATATGAAGAAACATATAGTTCCATACATACACAGAATATTTGGCTAATATCAGAAAGTACTATGAACACAAAAATGCATGTCTACAACTTATTAACTGCATTTTCACGTCCCAATTTTTAGGTAGCTGTTTATGATCCAAATGTATTGGCCCTTCTCATGTCAAAGCCTGAGGGTTTTAGATACAAGAGTGGACAATACATGTTTGTCAAGTGTGCTGCTGTGTCGCCATTTGAATGGTATGGATTAGAAGTAACAAACCTTGCTAAATTTTCTACATGGAAAGTTGCTTCGAAGTTCCTTCATGATATAACCCTTATTTAGGTGCATGGACCACCTATTTAACTCTGCCCTTAGCTTATTCCCCAATTAATATCTAATATAATTCCTATTCTTTTGATGTGTCTATGCTTTCACAGGCATCCATTTTCTATAACCTCCGCCCCTGGTGATGAGTACCTTAGTGTTCACATCAGAGGTAAGGGGGATTGGACCCGAAGTCTCCGAAACAAATTCTCAGAGGTGAATTCATGTTAACTTTTGTTGGTAATGCTATTTATTTTGGATAACATTGTTTTTAAAAACAAAATATCTCTAATCACTAATCCATACACTTTTTACATTTACTTCTACGAATGCAATTTCACATCAATTTTATTTTATTTCACTACTTTTAAAAAACCGTGTGAAATATAGTCTGATTCTAATTTTTATACATTGATAATCTAAACTTTTTTTACATTGTTATTTAATTAATAATATTTTACCATATCAATAAAAGTAATTAAGTCTTATACCTACTATTTTAAATGTTATGCAAATAGAATAATTTAATTGGATTACACTATAAAGTGCATAGAATTTAAACTCATCTAATATTCTTGGATATATGTGGTCACTTTTTGCGTCCCTAATGTTAGTATGTTCTTTTCTTTGTCCTAAAATTTAGATTTCTTGTAATTAACTTAGCTAAGTCTTTGGTTTCTTTCAGGTGTGCCAACGTGCACCCAACAATGGGAAGAGTGGAGTTCTTAGAGCTGCGTGGTTGCCAGTAGACAGCAGCAGTCCAAGTCCAAGGTACGCATAATTTAATTTTTTATTATTATTATTATTATTATTTATGAGCAGGTACGCATAATTTTAAGTGGAAAAATTAGAATAAATGTCTCATCCATTATGAAAAAAGTATTTTTGGCACTTCTCAAAAGTGGAATCTAGCACATAATTGAATTTTGTGTTTAAAATATTGGTAGTTAAACTTTTAAAGAGATATATTTCAGAAAAAAAACAAACTAATTTAAAATAAGTAAAATCAAACTCACATGCACTTGATGATCCACCAAAAATACGTTAACTGATTTTAACTGTACCTAATCAAATATTAGCCTTCGTTAATTTGTTGAAAAGTGAAAACATAATGTCAAGAGGCCAAAGCAAATGGTTGTTAGGGGGAAAAAGGTGGTTGTTAGTGTACTTATTAGGATCTTGAACTTAATTAGAAAGAGAAGGGCAACTTTTTTATCATAGGTAGTCAACCCAAGCAATTTAATTATTTTTGAATCCATGAAAAAGTTAACGCAACGCCTAACCAACAAACTAGTTAAAATGTAGCCATAAAAAGTTGGAAGTTGTACGCAACTAACGATCGTACAAGTCAGATTTCCAAACAGACATTTTCTTAGTCCCTCTCTTATCTTTTTGGAGAAATATTATTTGTATATACAATTTATTCAGCATTGTATCAACATATTTATCCATATTATAGATAGGATATGAACCCTAATTAATCTGGATCTCACATATCATTCAACTGAAAATGAAAATGTGTCAAGACAATATCATATACAAATTGTAATTAAAAAAAAAACATTACTTATTCTTTGCTTAGTGACAAAATAACACTGTATTTTTAAACATGTGTTTTATTGCTTGGTGACAAACAAGTGATATTTTATTCCATGGTGCAGTCCTTTCCCTGAAGTTCTAATTGATGGTCCATATGGAGCCCCTTCACAAGACTACAAGCAATATGAGGTGGTTTTGTTGGTGGGGCTAGGAATTGGGGCCACCCCAATGATCAGCATATTGAAGGACATACTGAACAATTACAAGGAGATGGAGAAGGAAGAAGGGGCCTCCATAGAGGAAGGAGCAAGTGATGGGTCAGGTGGTAAATCACCAACAAGTACACCGCAGCAGAAGAAAGCTAGTTCGTCCAACTTCAAGACTCGAAAGGCCTACTTCTACTGGGTTACAGGGGAGCAAGGTTCCTTCGATTGGTTCAAAAGGGTAATGAATGAGGTGGCTGAAGAGGACCATAGGGGAGTGATTGAGCTCCACAACCACTGCTCTAGTGTGTATGAAGAAGATGATGCTCGCGCGGCTGTCATTGCAATGCTTCAGTCTCTATACTATGATAAGAATGGCGTGGACGTTGTCTCTGACACAAGGTTCATCTCTCACTTTGCCAAACCCAATTGGCGCAGTGTATTCGAGCACATTGAAAGTGAGCATCAAGGAGGCCGCGTTGGTGAGTTCCCACACCTGAAACCAACACTTTTAGAGTGTGTTTGGTTGGGAGGTAAAAGTGGGGGATAAATTTTTCATAATTGAACTTTATATGTAATTTTACATATAGAAGTCTATCATGAAAAATTTACTCTCAATTTTACCTTCCAACCGAACATATCCTTACTCAAGTTTACTTTTTAGATTCATTTAGAAATGGAGATGGTATTCATTTCTTTTCTTCATTAATGTTTTTTTTTTCGTGGTTTTCTTGATTAATGTCACGTAGCTACGAAAAATTGGTTGAAATTTGGACAGAAAATAAAGGGTCATCATTACGTGAAATAGGATAAGAAAAATTACTAGACAATCAGAATAACTTATCAGAATTTAAGTACTAAAATAATGTGTTATGAATAGTGGTTTTTGGATGAATAAGAGGGCTCTATTATTGTATTTTATCAACCACCGGTCATAATTTCTGTCAAAAAATTTTAATATACTATTCTAACTACGTAACATTGCTAATAAAATAATATAAGCCTAAATATGATTTTATTCGCGTAAAATATATAACTTTTGGCTATAGTTCTTTATTTTCTTTTCTTTTTTAGCTTGCCTTTTGTCCCTAATTTCAATAACATTTAGAAAATGAGGTATTAAAATCGAGCAAATTGTTTTTTTTTTAAGAAACTAATTTCGGAAATATCAATATTTTGAGAGATTAAAAACATATCCAAACCAATAATACGATTCATTTACTTATTTAAAAAGCAATATGTGTACCACATCGTTCTAACTAGCAATTTTTCTTCTAATTTCTTTTAGCAACTTAAACACACTGACTTTTCCAAAGAAGATCGTAATGTGTGACTTTAACTTTTAAAAGCAGGGTTTTTCTAATCCTGATCTCAGAGACAATAATTTAGGTTTTCAATAAGGTAAATTTTTCATTTGTGACTTTTAAGTTTTCAATACGTGGGGTTCACTCAAAAGTTTATAATCTTGCTTTATTGGAAACCTCACCTAGTACCATTAGGGCATTAGTTAGCAAAACCATAGCTCTATTTGGTATATCGTACAGGGATAAGATTTAAAAGTGATAGATATTATAGCACAAGATCTAATAGGATAGTACAAGAAATCTATTGTATAAAGTTTTATCCTATCTAATGTTTGGTCATGCATGAGCAACATCGAATGAGCATGCGAGTGGCAAGGGGTGGGGGTAGGAATTCATGTAGATGAGTAAACTTGAGTTAATTTGTGATTGATTAGTAAAAATAATATTATCATATGTAATCAAACATCTTAGGACATGATAATTTAATCATATAACTATAAGATAAAAATAATTTGACCGTATAATATTTTACTATCATATATATAATACCATACATGCGATAAAAATGAACTTTATAGTAGTAGCCAATATAATCAAGTATCATCTTATGTACCAAATGGGAACTAAAATATAGGGGCTTTCACCGAAGATTTATCATTATTGTCTTCCTGAAGGGTTGAATGCCTTATTATCTGCTGTTCTTGGGGTTTATGTGCGACTCATAAAATTAAAAAAAGGATGTTCATGTAATAATGCAGGGGTCTTTTTCTGTGGTCAACGCGAGGCTGCCAAGAAACTTCGTCAGCTAGCTTCGGATTTTTCTCACAAGAAAACCACCAAATTCGAATTCCATAAGGAGAATTTCTAATAGTAATATAGACAGTTCTGAAGAGAAAAAGAGAAGTTTTGGCAATAAGATGGTCCTCCACTGTGAAGATTATTGCCCTATATCCTTGTACGCTTTGTTGATAATAACTCACCTATTCACGGTCTGTTTGTTTCTAATTTTGGAAAAAATATTACGAAATTTAAATATTAAATATAAATTAAAAAGTTAATTTTTTTTCAGAAACTAATATGTTTAGGTTATTAAAAAAACTAAAAATTCATATTTTTTTTTGGATTTTTAATTAATTTTTTAAATTATCTAAATGTATAAAAAAATAATTTTTTTGGGGCTAAAAAAGTGATTTTAAACTAAAATAATCCCAAACAAATGCGCTTTCAATGTAGCAATTAATACGGGCTATATAGTTTAATAAAAACCAAGAAGGTTGATGTTGGTTAAAGGTGTAATGGCCAGCTTTCTAAAAAAGAAGAGAGTTTTTATTTTCTTTATAGGGAGTGACTCCCATTTATCTATTATCACCTTTTATTAATTGTACTTATTTGCATTGATATTGAAATGTCTTTAAAGTTATTTTAATAGTTAACTTTTCATTATTATTTTCAAAACTAAATTAAGAATTGTGTATAGAAGTTTAACTATCTATTGCAACCTCTTTATTTATTTATTTATTGATCTACGAGAAACTTGGTTAGATTAATTAGAAGACATATTAGATATTGTTATGTTATTTGCCTTAATTAATAAATTCAATTTTCAAGAAAATGTACGAAAAAGTATATAAGTCCACCATTCCTTATCAATTATGGCTACAACCAACAAGTAAATAGAAAATTTTAATAATAATTATTAAATCTCATAAATAAATTAATGTATCCGGTAAAATAAATAAAACACATAAGTCATCAAGATAGTGCATGATGAACTCATTAAGAACAATTTTCATATATAAAAACATTAGCACTTAAAAAAAATACTGTATAAGATTAGTTTGAGGATATACTAATAATATACTAAACTTATGCTCTATTATTTAATCAGTAATTCTATATAAAAAATTATTAGACATTAGTTTTCTACAAAAGCAAAACGTAAAGATATATTCAATTTATATTTTAATTATTTATCATTATAATATATTTATTAATATAAAAATAAATAAAACGCTACTTTTGACTTTCAAAACAAATTGAACTTTAAAAAAGTAATATTATTGATACATTTGTTTCATTTATTTTATAAAAATTATTTCGTTAAGTTGTTTATTTTTTAGGTGAAAAATAATGTAGCTTTTATTTTTTTTTTGGTCAAACACATGCACACCTTCGCGTTCACGGGGAGAGGGAAAGGGTTCATCCACGACAACTAGGCTTCGATCCTGGGTGCACTTCAAATGAGGCACACTGCTTTTGGCAGTTGATCCACACATCAAGTGCAAAAATATGTAGTTTAGGTGAGACATTATATTCTTTCTCCAGGGCTTGGGCTCTTAGGTATATATATATATATGAAAAAGTTTTTATAAAAATTAATTTTTAAATTTAAAAAATTATTTAAAAAACTGAAATAAAAAATTAACATTAATATGCTTATTTATATATTACCAATTGGATGAATCAACCATAAAACACTGAAAAAGCTATCATTATGCCGGTAATAAATTAATCTAGAACAGTAAAAAAAATTATAGTAAGGTATCCTTTGTACGTATTCATCTCTCATACAATGTATCTCTTGAAAAAATCTTATCTAAATATTATAATTAAAATTTGGAATACTAAAAAGTGTTAATGTTATACCGTGTCCATGTTTACGAAAATTACTCTTGAAAAACTCATCATATATTACCCTTTTGATGGCTTCTTACGTCAGTCCAAGTATCCGAGTATGTTTGAAATAAATTTGAAACTTCACTTAAACACAATTAAATATTAATTTACCCATTTATAACAGACTGATTAGAAGTACAAACACCAAATAAAAACACACCACTAAATCCCTCAAATAAAAACACAACACAAAATCCATGAAACATTTTTCTTTTTCATTGACTTGGCCCTTGTCGTCATCTAGAAAGTATCAACTAAAATGATCCAAGGTTTAGATTTGTAAAGCTTGAGAGGATAGGTAATAAAATGGACTATCCAAAAAACTATCTCCTAATGACATGGAGAAGATGAACGGTAACGCCAGCCCATTAGAAAGGTGGTGAATGTCTTTAGGGACCTTTCTCTTTCCTCGGGTTGAGGACGCTGGCTAACTCTCTATAGATCCTTCCCTAGGCACTAGGCACCTATTCCCAACCCTCTTGTGCTACTCTCTTGCTCGTGACAGCCTAGTGTACCTGACCTCTTTTTGACATATGCCTTGAGGCACTACAAGATAAGACACAAAGTTGACATGTTGTTATGGATGAGTTGTACTTATAATAGAGTGGGTTTAGTAGGATTCTTCCACTATTCATATAGTTAGCTCAAGTGTGTTTTACATGTTTTATATTATGATGTAGTGTGCATATGTGGTGTGCTTTACTTCTTGGAAATGAGCTCCCTCACAGCAGACGCTATTCCGCCCCAAATCCTACAAGGCACGGCACGGCATCCTCCCCCTAGACAATGGGAAGCGTCCCTCCACTTTTCTCATGAGACTATCCTTGTGTGGACTCAATCCCTTTTCAAGAGGGGTTACATTATCCAAACCCACCAAGCCACTTAGAGAATAGTTCCCTTTTGAGCCTTAGCTTTAAGCCCATCAATATTTCTTCAGGTTGGGCGTTATCCAATTGCCCTCCCCTTTTGGGTTTCATAGGCCTAAAGTGAGGTTCAATACAGTCCAAAACCACCACATCTTTTGGTCACGAGGCTTGAACGGTTTTATAAAAAAACAGTCAAGTACAGCCTTAAAGAGCTCATCCGTGTGAGTTCTTCGGTTTACAGAAGTTGTTCTCGTTCTCATTGTTGGATCTTCAAGGACACACTCCCTAGCACCTCTCTCTCTCTCTCTCTCTCTCTCTCTCTATGTATATATATATATTATTCGTTGAATAAACCAGACATAAAGGAAGCAAAGATTGAATGCCAAAGCACTAAACTCTATGTTACAACACACTGAATATATATATATATATATATGAATATTATTAAGAAAAATATTAAAATTTCTATCTTCTTGTTCCTGTCTTCACCACCAAACAAATTTGTATCTCCGATATCTCTATATTTTTGTCTCTAGATCACTAACCAAACGCTACCTTAAGCTTCGATTTTAGGCCGAAGTCTTTTTGGGTCCTTTTGTTTTTGGTTTTTTCTTTTTTATGGTCAGTGTGTTTCCTCTTTTTTTTTTGGTTCGACTTAATGACAAGCTAGTAGAAGTTTCTTTTTTCTGAAAGAGGTGTGTCACTAATAGTATTAATTAATGACAAATCTTGGGTACAAGTTTTGATTTTTAAGTCATTTGTTACAATTTTAGTAGAAAACACATTTGGGGATTGTATGTCTCCTGCATTTTGTGCTGTAATCTATGGCTTCCCCCCTCCCTATAACGCTCGATGCCCCTCTTATTTGATAAGTTTTGCCATGATTTATTTTTTTTTAATTTAATTTTTGTTTGTTATTTTGGCTTGAAGTTCCCATTTTGATTTGAACGAGTCGGTTATTGTTCTTTTTTGTGTTTTTTTTTTTTTTTGCTTAAAGTTCCCATATGTAAATTGGTTTTGGCCTTCAGTAAGTTTTTTTATTTCTCCAATACCATTCAACGTGTTGGTTTCTTTACCTCTCTCTCCCTGAAGCATTAGGTGTCGTCGATGAATTTACCAGGGGAACGAAATTTTTTTCCAAGTTCAAATTTTAAGATTCACGTGAAGTTAGTCAACAAGGTTAATCACCATCATTCAATTATTAATTAATAATCATTATTAAAAAAAGGTTTAATAACTTCAGCAAAAAAGATTAATAATTTCAATATAAATGGTTTAAATATGTTGGTTGCAGCTAACCCAAATAATTGAAAGCGTGGGCTGCGCTAATATTCAAACATTTTAAATATATGAGAATTTTTGGGGAAATTTTGAAATTTTAAAGACTTTGAAATCCTTTTGATCTCAGCCATCAGATGTGTTTTTGTGCGGTTAAGATTCAGGTAGCATCGGGTTCCAAATATGTTTGGATCCACATAAGCATTTGCCTACCTTTGTAACTTGCATATGTTATTTTTTCTACTTGATGCTTTAATTTATTTTATAAGATTTAATAATTGTCACTTGTGAAAAAATAATAATTGAGAAAATAGATAACAAAGATGAAGAGAGAATATATTTTTCTTAAATTAAGATATTAGAGGATTGGGATGAGAATGAAACTCGCAATCGCTCATAGTTCATTGAGATATGCATGAGTAAACCATTAGACTATAGGCTCACTTGCAAGAAGAGAGAATATTATTATTAATAATTTCAAAGGTGCCATGTATAGAGCATCTAAAGGGTTATTTATAACCAAATGATGAGAGATACAATATCATATCAAATTATAATTGATTATATCAAATCTTAATTAAATCAGCTAAAGATATAGATATTCAGAATCAAATAATATTTCATAACACTACCATTACATTGAATGTCTATCAGGGATATTCCTTATTAAGACCTTACTAAGAAAAATCTAATTGTAAAAAATCCTTTGAGTTTGGATTTTGGAAGAAAGAGAAGGACTAATAGTATAAAATTTTAAAATCTCACTGTATTAATTTTTCTTTCCCCTTTAAAATCCAAACCTCATAGTGGAAACTTGGAACTTGAAACTCACTTGTCAAATGTGAAGTCTTTGGACCTGTAGCCCAAACACCTAAAAGATGTAAAATATATGGGATACAAATGTGTATCCAAATGAGAAAAATGAAATTGTGGATTGATGATATATCTATGTACTCATACATCTTTTGATGTTTCAATAATATCAAAATTTTGGACTTACACCAAATGTCCTTATGATATCTCTATCCTCTTCAACAGGAAAAGTATAATTTGCCTCAATAACATTATTTGTCTCTATCACGCTATAAATTCTGCACTGAAAAGTGAGTTTTTCAAATTTCCAAAAGTATGGAACCTATTATATAGTTTACAACCTTACTTTTGATGGAATCCTTAATCAGTATCCTAATTAGGAAAAACCCATTAACAAATAATAACAAGTATTTCATAACACGTGCCCTGATAGAAAACCCTAAATACAGATGGAAGTGAATGAATGGACCTAGGTTCAACTCCCTCTTTGTTCACTCCAATATGTGAGCTGTCCATCTTTTTTCCCTCTCTCTTGCAGTCGCTCTTCTGTTAAGGGGAGAGTCTTTCTTTTTTTGCACTAGATTAGTACCCGTTCTATGAATGAGATTTATCTTTTACGTGAGTTTATTTTATAGATGTTAAATTTTATAATTTATAAATTATTTAATTAATATATAACATTATTCATTATTTATATATTTTACTGTTCAATTAATTTATCAATTCTCATTATTAAGGACTCATGCTACTTTTATTGGCGACAATATCTATTATTAATGAGTTGTTATCATTTGACCATATGATCACCACTTTCAAATATATTATTTTTACATTTTCACTTTCAAGAAAATAGTATATGTGGTTTAATACTCTCAGCCATTAATTCTCTCAATGTATCAATACTCTTGAAAAAAATGAGGGTAACAAAAAATTCCTCAATTGTTAAATATAATTATTAGTAATATTAGTAAATTAAATAAGTATCAAAGACTCATTTCAATTAAATTATTGGCAAAAAATTTAGTTAAGTTTAATGATAAATTTTAAAAAATTGGTTATAATTTGGTTTAGTAAATGAATAATTGATCATCAAATTATTTAGTTTTGAGTTAATTTATTTGTGTTATTTGTTCTGCGTACAATAAATATCAAATGGATTATTTTATAAGAAATTTATTTGTCACAATATTTTGTGAGGATGAGCATTGATATAAAAATCTAGAGAGAATATAATATAGGTTATACAATAAATTGTAATCATTTTTTGATCCACATCCATTTTGTATAGTTAAATTTGTGAGAAAAAAACCCAAAATTATAAAAACTCACATTCTCATTAAAAAAAAAAACTGGTATAATAAACCACAATACTAATTCAACAAATTATTAAAATAATATATCATTTAGAAATGTCTACTACAATTATGTAACAAAGCACAAATCACAAAAAAAAAATGACATTGATCTTTCAAAAATGGTGAACTACACAAAATAAAAGCATAAAACCATAGTCAAACTTATACTTTTATCGTAAGTTAAATACCCAATGAAATGATAAACTCCTTGTTGAATCACTAAAATATTATCTCTTTCTCCTAATATGAACTCTTATAAACTCTCGATTGAATCGATAAAAGTTTTGGTAAAAGTTACATCCACCAAATTCAATTAACTAAATCAACCTATAAGAAATGTAATTTTGTAAAACAAATAATTTAAAACTGCAAAAAAAAAAAATTTATAAAAATAAATTTGTGATAAACCTACTAAAATATCAACTTAACAAAATAAGAAAAGAATTATAGCATTGTTAATCTAACCACCTTGATCAATATTATAGTATTTATAATCTATTTAAGTTATATGATAGAATTATAATGTCAAAATGTAAACAATTTTAAAAAGATAACTAAATGTCAGATGAATTTCTTTCAAAAAAGTTACAGCATAAAATGATTTATTTTAAATTATTTTTTAAAATGATAAATTAAAAGATCTTCAATTTCTCACCCATATTTTCATTTAGTGAATGAATGAAATTTTTAAAACTTAACCAATGTATATGTGAAAAGAACGAAAGGGAAAATTTCCTCTAGAAGTAAAGCCCACCAAAAACCCCTCAACTATGGAATATATATAGATAGATAACAGTTTACCAACTCAACTCCCCCAGGCCCCAAGGCCTGCAGCCTCTCCTCGTTGATACCTCAGGGAGGGGTTTCCCAGATCAAATACTTCTAATTATTGAAAACTCAAATTCCCTAACTACATATCTCGTCAAGAACTTTTTGGATTTAATTTAAACAACCGGTCTGAATCTATACCGTTCTAAGTAATCTAGCTAAAGTCAAACCACCAACTATGAACAAAATTCTTCCAAACACTACTCATTGGCACAACCCATATTATACTATTTCGTGAACTGTTCTCGTTACACCAGTGGATTGTCCAACTTAATCACTTTTTGTGCTAAATCAAATCACCTTTTTGTCCAACTATTTCCATTGGCACAACCATTCAACTTAATCACTTTTTGTCCTAAATCAAAGCAACCTATAGAATAAGGAAACAAAACAAAACCACTGGATTAAGACATCCGCTATCCAGGAACGCAATAAAACACTCCCGTAGCATCGTTCCCTACATTGCTATACGATACGGACGAAACACTCACCACAATAGGTTGGCCATTTGGTAAGAGTAAAAATGGAGGCGAAATTTTCATGAATGTGCTCCAATTACACACAATTTTCAAAGGATTATTCAAGAAACTCAAACAGAACAACAGAAAAGAACATCTCTTAGTTCCATCAAAGAATATCCCATGAATTAGTTTCTTTATAAGCTTCTAGTTCCACAAACAACCTCTATGGGCAGAACTGGCTCCGGTTGTAACAAACATGATGTGGAATATGTCAAGAATATGTTTTTTTTTTCTAAAAAAAAAAAGGACGAGAGGGGGAGGTGAAATAACAAAATATAACACAGCCATAATACATGAATGATGCCTAAACATATTGCGTACCCAGCTCTAACATCCTGAAGTTACCTCACGAAAAAGCCAAAACACTAAATAATCAAAGCTCCCATAAAAGGAAAGATGGAGCCCCCAATGAGTCCACGCGAACAGGAAAACTCATCTGCAAGAAACAGAAACTCTGTTTTTTTCAGCTTTATATTGAAAAATGGCTAGCAAAAACATGAAATAAAAAAGACATAAGAGGCTCAATTTCACTATTAAACAGCACACCTGACAACTTTTTAAGTTTAATAAAAGCACCTGTTAACTAAATAAAAAATAGTGCTTTGCACCAGCTAAGTCAGTTTCCTACTTCAAATTATCACACGCAATCTGAGACATACATACCCAGCAGTGCCACCTTCCAGATGTCCAATCCTCTCACACAACAAAGTTAGGAATTTCAGAAGATTTGTGAACATCACAACGCAACAGAGTCCATTTCAATCAATTAATACTGATTCTCTAATCTGTATTAAAAAGATGCTCAGACAATGTCACTAATAGAATTCCAATCTTCTACTTTTCTGGCCTTCATTCAGCTTCTCATATCACATAATTTTGAGCACAGTATGTGTCCTCTAAAGTCCAAGTGAATTAGAGCACAAATTTGTTTTTCTCTAAGAGTATGTTTGTGAGTTGGGATTTTGGAAGAATGGAGATGGAAAGGAAGGACTCACAATATAACTTTACATTACAACCCCCTCATTCCCCTCCCCTCAAAAATCCCAACTCATAAACATACCTTAAGGAACATGTCTATTCAACAGTGAGGTTTATGTTGTACTTGCACATTTGAGACCATGTAAGGAATTTCATAAATGTTCAGTTCAACACCCAAAACTATTCTCCCATTTAGCTCCCTCTCTACATGGTGTAAAATGATCTTAAATTAAAATTACCTCACCAAATCTTACAAAAATAGCACAAACAACAGCTACAGAATGCAATGGAATGGTGGAAGTCCAATATGACCAAGGAATTTAGTCTATTTAACATATGCAAAGCAAATCCTACTAGAGAAGCACAACAAGCAACAGAGGATGTGGAAAAGATGCCAACGCATGCTACGCATCATGCATGCCACAAAATAATAGAATATGAAATCAGTATTCACATTCATCTATACTACTATCTATACTATTAAAAAAAGGATATATTTTGGTGTCTAAAATTTGTTAGTCCTAAATTGCCTACTGATTAAAGGATGTTGAGAGAAGTTAAGGGATAAAAAAGAGAAGATACAGAAAAAAGGATTGGGAAATGTATGAAAAATAACCTTATACTTCAAATTTAAAAAACTAAAAAAATACATATAAAAAAAAGATGAATTTAAAGAAGTGCCTATCAATCCACTAGTAACAATATAGACATCCAGAGGCAACAATAGAACAGCATACCTAACTTTCTCAGCCAAAAAAAACATAGGAACCAACTTTATGCTATCTACTAGTTGGTTTGGTCTGGATGCCCTCGTTTAGCTTTGCGTCGTGCATGGTGGGCGTTTCCATGTCGAGCTGGTTTTGTTGTCTTTTTGCTGAAGCAGAGAGAAACAAAATTGTAACAGTCGTATCCAAATTTTTAAAAAATAAAAATATAAATATAAATATCAAGAGAACATACATATTAAGGATTAACAAAAAGTAAATATCAGCATATGGATTTTGAACAAGATGATTAGTTTAAGACTTGAAGACTGACCAGAAAATGGCAGAAAGCACTCTAGCCAGTAAAATAATAGGTAAGGCCAAAAGGGCAGAGGCCTGCAAATTGACAGATTGTTTGTCAAATCACCTAATCATTATGTCAATGGGATTAATATTTGTAAGGATATAGAAAATCATTTGATGCATACCGCAAACCATTCCAATTCTTTAGTAGCAAGAGGTCGGGTAAGCTCATGCTTTTTCAGTGTCTCTTGGACAGTAGCTTGGACCTTTACAGAAAAAGAAAATTGACCACTCAGAAAAGCAACATACAAGTTGTGATCCATATATCAATACAATGCATGCTTCTAAGCATTCTTGATTAAACAAAAAAGTAAAAAGAACTCGCCAATAGTTAGCATTAAAGAGGTGTTATTCAAGACACAAAAACTAACATGAATGCAGTGAATGAGCAGCTAGGAAGATAAATTCCAAGTTTTATATGTTGCACTGTGGCAGACAAAAGGAAACTTGAAAAACAGTTTTAACCAAATTGGGCTTTGCCAACATTAACATGATATTGTGTTATGGTCTCTAAACTCACTAACTCAGTGAAAAAAATATTACCATGTAGCAGTCAATAAAATGCAATTATGCTTTGACTTGTTCTTAAAAGGGACAAAGCATGAAACCTGGCTGTGATATGTAGTGGCTGATTCCAAGAACCTGCCATAAACATGGACAACTTGCTTCGTGTAGGGCTGCAAAACCACTTGGGCTTTATCAACATGAGGTTTAGCTGCCTCAGCAACCTGATCAATGTATGGCTTGCTAAACCTTTTCGCTTCCTGTCAACCAGTAGAAAATAGCTTAAGAAACACATCAGCAGAGCAAACAAAACAGAAGGAAGAAGTAACATACCTGATAATAAGGATCTACAAATTCTTTTGCCTTGCTTAAGTGAGGAGCAATTGCATTCTTCGATGCCTCATAAGCTTCAACAGTTTTTGTAGTCAATAATTGCACGTGAGGTTCAGCATTTATTTTCACCGCAGACCAATGTTCTTTAACAGCTGGGATCCATTTCTTCAAGTGAAAACCGAGAAAAGTGTTAAGAGTATTTAAATTTGCCAGCTAATTTGAGAGCTTTTTACAAACAAGGAAACACTCAAATGGATCTCAGGCTACCAGAAAAAATAAAAAGATTTTGAAGTAGAAGCATCTTATAGGCATAGAGCACAGAAATTTATGCCTTTAGGTCATCATTCGACATGAAGAAAAGCATCTCCAGGCAAAACAGACAAGAAATCTTAAAGAAATAAACAGAGAACTTACAGTTTTAATTGTTTCCACATGAGGTTCAGCCCATTTTGCAGCTCGTTCCTTATTCTCCAGGGCCTAGAATATATAGGTGAGAGATTATCACACAGAAGCAAAGGGGATTTGTTTGTAATTGTGAGGAAAAATAAATAAATAAATAAACCTGGGATATATAATTGAGTGAAATATCGTAAGATGTACCAGATAAGAAAGATTGATAGCCAAACTAGAAACCAAAATAGTACCTTCTGAGTAATCACCTCCAAAGCAGGTTTTCCATGTTTATTCCAATGAGTCTCAACCATGGACTAACAAAAAAACCAAATACTCATAATCTGTGAAGGCTGTTCTAACAAAAATCACAGGGTACACAATGTCAACTCACCTTACTGTGAATATAATGCATGGCAAGCCAAGGTGGAAGCCAAGCACCATGAACCTGATCATTAACACCAGTAAGCATCAATAAACACTTAAAGAAATCGTTCATATAATCAAATTTGCATAAATACTGAAATAACTTATTAAATCTCATAGCATCACCATAGCTATAGGCAGCTGCTGCTTACAAAACCAAAATGTAAATTTCATTCAGCTATTAAGTACTGTGCTTCAGACTAGTTTTTCATAGTTATCTTAAAATTTGAACCCAGTAATGAAACAAATGTCATGAAAAATAGAGGGAAAAAAAAACAGGAATAGTGGTTAAAAAAAATTACAGTTTATGAACAAGTGAGCGATTGACGGTTAAGAATGATTTTCAAGTTGATATTATGGTCCAATCTCAGTAACCACTTCAAAAATCATGTAAGCTGTTCGAGCTTTGACATACCATGCTAAATCTTTCATCACCTTCTAAACCCATATGCATGTTATTGCCTTTTTGAGTTAGACTTCCCACAAATACATCCAGAAAATATTACCACAAAAAGCAAGAATGGTTCAAGCAAGAGCAGTCATCTACATTAGGTCTCGTTTGAGCAAATAGCTTATTTAAGCACTTATAGAGAAGTAACTTTTGAAAAGTAACTTATGAATAAGTTACCTTATATTTAAATACATAATATTAAAAGTATTTATTTTTAGTGTTTTAGAAAGTGTTTCAAAAAGTATTTCTTAAGAAGCTAGATATTTTAACTTATCAAAAAACATTAAGAATAACTTTTAGAGAAGTAATAAGTTGTTTAGAAAAATTGGACAAAAAGTAAAAATATGGCTTTTGACTACTAGAAAGTTGAAAAAAAAAATCATAAGTTGTACTATCCAAACAGACTCTTAATGCTACAATGTTTATCACTCAGAATGGGCCTAAAAGCAGACTAAGCAAAGATATCCAACCAGTAATGATTTATGTCCCAACATTCATTGTTCTGATGTTGACACTTCCAAAGACAACACCAAACCAGGTGAACTGTTCACACTTGTACAAGGTTTACTTCATTCAAGACTATGGAAAAAAAAATTGCATGTAGAATTGAAACAATTTCTTTAGTGTTAGATCGAAGGCACACTATTGAGTATTGATAATGCGCATGGGTTACTTCAGAGATTACAACTGGCAATCAAACATTACACACATAGCAAACATAACATGGTTTAGGTAGTTAACTCAAACTATTACCTCCCTTAGCTGGTTTGCTTTGGAATTTGCCTCAAGCTTCGCCTTCATCATTTCTTCCTACACAATAAAATTAAAGGAAACAAAAAAAGAATTCCATCAAAATCATAAACGATCCTGCACAACATAACAAGGCAAACTAAGCATTCACTTACCTCAGCAACTTTAAGAGCACGTTCGATTTTACGAATTTTTGTCTTCTGTTCCTCATTTATCTTTTGAATCTGTGGAGAATGCACTTCTCAGGTACACATCTCATACTCAAAAATTGTTTTGATAATTAGAAATTTAAGTTGACAAATTAATACAGGTAAGTACTTTTGGAAGTAGACAAAATCATCAGAATACATTTCTTGCAGCTCATACGGTTCAAGTGATTTAATAATATCTATAAAATCTCTCGGATCTAAAATGATAGTAGGAAAGTAGAATCATTCTAAAGCAACAGCAATGAACATTGTCCCTAATACCATGAGACTAACAGCCAATTATGACAATAGAAGATGGTGGCACATCAAGCCATGTCTAACCAGAAACATGCATCACTCCCATCAATCAAAAAATGCCATGATGCCACTGTCCCCACAACCTAAGATTATTAGATATACAGGAGGACACAAATGTATATCCTATGAAGAACACTTCATTTTCAGGTCTCCATTGTATGTCCATATTTCACCTTAAATGCAGTCCCACTTGCCATTAATCAAAAAAATCACTCTGACCCTATTGACACAAACCATATTATAATGCAATGAAGGACATTAGCCCAAGAATAACAAGACCAATGAGACCCAGACCTCCATTGCAAATTTGAGCAACAACAATGAAGGATAAATGAAGTTCTAGTGATGATTATCTGCAAATGCATGATGAAATTCTTAATCGCTGACCAATGATCTATTGTGACCAGCATAAGTAATTTAAAAGGGGAAAGATAACTCTGAATAAGTACCGCGAAAAGGGTAAATTGTGATGCATGGTTTCAACAAGTATAAAACTTGAGATGCAATTGGGGTAAAAGCTACATAGACAAATGTAGAACTTACATCCTCTAATTTCGAGTTCAAGTCGTGAATTTTTTTCTCTGCCTCAGCAACCCTGGTTTCCCAGGTCATCTTCTCCTTGTTTTGTGTTTCCAATTCACTCTTAAGCTTGTCCACCTGAATAAAGAAATTCAGAGTATGCTCAAAAGAATTATAATAATTTATTAACATGTCAAACTCTCAGGCTCATTCATATAAACCTGCTTTTGCAGTTCACCAGCACGTGCATGAGCCTTTCCAACCTGCTCCTCAGCATCCAATGACCCTTTTTTCTGAGATGAGAGAAAAATTCCAAATGATTCTTAAGACACAAATTAAAAGAATCAGAATGCTCGAAGAACACTGACAGTCTGAAAGTAAGTAACATTTAGTAGCCTCACTTGAATTACACAGGGGTAACAAATGCAACTGATAGTTCCAATGATGAAAGATTGAAAACCAAAGAAACATAATGAGAAAATCATGCCCAGCCCTAAACACCTCACCTGGAGAGAAGCAACCTCATTCTGCAAGGACTCAATGGTGCTCAATCTATCTCGAATGATTTGCTCCTTTTCTGCTATTATCTCATCCTTTTTCTTCACTTCATGGGATTTTTCACTTATTTGAGATTCTTCATGAGAAAACAAAAAAAAAACACATGTTAGCCATTAAAAAAACAGGTAAACTCAAAAAAAAAAAAAAAAAAGGAAGGAATGAAGAGGCCCCTTCACTTGTAAATGATTAGGTCTTCATAACAACCATGCAAAAAGGTAAATCCTACTATATCAATTCAATCCTCAAGCTCCAGCGACTGTTTCTCAAATCACACCCCCAAAAAAAAAAAAAAAAAAATCCCCTTTCCTTTCTAGAAATTCCAACTAACTGAAAAAGATCAAAACACAACGACGACTCACATCGCGGTCCTCATTCTCCAACACAGAATTTCAAAAAATTCCAAACAAACAAAAAAGGTCACAAAGTTTTTCCTTTTCACTCATCTGACTCAGTAACCGAACAGCGCAACTACCACGGACCAAAAATCAAACGAGAGTAAAACAAATTAATTAATTAAATAATCAATCAATAAAAATAAAAACAGTAATAAGATTTATTTAGTTATTATTATTTTTTGTGTTATGCATAGAAATAAAAATAGAACGGAACAGACCGAGAAGTTGGATCTTAGCGGTGAGTTGATCGAATTGGGCAGCGGAGGAATCAGAGAGCGGTTGCTGGTGAGCGGCTCCTTCGACGTCAGCTTCGGCCCTAACGTGGAACGAAATTAGGGTTACAGAAAGCAAGAAGGAGAAGAAGAGAATGAAGAATCTGGGAGGAGGAGCCATGAGGGAAGGGAACACGCAGATTTGTTTTGCCGCCAACAAAGCAAATATGCTGAGCGGAGCGACAATATAAATAAACAAAACACCAACAGTAAGTAACACCCTTAACACCACAACCACAACCACAACCACCACCACCACCACGCCACGCTCTCTTCTTTTCTCTTCTTTCTGATTCTGATATTGTATTATCGATGCGCCTCAATTTTCAGATTCACTTACCCCACCACGTAAGCCAAGCCAAGCACCCTATGAAAGAAACAAATTTATTTCACCTTTTTCTAATTTTCATCTTGAGTATAATGGATTTAATTACCTTCAACTTATTCTGAAATTTCTTTTTATATACTCATTCAATCATATATTATTATATAAATTATAATAATTAATTATTTTATATATATTATTTAAATAAAATAATTTAATTAAAAGAGTGTGTATTAAAATTACGCTCTATAATAATATGTTATGTTATCTCTTAAATTTTTAATTTTTGGGTGCATCCGAGACCAGAATAGTGTTTCTGCACGAGAGTAACTTTGATAAACATCGTTAATATAAAAAATAAATTACAAAATTTAATGTATATATTTAATTAATAGCTTTTTTGTTCAAAAAATGTTTAATCATGATAAATTATTATAGTAACTGATTATTTAATATAATTTGAATATTTTTATAATTTTATTGATTGATAATATAAAATTATTTTATAAATTTAATTAATCTTAATTCATTATTCATTGTACATATAAAGTATACTTTATTTTATAATAATAACTAATATTACATTTAATTTAAAGCAAACTATAATGAGCATGTAAAAAAATAGTTATAAATATATAAACAAAAATAGTTATAATAAAATTTAAATATATTAATAATATGATAATATACAATGAGACGGCTGTATAAAAAATTATGTCAATAATAATATATAATTAAATTTAGAAATAATCTCAATGAATACTATTATTTTCAATTTTAATTAACAAAAATTCTTAACGTAACATTTTAGGATTTAAAATATTATTTATTTTATCTTTCAGTTTGAGAACTAGTTTTTATCAGACAATTAATTACTAAAAATAATTAACTTGACCAATATTTTCTTACTCTCAAAATTGTGGTAACTTTTTTTTCATTTCTTTGAAACGAAGTAGTCCGATAATATGCTGGATTAGATCAATTCGTAGACTTTTTCTTCAATTATTTTTTTAACTGTTTAACGAGAACCCCACAAAAATTAGGAGCTGAAAAATCAAAGAAAAGAAACACAGGTGGTTGGTGTCTTTGAGAAAGGAATCTCAACTTTGAGTTGCCTTTTAATAAAGTCCGATCTGAACATGTGGCAAGCGAGGGAGCACAAAATCTTTCGGATCCTAACAACTTACTAATATCAATAAATGGAAAAATTATCTATAAAGACTACAATTAAGTAGCATTTGCTAAGGGTGATTAGGGGATGAGAACATAAAAAATATTATTCATATATCATGTTTAGTTGTGGTATATATAAATACAGGGACAACGAAGACACGTTAACTGCAGTTGATTGGTAGCCAATCGATGTTGACCACTGTTTATCGGTGGCTGGCCAACGTTGACCAGCGATAGCAGGTGGCCGAACCACCATCAGAGGTTGCTGTCAATTTTTATCTCTATATCCTCTCCCTGTTTTTTGGAGAAACAAAAAATATAAAAAATTTTATTTATGTGACAGAAAAATTTTTCATCCCCATACCACAATTCCACCACTAAATATTATACAGAGACATATTTGTATCTCTGCCCTAGCAAACGCTGCCATATGGATAGTCTATGAATAATGTATACTTTTGTTGATCTTTTCTGTTTTATGAGTAAGTAAGTAGTTTTAATTTTTATTTTTGAATGTTGCTGTCAAATTTATTATAGTATATATATATTTCTTGTAATTGTCACTGTTATCCGTCAAAACTATTTAATTTAATAACGTGTGATATGTCGGGTGGTGGTGGGTGTGACCATCGGGTGCCGCCAATAAAGGTTTGCAATTAATCAACGGGAGGGTAGATGAGGAAGATGTGGCAGGGCCAGAAAATGCAACATGGAATTTTTATGAAAAGGGCTTTGGAAGAAATTGGCCAAGGTTGGAAAAACCGTCATGACAATCGATTTTTTTATTACTACCGTCGATTAACGTCTTTGATTCTTGTTTATCGATTTATTTAATTGTCTAGTCATCGATATTTGGAGGACTGTTGTTGGTTTTCTTTTTCTTTTTTTTTCTCGGGTGTACAAGATTGTTGTTTATTGTTCGCTACAACAGAGAAATGGTACGTGTCATCGTGTGTGTTAATACAGAGAAAAAAAAAAAAAAGCATGAATCTTACGTTAGTAGGGGAGCTTCTTCTTTCAAACTCACTCAGTGTTTCTTTTTCACTTTTCATTTTATTTTAAAAAAGTATTAAATGTTTACTTGTAATACTTTTCCTTAATGTTTCGGAAGGATTAATAAAGTTTAAAAAATATTTTTAAAGAAACTGCATTTAAGATATGAATTTAATTTTAATATGCTAACAGTATAAAATTATTTTATACTATTATTTAATTAAAATATTTTATTTAAATAAATTTTCAAATAGTAAATATTAGTCAAACAACTCAAGTTAGTGCATATTCTCATTTTTCGTTGACAAAAATTACTTTTGAGAACTCAAAGTACAAATCAAAGGACACTTAATTCTTGTTTTGAGAACTCAAGTCAGTGCTTCCCAATGGACTTTTTTTTCCCCCAATCTTTTAAGACTTCTCTCGTTCAGTGGTACGTTTATTCAATTCAACCTATTTCACTCTTCACTATTTTTCTTTTCAGTTTTGTCTTTACTACAATGAAGGAAATCAAGTGGCTGCCACAACTTTACGAATTTACTATTGCCTAGGAGGAATAATTAATTCTATCAAGTTACAATGGAAGCGTGTGGGAAATAAAAATTTGGTTCTTGTAAGGTGAAGAAGTTAATAAAATGTAAAAATAAAATGTTAATGATTCTTAGATCAATAACTTTTATTATAAATGGATCCTACTAAATAATCGAAAAGTGATTAACCCTTTTACTTTTACACTTTATTAACATCCTCACTTTAGAGAAGTTTAATCCAAAATATGGAGGTGACAATCCCTCCATTGGCACATATGCTTCTCATCACTCAACCATGCCAAAGATAATTTACAAATTAGAAGAGCGTGGATGAGGAAACAAGAAGAGTAGAATGGGTTTAAAAAGTCTTTAATCTATCATATGTTAGCGGAATTTTTTTTTCATATAATAAGATATATTAACTCTTTAACAATCACAATAATCATATATAATTATATAATAATATTAAGAGATGATATATATACTATTAATATTTAAGAACCATTCATGGAAATTTTGTGCCGCTTGATAATTTCTAAAGCATATTAAAATTAAAAAATTTACTAAAAAGTGAAACTATTCAAACATGTCTTATAAAATTACTTGTTGATGACATGTGAGCCCATAGTTTAATGATAAACTCCTGCATATCTCAATGAGTTATGGGAGATCGTGAGTTCACTTCCATTCCCATCCCTTATCCTCTTATATCTTACCTGAAAAAACAAACTATTATTAAATTTTAGATAGATGCTACTTACTTGATAATTAAAAGAGTGTTTAATAATCATGAAAAATCATGAGATCAAATTTAAAATGCATTGTTCGATAACTAATTAATTCTTTTAAAATTACCTTATATATAAATTAATCTCAGTTTGAAATTATCTACCAAAATAGGCTTGAAATAAGTTTAAAAGTAAAATTTTCTATGCTTGTTAAACTAAAAAAAATGATTTCAAACTTAAAACTACAATGAACTATTCAAATAATAGTAATTGAAAATAAACTTTGAAAAGTCAAATTCAAAGCCTCAATTAAAAATTACCTTTATTTAAGGATTTGATATGGGAATTGATTCATTTCAAAATTGTTTATAAAGAAGTGTTTGAAAAGATTTAGGATGAAGTTATATTACTTATGTACTCCTAATTTTTACTTTAAGATCAATTATTATAATTTATTAATCAAATTGATTATTTTAAAATTGCTAATATTTTCTTTTACTTTAATGGAGCTATCTCAAGAAGAAATCAAGATTTTGATGATGTTGTGTTGTGCATGATAATTTTTTTATACCATTAATCATGTAATATTTTCTTTCTTTATTAGAGATGAATTGCTTTTATTGTAATATTATTAGCATCTTTAATATTTTTATACAATAACTTTATCATATGGTTATTTTACAAATCAAAATTAAAATTTGTTTAATTTGATATGTTCCTACTTCTTGTCCTATGTATTGCACAATTACAATATTAGTAGGGAAAAAAATGAAACTCTTTCTTTTTTTCTTTTTTCTTTTTTTTTTGAGAGGAGGTTGATACGAGATAGCAGTACTGCAGCAGTTGATTGTAATGGACCCGAAGAGTTACGTTGGTGCCCTAATAGCCCAATACGTAAACGCCAGCCCAAATTCTAAATGGATGGGTTGAATTAGTTGCTTCGTAACTTGATCATATTTTTAGTTTCAAACTTACTAATTTAATTTTAAGTTAGTTATAAATATTTATATCAATTCAATTATAAATCCGAAATCTTGTTAATTTTTTAGTTTGCAGTATATTTTTTGAAACATTATTATTTGGATTTATGGAGTTTTGTTTTTGTACAATTTTTCATTTATTTTATCAAACTTTGCACAAAAAGATTAATGATTGAATTTAATTTTAACACACTTACAATATTAGAAATATCCATCACAAATTAATTTTAAATTATATTATCATCCAATTTTCAAATCTTTTTTTTTTTTTTTACATTTTTGATTTAAAAAAAAAACTAAAATAAGTACGTAATATATGAAGGGGGAACAAAAAGAAACTACTGTGTGATGGTATGATGGATACCCGATATCCTGCGTTTTAGATGCATTGCGTCAGAAGTAAAAAATAATTGACCTGCATACAACTATTTCAAATTACGACTTTTTCCGACAGCAAAAACAATCATATACGTGATTGGCAATAATTTTTTCGAATTTGGATTTTTTAAAGGGATGATCTCATTTTAAGGAGTAAAATAAATAATTTTATTCTTAAATTAATAGAGTAAAAATGACCTCATTTTAAATTTTATTAATTTAAAAATAAAACATATTTTATTTTACTCTATAAAATAAGATTTTCATTTTAGAAGACCATTTATCCAATTTTTCTATATCTATTACCGAAGATGGAGTTAGAGCTGGAAATAATTTTTTTTATTTTTAGTAAAAATTTAGTATTTAATATTTAAAGATTTTTTTTTAAAAAATCACTGTTAATATATATATGTGAATTGATCATCTCATAACAAGGTGAGATATTAAATTCATCATCTCATATTAAATTTTCACATAATCTTATTATATATGATTTTTTGTCATTGATTTTAAAAGTACTATTGATAGATAATAAATTATATAAAAAAAATTAAATGATGAAGAATCACATATATAATAAGGTCATATAAAAATTTAATATGCATGAGAGGATACATTTTCATATTAGAACTTAGAACAGATAAACTCATTGTATTCAATTTTAACAAATCCAAGCAATTAAAAGCTATCACATATTCTTTCAAGGCATCTCTGACTACTGCTAATAATGGTTAAAATAAGTCAAAATATTTTTATAGACGTAGACTTTTTTGTGCTTGTATTTAATTAATTACAGTTTAATTATTGTTTTTGGTCGTCTTCTTTTTTTTTTTTTTTGTCATGACAATAATGTTTTTCGTCAATTTAAATAACATGTTTCCTTCCTTCTGATGTATCAAACGGGCTGACTTGTTCGGATTAAAATGTTTAACACGTCTGGCCTATCCAGCAAAATAATGAGACTAATTAAAGCTACCTCAGCCTCAAAGCTATTTCTTTTCTTTTTTGTTGTTTTTGATCAGAAGAAGCTATTTCTCTTTCTTTTCTTTTTATTTTTGATTTGGAAGTTATTTTTTGAAAAATGTTATTTATACTCACAAGATATAAGACACTGTATTGACTCATATTTTATCTACTATTAAATAGGATATGGACTTTACTTCAATAAGATCCACACTCCATCCAACAGTGGATGAGATGTAAGTCAACACGGTTTCCCATATATTATGTATATAAATAACATAACTCTCGTTCAAAACACTACTAAAAGCTTATTCAGTCTATAAACAATGTCAGAATCAAATTGCACGAAATGGTCAAGTTGATCAAAATTAAGCCGGCCCAATTGAGTCAATTTACAATGACTACATGTTCCGCCAGAATGTGATGATGTCCTCTTTATTTTTTGAAAAAAAAATTGAGATCAACTTGGATTATCCTATTTAAACTTTGTTTTCAAATCTTATGATTTGAAAGATCAGTAGCAACAACGAATCCCAATGGGTTGATTGAGTAGAGCAAGATAGAGTTTCGAATCTTAAAAATTGTAGATTCAAATCTTCACTCGTCTTTTTGAGCTCGAAAACTTTCTTTGCATTAGACTGAGATATCATCTAAAAAAAAAATAGAAGAAGAAAGAGTAGCAACAACTTACTTGTCACTCTTTGCATCTATGGTAGTAATATAATTAATTTATAGTTATGCCATTGGAGATTGGATCTCGCATAATTCACCTGGTGTGCATTGAGTTTTTTCCTACTCCATCGAATAATAATACTTGTGAAAGGAATTAATAAAAAATAGTCCACGTGATATGATCAACAATTCAAGCTACAAGAAAGCCAATAAATAATTGAAAAATGAATTAAAATATTTACTGTACAACAACAAAAACGCGGTTTCTGCCCCTTAGTGCTTTAAAAAAATGGTTGTAGCATAGCATCTGTCTGATTCGATCTAGAGCTAAACCGTATAAAATAATTCCCCACTGATATGTGTTGGAGCATTGCAATTATATTAGTGCGTCTCTTCAAGGAAGGTACTGCTGCCAGACGAGGACATAGACTTAACCAAGCAAGTGGATATTATTTGCGAACCCTTTTCAATTTCTCTTTTCCTGTTTAGTGTTTGATTTCAATTTCAATTTGACTAAAAAAACAATTTTACGTGGGAGTATTAACTAATTGTTAGTTGGCTTTAAGAATGAATAAATTAATGAAGACGTGAAAGTAAATGACATTAAAAACTTTTTGGTAGGAAAAAGAGATTATACCTTTTTCTAGGTTGAAGAAGATCGTCAACTATGGCAAAAAGTGTGGCTGCATGAAACTACACAATCACGAGGAAGCATTTAGCTAAAGGATACCGAACAAAAATGTTATTCGAATGCATAAAAGCGAGTATTTAATTGGAATACCCACTTTATTATTGTTGGATATGACAGTGACTCCATTATTCTTACTGATTCATCATATCTAGTAATAGTAGAGTGAGTGTTCAATTAGGATACTTATTTTTTTATTGTTGAAATGATACTAATAGATCACTAAAGGGTGCCAAGTACCATAGACTTGACTTCATTAAAGTGCATGATATGCTGAGTTGATAATCAATGGTTTGGAATTTTATAAATTGTAAGCATCAATGTAACAAATTATACATACAAAACTATATAAATGATTAGTTTTTACCAACAGTTAAAATTCTTTATATATCTATATATAATTATGATTGATTTTTTAAAGCTTGAAATTTAGGGTTTAGAGTTTAAGGTTTAAAAAAGTCAAATCCAAGGTCCACATGTTTAGGACTAGTTGGAGAGTAATCTTTTTCATTCTTCTCAGAACTAATCCATCTATATGTGTGTGGAGGTTTTCTATTTAATTAATTATTTGTTTATGGAACTAATCTCTGTCGAAGAAATGTAAGTCATTAACTAATAATATAAAGTTAAAATGCTTATATTTGGCTTGATTTAGCTGCCAAACCTAAATCTACAAAAGGGATCGCATGTATAAAATTCAGAGTGAATGCTCATTTTAGTCCCCAACTTTTCACTCATGAGTCATTTTAGTCCCTGACTTTTAAAACGAGTCAAATCAGTCCCTAACATTATAAAATGTGAGTCAAATTAGTCCCTTGTTCCACTTTTATTTAACATTTTATCAATTAGATGATGATATATAACATTAAGTTACATATTATTATACCATGTGTCATCTAAAGTGTAATAGAGTTTAAAATAGTTTATTTTGGTATCTAAAATTGTACAAAATAAGTCAATTTATGATGTATAATGAATATTTAAATGATTTATTTTATATAATTTTAAATATCAAAATAAGTCATTTTAAAATATATTCTACTTTAGATGACATATAGTATATTAATGTATTACTTAATGTTATCAATCATCATTTAATTGATAGAAAATTAACTACAATTGAGTTAAGGGACTAAAATGACTCACATTTTGTAATGTTAGGGACTAATTTGACCCATTTTAAAAGTCAGGGACTAAAATGACTCAACAATGAAAAGTGAGGGACTAAAATAAACATTAACTCATAAAATTCATGAAGGTGGTGTTGGAAAAGTGTCCACTAGGTAGGGAACATGACTACAGAACAAGCCTCCCGTAAAGGCAAATGCCTTGAATTAAGGCCAGGAAGATTAGTATTACTCTAACAAGTTACAACGACTATCTGCAATGTGTCCTCTTTTAAGCAACCAGCAAATACAAGGAAAGTCATATATTTCTAAGATCCATTGAATCATAATTGATTTTCTCAATGCTACGGTTAATTAATAGAAAAAGAATGATGAACAGAACAGGAATTTTCAATTCAACTTGCTAATTTCAAGTCTTGCATTAATGAAGACCACTTACTGTGTAAGTGTTGAGGACAGGGACGTACGCATCCTTATCAACCATTCATTGTTGATGTAAAAGTGCTCAGTAAACATGCCATGACCTTGGATACAGTGAACCAAAATTTAGAATAAATGTAATATGAGGATTAATACACACTTTACACACTCACAGAAATCACACTTGTCTCCAAACCGTGTCCCCTTTTTTTTTTTTTGTTTCTCATTCATTTATTGTTACATAAAACATATATACAAATCGAGGGAAATTTTAAATTTTAAAATAATTATCAAATATACAGTACTTGTTTTCAAGCACATGATTTATGGATAAGTAATTTCATCCATATACACAGATAATGCGTATATACATTAGACCAAAAAATGTATTCAGTTTTATATGCCAGCTGCCTTGGGATTGATTCGATGATGCCATTTAGTTGGATACAATTATTATCATTATTTAATTGTTAATTGCACCATTCAATGGCACTTGAGTGATTTACAATTGATACAAGGGTGGAATATCATTGATCTAACTATAAAAAGAGGTGCCAAAAAGATGTTCAAGTCACAGCACCAAATTCTTGGCTGTGGCCTTTCAACCCATTATATTTTTGTCAGACCCATAGAGATAAAGAAGGCAGTGATCACAAAGTCATAACATTCTTTTTTGTTGGTCTACTTGGCTCAAATGGGGATAACAGAAGCATGCTCCAGGTTCATTGGGGACTTCTTTCAGGCATTCAAATGCTCACCACCAAGCCCCATATCCCACCTTGATCACAACAATCATCATCATACATGCAAGCCCCTCAAGCTTGATGATAACATGGTTCGTGCTCTTGTGACTGTCTTTGGTATGGAAAACAATGGAAGAATCAAGAAGGAAACTGCTAGGCAAGTGGTGGAGAAGCTTGGTTTGGTGCATGGTTCTGAGGAGGAGGACAAGCCCTCAATTGGGTTTGAGCTACATGGGGAGGGTGGTAACTTAGAGGATGATGAAGTGCCTGTGGAAGAGGTGCTTGGTGAGTTGGAGGACATGTCAAGGCGCAGTGAACTGTTGCATGAAGCCTTCAAAATCTTTGATGAGGATGGGGATGGATACATAGATGCAATGGAGTTGAAGAGGGTGCTTGATTGCTTGGGTTTGGACAAAGGTTGGGACATGAACACAATTGAGAAGATGGTGAAGGTTGTAGATTTGAACCTTGATGGCAAGGTTGATTTCGGTGAGTTTGAATTGATGATGGGGTAGCACTTTGTTAGTGATTTATTCATTTTAGGAATAGTTTTATTCAGCTGTGCTAATTGTATATCAATGTTTGTTCCAGCATTTTCTAAGAATGAAAATTGGAAGATTTTTTTTTAAAAAATAATCTGTTTCCTTTATTGTTGCATTGCAATTTTGCAGACAAATTCCATTTTGTGTGTTCATCACGCTTAAGTTCTATATTCTCCTACAATTCTACATGCACAATTCAAAATTTCAGCTAATGAATAGTTATTCACCATTCCGGGTTATCGAAAGGAGGAGGAGAATTTTAAGGAGCAGCGTTTTTTAATTATTGAGACGTGTATAAAGGTGCAAGAACTTGAAGCATCTATTAGCTGCATCATGTCACAGCAGCTGAGGTCGTGGACCAATAAATGTGAACAGAAGAAATGAAAAGAAAAGAAATTATATTTAAACTCATTTCTATCCATTGGTAACGAACACATATGGGAAAAATGTGAGAGAGGAAAAATGTTCTCTTTCACTTTTTGTGGCATGTGTCCTTGTATTGCTTCCAAAAATCTGATTCAAATTAAATAACATATATCTAGAAATAAGTCATACGGAAACTGCTATCTATACGGATCATTCATGTGTATTGTGCTTCTCCAATTAATTGTTGAAATATCATAAAGATGATATATATTGAATTCTGTTGTTCTCTCTCTCAAAAAAAAAAAAATACTTGTCTTTTCTTTTATTTTAGAATCACATCCACTTTTATTTAAAATGGAACAGTTTTTTTTTTAAAAAGAAAAGATATGGGTATAATTTAGATAAATCGTTGTGCATGCCAATATAATTTGCTCATATAAATACACTGAATCTTCCACGGACGTGCTTTGGTTAAGTGTCGAGCTACTGTTCTCGCTTATTTTGATGCCTGCCAGGTGTTTGGCACATGAATTGGTGTGATTTAAAGCAATAAAGAATAAAGAAAGAAAGATGAAGGAAGGGGAAGAATATTACTGAGTAGCTGTCAGCATACGTACCGTTGGTTTAAATTTAACGGTCTTGGCAACTTTATATATCTTTTGACATTCATTAATAACCAAATTTATTATTTTAATATTTAATTTTTTTAAATACCTAAATATCCTATTTATAAAATATATAAGTGTTATCATTTATATTTTTTTTCAATTTATTCTCTCTCAATCACTCTTCTCATGAAATCCATATAAATGTCTACATTCATATAAGTGTTGAAATAGAATTTTGAAAAACAATGGGAGTTCTCATTTTTTCCCTTAAAAATGTATTTTGAGAATATCAAATACGTGGGAATGAATAGATGTAGAAGAAATTCCAGGATAGGTACGATATTCGAGATTTTTCCTTTCTTATCAAGAGAAAGCACAGGAAAGTAGAAACCAACATTGGGAATGTGAGGTACTGGACTGTAAGCGTGAGCGAGAGAAATTGCATTCCGCCATCACTTACACACTACACACTTCTGAGGCTTCTATTCAAAAGGGAAAAAAAAAAATTACAAAGGCATCTTGGTATTTGGATATCAAATCCAAATATTCAACACAATCTTACATAAATATACCGTATGACTATCTCATATTAAAACATACGTAATATGTAATTAGATACTCAACCACACTAATATTATGTCTACACATCTCAAGTTTGAAAAATATTTTCCTTTATAAAGCATGTCTATATGACATGGCTGATAAACGGAAAGGTAAGCTATAAAGTGGAGGTAAGCCTACCTTAATAAGTTTTATATGAAAAAACCAAGCATTCTCCCAAAAAACTTTTGTGTCACTTGAGTTAAGGCGCTTGGATATATACAAAAGTTTTGTGATATTAATTGAACTTGACTACTCCTCCTTTACATTATTTATGTTTTCAATTGTCATAACGATTCTCCAGCCAATCATATAATTAACTTGTGTATGAGTGTGCAAAATGCCAACTTTTCTTGGAGTTTAGAAATCAAGCTACTTAGTACGAACATCCGAATTTCTCTGCAAAATAAGGGAGCATCTGGTAATCATATGTAGCATTTGAAGTCATCTGCTAAATCCTATCCTAATAATTTTATTTTTTCTTTTCAAAATCAAAATAGCATGTGTTGTCTATTGGAATAGACAACTTCGTAAGGTTAGTTTTGTTTATAATTAATCAGAAATGGATAAAGCAACCACAGCCTTTTATACAAAACAAAATACAACTAGAGATGATACACTATTTTAATTGACATAATTGAAGAGGGATCAACCTAGGATAATAATAGAACCAACTAATCTAACTGACAAGACAATAATAAAGTTGGACCTAACTGGATGCTATAAATTCTAGTGAGGTGAAACTCTTACTGATGCTGCCAGATATTCATAGAGCTTAGAGCATTGTTTATGACTCCATTATTGATATCATTGTAGGTCATATCCAAGTTTTCAAGCCCAAGAGCTGGATTGTGTCCACCAACAGGGACACCACCATATGAGGAGGCATCGTTTCCATGGACAGTGACGGTTGGAGAGACGTGTGCCATGCAGCGCAGGCCAGTCGTGTTGAGTTGTGGTGGTACTGTGCTCAATTGGCACTGAGGCGGAAGAAGCTGGTTGTTTAACGTGGTT
This sequence comes from Dalbergia cultrata, assembly GCA_031216105.1. Lineage (NCBI taxonomy): Eukaryota > Viridiplantae > Streptophyta > Magnoliopsida > Fabales > Fabaceae > Dalbergia > Dalbergia cultrata. Next base: position 34,077,201 of record CM062349.1, on the reverse strand, counting down.
AAAGAGCCCCGAGTGACCATATCCTCAGCTAACTTCACCTAAAAGTTTATAGAAATTTGAAACAAAAAATTAATTTATGTGCCCTACATACATGGGATTATGGGAAGATGGGGTAACCATAAGCCAACTTTTAAGCTTAACCCGAAGCCGATTAGCTTATGTTAATTACTCTTAATTCTTAGGAGGACTAATTTTTGTCCTGATATATTTCCATCTACTAAGTTAAAACTAAGCCTCCTTTACCCCGTTACTACTCCATTTCTCCTCTTTTTCCAAGTTGTTATTTTTTTTTCTTCTTTTACCATTAGTCCATTAACGAATCTAAATTAAATAAACTTTAACTTTCAAGCTACTACATGATCGATGTATGTAAGGTAGAATAATATCCGTAGAAGAACATGGATCAAATATACCTTAGCTCTCAAGGCTTCTACGCCTGATATTAGAACTCGGTTATTAGTTTCTGCCTCACGAAATTGTTGACTAGCATCTGTAAACTGCTTGTATAGGGTTGCATTCTCCTGTTTCAGTTTTTCAACCTGAGACAGCAAAATTGAAAGGTAAATAAAGCGATTGCCTCTTCTGCATCGTAGTAAAGATTGATGCTTCAGTTTCTCAAACGTAACAAACTGATTCGACTCAGAGAACTAGTGACTTCCCTTATCTTTAAAAATTATTCACACAACAAAGCTCCAAATCTAAATATTTTAGTACTATTCCCCCTGTTCTAGGGTGTCTCAACAGTCCACATAATGAAGCTTTGGCTTCTTCAACACAGACTTATCAATATTCAATACCTTCTACGTACCCGTAAAACGTCAGTTATTACCTGCTTCTCAAGGTCTGCCAAATGCGCTTGCTTCCTTCTTCTTGACCTCCTTGCGGACTCACGATTAGACTCTTTCCTGAAATGATGGTATCAGGTGACACGTTTCAGGATGACAAGAACCACCTGAGTTTTATACCCTGTTTTTCTGAGTGCTTAAATAATACGATATACCTTCTATTGCGCTTCACTTCAGTAGGATTTGTGCTCTGTTCACAAGGACCTGCTTCATCTTCCTCATCAGACGCCTCAGAGGAACCACTTGTAGCTCCTTTGGCTTGATTCTCTCCGCCGTTTGGTTTATTAGCAGAGACTGGGCTGCCAACTGGCCAGAATTTGCAGTTCATTGCAAGATGTTAAACTACATGAACTAAGTTTAATTTTATGAGCTATATACTTGTGTCCTCCAAAGCAAATACAAATAGAAGTTATGAATTAGCTTATCCATGAAATTTTGCACCCCAACCAAACATAGTCTATGCGTAGATATTGTTGCCCACGTCCTTACCAGTGCCACAAATCGATGACTGGGAATCAAGAGTAGCAGAAACGGTGGAATGCTTGGGAGTGACGTTTTGGGAACAGACAATGGTATTGGTGGTATCTGCTAGTCCACCAAAAGTTGAAACTGAAGTCAACGCATCCTGCAAGTAAGAACGGCTGCATGAGCTCGAATTTTGTGAAGTTAGCTATTTAGCACATTAACATCTTCTTAGAGGCTCTCGTTGACACCTATCTATTATTTCTAAGATTAGTGCTATATGTTACGAAATGTGAGCAGCAATAAAGGGAAGCAGCAAAAATCAGTCAAGATGAGTCTTAATGAATCGTTGTACTCATACGAATATAGTAAATCGAATGGTGTGAAAAAATAGATATGGTCTATGGATTACCGTTATTCAAAGTTTACGGACTCCAAGGCCTCCCTTAAGCAAAACACGGTAACAAATCACTTGAACCAATCAGCAGTGATATAAACATCAACGGTAATACAAAATGGTTTTTTCAATTCTGTAAAATATTATTTATCATTTATATTAATCCTAGTTATTTTCCAGACAACCCACCTCAAAAGACACAGTTGACAGAGGCTTGATAAATTATAAACGTTGTGTAAATTATTTTTACAATAATGAAAGCTACTCGTGTGATAATAAAAATAAATCTGTGATACTTGTCTTTTTTTTATATATATTTTAGAGAACTTTTCACACAATTTTCTTACGAATAAAAATCATCGATCTATAGATGTAAAAAAAAAAAAAAAGGGAACATATAATCGACCTCAACTAATAAAAAGGATATATTATTGTTGTATATATACAAAGAAAGTAAAGGAAATTGTGCCACTATTGTTACTCCGTATCTTAAAACAGCTGATACACAATTATTGATGGTAGGCTGGTAGCTTTATCGTATATAAACTTAAAAAATGAACAGTGTTAAGTAACAATATTGGTGGATTAATGATCGTGGTTAATACTTAACAACAGCTAAGGTCGTATAAAAGCCCTTCCTCGGAAATAATTGTTCAATTTTTTAATTTTACTTTATTCATAAATAACTCTCGACTTGAGAATTTTAGATAATACTTATCATTTGTTCCAATCATACTCTTAATCAGTGAAAGAAAGTTAAAAAAAAAAAAAAAGAACAAGAAGAAGAAATAATTAGTACTAATAATAATATTATAAGATGTATCTAATTCTTTATTAAAATTAAAACACTTTCAATCAATTTTTTTATTTTTATACCCTTTAAAATTGTACAATTGGTATGATGCCATTTAGTGACAAAATTACCCTTGTCCAAATCATGGGGTCCTTACTTGGTAGTGTCCCACTAAAAATCAAGCAATCCAAGAAAAACAAATAAAACAAACAAACAAACAAGAAAAGTGGCTTATATATATACATATAGCACGAAGTCATGCGTTCACACAAGTTCCAAACACAACCCAATAATGAAGGCAGTCCACATCAACATGTCCCTCTCATTCACTAAACCACTTCACAAGTGACGACTACCCTCAGCTCATCGCCTTCATCCACCATCCATCCATGTTATATATTCAGATCGTAACTAAGGATTATGTGAAATTTTCTCACTTTTCTCCAACCCTACTACAAAAATAATTATTCCTCACGAACTTATCCATTTAATTAACTCTATAATTCAAAACTGAAAAGGAAAAATCATTATTGTCAGCTGTTTTTTTCAGATAAAAAGTATTTTTAAATAATTATTATTGATTTATTTATATTTTTAATAGATTGTTAGTGTTTAAGAAAGCGTTGGGCGCAAGCAGTCTTAAACGATTGCGAGCATCGATGTCGCCACGTCAACCGCGCCTGATGACGTGGCAGAACAAGGCGCCAAAACGGACTTCTCAGTTTCAGAGAAAGCACTCACCGGATTCACGAAAGCGCCGGCGCCGGGGAAAGCGAGGCCGGCGGGCTTGACGTCGTCGTTTTGGTTGGGCGATCCGTTGTCGTCGTCGTCGTTCGAGAAAGCAGCAATAAACCAATCATCGTCCATATCGAAGCCCGTCGTGGCCATGATTCGTTTGAGGTCGCCGGAGTTGGGGAAAGCCGGCGGCGGTGGCAGGGACTGAGGCGCAGCCAGAACGCCGGCAAGTGAATCGAGAAAAGTTGAACACTAAGAAAGTGAGAATGAGTGTGAGAGAGAGATTAGAGAGAGAGTGGAGAGAGGGAAAAGGGAATGAGTGAAGGAGCTTCAGGGGTATAAATAGAAGGTGGCATCGAGAATTTTATTTTTTAAATAAAATAAGAAAACACAAAATGAAATGAAAAGGCAAATTGGGCGGCACATGATGTCAAAACATACCAGAAAAGTTTATTGTGATGTGAAATCACGAAAGTGACCCGATTCCTCACGTTAATTACGTGTTTGACCCGTGACCTCAGAGCCTTTCTAGGAAAGTGCAGTGCAACTTATTATATTCATTCATACACTCATATTTACGTGCAACTAATAATAATAATAATAATAATAATAAAGTTTTATTTTGATATAATGATAGTGTATAATTTTTTAGGTTATTTAATCATATTTTATTATATTAGTAAAATATAATTGACTCTCGCCCTATTACTTTAAAATTCATATATATATATATATATATATATATATATGTATATATAGACACACACAAGAGAGAATTTAATTGAAAGATAATGTAAAAAAATATTATGCTATTGGCGTATTTAAATTAAATCCATAATAATGATGGTAATATAATAATATAGTATTTGTATTTTGGATCATACTTTGTGAAACACATTATCGACATACTCTCACTTATAGTGGATTAGGTGTGGATCTTATTTAATTTGAGTCTCACACTCCATCTAATGGTATATATGAGTGTATCGACACAATATTCGATAAAATGTGAGTCAAAATAGTATTTCTTATAATAATAATAATATTTTAAGGGTTATATTATTTGTACTCATAGAATACGAAATATCATGCTAATTCACGTAACATCCACCATTGAATTGGACGTAAATTTCATTTAAATAGGGTCCAACCCTATCAATAATAGGCGAAATATGAGTCGGTACGATATTTTATGCTCTCCTGGTACAATTAAAATTTCTCATATGTTAAACTAATAAAGTGTTGGATCGAACGAGAAGTTCAGATTCCTTGAATGCGGGTTTGAAGTTCAATGAGTAAAGAAACAATATCGTTGAAAGAATTTTCGTTAGACGACTGTTCATATTCCAAAAGATTGATCCCCCACTCATCAAGTAAGGAGATATAATGGGAAAATTACATATATATATATATATATATATATATATGTACACACCCAGCAGACTGACAAATTTGAGAATCATAGGTGGGCCTCAATTTAAATTCTGCTTGATTTTGCGGTTGATATACTATTATAATATTAATCTCTGAATACGAATTCGCAACAAGGGGAATAAAAGGGTCTGAGCGGGACCGGTCCGTCCAAAATTGTTATTCCACAATAGATGATTGGTGTATTGAATAATGGCAAATACTCTAGGCATTTGATCATAGTTTAATCATCACTGGTTTTATTGGTCTTGTGGAGCAATAATCACAGCTTTGTTAATAGTAGTGGTATATGTAAATTCATTGAATTGTTCCGGTCACTCGATCATTTGACTTTCATTGGCTAGTGGTGCTGGAATTTCATTCTCTCAAAAACTCCAAAGGGCAAATGTCCTCTTCAGGGCTCAACCCCAACTTGCAACTACTCTCATCCTGAACAGGGAAGCAGAAAATGAAAGGTGGAAAAATATCATGTATTATGTTATCATGCATCTGTGTGGCTTTCTTGCATTGGACTGGATACTTTAGACTGAGATAATAGTTCAATTAATCGCAATCCCTATTTTGTCCTTCTTTTGTTTTTTTACGTGACAATATATGATAGTTTTAAATTTAAGATTGCGTGTAGATTTGCATGCACAATAATAGCTTAGGCATTTTATCAAAAAAACAAAAAGTAATAATAATAATAGGCATTAGGCATTCAGTGTCCATAGACCATAGTATAGAAACGTAAAGTTAAAAAGAATTTAGGCTACTCCTAGGTAGGTCAAGTACATTATTGATTTAAGCTTTAAGCTTTGTAACATTGCAAAGCACAGAACTCACACTTTAAAAAGTAAGCACATCATATCTTTCGTTTTTTTGTTTTCTTCTACGGACAAAAAGATTGTCGACAAAACAATAATCAATGACCCATTTGTTGCCATGTTATAAGAACATTAAAATATCCATAATTTTTTTAGCAACATCAAAATGGCAATAATAAGCCATATTTACCACAGTTGGAAGTCACAATCTTAATCATGCGAAGGTTTTCTTTTCTTGACTACAAATGAAAGAGCAGCAAACCAAGAATAATAATAAAAATCTGAGGAAATAAAAGTTTGTGCCACTTGAAATTAAATATAGTAATAGTAGCCACCAATGAGATGCGGTCCAAATTCCAAACCCAACAAAGGCCTTGGGGGACAACTTTTACTTTTGAAAAAGCATTAAAAGCATTTCATCACTTCCGTGCCTTAGTGTGTAGCTTATGCAACAATATTGGAATGTATGGAAGGCAAAGAGAAGGATTGAGGAGGGAGACGCATATCAGGGGCACAGGGGGTGTTTGATCAAACCAAAAAGTGGGTTTCTTAGGGTGGAAGTTCTGATTAAAGTAATGGAGTTCGATTGGGACAAGCACCGACCCAAAGCATAAAGTTGGTAACATGTATTACATGCTTTATGGGTGGTGTTAAAAAAGCAGGTTAACCCTCGCTTTCTCTCAAGAGAGTTTAAAGGTGACCAGCTAGCTTTGCATTATTAGTTTATTTTTAACTTCAACCTTTTTTCCGGTTATCATCATTTAACACCTAACTTTCCATAATAGATCTTCACCCTAGTAAGCTTCCACGCGCTTTAAAACTACCTTTGTAATATTTTATGCTCGAATAGGTCATCTTTATGTTAAATTCTGTATAACATTATTATAAGGGAAAATGCTAGATATTCATAATTTAATTCAGAAAACAAGTGTTAGAATAATGTGGCATAAGTAATAATATTTAGATGAATTAGTGTATCCTACTATTACATTTAATTCAACCACCACGCTGTATTATGTATAAAATTTTAATTATTTTATTCTAATTATATAACATTACCCTAAAAAGTTATATATGATAAAATTATGTGAATATTTAACATGAGAAGGTCTATTCCCATTCGTGCAAGTGTGTGTTGTGATATAAATCCAGTGGGGACACAAATCAAGGGGCGATGAAAGACTGGAAGTAGAGTTGAATTTTGCATTTGGTCGTTTTTGGTTGTCACATATATATACATTACATTTATCAACAATTGCTTTCGACTTTGTCTCCCCAGACATAGTGCACGTCACATACGTGTCCAGCTCCGGTTTTGTATAGAAGAAACTTAGAAAAGACTTCATCATATATACATCGAGGACACGACAAATAATCCTAGAAGCTTCTAGGCCCCCGATCGTATGATTAGGATTAGTGTTATAACACTAAAGATTAATGTTGTAACATATACTTGCCCCACTTGCATAGGAATAAGAATAAGGGTGCTACTTCAATTTTCTTAGGACATGTTTGATTTACATTTTAGTGCTCCACTTGTATAGGAATAAGAATAAGGGTGCTACTTCAATTTTCTTAGGACATGCTTGATTTACATTTTAGTGAACAGAAAAGTAGAAATATATCTTTGCAAGACACTTCTATCGAAAATAATGCTTTTCTATAAAAAGTTTTTTTTTAACTCTCAAACTTTAAGCTCCCCATTTAAAAAAAAAAAAACACTCAAACCTTAAACTAAACAACCGCCAAATTTATATGAGCTAACGGTCATACATAAATTGGAAAGCAATCAAAAACAGGCTGACAGTAAAAGCGGATTTGATTTCCATATAGTTTTCTTTTTTCCTTCTAATGATACAAGGGGAGGGATATCAGACTCAGAATTGGGTTAAGATGAATTTATTGAATGCTTGTATTCTATGCAACTACCTGAAGTTACATAGCTAAAAACCTATGACAAAATTTTCACCTTTTTATTTTTTGGGTCTAATACATGCGTAAGCTCGGTTAAGACAGTTTAGAGGAATTACCAAGGCCAGGCCAATGTCAAGCCCATAGGCCCAAACATCCAAAAGTCTGAATCTACCACTTTTTGTAATATTTGTACAAAACAGTCCGGAATGTACTGGGTCACATCACATCCATATTGAGCAAGAGAAGCCCACACTATACGCTGAGCAGCCTCGCCAGGCCTGATATGCTGATTTTGCCTCACGTATTATGCCGTGTATATATATGATCTTAGACCCAAAAAAAAAAAATGATAAAAAATAAAGATTAGGCTTACTCTGGGAACTTTTGAGCATGCTATTCTTGCAAATTTTTTACCTACTGGAAAATAATAATTTTCTCTGTTGAAAAAAATTGATGCATAAAATAACCAGAAAATAGACACCCAAACTCAGTTGTCAAATTAATACAATCTGTTGCTTGACTTTGGTAGCATTCAAACAGTTTTCCTATGTACTAATGCCTAGTGATTCTGACAACCACCCTTCAACCCCAAGTTGTCAAATATCAGAGACAACTACAGCGCATATGTATTTTAAGGAAGTGGTTTACCACAATTTTGGGCCACAAATTCAAGAAACTAAACAAATTATACGCAAGTCATCATCAAAAAGAAAACAACAGGTTCTAGATGGAGTAAAATAGGAAGAGAGCTCACGCCATTATCTTTGCAGACCTAACATAGAGACTGTCCACGACTTTCCCAATATTGGCAATGGTTTCCAAAGTTGCCGGATAAATTTCATCAGTCTTGGGATCGTCAAATATGATGAGGCATCCAGCACCTTGATCCAATGTCCCAGCAAACTTCTTGTCTAGAATCATCTGAGACAACTTCCGCTCCACATGGTCAAGAGGCAGTTCAATAAGCTCAGCAATGTGTGCAATCTCGACCCTTGAAAATGGCTCAATCAATCTGCAAAGATTCTGCTCCAAAAGGGTATCGTACAAGGATGACAGGTGCCTGTGGACAATTGGGTCTTCCTCCAACTGTGCCTTGTAGTCTCGCAAAGCAATCTCGAACAACTTCAGGGACCGCTTGGAATGAGCATCAGCAACAGCCTTCATAGCATCCAAGTCAGGGCCAACATATTGCAGGCCTGCTTTTGAGGAAATAATCCCACCGACATCATCAGCTTGATTCACCATAATCTTGCACAACAACATGTATTTTAGGCTAAAAACAGCCTTTGGGTCTTCAAGTGCATTAAAAGACTCAAAAGCTTCAAAGAAGTAACTATATGCAGTTTTATAATCCTTCTCCTCAGCGTGCAGTATTCCACTCTGAAGATCTATGGCACCTTGTTGTGCCGGAGGCACATAGATAGCATTTGCAGCTGTCCTTGCAGCTGTGAGGGCAGCTTTTGCCTTTGGAAGGTTCCTTAAAGAGAAGTGCAGCTTGCTTTCCAGCAAGTCTATGTCCACAAGCAGAAGCTTGTCATCTAATCTTCTAACCTCTTTGACCAAGCCAGAAAGAAGTGTCAAAGCTTCTGAGTACTCCTTAATTTCCATCAGAAGTGCTGCAAGCCTCGCCTCAACTCGCTGCCTCAGAAACGTACGCTTTTCAGCACGAGTCCATTGCACCATTTCTTTGCAGAGTGCAATTTGAAGATCAGATGTTCCTGGTATTTTAGCAACTGAGTCAATTATTCCCCTAACGATCTTTGCAGTTTTGGCCTTAGGAATCAAGGAGAAAAAGGGCCTCAACTGAGTGAGAAGGCTGCGCAGATCCTCTCCCCTATTCTCTTGCCTGAGAAGGTCAGCGAGGTTTGTGATGGCCTGCTCTTTCATGCGCAGAGCTTCTGGTGATGAAGAAGGATCCTCAAGTACACGATAAAGGATGGAGATAGCCTCAGATGGGTCTTTGGCCTCCAATGCAAGTGCAATTGACTCTGTTGTTGCAGGAAGATAAGATGAAGACATGGCTCTGGTTTAGACAAACTGCTGCCAAAAAAAGAAAAAAAAATTATAAATGGAGAGAAATATGGGAACTAGCAACTTTATCATTACTAACATTTTCAGTGGTGAGTGGAAATAATTATCCTGTACACTGGAGCCCCCCCCCCCCCCCAAAAAAAAAAAAACCACCACCACCCAAAAAAAAAAAAAACTACTCTCACTTTAAAAATGGTATGTGTCAAGTGAAAAATTTGCCATTCTTTACTATTATTCATATTGGTCAGAGTGATGTAATAGCTTTTCTAGTTAGTGATGTCAACGGTGAATACTGTATACCAGTACAGTACCACAGACAACAAGCCCATAAAAGGCCACTATGGCACCACAGGTGACAAGGCAACCATCATTGAGACATAACATGGAAATTCTTTAAATATAAAAACAACAACAACAAAAGCCTTTTCCAACTAGGTGCGATAGGCTAATGGCAGTTTTTCCAATAATAATAAAGTTTATCAAATGCACTATAAAAGGCATCGCCATGAAACAAATATATTCCATCTCCAATGGAAAACCCAGAAAAAAGAAGAGAAGAGAGGTCAGTCAGAACCTCACAATGAAGTGAAAGGAATGAAGCACTGAGCTTGAAGTTGGATGAAAATAACCTCCAACATAATTTTGGGATAGTCTGGCATGATTGTAAGAAACTAATCAACAAATATGCCTCTGCATAGCCCCAAATACCTGTTTGTTGTGAGTTTCCAACTACAGAGTTCATTCTATAGTGTTTATTTCTTGTAGTTTTTCTATCATTATCATAAGGCTGAATGAATCAAACATGGTTCTTATGCCTCTTACAAGTTTATTGGCATAAAAATGGTTACAAACTTACAATATGGAAAAATCAGCTAATTTCCATTTAGAAGATACATTAGCACAATGATCATCAGGCAAAAGCCATTTTGCCATAACAGCAGACATGATTAGCAACAGTGATCACAAATAACAAAAATGAGACTTATAATAGCCCTATCCATGGTATAAGATGAAGAATTTTTTTTTTTAAATAAAAATATGAAGAATACAATCTACTCAGTCACAAACACTCGTCTCCCTTCACTTCAAAACATACAGGATTGGTCCTCAGGTCCCATCTAAGTCCGAATTCTCAAAGCACCTTCCCTTTCCAAAACAAAAATCAAAACAAAGAATAAAATGATTATTAAAAAAAATAATGATCAACCACAAGCCAATAAAAATAAAAACAAACACAATACATTGAAAAGATAAGTAGGTCCTTCTACTTCATTTCTAAAATCAAAATCCAAAAAGCAAAGTATCTAAGGAATGCTTTGGTATCAGTTTGAAGTAGAACTTGCAAGGAAGGGGACCATCTTTTCCATAGCTGCTATAATTCTATCCATTTACATGTCCTAACTGGTGCAAACAAGTTTCTAGTCTACAATGACAACGGTATATTTAACATTAACATGTTGCAGAAAATCTTCAAAGATGAAGATTTGGAGATCAATTCCAATTAAGATCCTCTCATTTGATACCCTTCTATGAACACAGAAGAGAGACATCCCCGCACCCCCGCCACAAAAATTCCACCTTATACAGATGTTGATGTCACTATTTACCCACATGAACCTGTCTATTGAAAACCTCACATGAGATGAGAGGATTCGAATCCCATCTATTGGAGCAAACGGGAGAGAAAAACAAAGATTAGCAGTGGCCTAGCCACCTAGCCTAGCATGGACTAAGAGTCCACGATGAACAGAAAATTTATCTTAAAGGACTTCTGGCAAGGAACTTCATAAACCACAATGCTAAGCTACTGAACGGATAGGCAACTGAACAGCGTTGATTCGTCTGATGCATGGATAAAGAGGAGTAAATTACCGATTTCCTACACACAAAAGTAGTACATTAAGAACTCCATGACCCCACATCATGTTCTAATAAGCATGCTCAAGATCAAGGAGTTATAAACTTATAATTGAAAACAAGCGATCAAATATCATGCATGTTATGTACCCGAGGAAATAAAACATACAACAGTTCTCCACAGCCAGAGAATACATGAATCCAAGCTCAACAAATCGGTAAGGTTTTCAGATATTGTTTTTCTTCCAATGATTCTCCCCCGTAATTAAGCAAAGAAACACAATTTCAATCCAAATTAGAATGAACCGGCTTCAGAACATTCATCCCCAAACATCTATAACTATTGAGAGACGAAATTAAAATCGAATCTGCGAAATAAAAAAAATAAAAAAAAAAGAAAGAAACAAAACAGCAGCTAGGGTAAGAATAGCGCTCACCTTATCGAACGGTTTTTGGTTACAGAAGCGGATCTAGCTAGGGAGGGATTTCGATGCTCTTTCTGTGTGTGGTATGGTTGGGAACTGTGGAAACCCTAAGAAAGAGCAATAGAAGAAGAAGTAGGAAGGAAGCAATATGGTCCGTCACACTCACTGCTGAAAGGCTACCACCAGGCGGACGAAACTAAAGCCTAAAACGCGCCGTTTCGTACTCTACCGGTTTGATTTATTTTTTTCCTCTTTTTTATGAACCAGTCTCTCTCATTGAAACCAATAACTAATCATGCAAAACTCATAGAAGTGGGTGTTAAATTTAGCCACAAAAGCCTCTACATATATAATGTAAGCAATCAAATATTTAAGGAGCCCACAACTTGGATATTATACAGTATAATATCTCTCATTTATTATAAATTATAATTATAAGTTTCAGTAATAAAAAATATTTTATTCAATTAATATGCTAAATATTTTTAAAATATTATAATTTTATTATTAATGATTATATATATATGTATATATATTATTGTTTATCACTTAAATTAATGAACTGGTATTTATAAGTGAGGTCAACGTAATTTTAATGAACCTAACTAACAGTTAATGATAATTTTGTAAAATATAATAATAATGAATGTAATTACATTCAATCTCGTGAGATTTCAATGTAATTCTCTCTCCTTTTTTTTGTTACAACTTGAGGTTGTATTTATCTATTTATTTTATTTGTTTTCATAAAAAAAGTCTGTCTATGAAAACAAATTAGTTAATCCATACCATTATACAAAAAAGATTTCAAAAACAATTGTTTTTAGTGCCTTCTAATTGAATTGGAATCCATTTTCAAGTCCATATACGTAGGTTATACTTAGACATCTACTAATTTGTTAAGAATTTGCACTCACTTCTTTCCCCACTTTATCTCTCAATCTTCCTCCACAATCTTTGGCAGTATCCAAATCTATACACTATTTCTTCTCTTTCATTTCTGTCTCTTCACATTTTACTCTTTATTCTATACAGACAATTTTATTTGTGCAGTATTGTAATACCCATAATTTTAAATAAAAGAGTTAGAAAATTTTTGGAGCTAAAAAGGGTGTCAGTTACCCTTATCTGTCATTCCAGACCCTGAATTTTTCTAAGTCTAGACCTACATGCCCTTGGAGGGCCATATGATAGAGTCATATTCTTGGGACCAAAAGTTATGATAATTGTTACTTAGAGAAAAATGTAACGCCCGGGGATAAGGACGAGGAGTGATCGCCGGTGCAAAGAGGGCACGGACAAGGAGCGGCTTCTCGCGAAGGTCCTCTAAGCAAAGGGGTACATGAATGAACCGATTACACACCCGAATGAGAGGGATCCTGAGACTGTATAGGTATGGGACTATACAGTTGAGGAGGGCTTATATGAATTGATTCGTACTACCTATACCAACAAGATGCATATTCTTTTCGGTAGCCCAAACTGAAAGAACTTCACAGTTAAGCGTGCTTGACCTGGGGTAATTTTGGGATGGGTGACCTCCTGGGAAGTTTTCCTAGGAAGCGTGCGAGTGAGGACAAAGCATGCTGAAAAGACCCGTGTTGGTTTGTGGGGACATTCGTCAATCCATAAAGCAGCAGGGGATGTTACAAAAAATGAGTCAAAGAATGATTTTTAATGAAATTTTCGAAACCTTTAAACGCCTCGTTTCCAGTATCCAAGTTTACAAAACTGTAAAAATCTTTGAATTTGAACTAAAATCCAAAATTTTGATTTTGATTTGTTTGGATTTTGATTTTTCTAATATTTTATTTGAATTCAAATTAGGGGTATTCCGTTATTTACATTTATATTAACTGAGATCGCCCCAGCAGTCATATGACCTCCCTTATTTAAAATCCAAAATTTTGATTTTGATTTGTTTGGATTTTGATTTTTCTAATATTTTATTTGAATTCAAATTAGGGGTATTCCCTTATTTACATTTATATTAACTGAGATCACCCCAGCGGTCATATGACCTCCCAGGCAGTAAATAGAGAGTAAGGCGATGCTGTAGTAATACCAGAGACCGCCCAGAAGGTCATTGACCGCCTCGGCGGCCAACAGTTTTATAAAAACCCTCATTTCGGGTTCCAGACTATTCTATACATCTCTCCACCCCTTTCCCTCTACAGAGAAACGTGATTTTCACCCCCAAACTCGGTTCCTTCACCATTTTTTCCAAGCTCCATTTTTACTCAGTTTAACTCCAATATTTGATTCCTAAGGCTTTATGGTATATTGTTCTCCTAGTTTTGCTCTCTTTTCTCCTTTTTCTTCGGGTTATTAGTGTGATTCTCTAAGCTTCTTAAGGGAGAGAGGTATTCTATCTTGTTAGAGATGGGTTTTGAATATTCAGAGGTTTTAGAGGTTGATTTAGAGTTATATTGCTTTTATATCAAATCCTGTTGTCAGTTCTGCTTCCTAGTGTGTTGTTGCAGTTAGCTCCTCACTATTCACCCTCTAGGTGAGTGGGTTCGCACTTGTGATTTTTATATTCTGCATTAGAGTAATTTTCATAAAAATATATTTTACTGTTTGATTTTAGAGAAATACTATACAAGGATTTGAAGTTTACTATTGGTTTATATGTTTTAAACTGTTGATTTTAGAGTATGAAACCTGTTTTTGATAAAACTCAGGGGACCATACTTGTTATATGGATTTTATGTAGAATTGATGATAGTGGAATGGTTAGAGACTTTTATGATTATTTTAATGGATTCTGGAACTGGTTTATGCGTATGATTTAATTTTATAATTAGATATGAAGCTTAAAGGAATGATTAGAATTGTGGTTTTAACCCTTTTATTGCAAAGTATGTTGTTAAGCTGTCTAAACTACGAAAAGCTTGGAATTTGAGAGATGTTTTAGAAAATTAAACAAAAACGGTTCTAGAGCTTGAAACTTCATGAGATTCAGAACAGTTGATGGATACATATTCTGAGGATATTTGAAATCATGAATGTCTGCAAAGGGTAATTCTTTAGGCATGATTTCATAACCATGGTTAAGCTAAAATCAGATTGTTAGAGTTATAGACTCATAACAACTATCAACTACATATTATATGGCTTTTGAAATCACGATGCCTTCAAACTGGTGATCCATTGGGCATGATTTCATAGCCACAATTATGCTAAGGTCAGACTGTTAGAATCAGAGCTCACAAGAGAACTAAAAAGGGCCCACAAGGGGCAATTCATTCAGAGAATAATTCAGTTCACGAGGGACAATTCATTCAGAGAAACCATTAAACTACGATAAATCATTAAACTTAGTCCACGAGGGACAATTTAATCAGAGAAACCATTAAATTTCGAGAAATCATGAAACTTGGTCCATGAGGGACAATTTATTTAAAGAAACCATTAAACTACAAGAAACCATTAAATTTAGCCCACGAGGGGAGCACCCACAAAATAGTACTGAGATAGAGAATAAAATAGAACAAAGATGGAGAACAAAACGGGATAGAGATAAGGATTGTTGTTCCTTTAGTAGTCATGGCATTATAAGTTTATATGTTCTTTATGATTTTATAAAATGATGACTAGTATGTATATATTTGATTATGTAAAACTTTGAATATTAGTATTATTATTATGATTTCATGCATTGTTTCCTTAGTGTCCCATGAAAAGGGGTTTCAGATGAGGACTCACTCATTAAGTTTTGATTACAAAACTCACCCCTCTAATTTTTTCCTATTTTTACAAATACCATAGTTGCTGAGGGTATTTCCTAGCCAGCTTTCATCCAACAGTATTAGATTCCAGAGGTAAGCATGATTTGGATATAGAGCATGTTTTAATTTGCATTTGTGTATTATAGTCACATTTGTTTTGTATATAATAACTTGAACATTTGGATAAATGTATACTGATTTATATAGATAAATAATTTCAGGATTTGGAACTTGAAAGATTTGTTACAGGATTTTAGATATATCTATTTTGATTTCAGAGAACATATAGAAGGTTTGCAGAAAAATATAATAAATTAAATAGACTTTATGAGCAGAGCATGCATTTAGAGACAATCAACAGGTCCCAAGACTTATGTGGGAACGAAACTTCTCACGTGCCGATCACATATCCAGGTCGAGCCGTGACAAATATTTTTGTTACGAAATGCATTTACATCCATTCATTTTTTTGTTATCTATTTTATTTATATGAAGTTATTATTCATATTATTTCTCATCAACTACGATGACACCAAAAAAATAAAATGTGTGACTAGGCAAGCATGGATAAGTAGGGGCCATGCTTATCAAGTCACTAGTTTTTTTTTAAAGAGAATGTGTAAATCTTGCTCTAGTGAAATAAAAAAAAAATTTCAAAGGATTTGGTCACATTCAATGGGTATTTTGTAAGTTGAGATTTTGGAAGAAAAATAAGAATTTAAAACTATATAAGATTCGAGTCTTTTCTTCCCTTTTAAAATCTCAACTCATAAGTATATCCTTGAATAACACTACGAATCTCAAAACAAAATAATAATAAAAACACTTTGGATCCAAATCTTAATTCAAAGTTTATTTATTTATTTGGCAAAAATTATGTTAATTACTAATTTTAGTTTGAATTTACATGGAGAAGGTTTTATTTTAGCATCAAGCACATGGGCCATTCCTTTGGGCTACGCTATGAGAGAAGCTAAGGCTTTGGGCTTCTTGTTGGGCCTCCAGTTCATTCCTGATTGTTGCATCTTGGACATTATTAAACTGGAAAAATGATAGCACAAAAAAAAAGTGATAGCAAATAAGTCATCCAAGCACTATCTAACCCACATCCCAGAATAATTACATTGGCTTGCACTTTATTTAAGTCCTTAAGATCATGTGAAGATTCAGACCAAAAAGAATATAATAATATCTGGTGAACAACAAAGTTGTACAATGTTACACAATACTCACTATTGGAGAATCAAGTAGTTAGTTCAAGCATTTAATAATTATTGTGTTAGTCTGTTACAGTTAGTTAGACATTACAATAATAGTTTGTTATCTCAATTATGGAAGTTACTCTACATAGTTGATATATAATGTAACACTCACAATGAGTAAAGACAAGTTATTCATTCTCTATTCAAGACACAACTTTCTCATCATCTTTCTGCTCTCAGTTTTCTTTTCTTCACTCGGTCCTTTCTTGGTCCATAAGTACATGTTCTCATATTGTATTAGGAGACTCTTTGTAAGAGGGGCCTACTATGCCTTCTTTACTCTGATATCTATCAAGATTTCTATTCTTGATACTTTAAGAAAGAAAGCTTCTGCCACAATAGAAAATAGTCAAGTTCCTCTATCTATGACAAGTAGTGAAGATCTTTTTCATGCTGCACTTGCAATGCTTCAGGCATAAGGATTCAGTCAAACTCAGAATCAAACTTTGAATCCCAATGTAAGTGCCATCTCGGACCCAATGAGTGCTTTCTTTTTGCATCCTAGTAAGAGTCCAGGTACAATACTGGTCTCCATGACCCTTGCTGAGAACAATTATCACTTTTGGTCACAAGCTATGATCATAGCATTAGACTCCAAGAACAAAATAGGATTCTTGGATGGTTCCATTCCTGGGCCTACAATTGGAGAGCCACTAAGAGTAATTTCGGAGAAGAACAATACCTACATCAGGTCTTGGATCATTCGAAGTTTTAGCACAGAGATAGCTCAAAGTGTAATGTTTGTAAAAAAGGCTTTCGAATTATGGGCTGAGTTAAAGCAAAGGTTCTCCTAGGGCCATCACATGAGGCTAGCTGCTATTAACGAGGAGTTATATTCTCTCAAACAAGGTACATTGTCTGTTAATGGTTTTTTTACACAGTTAAAGAAAATTTGGGTAAGATTGAAAATTTGCATCCCATTAATTCTTGTCCTTGTGGCTTTCAATGTGTGTACAAAGAATATAGAGAGCATGGTTTTGTAATAAGATTCCTCAAAGGTCATAATGATAGGTTCTATGGAGTGATATCTCAGATCTTGCTAATGGATCTAGTACGCCCAATCAATAGAGTTTTTGGCCTAGTCTCTCAACAAGAAAGACAGTTGATGAATGAAAACATGGAAGATCATAAAGTTCTTACTATTGGAATAAACAATTTTGTTATTGCCAATACTGGAAACAATGGCCCAAGAAGATTTGTTAAGGGAAAATTGTATTCAAAAGGAAGGAGCACCACACCAAAAATGTGTAGCCATTGTGGCAAATCTGGTCACACCATTGAAACTTGCTTTGTTAAGCATAGTTTTCCCCCAAATTTTAAGAAAAAAGGGGCAAGCTCGGTGAACTTTATTTCCTCTGATGCTACTGTGATTGAGGAACAACCTAATAATGAGGAGTTCCAGCAGATTTCCAAGACTGGTTTGAGTAATGGGCATTTTCAAAGTCTCCTAACTTTCCTTCAACAATCTTACATGTAGTCTACAAAAGCTTCCACATCTCATTCCATTAACCAAACTTCTGTTGTCACTAATACTCCTACAACCACAAGTATACATACTGTCCTTAATCTCCATACTAGTTCACCCACTTGGATTTTAGATTCAGGTGCTCCTAATCACATCTGCAGCATCTTGAATCTCTTTCAGACACAAAACACTATTTCGTACAATTCATATAAAACTGCCAAATGGTTCCCTTGTCCCTACTCATATTGTAGGTTTTATTAAGTTTTCTAATGACCTTCGTTTAGATAATGTTCTATACCTTCTTAATTTTTGTTTTAACATAATTTTTGTTGAGAAACTAGTCACCTCACTTCATTGTCTATGTTTATTTTCTGAACTTGGTTGTGTAATTCAGGATTTAGCCACCAAGAGGATGATTGGATATGCTAATACAATGAATGATCTTTATGTGCTTGGAAATCCTCACACACACACTCATTCACATCTAGTAACAAATTCCTTTACAGAGCAAGCCACAAACATCTAGAACCTTAGATTAGGACATTTGTCCAATACAAAACTAGTTCAGTTACATAAAAATTTCCTTTATGTACCATTCCCTAAAAATACTACAGATTGTACAATTTGTCCAATAGTAAAACAAAAAAGCTTACCTTACTCTCATAGTCATATTAAATCTGCAAAAGCATTTGATTTGTTACATCTTGACATTTGGGGTCCTAATTCAATCACTTCCATTCATGGTCATAGATATTATCTCACAATTGTAGATGATTTTACTAGACATACCTGATTGATTTTCTTAAAACATAAATTTGAAACTGCCGAGTCACTAATTACTTTCATCAATATGGTTGAAAACCAATTTAACTATAGATTTAAATGCATCAGATCCGATAATGGCTCTGAATTCAATTTAAATCACTCTACTCAACCAAAAGGAATTGTCCACCAAAGGTCTTGTATTGAAACCCCACAATAAAATAGGGTGGTAGAAAGAAAACATTAACACATAATGAACACTACAAGGGCACTATTATTTCAATCCAAGTTACCCAAAACTTTGTAGACCTATGCAGTGGCTCATGCTATTTTCTTAATCAATAGATTACCAAGCAAAACCTTATATAAGGACATTCTTGTTGAAAAATTAAATGGACAAGATGCATATTTAACCAACTTGAAAGTTTTTGGTTGTCAATGTTTTGTATCAACACTAATGGCCAATAGAAAGAAACTTGATGCCCAAACTAAACAAGGAGTTTATCTTGGATTTAGATCAGGGGTCAAGGGCTATCTGGTCTACATATTAGAAAACCATAATATTGTAGTTTCCAGAAATGTAGCATTTAATGAATCTATATTTCCATTTCACAATGCTATTAATACTACTCTGAATATACTACCTAGTCATGTGCCTATTGTAGATTTAGATGACATTATTTACTCTCCATTTCCCTTACCAATAACTACACTAGCCACATCACTCCCTCACCTATCACAGCCTTCACCAATAACTGATATTACATCAGAAACCAATCATCACCTCCTGAAGCATCACTCTAATCCACTGACCCTATTATTCAACCCTCATCACTTGTTCCAACCAGAAAATCACAAAGGCCTAAAAAACCCCTAACCTACCTAAAGGATTTCCACTCCAGTGTAGCTTTATCTTATTTCCAACTATGTGTCATACTCAAAACTTTCAAATCTTCACAAACATTACACCCTCAACCTCTCCCAAATAATAGAAACTTCCACATTTAAGCAAGCTGTTCAATATGAGGAATAGAGGAAAGCCATAGATTATGAGATTTTTGCACTTATTCAAACTGGAACTTGGGAATTTGTAGATCTTCCTACAGGCAAGAAAACAATAGGTTGAAAATGGGTTTAAAAAATTAAACTCAAGGCAGATGGATCAATTGAGAGATATAAAGCAAGGTTAGTTGTAAAAGGGTTTATTCAAACTGAGGGAATTGATTTCCTAGAGACATTTTCTCCAGTAGCAAAGCTCACCATTGTTAGGTTATTACTAGAATTGGCTACAGAACATGGTTGGATTCTTGAACAATTAGGTGTTAACAATGCTTTTCTCCATGGGGATCTTTATGAAGAAGTCTATATGGACCTTCCCCAAGGAGTTACCTCGTCAAAGCTAGGCCAAGTTTGTCACTTGAAGAAGTCCTTTTATGGCCTTCGACAAGTAAGCTGCCAATGGTATGAAAAGTTGTTTACAGTTCTGATCTGACTTGGATATAAGTGATCCTCTACTAATCACTCTTTATTCATCAAGTTTGCCTCCCCTACTACATTCACAGCTCTACTCATCTATGTTGATGATATGATTTTGTGTGGGAATAACTATGAAGAAATCAAATTTGTCAAGACCCATTTGGACAACCTTTTCAAAATCAAGGACCTTGCACCACTTAAATTCTTCCTTGGACTCGAAGTAGCTTGTAGTTCCAAAGGAATCACCTTGTGCCAGAGAAAATACACTCTGTAATTACTTCAATCAGCTGGTTTTTTAGCATGTAAACCTACTGTTAGTCTCGTGACTCCATCCACTCAAATGTTCAAGGATGATGGACAACCATTTGATGAAATTGCTGCCTACAGGAGACTGGTTGGTTAGCTATGTTATCTCACAAATACCGGGCTGGCCATTTGTTTTGCAGTGACCCACTTGAGTCAGTTCCTTGCTAAACCTATGAAATCTCATTACCAAGCTACACTGCACATACTCAGGTATCTCAAACAATCACTTGACCATGGTTTATTCTTTCCTTCCAACACTGAACTGCAGCTGAAAGCATTTAGTGACTCGAATTGGGCTACGTGTCCTAAAACTCGAAGATTAATCACAGGATATTGCATTTATCTTGGACATTCCCTCATCTCATGGAAGTCCAAGACGCAATAAACAATCTCTAGAAGCTCTATTGAAGCATAATATCGAGCACTGGCATCCACAATATGTGAAATACAATGGATCACCTACCTACTATAAGACTTACATATCACTTTCATTACACCAGCAACACTTTTCTGTGAGAATCAATCAGCCCTCCACCTAGTAGCCAACCCTACCTTCCATGAAAGAACAAAGCATATAGAGTTCAATTGCCATATTGTAAGGGAGAAAGTCAAATCTGGCCTAATTCACCTACTTCCCATACGGTCTTAGTCACAAGTAGCAGACCTATGTACTAAGGCTTTACCTCCAAAGTCATTTATGACATTAGATCCCAAGTTGGGCATGATTGACATCCATGCTTCAGCTTGAGGGGGGCTATTGAAGAATCAAGTAGTTAGCTCAAGCATGTAATAGTTATTGTGTTAGTTACTATGTTAGTCTATTACAGTTAGTTAGACATTACAATAATAGTTTGTTATCTCAGTTATGGAAGTTACTCTACATAACTGATATATAATGTAACACTCACAATGGGTGAAGACAAGTTATTCATTCTCTATTCAAGACACAACTTTCTCATCATCTCTCTGCTCTTAGTTTTCTTTTCTTCCCTTGGTCCTTTCTTGGTCCATGAGTACATGTTCTAATACTCACAATATTGTGTTGTATTGTAGTGCATAATATCCATTCCTACTAAAAGACAAAATAATATTGTGAGTGTTGTTATAACATTATTGTATAACTTTATTTTATATATATATATATATTTAACACTACTCAAAAGAATAAAAAAAAATCATTTAAAGAGGGACAAGAATTGGGTAGTTCATCAGCTTGCTATTCTAGCCCTTTTGGTCCAAATGTACATAGTAGATGGAAAGTGCACTTACCAACATATGAACTCTTACTCTTATTGACATTTTAGGTCCTCGTCAATAATAACTCGAATCCCATTTGGCCATTTCCATGTGACAAGAATGTACAAGTGTAGGTATGCTAAGGCTCATGGAGCTAGTCTAGTCTAAACTAGTTATGACTTCAAATTAAAAATTAGAGTGTATGTACCCAAAGAGAAAAGAATAATATAATTAGAGTCTATTAAACTTTAAATGTTGGTAGTTTATAAAAGGAAAAACTTCGTATATACATATGTGAATATAACCATAGGCATGTAGATACATGACCACTCTAGATAGAGAAATTGAGTGGAAGGTGGTGTCTAGTATGTCTTGAGCTTGTGATAGGAAATGGTGAAGTAAGTAAGTGGCAAATGGTGAGGAGAGGCCAAGTGGAGACATTATGTGAAATTTTTTTACCAGGGGAATTTTAAAGTACTCCTTATGAGTTGAAGACCACGATACTCCTTCTTCTACATCTACTTGTTAACCATGGCCTTGGAATCTCCAACTCAACATACTCAACACAATTGCACTAGTCATGTTGTGAAATGATGGACCTAAAAGACAGAAACAGAGTAACACAAAATAAAAATAATGAAATGCATAAATTTTCTAAAGGTGCAAGTAGCAGGAAGCTAGCACCGAAATAATGGTTGAAAATTTTATCACTTATAGCTTTATAAATGGAGCTTCACTTTGTAGCATTTCAATTATCAACGGAGCAAAAGAAAAACCAAAGTCTCTCCTCCTTTTAGTGTAACAAAATAGAATTATTTGTTCATTATAAGTTCTTCTCTTCTGTGAGTTAAGAGTATACACTAGTGAAAAAAAATATATTATGAGGTATTCTAAGTGTATTTAGAATTTGGATTAAGCGGAGTGTATCCACCTTTTGTATATTCATCATATTTTCATAGTGAAATATTTGATTATTGTTGGAGATTTATCAAACTTGGTGGCTTGACTTTTTTGCTCAGTCAATTAATGACAAAAGTTCAAGCCACCAAGTTTGACAAGTCAATTTTGTAATCTCACAAAAGTATCAAAATAAGTAAAGCAATTATCTCAATCATAAGAAAGATTCTCCTCTTCTTTTCATTTTTCACCCTAGTCACTGCAAGGTTCAAACCCCAAAAAATAAAAAAAAAGGATTTTAACAAAAATAATTAAAATACACAAACATTGGCTATAGACAGTAAAGATGGCATTGTTCCGTGTTCGTGCCATAAACTTGGAATTATAATTGACACACTGCTACAAAATCTACCGAAGACCATGTTACTGAAGATATAAACATCCCAAGATAATATTCTGCTCTTTACTAGTTGCTTCACTGAGAATTGAATGATATGAATTACATGACAGCATGAATTATTAGCATTGTTTTTGTCCTTTCCTTGCGAATGCCATAACCTCAAGACTTTGATACTGATATACACCTTTCAGGACAATAAATTAGCAGCTGATGAGATATGATTGAAATATTGTTTAGAGCAGTTGAACCATTCTAGTTAAAAAGTAAGGGGGGAAAAATGCAACTTTACTTTGCATCCTCCAAAAGCATAAAGCAAATCAAAACCATGCACACTATGTTTACACATAACTTGCATTCAAAACACACATATTAGACACAATAAAAACCTCTGCTTAAAAGCTTGTAACAGCTAGCAGAACATAAAGTTTCTGATAATTTGAAATGAAAAAAGGACCGACTTCATCAATTCTTAAAAATCATTACAATATTACATATCTCAATTCACACGAACTCCCTAGTCCTCCCATTCACTGATTCCAACTTTCCCTTCCCACTAGTGACCACAAAGTCAAGGTTGTAAAGCACTGGAACCATAGTAAGAGAGCACAGGAACACCAACACGGGGCCAAAGATCCAAAGCAAGAGAGGGAGTGCAGCATAGAAGAGCCTGTTCCCAACAGTGTTCAATATGAACCCTTTCTCCAATATCTCATTCACATATTCTGGTGTCACCAAAGACATTGGTTCCTGAGGGGTGTTGATTAGGATGTTCACTTGGTTGATGAACCTTATGGAGAGGGAGTGACAGAAGAAGGAGAAGAGGAAAATAGTTAAGAGGGTAACATATTTGAGTGCCACCATGAACTCACCATGAGCACCATAGACTGTGTCATCAAGTGGTTTCTTGACACTGTAGGTGCTGCTTATGACTGCTGCAAGGCCTGAGCAGAGGAGAATAGAGGTTGTGGCCATAAGGGTCGAGCCCATGATTGTGTTCCTGAGGGATTGAACAGCAAGGATGTTCTTTTTGTCATTGTCCTGCCAATAAAATCACTATCATATCACATCTTTGTTGCATTATTTAGATTATGTGCGGTTTCTTTTTTACAAATGAAAACTACTTTTTTCTAGGCCACAATTCCAGCATGTACCACAAAGGCTTAGTAGTGGAAGAAAACATTATTTGTTATATGTTGCCTTAATTTTAGGTGAAATAGTACAAAATAATTGAAAAGTGATCCGCTTCAACTATTTAATGTAGAAGAATAATGTGATAAGTATCAAATTCTAGATCATTAAATAAAAAAAAATTCTAATATCATGTTAAGAATCATATCTTTAAAAAATTTAAACCGTTAAACAAAAATATATCAAATTTTATAGCTAACATGACATGAAATTGGGTGCTATAAAAGTACATTCACTATTTTGCAAATGCAAATCGTAGACGCGTGGAAACTTTGAAAATTTCTGTGGGGATACGACAGATTGTGTTTTTTATGAAACATGGGATACGAGGAGTATGTAAAAAGTCAAGAGTGCTACAAATTAAATACATAAGGTTGTTTTTTTTTTTCATCCCTTCATACTAAGGATACGATCCTTTAGTTTTAGATGCTACCAGAAGTTGGTAATCACGCATTAGGACTAGAATATAATGAGGAAATGCGGGTGGAACATATTGACATACACAAGATTCCTACAATTTAATGCGGACAAAATTTAAAGGAACTACTTATAAGCACATGCAGAATAGTTCTAATTAAGATATTCTATTTTAATTTATTGGAATAAGTGAATTTGCAGGCAGCAAGAACGCATATTGGATTGTATATTCACCTAACTATTCTAATTAAAATGGCATTTTATCTGGTAGGAACAAAGAATAAAGCAAAACCCAAGTGGAAAAGGAATATATGGAACATACAATACGCTGTTGAGAATAGAATCCATTTATTTATTTATTTTATTCCATTCTTAATTTTCCTCCGAGAAAATGCAAAATGGTAAAAATTCCAACCCCAGTTGCCGATCAGATCAACTACATACAGTTGACACAAAAATAATAATAATGTTACTCAAATGATAAGATCACAGCAAATGTACAATGAGCTAGATATAAACTGTTCTCTAATGTTATTAAGCTTTAATTTTTAAGATAACTTAACAATTATGATTAGCATAGAATGCATAGAAATTGAATGTGCAATAACAAAATTCAGATGTAGAGAAACTACGGTAAGCATAGGTACCTTCATCATAGCAGCAACCCAATTCCTTCGGCCACTGGCATTGATGCCAATGATGGTTGTGTGTGGATGAGTTCGAACACTGTACCAAAGCCAGAAATGGTAACCTATGTTTAATAGAAATGCTAAGGGCACCAATATCAAATCCAAATAGCACTTCTTCCATTCCATTTCTGAAGGGTGAGAGTGCTAGCTGGCAATTTCTTGGGGTATATTATTACTTGCACACTTCCACTTCCACTATATTGTCCCTTAAAAGTAAGCAATCTCACTTGGAATTTAATATCCCTCTCTTCCTTGTGGCAATGCATGCCAACCACGGTTTATATACACATGAAGATGGAATGAATGTGGACTTGTTACATCGCGTGATTCATGTCCGCTATTCAAGTTAAAGAAACGCCCTTACTTTATCACTAAATTACAAACCTAATCATTTTTTTACAAAAACCTTAGCTAAGGTTACGAAATGTCCTTAAATGCTATTAGAGTGGGAAAAAAGAAAGAAAGAAAGAAAGAAAATTTATTTTGTATCATTTATTAATTGACATATTAATAATTATAGATAAATATTTTTAATATAATTATGCTAATATGTTAAATAACAAATGATACATAACAAAATTTTTGCCTTGTTTAGAGAGTATATAAGAATTTTTCTTGATGTTAGATGTGGGACGCCAAGTTGTATCCACCTCTTGTCGCCTATTTTATCCTTCCTATCAGTTAGGGCCTGTTTACTTGCTTGTTGTCTACTTGGTATATTTTATGATTCTATGGTATAGGTTCATTTAAAGTAACCAATTTGTAATGAATTGGTGATTGTATTAAGAGATTAATTAATTTTGATGTACT
This sequence comes from Dalbergia cultrata, assembly GCA_031216105.1. Lineage (NCBI taxonomy): Eukaryota > Viridiplantae > Streptophyta > Magnoliopsida > Fabales > Fabaceae > Dalbergia > Dalbergia cultrata. Next base: position 34,050,866 of record CM062349.1, on the reverse strand, counting down.
AATAATATAAAAGAATTTCATACTATCATTTAATTAAATATTTTACTTGTAAAAGTACTTTCAAAGAATGTGCAGTTGATTCAAATACCTTTGTTGATGATATACAAATACATGGTTGAATATTTAGGTAAAAAAAATCTTACATTGGTAATGTGTACAATTCAAATTCTTATATATTAATAGATTTTGATTTGTTTATCGTGAATGACTCACACAATGAGTTTCTGTAAATCAATATGTTCGTCATCGAACAATACCTGCAGGGATTTTAAGATTTTGTTATAAATAATCCAGGTTCGTTACTTTTCTTTTTTATGATTTACATTGACGAGGGAATAGTAAAACAATAGATAATGTCAGTGGCTTCTTTGTTTACTTGAGCATCTTCTATGGCCGTAAGTTTCCTTCCACTAAATTGTCTTAATCGCATAATCACGTATCATTATTAAATTTCATCTTAATACTTAATCTTACAAAGTGGTCGTTATTTAATTATATCTATGAAATTGTTAAAAGAATGACGTTTTAGTTTTCAAAAGATATGGTAATAACAGAAAAATTTGCAAATGTTTCTCATTTTTTTAAAAAAGTTTGCACTCATATTCAACACTTTAATTCTGTGATATATTATTGTTTCGCATTTTAATTATTTTTATTAATACAATTCTTGAAATGTTGAGTATTAAAAGTGGTTCCAAATACAATTTTATTCTTGGAAATATCTAAGAATGTTGAGAGCATTGATAAAAAGGAGAATGACACTGGGGCCAAGATGGGAGAAGGATAAAGTTTTTGTATCGTTATTGAAAATAAGAAAAAAAAAAGTTTATATATACTATTTATTATTTGCCAAACCAATTATTATATTCAAATTGAGATTAATTTTGATGCACTAATAACGTAAAATCTTTTTGTACAATTATTCAATTACAATTTATTACATCAATAAAACATATATAGTTAAGTCTTACACATTAATTCAAAAGTCATATATATGAGAAAATTTGATTAGATAACAGTACAAAAAAAAAAAAAAATTATATTGTCAATATATTTAAATTAAATTCATTAAAATTAAGAGAAAAAATTAACTCTCAAAAGTAACGTGCCAAGTAATAAATGATACCGATTCTTTTTTTTAATTTGCCAGACAAGAATTTATCTTAAAAAATAAGTGGAGCTATATTATTTGTATTAATAAGATGTAACACACCGTATCAATTTATACTTCATTTATCTTTAAATGGTTGTAAATCCTATTTGAATGGAATTCACAGTTCTATCCAATAATAGATTATGTATAAGTTGATACAATGCCGCTTATCCTAATATTACAAATAATATTTTCGAAAGAAGTGAGCGTTTGAATGAAAAGGGGAATGAAAACGGTACGGTGTGGATTAGAAGGGAGATAGAGTGACATTCTGACAAGGCGCATTGTGGTTTGTACGTGAGAGAAGAAGGGAAGATAAGAAAAGTGCCACTCCCTAAACACTATTAGCACACTGTACATATCTTCTTGATGACCATGGCACAGCCAAGTGCATTCAGTCTTCGCTCACACTATTATAGTATTATATACTCACTACACTGTTATTAATTATTAGCACACGCTCGATCATTCATCAGCTTTTGGAGAGCCGTTTTGTCCACAACTTCTTGCTTATTTGCATGCCGTGATCAGCTTTTAGGGACTTAACTTCATTTGGATGAACGTGTCTCTCATGTTTACATGTAAAGTTAGAATATAATCAATTTTACGTTGAATGAATGTATATAATTGAAAACAAGTAAGTAGCCCCTAACATGCTTTTTAGCATTTCAAATTATACCATGCCATCTAACAAGTATATATGCTATTGATAATGTTGCAAACTTTAAACAATCATTTCATAATCTCAGGCTTTTTCTTTTTCCTTGACAAATAGCCGAGTGGAGGTGAAATGAAATGCATTCATTAAGTGTACGCAAGTATACACATTTTTTTTTTTTGATTTTGGCGAAAATTGGCTCAATCATTTGCGGGTTATCTTAGAGTCAGAAATTGTTTACTTCCTACTTTGAAAAAGTTGGTCAAAGGAGAAGCAAAAGCAAGTTAAAGAATACAAAGCCATCGACGACAAAGGAAGTAAAGATTTCAATTTTATATTCTAAACTTGCTCCATTCATTTTCATATAAAAGGCTGTGTCTAGGATCGTTAAAATTAAAACTAATTTTATTTAATTTTTAATTGATCTATCCACAATGTTAACAAATGTTCTGAAAGTTTTTATATTTAAAAGTTCCCAAACGAAAAATTTCATTGATGAACAATTAATTTAATTTCTATTTCAAAATCCCCTAGCTAGCTGTCTGACTTTCTGTTCACTGTTTCCCTTTTGTTTTATATATCTTATCAAACAAAAAATCTATTTAAAAAAAATTGAAAACTTAAAGAAAAAAATAAATGATATCCCCAAGAAATACGCCAACTTATATCATATTTAAAGTGGTGTCATTGATGAATCATGTGATTTGAGTTGGTGTGCTTTTCTGGCAGTCAAAGTAACATTAATTTGGACAAGAGGATAGTGGGACGTGCATGATATGTCAAGGACATTGTATATGGAATTATAAAATTTTCCGTAGTTTTCATGCTACATGGGCTAGATCAAAGCCTCTTCATCACACTTAGGAAACGTTTGGTAGTTGCCCTGGAATAAAAATACGAAGACATTTGAAACACAAATTTATTTGATGATAAAGACAAAGAACAGGAATAGAAAAATCTCGGGATAGAAATATAAAAATTTCCATCTCTCCCAAAAATGAGAACATGATATAGAGATAAAAATTTAATATATTTTTTCTAATAATACCCTTATATATATTTATTATTTTCCAATGTGTTCTCACAAAAGGCAATAGTGTTGGGAGTTCGGTGATTGATGCAGCCTGAGACCATAGTCTAATAAGAATACATTTGTCTTTTATCATATATTTGTTGTATTATTTCTACATTTTCATCAAATAAAATAGAAACAATTATCATGTCTTATATTTTATAACCAAACACAATACAAATACAGTATTTTTTATATCTCTTTCTCCATTATTTATATTGTATTTGTCTCTATTGTCCACATACACTTATTAATATACAGTTACCAAACACTGCCTTTGGACTTGGCTGAGGAAAAGCCTCCTCACTTGCCTGACTTCCGGATAACTACTATCTACATAAGGGAGGAGGAAAAAAATATATATCAAAAGAGGCAATCAAAAAACCAACGAAAAACTAAAGGGCTAGTCCAATCATACACATGATACGTAATGGAGTGTCAGAAGAAGTGGTAGTGGGCAACAAACCTTTGCAATAAGTGGATAAATGAGGTCCACTTTTGTCCGCTCTGTGCCAAGCTAGTGCTCTCCAAGACCAAGAAGCTGAACAAAAGGGCATCACAAAATCATCCATGTTAATGTCTTAATGCTTTCAACACAATGCAAAACATTTGAGAAAACACGCACCATTCTTGTAACAGTTGCGTTTAATTGAGACCACCCGGCTCATCAAATTGACGACCAGAAGGAACCCATTAAAGAGAATATGCTTTGGAAGATGCTTGAGCACGATATTAGTTTGTGTACACTAAGCAAGTAATTTTGGTCTGCAGTGTAATTGGTAAACAAACTAACACACGCCCACGATGATAAAGTTAAGGAATAGTATTAACATTTAATATGTGAGTTTTGATGTGTCAAATTCTTGTGGAACTCATCTTTATCATTGATTTTATGTGTGAATATTTTCAAAGATAAAAGATAAACTTGCAGTGTAACAAATATAGTTAATTTTGGTCATCTTGTGCCAATAGCCAACGACGAATGCAGAAAAATTTAAGTGATGAGGACAAAAGTAATATATAAGAATAAAAAGAAATTTCACATAATTTTTTTTTGGTGTGAGAGTTCGAGGCGGAACTTCCTTCCAATCCCCAAAAAGAAAAAAAAAAGTTTAGAAGCTTAATTAATCTACACAAGAGATTTGCACAGTGGCTCGGAAACTAAAACTAATCTGAACTAGGGAGGAATTGCACTACTTAATATTAGCTGTCCAACCTGTTCTAATGTGAAAGAGTCAATAAACCGTTTTACCTTGTCCATTTGCTCAAATAGATTTGGAGATTCACTTTACAGTGTCAGCTTTCCAATTGAAATATAATGCAGATTCAATGTTTAACGGGTGGAAGTCTCTCAAAAGATATCATCACTCTCCCTCTTCAAGATATATATATGATGATTGATTTGCTAAAGTGCATAACATAGAGATTTTCTTTGGGAGAAAATACGAATGCACTAGTTTTTAACTCCGACATGATCAGTAATTCTCATGAAGTTTATCTTGGGGCCAGGTCGATGTGGCAGATGTAGAAGGAGTACTGCTATATACACTAGGTTACTTAGTTTTTTTTTTTTTAAAAAAAAACTACCCATAATAATGGGTGTTACTATGTACTTCCTGAATGTCGGAAGTGTATCCCTTTAAGTTGTTAACTTGTTATGTGAGGTTTGCAACTATATGTTCATTTCATTAGAAACGGTATTTTATATTTTTTTTCTGAAACAATTAAAAATATATGTTTCTCACCAAAAGTAAGAAATTCTTGTCTAGACATAAGTTTGATATTTTACATTTAGATATATTTATAATAAAAGTAAATCTCGATAACTCTATTGAAAATATATTTATAGATCCCCCAAGGCACTTACTTTATTATAAGCGTGTAAGAATATTAGTATGTTAAACTTGTCATCGCCTTGGAATTTTTCAAGTCTTATTTGAGGAAATGTTTCATGTGGGAAAATGTAGTGTTCTTCTTCCTTAAGTCTATCCCAAATTACAATATAAAAGAGGCAAGTCTAAGTTCTAAAACCAAAGTCAACAGATTTTACAAATAACATTATGTTCGTGAAATCAATCTGTAGTAGTTAGACTAACTATAATAACGAAATCTAGTACAGTTAATAGCTATCTAAGTTTCTTAAGTGTTTAGTCAGGGGTTGTGCTAGAAGTAAAACCTACATATATGAACTCTATATTTTGAGAGAACTATTCACTATACATTCGACAATAGATACTTTGGGTTCACCAAAAAGTAGTTAGGCTAACTAAATTTTTGACACCAATACCATTTATTTTTCCATCCACATATATAACATATGTTGGAGAGTTGCACTTTTTTTAATTGATAATTGAAAGTTGCTAGATTCTCAGAGAGTACCAAATTACATTAGAACAGAACATAAAAACAACAGGGCCTTCGAACCAAAAACAAACCAAACATGCAGCTTGAAACTATAAACAAAGACTCAAAAAACTAGAATAAAAAACACTCCCCAAAGCCCCAAACCAAAGGAAAAACAACTGTTGACTAAACTACACTATTGGCCAATTGAGGGTGGCACTAATGGTTAGGCTCTAGTGTTTGAGTGCATCGCTATCCCATGGTCATGAATTCGAATACTCCTAATTATTAAAATCCTTGGTTGGTGGGCAACCCTTCATAGGGAGATCCCTTATCATTTAGGAGTAATGTCAATGAATCATTTAAGAGTCATTTAAGTGACCTTGGATTAATCCAATTTAATGGGGGTGTGTGTGAATGTCATGGGCTAAGTCTAGTACGTGCCCACCATCTCAACTAACCGGATCTCCAATTCGAGCATTGTTGCCCTGCCTGCTAGTATTACGAAGCCTCCCTTATTGGCATTTTTTTGTACCAAAAAACAAAAAACTACACTATTAACAAATTAGCCAGATTCTCAAAGAGCAACATTCACATTACATCACTTCTTTAGACGAAATCCGAGCCTTATTAGCAAGAGCCATGATAACTCTGTCTTCATCAACCGAGGATAGCCTCAGTTCCTTTCCCAATGCCCATGAACACAGCCTCCATCAACCCGTTAGTGACCTCCAAATTAACACCGTCCTCAACCTGAGACTTAAAAGGAAGATCCTTCTTCTTGCAGTGCTTAGAAGACTTCGATGCAAAGCCACAAGTTGGAGTTGCACTTATAAGTGAAGAAGACTTAAAAACTTCAAAGCCCAAACACCAAAGTACTGTGGATTACTCTAGGAAATGAGATTCTACGTACTAATGATGAGGTCTATATCCGCATCCAAGTAAAAGAATTAACCATCTTATGTAACAAAGATTCATGTCACATTTTAAAAGTGTAAGGAAAGTTAGTGGTTAAAAAACTGTTAAAAGAGTATTAATTATGCTTTATACAGAGAAAAGCACAGTATTCAAAATAAGAAATCCAATTCTTAACCCATTGATCAGTAGATACATTGGTATTGCTAATTAAAGTAGTCCATTAAGTTGATGCTTGCTGGAATGGAAACTCATGTGTTTATAGTTTAATTTAGCAAATTAGATACTATTTTCATCCACTTTTAAGTGTCCAGATATATTCAATTTTTAATGTACCAAATATTTGCTAATTCTTTATGTCCAAATATATTGAGTTTCTAATATAATAAATATTTGTTGATTCTCTGGAAGATAGTTAAATGTAGACGGAGGAAGTATTACTTAAGCCGTGAATTTCTTTGTGTTTTACCTCAACATTGTAATGATTGGATATCATTGAAAAGGAGATTAAAAAAACTATGTAATAGTGTATTATTAATTGTAGCTTAGTATCGATATTGCAAAGCATGTTGGGTACCAGAGTAATGGAAACAGATCAACGCAACTAAAATAGAGCTGAGAGTAATAGAACTGACACACAATATTTACGTGGAAAACCCCCTAATGATGAGGGAAAAACCACGGGCAAGAATGAGAAAGATTTTCACTATGTGGAAGATAAAATTACACCTCTCTCTAAATATAAGGAGAGAACAATAACACCCTCTCTTATACTAGGAGAATACACCTCTCTGTATAATAATAGGAGAAACTCTCAGAAGACACTATATATTTTTTTTCTCTCTATTATGCTCTCTTTATTTTCTGCTGATCCTTTGAGAGCGTTCAGCAGCTCTCTATTTATAGATGCTCGGGGAGTTACTGTGCAATCAATGCACAGTAACTTCACATGCATTTCGGTAGGTGCACCGAACCCTCTCACATGTGCACAGTAACTTAGTTACTGTGCATGTTTGAAATTTTCGTCAATCAGCATGCATGCACAGTAGAAATTCTACTGTGCACTTCGAAAATTTCTTTTGGTTGGTGGCTTTACACGTTCACAAAGCACACGGCACAAGTGGTCATGGCCTCAAGGATACTATTACTATCATAATTAAGGTGAAGACAAATCCCTACTTCCATTATTATTTTGGTTTGATTTTTTAATTTTTAATTGGTAGGTTACTAGTACTTATTTTCATAAGCTCATTGAATATGAAAGTATGCGTTAATCTTTTTTTTTTTTTTTGGTAAGCAAGAGGGCCAAAGCCCAGGAAAGCACTAAGAGATAGACTCAAGTTTAGGGTATGGGAGCTCCTGTTACATCAGAAGAAAGGATTACATTAAAGGATGGAGGAGGAGTGTTCCAAGTGATATTGTGATAATTGTTCCCCATGTGGAGTCTACCCAGATTATCAGCCACTTTGTTTGCTTCTCTTGGTATGTGTTGAACTTTAATCTCCCAGTTGAAAAGAAGATATCTGTTTATTCGAGATGTGAGGCTAGAATGATTCAGAGAAGAGGTTTCCCCCTTAATCAGATCCACTGCTTGTTTACATTCTGACTCAACTATGACTTTCCTACATCCCAGCATCCATGTTGTTTGGATTCCAACAAGAATCCCCCAAAGCTCATGTAATACTCCAAATTTTAAATAAAAGAGTTAGACAAAATTTTTGAACAAAAAGGAGCGTCAATCACCCTTATTTGTCAATTCAAATCCTATCTGTCAGTCCGAGTTCTGAATTTTTGCTAAGTCTAGGCCTTACACCTCCTTGGAAGGTCATATGATAGAGTCACATTCTTGGGACCAAAAGTCCCGGTAATTGTTCCCTAGAGAAAACTGAGTTAAAGAGTGATTTTTAAGGAATTTTTCGAAATCTTTAAACGTTTCATTTCTAGTCGATGAGTTTATAAAACCGTGATATTTTTTGGATTTGAACTAAAACCTAAAATTTAGATTTTGATTGGTTTGGATTTTGATTTTTCTAATATTTTATCTGAATCCAAATAGGGGGTATTCCCTTATTTATATTTATGTTTAAAAGTTAATTTAACTTTAATTAAGAAATGTAATAAGTGAGCTTTAGAGAGTGGGAGACTATAGAGACCATCCTGGGGAGTAAGAGACCATCCTGGAGAGTGACAAACCTTGCTGGTGAGCGCTGCAGCTCTAAAGAGCGCTGCAGCGGTCAACTGAAGTGAGCAGACCATTTTTATGCTCTCTGGTGAGTGCCGCAGTCATGAAGGCTCAAGAAGACTCAAAGACTCAATGTAACAGAAGGCAAAGGTCGCGATATGTTCTCGGGTGAGCTGCAGTGCTAAGAGCTGGGCCAAGGCCGACAGATGACTTAAAAACCCTTGTTCGGGGTCCAGAACCTTCATACCACCAAAAACACACCTCCTCCTCTCCCAAATGCGAAAACTCCATCTCCTTACCCTCTCTCACTCCATTTCTCTCAATCTAACTCCCATCTTTCACTCCTAAGGCTTAAAGGTACGCTATTCTCTTGGTTTTACTCTCTTTTCTCCCATTCTCCCTTGGGTTTTGAAGATGGTTTTGTTATTCCTCCATGTCATATAAGATATGATGTTCTTCCTGGGTATTAGATTTAGATCTGAGTTATCTAGTGATTCTATAAGTTAATCTAGAGTATTATGGGTTCTATGTCAGATATTGATGTTGTTCCTGCCCTAAGGAGCTTTGTCAATGTAGATTCTTCATTGTACACCCCTCCAGGTGAGTGGGTTCTCATATGTGGCTTCTATGTTTTGCATTAGAGTTATTTTCATGCAAGTATGATTTAATGATTGATTTTAGAGAAATACTGTACAAGGATTGAAACTACGGTTGATTTATATGTTTTAGAAACTTTGATTTTAGAGCATGAAATCTGTTCAAGAAAACCCATGGGACCATTATTGATAATATATTTCTATTTAAATTTGGTTTTTAATTGTGATTATTACAGAATTATGATTGCTGAAATGCTCATCTTATGTCAAAAATGGATTATGTGACTGGTTACTAGAGAACTTTGAGACGTTAAGAAATGTTATTATGATTTTAGAGTTTTTGTAACGTCCTGATTTTTCATGTTGTGTTAAAATTACCAAAATACCCCTAGGTAAATTTTACACGAGATTTGAGGATGAGAAATCTTTAATAAGCAATTTTAACATTAGAACAACATTATATGAGGCTTGAATAGAAATCTATGCGAAAAATCACAAATCCCGATTTTTCTGTGTACAAATGACCAAAATGCCCCTGAGGTCGTTTTGCCCCGAAAATCAAAGATAACCAATCCCGATTATCCTCAAGGGGTTAATTTTATGTTTGAAGGGGATTATTTGTGTTATGTTGATGTCACGGTAAAAATCTCAACCCCGAATTTTACTGTACGTAAAATTACCAAATTACCCCTGCGGTAATTTAGTGTGAAATTAAGCAATCCTTAAACCCAGTTATCACCAAGAAGTTCAAAAGTGATTTATTTCAAGTATGACTTGATATTTAGAAATTTTCAGGTAATTCTATAAAGCTTTTATGTGAAATTACCTTTTTACCCCTAGTTGTGCTAAATAAATTCACTTATGGAATTAAGGAGATGTTAAAGCTCTAATTGAACTCAAAATTGATTTCATTCATTAACCTTGAGTTAAAAATTAATTACCTAAAGTTAAAAATAATTACTTGAGGTTAAAAATAATTACTTAGGATAATTAGAGTTTAAGAAATTTTTAGGAAAATTAATCTCCTTTCTTGATTCCTAGAGCTCATAAAATTAGTGATGCTAAGATTAAAATTAAGAATTACGGTTTAGGTAAAATTTAGTATAGAACTTATGTTACAAATTGATTTTTAACTCATTAGAAAACTAACTTCATTTACTAGTGTATGATTATTCTTTTACTTCATTTTAATTTGTCCTAAACACTTGACCTTTTACCATTTTCACTAATCTATCAATTCCAAATCTTTTACCTAAGTAATTACACATCTAATACATGTTTTACCACTCATAAAAGAGCACAAATCTGATCATAATGGACCAAAAAATCGTGGCCATCATGCACCATGTGCATCATATTTTATTTGCTTTTCCAACATAAAAACACATCCAACAAAGACACCACACCTTAAGCTTTCTTTTGCATTGTTTTTGTTCTTGTTTAATCAAAAGAAAACCCACCCATTTCAGCCATGATATGATCAGCCACTATGTCTCCCATTAGCATCATATTTTAGAATTTCCATCCATTATACATGTGCAAAATCATTACAATACCATAAGCTTTCTTTTTCTAAAGTTTTCTTTAACCAAAAAATGAAATAAATCCTCCATTTTTCCAGCCTTGAGTCCATGGCCAAACAGCCTTCATAAGGCTATAAATACATGCTCTCCCATTGCTAAAATGTTCACACAAACACTCTTGGCCTTAGCATTTTCTTACTTGATAGTTTTCTTACTCAAAGTGTGCTCAAAGTTCTCTAATTCTCTCAAGAATTCCAGCTTTCTTTCTCTTCCTTATTTTCACTCAAGAGACTCCATTTCCAACCTCTAACCAAGCTCTAAACCTTAAGCATACATATTTCAATCATAAATCAACTCCTAAGCACTTAAACTTTCCATTTTCAAGCACTAGAACACAAGAAAAATCCTTCCTACACTCCAACCTTCTTGGCTGAAATATCACAAGCATTAGGACCATATTTTTGGTTCTTGATTGATCATAGAAGATCAAGCTCTCTTTAAAAATCAAGAAACAACTTGGTAGGGATTTTATTTCATGTTCTTTCTTATGCTTTTTCATTGAATTTTCGATTTTGATGAGGTTCTTGGAACCATAGTATTAATGGACTCTAAAACTCACTAATCTTTATGATCTATGAGGAACAAGAACTTAATCTTGTAAAGTTTGAGCTTTAAGTGAACAAGATGGTAAAATGGACTTGCATTCATGTTTACTTTATGCTATCACCTAAATCCTTAAGATAAATAAATGGATTTGCATATCATGTTTATCTTTGAGCCATCACCTTAATTCTTGAAGATAAAAATAAAGTGCATAGCATATTTACTTTCAATGTCATCACATTAATCTCAAAAGATAAAAATGAATTTGCATAGCATGTTTATTTTTATGCTATCACCTAAATCTTAAAGATAAAGAGATGATTTGCATAGCATGTTTATCTTTGAGCCATCACCTTAAATTTTGAAGATAAAAATTATGTGCATAGCATGTTTACTTTCAAAGTCATCACTTAAGACCTTAAAGCTCAAGAATTGTTCTTGGATCTTAAATAGAAATTTTATTTCATGGCTACCCTAATGAATATGTAATTTCGGCCATGATATGATCACGATAACTTTTCTTTGATTTTTATGGTTTAAATTGTGTTTTGGAATTTTTATAAGTTGTTCTTTGGAAGTTTTACAAGTCTAGAAACTTAAAGGATAGTAAAAGTAGCATTTTTATGAGCAAAAAAATTTATTATTGAACTTTGAAAATTGCTCTCTGTTTGGTATTAATTTTTGGTCATTCTAAGTGGTAAAAATAATTTTAGGTGCTTCCTAAGTCTTAAATCAAGTAATAAGGAAAACTAGTATCTAGAAATGATCAAAATTGTAATCTTATAAAGCTTTAGAAAATAAACTTTCTGATACTATTACTGTTTCGGCACTATTCATCATTGTAGGTACTGTTCATATGAAAAATAATAATTAATAATTGTTGTAAAAATTATTTTTAGTGTCTTAGATGTATAAAAGAATAATTACAAGTGTTAACTTGGGCCGTTTTGCAAATTACCAAAAGTTGTGTTTTGAATTATCAATTATGTGATTTCAGCCAAATGACTTTAATTCGAGTTAATAATGATGTTAAATGTGTCCATGTGTTTAGAATATCATTTATGATGTTTAGGAAAAGTTTTAGAAGTTTCGGTAATTGTTAAGGGTAAAAAATGAGTGATTTTGCACTTTGACCCCTAAAGTGTAGCAAAATTTGTTCTATGACCAAAGATAGTTTTTATGATGAACTTAGATGAATTATAAGTGTTATGTGTCTCTTAAAAGTATAGAGAAATTTTGATTATCATTTGTTTGAGGAGATGTGTTAAAAAGAAAAATTACGTTTTGACCCGTAATCTTTGAGAAATTGCGCTTTGACCCTCTTTTGGGCTTAAGTGTAAATATTAATAATTTGAGGAGATTAGTGTGAATGATATCTTATGGAAGTCATATTCATGTGATTTAGTTGAAATTTATATGATTTGTGATATTTGTGCTATGATACCAATTAAGGATTATGCATGCTTAATTCTTATTTTATGCAATTGGCGATCATTAATATATGGCATCTATTATGTTGAGTATGTTCACTTTCATGAGATATTTGATAATAGCATGCTTATATAAATGTACATATGCATATTTATATGATCAATTACTTGATGAATTGTAGCATGCTATATATATGATTAATTAATTGAGATGCATATTTAAGAGTTCTATAAGCATGATATATTAAAGGATAAGTTATGATTATATGTTCGTGCTTGCATCTATGAATAACATACTAAGATAAAAGGTGACATAAGACATATGGAAATGATCCTCTAGACTCCCCGAATTAAAGATTATAAGAGGATATTCAATAAGGACCCTTTAGACTCCAGGAATTAATGGTTATGAAAGGTGTTCCTAAACCCCCTAACCCGCACTCTGGGAGTTGGGAATTAACTTATCAAGAGGATAAGTATATACTAGTGACGACTAGTGAGGTATGAGCTCATAACCTAGAACTCTCAAGAGGAGAGAAATTATAGGGTGGTTTCCCCAAGGAAAAAGATTGAGAAATTTAAGTCACCTAACAACATATTAAGGGAAAGTTATATCAAAGGGATTTATGTTCTTTATGTCATGATGCATTTATGTATGAACTCTTATGTTATAATATATATGGCATTGACATGCATTCATGATAATAGTATGATGTATACATGACATTAAGATTCATGCTAAAAGACACGGGCCTCAGCTAATGGTATTTGGAACTTAAAGAATGAATCTTATATATGCCCACATTTTCATAATGAAACCCGAGGTTCCTGGGGACGATGATGATGACACACATATTAGGAGGTAAAGCCCTACTGAGATTCTTTTATAAGATTCTCACTCCCTCTTTATTTCTTTCCATCTCGTCTTCAGAGGTAGATGGTGACGTTCGTGATTTATGTTGATGCCCTTCATGTTCGACGTCTTGCTTCTTGTGATGAGCCGACTCCTAGAATCCATTCTAGTCGTTCCGAGTAGGAAACGTGGGAGAAAAATTTTATGCTAGTTTGCTAAGTTTTTATTTGCATGATAATTCTGTTGGATTAATGTATTTGCTTTGACTATGTCAGTGGTGTGCTATTTTATTTCCTGTAAGTTTTAGATATTCGATGAGGAACGATCATTATTTATAATGGTGTTATTATATTAATTGAGTGAGGTATTTCATATTTATCTGTGACTTGATGTTATCTTTTTACTTTTATAGGTAAGGTGGTTGATACAAATTAGTTAGTATGCGTGGTTCACGTTTTGTATTTTTTAAAAAAAAATTTACCATATTTTTACTAAAGTATTTTCAAGGTTTAAGTTAAAGACTGGAACAAAAGAGTAATAACTAATAATTAACTTAAATGCGTCCTAGGCGTGTTGAGTTAAATATTAGGGTGTTACAGTTTTCAAGTTCATGAAAGAATGTTGTTGAGAATTAGTTTAGAAACTCAGACATAAAAAGGATTTTAGTGCTTGAAATCTTTGTGAGATTTAGAACAGTTGACGGCTAGATATTCTGTGAGTTATGAAATCACAAATGTCTACAAAGGGTGATCCCTTGGACATGATTCATAGCCACAGTTATGCTAAGGTCAGACTATTAGAATCAGACAGATTCAGAGCTCTTAGAGAATTAAAAGGATTTAAAAGGTTCAGATTTAATGGATTATTTGGTTAGTTTAAAGGGTAGCTATAGAGAAACAGACTGTGTGTTAACGGCAGTAAATCCGTTAACCTTGGTACCAAGTAGCCCAGGCTAGAGATATTCAGAGACTTATTGTCACACTGGGGACGGCGATACGTAACGCCCAGATGTGACCAGAGACATTCAGAGATTTAATGTCATACTAGGGACAGCGATACGTAACGCCCAGATATGACTAGACATTTATATTCAGAGATTACTGTTTTTCTAGGAGCTACTATATTGTGTAGTTTGTATGATTTTAGTCATGAAAATAAATTTAGAGAAACTATTTTAAGTGATAGCTGGATGATTATGAAAGTTGTTTTTAGAAATACACGTATGCATGGTTATATTGAACTTTTAGTATTATTAATGTTTTTATGATATTATGCATTGTTTCCTTGATGTCCCATGGAAGGGGGTTTCAGGTGAGGATTCACTCACTGAGTTTTGTTTACAAAACTCACCCCTCTCCTTTCTCCTTTTCCACAGATAGAGCAACTGCTGCAGAGTGTTCTCAATCATCATCCTCTACCAGCTCTAGAGTTTCAGTGGTAAGCTTCACTTGGGTGAAGTGGTTATAGTTGCCTAGAGTGCTCCAGTACATTGCAGGCAGGATCCCGGACCTAGAGCATGTTTTGTTTTTACATTCAGCATATTAAAATGATATTTGATTTGTATTGATTTGTATATGATAATTTGGATATTTGAAAACGTGTATTTTGATTTATATGTATAAATGACTCACGATTTGATAGCTGAAAAGTTATTACCAGATTGTAAGTGTGATGATTTTGACTCTAGAGGATAAATGAATTTTATGCAGAAAAAGAGAAATTTTCTATTATTCATGGATGTTAGAGCAGAACATGCATGCAGAAATTGAAATCTAGGTAACGAGGCTTAGGTGAGAATGAGATTTCTCACTGTCGGTCACGTGCCTAAATCGGGTCGTGACAGCTCAGCTGCTGTAACATCAGTTCTGCTCAGTTTCTTGGTAACACCTATAATCCATTGTCCCCTAGAGTTCCGGATCACACTCGCACAGCACGCAACTCCGGTGTCGCCTGAAAGGGTAGCATTCGTATTGACCTTGACCCATTCCTCAGGGGGAGCTTTCCATTTCATTTCATTTCTCTGACTGATGCCCCCTTTGGTTTTGTTCCTTTTGCAAGGCAGCTCACTAGTGATTGAATTTACAAAGTCCAGGATTGTCTTATGCGTGATATTTGGCCGTCTAAAATTATTCTCAAATACCTCCTTGTTCCTCCACTTCCATATCTTCCAGCAGGTGACCATAAAGACATCAATCCACAAGTGGTTTTCATAATATCCCCATTGGCTATTCATATTGTTTTCGATCCAAAGATCAAGAGGAAGAGTGAAGAAAATAGGGATGATATCGAATTTAATTAGATGAATCCAAATTCTTGATGCTGCTGGGCAGTCTCGAAGAACGTGCAATATGTCTTCCTCACTGTTTGGACATAAGTGGCAAGCTGAGGACGAACCAAGCCATTTATTTCTCTTGCTTGCTGTCATAAGACCCTGGTGTGTAGTGAGCCAAGTAAAAACTTTAATTCGTTAGGGTCCTTTCCAGCCCCAAATTCTACTCCATGGTCCCTGATGGTTTTCTGTTGTTGTAGTAAGTGCTTCATAGGCACTTTTGGTGGTGTAACGACCATCCTTTGAAAGATTCCAGTGAACACAGTCAGGGGGATCACCTGGGATAGGAGGAGGAATAGGCCTTAATTCTTCAATGATATAAGTTTGGAGAAACATAATAAGATCATGGATCTTCCATTCTCCATTTGAATCAACATAGTCAGCTACCTTATTATTGATTATTTCTGTGGGCACAAGGTTTTGAGCTAGCAATCTGAGGGGTCCTTTCCAGTGAAGCCATGAATCAATCCAAAAATAGACTGATTTACCATTCCCACAAGAGTATGAGGAATTTTGGGATATAAATTCCCAGCATTCAGTTATAGCTTTCCATAGTAAAGAGTCCCCATTTGACGATGTAATCACATTTTCTTCCTTAATTCTGCTTCCATATGTACTCCACATAACTCTTGCCCAAAGACACTCTGGGTTCGAGATCATTTGCCATCCCACTTTAGAGATAAAAGCTTTATTCATATTTTCTAGGCTTTTGAATCCCAACCCACCCTGAGATTTTGATTTACAAAGGGTTTTCCAGTTCACAAGATGCGGTTTCCTCTCCTCATTAGTTGATCCCCACACAAAGCATCTTTGAGCCTTTTCAATTTGAGTGCAGACACCCTTAGGGACTTTGGTGCATTGCATTAGATGATTCACTGTTGGAGTCAGGACAGATTGTGTAAGCGTGATGCGTCCTGCCATAGATAAGCAGTGTGACTTCCAACCCTTTAACTTGTTTTGAACATTGGTCAGGATCTATCCATAGGATCTTTTTGAACTTCTTCCATTAATTAGTTGAAATCCCAGATAACGGCCTATCTCCTTCATTTCTTTATATCCTCCCAAAGAGTTAATGTAACTGCTACGTTGAGTAGTAACTTTAGGGGAGTAGGTTATGAAGGTTTTTTGAGGATTGACCTTCTGACCCGAAGCTTCACAGAATAAATTCAAGCAATCCCTCATAATGTTCATTTGATTCTCTGTTGCCTCACTAAAAAGAATAAGATCATCTGCGAACATCAGGTGTGAAACTTTGACATAAGAGCGTCCAATGCTGATGGGTTTCCATGTTCCTTTTAGGACCCTTTCTTCAATTAAATGTGATAGCCTGTCCATACAAATAACAAAAAGATAAGGAGATATGGGGTCTCCTTATCTTAATCCTCTAGAAGGGTTAAATGAGTTCATTTTCGACCCATTCCACAGGATTTGAAAGGAGACAGAAGTGATGCAGTACATAATTATAGAAATCAACTGATCGGGTAAATGGAAGTCAATCAAACACTGGTTAATAAAGTCCCAGCGAAGGCGATCATATGCCTTTTCTAGATCAATCTTTATTGCCATATAACCGTTACCTTTCCTTACCTTATTCATGGAGTGGATTGCTTCTTGTGCCACAATAATATTATCATGAATTCTTCGCCCTGGTATGAAGCTGGATTGGTAAGGTGAAATTTTGTGATTTAGGTGATTCTTGAGTCTCTCCACTATAACCTTTGTGAGAATTTTATAGGATGTGTTGCACAATGAGATTGGCCGGAATTGATTTATGAACTCCGGTTTTTCAACTTTTGGAATAAGAGCAATGAGAGTATTATTGATGCCTTTTGGAATAAGGGATTCTTTGATAGTTTCCCAACTGGTCTTGTAAAATAAAGCTGGAAATCCATATTCTCCTGGGGCTTTCAGGGAACCTACATTGAAAACAACTCTTTGAATATCTTTAATAGATGGAGTTGTTTGAAGACTCTCAAGTTCCTTCATTTCATCATTCGGATAGCTAATCTCTGATGATAAGATGGTCTGAGTTTCATTCTCCACTTTAAAGATTTGCTGAAAGTAACTCTGGACATGCTTGCAAAGGTCATTCTCTTCCATTATCCAAATACCTGTGGCATTCCTGAGACACTGCACCATGTTTCTCCTTTTTCTAATAATAGTTTTGGTATGATAGTATTTGGTGTTTTGGTCACCATCAGCTATCCACTTAGCTCTTGATTTTTTATGCCAATAAGTTTCCTCCTGCTCCAGAATCAAATCAAGTTGGGAAGCTAAATCTTTCTCAAGGGTTTCCAGGAAGTTGCTGAAACCATAATTGGGGGAGTTTTGGATGCCGCTTAAACGATTTAAAAGCTGCCTTTTTCTCCTAAAAATGTTCCCAAACACTTCTTGATTCCATTGAAGTAACTTGGGAGTAATCTCCATTATAGCTTCTTTGAATTCAACCCCCTTATTCCAGGAATTTTGTAAGAAATTTTCATAATCTGGGTGATCCAACCACATAGCTTCAAAACAAAAAAGTCTGCCAGCTTTGGATTTGTTGTTTCCATCACAACTTAAAAGAAGAAGGTGGTGATCAGAGTGGATCCTCGGTAGAATGTTGATGACAGCCTCTTCAAATATGGTTCTCAAAGGTTGCTGCAAAGGCCCCTGTCTAGCCTTTTAAAAACTCTATCACAATCTTGCCATTTATGGCCTCTCCAAGTGAAACGGGACCCCTTATAGCCAAGATCAATTAGGCCACATCTATTAATCTAGTTAATAAATTTTCTGCCTTTATGTGCTTCAAATGGAGCACCACCTTTCTTCTCTCCCTCTTCTACAATATCATTGAAATCCCCCACGACTAGGGACTCTCCACCTATAGCCGTGATGGAGTTTTGAATTTGATGCCAGAGTGTTTTGCGAATGGCATCCTGAGGGTTTGCATAAACAACATAGAGATCCCAAGGTTTGCCATTATCAACTGCTACAGAAGCATGAATAAATTGGTCCTCTACCTTGAGAGGAACTATAGTAATATCTGCTCTATTCCACAGCAACCAAATACCACCAGAGAATCCTCTTGCTTCTGAGATGATATAATTGGAGAATCCTAGGTTGCAAATGACATTACGTGCATTATCTCCGCTAACCCGTGTTTCAAGAAGGGCCACAATGTCAGGATGATTCGTTCTAGTTATTTCCTTGAGAGTTCTAGCAAATCTTGGGTTGGCAGCCCCTCTACAGTTCCAGACTAAAATAATCATTAAAAAACAAAAAACAAAGGGCCTAAACAGGCAGTTAAACCAATCGCTTAAGGACCGCCCCCTTTAAGGGGTCATTCTCTTCCAAATCCACTTCGACTTCATCTTCATAGCCCATTTTGGCTTCATCTTCCATAGGTTGCGGTTTGGCCTCTTCATCTTGTAGGGTGCCTTCGTCTCTATCATCCTCCTTCATCATTTCAAACTCCGTTCCCGTACTAGAAGGAGGGTCAGGGGGTTTTGGATTGGGTTGGTTGTTTGGCTGAGAATCAGGAACCACGGTGGACTCTGGTGATGGGAAATATCTAATGTGGGTATGTGAATTAGGGGTCGGTTGGCTGCTGTATGCTGGCGGTGGGCTAGATTGTTGGTCCTGATTTTTTTATGGGTTAGATGGCTGTGTGGTAAAGACTTTGGGTTGTTTATTGTTGGACTTAGGATTCGGCGCAGGTGTGGACATAATGGGTGTTGGGCTCAAGGTTGGCTGGTCTCTTTTTCAGTCTCTAAGGCTATATTGGTTCCGTTCTTCTCAGCCCAGTCCATGGCTATTTTAAGTTTTGATTTTCTCATTTGGCTCCCACTCATGAACTTCTTCCGCGTGGTCCCCTCCTTTAGCTCTTGTGATTTTTAATCATTTGGCTCCTCGATTGCCAGCGGTCCCTCGTCAATTTGTGATGCATCCCCTTCTTGCAGAGTAGTAAAGTGATATTTTTCAGTCGTTATCCCCTTTACTTTCTTGTTCTCCACACCAATATTAGTCTCTGGCTGCGCCGTATTCCTCTACATGGTATGTCTTGTCCGTCGCTGACGCTGTACAATCATCCAAGGACCATAATGTTCATCTTCCTTCTCAATGTCTGATGTGCCCCCTTTGTTGGCCACTTCATTTACTTTTTTGCCTTCGCCTTTTTCATGTGTCTTTTGCTCCTCTGCTCTGTTGGTTCCGGCCTCCTGTTGCGGCTGAGCTCCGATTTTGCCTTTCTCATTTGCATTCCCCTCTGATCCTTCCTTCTTTTTTAAGGTGCATTTCTCCTGAGAATGACCAAACTTTCTGCAAGAGAAGCATACGAGATGGAGACCTTCGTACTCTATCAAGTATGGTGTTCCTTCTATTTGATAGTTTGCCTCTAATGGTTCTTCCAGGTTGAGCTCAACACAGATTCTAGCGAATTTCCCTCTTGCTTGTTTGGTTGTATTCATATCTACTCTCAACGTTTTCCCAATATTGTCTCCGATATGTCCCAACAGTTCCTTATCATAGTATTCAACAGGGAGTCCAGGGAGTCTTACCCATGCTGCTATTTGAGATATAGGGGCATCGAAAGGGTCAAACTCGGGTTCCCATTTTCTCACTGAAAGGTAGTGGTCAAAAACCAGCCAAAGTCCTCCTTCCAGTGCGAAGTCATAATCTTGTATTGAATAAAACTTCACCAGATAGAAGTCGTTGTTAAGATCAATCACATCTACTCCTCTTGTTCTGGCCCACAGCGTCTCTAGTTTCCGTTTCAAAGTAGGATATGCTATTCGACGGCCTAACAGTTTTACAATAAGTGTGGATTGCCACGGGTACCATAGACGTTTTTTCTGGGCCTTGTTCATTTTGATATTGAATCCTCCCTCCGGTAGTCTGATCACATAGATCTCTGGAATGGCTCTTCTCTTCTTTCTTTCTTCTTTTCATTTATCTCTCTCAGCTTGGCTCAATTCAAGTTCCTCCATTGTAACCCTTTCGTCCTCTGATTCTTCTTCCTCTGACTCATAACTCTCTGGTATTTCATTTCCATTTTGAAATTGGGGCATTCTGTTTTTCAACCTTTCAGCATAGGTTATTTTTGCTCCAATTGCTGTATTTTTCTCAATCATCCAGTCTTCCTCCCTTGGTACATTTGAGAAAGACCCCTCAAAGCTCCCATTATCATTACGAACTTTCTTTTTGCTTCGAGTTAGCTGGTCTTTTTCTTCCTTCGTGTTTTCGTCTCCTACCGTCGCCATAGAAAGAAAACAATTTTAGATAGCATCATTTGCATTAATCTTTAATTGGAACGATTTTTTTCTTGACCCAAATGGTTTTTTTCTTGACCCAAATGGTAGGTTTTTTGTTGTTGTCAAACTTAACCTCAATGTTCCTTTTTAAAAGGATATAATTTATTTGGACAGCAGCAAGATCTTTTGCGCATTGTAATCTACAAATTTAGTAATCAGTGCCAATGCCATTATCTATCTGGCCCCACATATTTGTAACACTCGTTTTCTTAATTGGGCTTCTTGTACTAGAAGATACGAAATCCAATTCCAATTCTGCTTGTGTTTGGGTATTCGGTTAAGGCCCAGCAAATTAAGAAGATTCACCTCAAATTTTATTATTATATTTTTTTGTGTTAATCCCTAATTAATTAATAATAATGAATATTGACAAAATTTGATAATTAAAATGAAACCGGAAAGGGATTATGAAGAAAAAAAAATGTAGATTCGAAATTTCAAATACAGCAGTGCCACTATCATCATGCCATATGCTAATTTCCAGAATATGTTTTTCTTATTGGAATTTCCACTTTTTTTTTTTGGTTACTAGTGAAATATTAATTAAGGCCTAAGGGAATGACAACATTTTCATGAAATTATTTCTCCTAAAAATTTAAGTTAATCGTTGGATTATGTCACACTAATAATTTTATATCTAATACGCCCTCTCATGAGAAAGTATGGATAATAACTCTAGATCATTTGATTGTAAAGTCTCTGATACTATTCTATGAAGTCATCTTTTTTAAAAGTTTAATTATTGGGTTATGGCACACTAATGATATTATATCCAATAACCTTAATTTTTTTTTTTCAGTTATTGTTCCTCGTTTATTCATTTATTTAAGCAATTGAGATGAGTATTGGCTCCTCGCTGTCCTTATATCGTTATTTACATCTTGATCAGTTTTCCATTCTTCAATCTTTATTACTAAACCTCAATCCTCACCCACACGAAGGTAAGTAGCCTAGCCCTTGCATTCACATAAAATCGAATAACACCAAACCCATCAGTGTTAGTATATTTATGGATTGAGTTCAAAAATATATATAAAATTATGTATGGATTGAATGTGCCGAATGTCTCCACGCATATACACACACCTTCCAATTGATATGCACTCCATATTTTATATATATTAAAAAATACTTATATTATATAAGGTAATCTT